>OX375875.1:111902227-113102227 GCA_947359465.1 Metellina segmentata | reverse complement strand
GACACTTGAAAAATTACCAATAGGACAAGCTCTTAGTAGAAATGGGATTGCAACGGGGAGAAATTCATAAATAATCCATCCTCTTTTTCAAAACAGACCATTTAACCACTGGTGTCATCAATTTTCCAAGTTTAATCTCCCACCACCAAGAATTAAACTACCTCTCCAATCGAAAAAAAATTTAAAACAACTAGTGCTTATAAATAACTCGACCCTCAAATTAAGACTCAAATTACCGACAGCTTCATCAGTTAACGTACTCCATTCACTCGGAACAGTCTCTCCGAACGAAACTGAAAACTGTGCGACATAGTTGTGCCTCCCAGGCCTCGGGGCCTAGCAGAAAATGCTGTTCAAATAAGCGAACTGTTATTCTGGAAATGTCACGCGCCCGAGGCTCTGCCATCATTAAATGTATGCGCCATTTTCGAAATAGCTGTTAAGTAAATGCACAGGGCGGATTAGGTGACGGTTGCAGTCAACGAGCGGAAAGACGAGGAATAAATAATTCGGACTTCTCGGGCACAGGATGTATTATTTTTATGTTGCTCGATTAGCGGGGAACAGCTGCGGACGCGGAATCGGAAAAGTTCTTTGTGTGGGATGGGGGTGCGAGAGTGGTAATTGCAGGTTTCCAGAGTCAAAGATTTTTGACGAAATTTTTTGTTAATTTCTTCCGGTGGAGGGGGAAAAGTCATCAATCTAAATTAAGTCACGCTCCGCGAGGTGTATTCAGTCACAACGCCGAAGGAATAATAAAAGCGAGGCATTTGCACACGTGACAGATCATTTTAAGAAGACAGTGGTGTTTGAACAAAGGAGTCGCTTGGGATTTAAGGTGTTTGAATAACAGCGATTGTGAATAACGACTTGGCTTTTTACAGCTGTCGTCTTCTCTCAACCCGTTAACTGTTGCTACGTGTTGTTTATGCGCTCTTCTGAAATCTCCTGTTGCAAACTTCTTAAGTTTGTTTGAAAGTATTACAAGACTCATTGTAAAATTCTGTGCATAACGGAATTTCCAAGGTGTTGTATTACTTTTCTACATAGTGCACACATAAGGACTGAATTATCACATCGATTGACTGAAAGCATCCCGGGAAATATTATATTGGTCAATAAGGTCAAAGCTGGTTAGAAATCTGCCCTGTAGTGTCACCCCCCCCCTAGTGCAAAAACCTCTTTCATACTGTCGTATGTTCTGGACAAGGGACAACTTATTTTCCTACTTGGATTTTCTCATTCCCCATGGAGAATAGGGCAATTTTGTCTCGACGAAATACCTCTTTTGCAAAATTGACCAGATATTAGACGAGATCTCGTCGAAGCTCTTGGGGGAGGGATTATGAAACAGTAGAGTACGTGTACTCTAGATTCAATTTAGTTACAAAATTTTTAAAATATTCCAAGCAATTGCCATTTTATTACATTATGAGACAATATTAAATTATTTCACTAGTTCCAGCTTGTAATGAAGTGGAAAAAGAACGAATTTTTCTTGTATTATTTGCTGTCATCAATCTCCTTTTTGTCAATATCCTTTGTCGTATTTTCCTTTTCATTAAATTCAAATGTAAGCTTATATTATTTGTTAAAATCAGTAATATTTTGAGAAGCGTTTTCTTTTTGGATTCAAGTTTTTTGTGGCTTATGCACGTTTCAATATTTTATCGTCGAGCACAAGGTTTTTTGCACATTGTTGTTACTTCCCAGTAAACATCATTCGCCAATTTTTCAAAATTCACACAGCAAAATATCCCCAAGATATCCTAAAGGATATCTAAGTATAAGATTCCCTCCACGGAGGATATCAGAAAGCATCCTAAATTAAATACATCACACCTTGCTGTCTCAGTTTGGGGAAACATGCCGATTCCTAACTCCATTTTCACAGCCTGCATTTCGCAAATCGCAAAAACCACACACTGGCGCATTACCCCAAATTCAATAACCTGCCTCCGTCAGAAATCTGAGCCTAACAAACTCAAATATCGCATACCATCCACCGCGTTTGCTGTCAATGCATTGACAATCCGCTTTGGGCCAGACGTCGCATACACAAAATATCTATTTACCTCGAAAGGATCCTGTGCATCAAACGATATTTGATATTCAATGATATAAGCCGTACGTATGGCCTATCCAGTTTTATAGCTGGGACGTACGTTTTTCATATACGGAGAAAACACTTTATGTGCGTATGATCTAATTCTGAAGGAAAGTGAGATACAAGCTGCATGGTATCTAAGTAAACGACGTTTGGGAATCGGTAATAATTTATAGAATGTGTTCTTGTGGAGCTATATTTTCGGATTGAAGTGCAGAGGTATTTTGAGGGGGAAGGGAAATGGAGATTCATATACATCTTAGTGATTTCGGATGAATGGTAAAGGCATTGAGCAAAGTAGTTTCTGAAGAGATAATAAAATATTTTGCTCTTTACTATAAACATATTTCAGAAACGGAATGGTTTATCTCTATTTCAGTTTGAACACAGTTTTTTTACTTCTGTATTTTTCACTTAGTTATACCAAATAAAGGGCAGACACAAGAGACTTAAGACGACTTTTTCCTATTTGTTTGTAATACTAACCTTGACAATTAGAGGTATCTGTTTAAGCAAAATCGTCAAGAATCTCCAATTTGCGACTGCGAAAAGTGTTTTGGCTTTCTTAAACCTACCAGGTCTCAATAAAAATTCAGTCTCTTTTTAACTAATAACTGGGACGGAGAAAATATTTCTCGAATTTTTCTTTAGAGAGAAATTGCGGTGGTGTGGAAATTTGGAGAGTGGGTGCCAGTTCAAGTGTGACCCCGTCCTCTGACCGTGGTTCAAAATTACGTGGTGTCTGGATATTTCCTTTCGGGTTTGATCCCGGACTGTCACCAATAGCCTATTGTATTGCTTCAGTGTGACGTCAATTAAAATACCAACCTATTAACCTCAGGGAGATTTTCCAAAGGACACCGATTTGGAAGTTTTGCCTCAAGCCAGGCCACGATTTCGTGTCTTAGCAAATAAAACTGCTACTAAAATAAGGGAAAGAGGAGACTGCTTTTGTTATTATTTTCAAACATTGAATTCTATTCATGATGCTACTTCCAAAGTGGTTTGGAAGTGAGTCCTACATATAGAATCGAAATAGGAATTAGAGGAATTATATGTGATCCAAGTAATTGTCGTTTGGAAAAGAACATAGATGCAAGTGCATATATGTTATGTTTCATAAGAAAAAAATATTACGCATCTATATTTTTAATTTTTACATACTTTCACGAATTTAAAGCTTGTATACTTCTAACATTAGTATATATTTTGTACATGGAATATGAGAAAACCAGAGTGTATATAAACGCTTTTAACGATTTGTTTTAGGAGTAATATAAATATATAAAAATAATTTTGAAGATTTCATAGTTTGTAAATTTGTACATTTTTTAATTTGATTTATTTTGTATCTCTTTTCTGTCTCTAATTTCTTAACGCTGAATTTATGAAGCCTAACAAATGCGCCATGAAGAATTTGGAAGTGAAAGGAGTACTTCAGACAAAAAATTTTAACCTGGCATAAAACTTTCTTTCGAAGAATCACCCAAAATGTTTTCTCAACAAATATAATTTTTGTTCATAGAGAATAACTGAAAGTTTCATGATTGATAATATTGGTTTTCTTTAAATACTGAATGCAGATAAAAACAAAATAATGTCAGTTTAAATTTATGGTGTAATAGCGTACACTAGGGCTGCTAGATCAACACACAGTGTAGTATTTTCAATCCTCCAAACTTATAATACAGATATTTAAAACGACTCGGTATCCTGTAATACAACATATTGCTTTAAATGATCGTGAAAAAATACTTTTCCTAAAACGTTTTCAATTGAAAAATAATTTTAAATGATAGTAGAATACAGCCTGTTTCGAATGCTGCCACACATCCAGCATTAAAAAATGCTCCATAGCTGTACGGGATGTTATGGAATCTCTTATTGTTCTCTAAATAGAAACATACTAAGTAGTTGTTATTAGCAGCCACACAGTTTAAGCCCCCAGAAATGGTACTAGATTATTTTTGAGAGGGCGAAACGGTTTAAATATACCTTAATTTGATTTAGTTTTGAAATTTAGACCTAGAGAGTTCACAAATAATTTCAAGTAATACCCGTATAAATAATGTTGAGGATTGCTCTCAATTGCTAAGTGAATCATATATAAATTGCTTCAATTTTCCTTTTTTAATTCAAGTGTTTTCGGTGAGATATCTTGTCCAACAAGATCTGAGCAATTTTGCTAACGACGAGATATCTCATTATCAAGTTATTGACAATATTTTGACGATGGGTCATCACGGTCAGGTCACGTCCATCAAGACCTGGTCAAGTTTGGTAACGACGAGATGCCTAGTCTAGACCAGGAGGGTTAAAAAGTAAGTCGCTTTGGAGCAAAAAAGGTAGGTAATAACTATTATTCTTTAGTTAATCAATCAGAATTTTGCCACATTTTACAGATTGGCAAAAAATTTAATACATCTATTGGCAAACAACTAGACTTCAGCAATTTGTTTACGTGTGCCATGAGTTGAAAAAGGTTGAAAATCTCTAAGGCAACGCACCGGTATATGCTGTATCTCTAATCCCCAGTAAAAGGCCTTCTTGTAACCTATATAAGTCAAAGAGCACAATTACCAGGCAGACCCCCTCCAGCTTCTACACCTTCCACCATCGGGGAGCAGTTATTTAGGCCACACGTGGGGTTCAGGGGAATCTAAATTGACTTTAACCTGCTATTGCGAGAACTCTAATACAGACGTTAGTTGCAACAATGTTTTTTTGGGACATGGGGAAGAACAGTTAAAGAAAAAACGTGGTATAAGTAGGTAAAAGATACCTGGTGGATCTAAGCCGTCCTAGTACGCTTGGGTAATTACTGTTTTGGTTGCTCTTTTGTATCCCATTGTGTATTAGCCTTCTGAGTTTCGCGAGATTGGCTAGTAGTGTAGTATTTTTTTATTTTTACACCACAGTTCACATAAGGACAAAATAACTACATCATTCTAAAGACTTGGATTGTTTAAAATTTTAGAACCATTCTATTGGTCTTTTCCTTAGAGTAGAATCCTTTGAAACTATTGTTGGGCTATTTTATTGGAATGTAATTTTTTGGAAACATTTCTCATTTTCTTGGAATAGAATCCTCTGGAAAGATTATATTTCTCATTTTCTTTTAATAGAATCCTTCAGAAAGATTGTCTCTCTTTTCCTTGTATTAGAATCTTTTAAAAATATTCTTTTCCTCATTTCCTTAGAATAGACTCCCTGGATGTACTTCTCTCGTCTGTGTCAGTAAAACTTTCTTTGTGTGTATGTCCATTACTTGACATTGTATGTCCTGTGTCTAGCGCAGCATGGCCAAATATGACCATTGCGTCATAAAAACAATGAACCAACTTTAGAATATAAAATCTTTTAGAGAGATAATGGTTGCTCACTTCCGAAGAATAGAATCCTTTGGAAAGAGTCTTGATTATTTCCTTAGAATAGAATCCTTTGAAAAAAGTCCTGTTAATTTCCTTAGAATATAATTTTTTTTTGGGGGGGGGAGAGGGTAGATTATATTTCTCATTTTCTTACAATAAAATCCTTTGGAAAGATTATATTAGTCAAAGTCAACAATTAGTTGAAACTCATGCAAAGAAGACTGACGGCTGCATGGTGGAACTATGCATGTGATTTTTTTTTTCATATTTTGAGTCCCAAATCCCTTTAAAGATTTGAAACAGAAGAATATTACGAAAATGGTATAAAACAATCTCCACGATTTTGATCTAAGTTTTTGACACGCAAAGTAATCAGAAAACACATAAAGAGTACTCTTTCCAACCCATTAAATGACAAGATAGTTATTCGTGATTTTCAAGCTCAAATTTATTCAAAACAGAAGCTATTTTCCAAACACGAAACCACCTCAACAAAAATATCAAAGACTTCCATCGTTATCATTGTTGATATTTCAATCACTCTTATTGACCTATTATTACACGTTTGCTCATTTATGTGTAAAACAGCGGTCAAATATTCCTTGTAAGCTTACAAAGCACTAACATTTCCTCCATCGTTGCTAAGCAATGAATTGTTTCTCTTTTTACTTGCCTTTGGAATCTACATTTTATCCGTTGCTATGTGTGGTGAAAAGCTGCTTTAATTTCATTTTAAAATAATATTTACGTAGAATGAATAGGAATTTTTGTTCAGTCGCCATAAATAGATTAATTTTTTTTTAATTTATATTTCATATCGAAAAGTGGTGCTTTACTCTCTCTACACAAAGATTATATTTCCCTCTCATCAACAAAAAAATATCAGAAAGTTTTGTATTGATATGTTTTTTGTGTCTTAATGTTTCGATACGCAGGGAGTTTGTACACTACGCTAGCAGTCTGTGAGGCTGTAAGAATTGAAGTCTCAATTCCTGTACCAACCCTGCATGTATTTCTCTCTTCTGTATCAATAGAACTTATTTTTGTGTTCGTACATTAACCTAAAGGGAAAACAAAGCTTGGTGCAGCGTGACCAGATCTGGCCCTTGAGCAATAAAACTAGGACCAATCAGCCGTGTTAAGTCAAAGTATGGTCTTGGTTTAGAATTAACTATTGAAATTTAAGCTTGCTGCAGCTTGACCAGATCTGGCCCTTGAGCAATAAAACCCGGACCAATCAGCCATGTTAAGTCAAAGTATGGTCTTGGTTTCCAATCAAATATTGAAATTTAAGCTCGTTTAGATTGGCCAGATCTGGCCCATGAGCAATTAAATCCGGACCAATCAGCCGTGTTAAGTCAAATAATGGTCTTGGTTTAGAATTAACTATTGAAATTTAAATTCGAAAAACAAACTCGCTGTCAAATCTCTGTACTAAAATTGCTCTTTTCTTGTCGTGGTTACTGTAAATAAGTCAATTACTAAAATTTGTTTTACAGCTTTAATAGCTTTAAAATGAAAAGAAAAATATAATTGAGAATTTTTTATACAAGAATCAAGCATTAGCATTTTTTTAAATTCTAAAAATTAAACATTTTCAATCAAATTTTTCGTTTCTATTTAATTCTATCAAAGCTATAAAACAAATATAGCTTGTATTTATAAATTTATAAATATCTATTTATTGTCGAAGAGAGGTGTTGAGTTAGAGAAACCAAACTTTATAAATAATTAAAAATGGTACATATTTTTCAAAAATAATTGTACTCTAACCTTCTGAGGGGTACACTGGAATTAATCCGTTCCGAAATCAAAACACACCTGCATGTTGTAGGCGGCGAAGGTTTGATTCCTCAACGATGTATTTCTATCTTCTGTGTCCGTAAAGCTTTCATTGTGTGTGTTTTTCCATATCTTGACGTAGGCCAAACATAATTATGCCTTAAAATTCAATACAACCAACTACCTCGTGACTCTGAATGGGTCAACATGCGTCAAAATAAAGTGGAATATAATGGCCTAAGACAGGCCTCGAAATATATTTTTTAATACAGGTGCACAAGGTGTACCTAAGTTTTTAAATTAGGTACACAGGTGCGCCTAGCGGGAAAAATTAGGTGCACAATTTTATTTTCATGTGCACAGTGCACCTGTGCACCCGGGTATTTCGAGCCCTGGCCTAAGAAATGTAACATAGTCATCATTTCCCTTTTTCTCTATGCAACCATTTGAAACGTGGGCCACGGAATTCTTTACATTTCAAGCACCAGTAAATAAGCTAATTTTTTTTCGATTTCACTGACACTTTTTATATCAAACACAATCGAGCAAAATGCATTCCCGCATTCTGATACCCACAGTTAACAATTACATTTCAAGCCCCAGTAAATAGCTAATTTCTTGTCGATTTCACCGAAACTATTTATGTCGAACACAATCGATCAAAATGCATTCCCCATTCTGATACCCACAGTTAACAATTACATTTCAAGCCCCAGTAAATAGCTAATTTTTTGTCGATTTCACCGAAACTATTTATATCGAACACAATCGAGCAAAATGCATTCCCTCATTCTGATACCCACAGTTAACCATTACATTTCAAGCCCTAGTAAATAGCTAATTTTTGTCGATTTCATCGAAACTATTTATGTCGAACTCAATCGAGCAAAATGCATTACCGCATTCTGATACCCACAGTTAACAATTACGGGACTTGAACCGCTGTGGCACACACCGCGCCCTCGTATATAAAGGGGCCATGTGCTACTTATCAACGTTTATTTTTATAGCTATAAATTCGGCTCGGATGGAATGATAGCGCAACTAATGTCCATTTTCCTCTGGATGCAAAACAGGAGGAAAATTTGCATATTTTATGTGGTTCTTTTGTGAGCTAATGGTAACTCTTCCGAAATGTATGAGGCACGGGGTTTCCTCGGAGTGACAGTGAATAAATACAGCTACGAACTTCGATGTAGTCAAAAGGTTTATCTCCAACGAGTATTTTATGTAGATTTACGGCATGATTCTCCAGAAATGACGTTCTGCATGAGGCGACTGCAGCGCAGATATCGAGAAATTTGGATCGTAACGTCATTCTCCATTGCACAACAACGGCGGTTTAAAAACAACGATGTTTTTTGTTAAAAAATATGGAGTCCTGAATTATGTTGGTAAATATGCAGCGCAGAACTTAGCGCAATACTCACGAGACAAAGCTGGTAAGAATTTTCTGTCAGTTAATTTTCTTGCTTGCAAATCGTCAGCTTACAAGTTGAATACGTGAAGACAAAAAATTGTTCTGACAAAACGAGGTGAAGAATTCTAATTTTCAATCAATTCCGAATCTTGTTTTTTTTGTACCTTTAACAATTAATTATTCCGCTTTGTATTTATTAAATATTTCTACTAAACCCCATTTTATCCTTGATCTGTGGTGTTGAGGACTCATGAATGTCGATAAAGGAATAAATTAGATGGAGTCGCTTATGAAAAATGCCGGATTGAATGGAAACTAGATTCAAATGAAATAATTTTAGTGCTTACAAAAATCGATTCAAATTTAATTGGTTATAGTTGGTTAAGCTTATTTAATTGGATTCTCTAAATATTTATTTGCCGCACATGTAGATGTAAAACGCGGTACTACAGCAAGAAACTTTTTAAATTCAATCTACATAAGTGGTTTCTTTCGTAATCAAAGTCAGAAATTTTTGCTAATAAATAAATAGTTTATAAATTTGAATAAGTGCTAAATAAGTACATTAGTTACCCTGATTAGGTTTTAGTTATAATCTTAAGAATACAAATTATGCAAGAGAGTAATTGTATTCTCTTTTTTTTTTGTTGCTGGTTTATATTTATTTTAAAACGTGTGCATAAGTATGTTCATGTCTGTAAAGCTAGACTCAATGTGATCTGCCTTAAAAAAACTTAACCAATCGACTAAGTAATCAATCCATGGAATTTTCATAGTAGCTTTTGCAACCATGCACAAATGCAGTCTGATATATACTCGCTGTGAAATTCATTTTATCATTTAAATCATCAATGTTCTTATCATTAAATTTCAGATGTGTTCTACTCCCCTTCCCCTCCCCAAAAAAAATTCAAACAATTAGCAAATGACATGCGGTTTGAGTAAGATATATTTCCAATGCCTCTAGAGGTACGTGTTTGTCAGATGAGTTGGGCACAAGCATGACAAGTATAGACATGAGGTTCCGAAGGATTTATTTGCAGAAAATGAACCATAAAACCGAGCACGACCAACATATGCCCGATTAGATGTTGTGTAAAGTAGCTTTTAAAATTATGTTCAAATGCAGTCTAATTACTCGCTTATTTTACTCTTATCTGAGCAAAAAGAGGATTTTTACGACTGATATTTATCAGCCCAAAAAATAACTACCCACAATAACCATAAAATTAAAGCAAAGTATGAAATCGCGCGGAAAGTCGTGAAAAAGCTGCTACTTACACAATGTATAATCCCCCAGATCGTCCGTATCCGTTCATTATCTATTAATCCTCCGATTTGAAACAAATGATAACCACCAATAAGAATAAAGACGCTGTACGTTGCCCCACAGATGTTCCTCGATCATAAAACATGTAATTAAATTAACGCAGCATGAATTGTTCTTGAACCAGGGCGCCAATTATAAGATCGAGTGGGCATAACAACTAAACACTAAACTTTATGATGGACCCTTAAAAATCGTCGATAATCATAAAAATCTAACACTTCAGAGAAAAAATAAAAGACCCGGGATGTTATTTTGAGAACAGTGCAACCCCCCGGATGTCTCGAAAGATATAAAAATGGAAACAGTAGGAGTTGTAAAAGTTTATGCCTTTTTCGCCCTGTAATTTATTGTGCAGTTACATCGATACAATCTTAAGGTTTTCTTTTACTGTGGACTAAATGCGGGCTCTTATTTTGGGAAATTTGATTAAGGTTGATCGCAGCGTCGTAAATTTAATATCCCTTTCCAACGAGCGTCCATTGTCTGATTGCGGAAGTTCGAGAAGGGCGGCTTGAATATGAAACACACACAATTATGTAGCACGAATTGTTTGTGAAAGGGGAAACCGTCCTCCCCATGGCTGGTATCCTCTGTCTGTTCTTTCCTCTGCATTAAATTTTCTCAACTTGTGGTACGCGTGCGTACCTAGAAGTACGTGTCAGGCATATAGGCTGGACACAACACTTATCGAAAGATAATTCTGTTTGAGGAAGATTTATTTTTAACGTCCCAAGAGGTACGTGTCAGGCATATAGGCAGGGCAAATATAGACAGACATGAGGTTTGAGAAAGATTTATTAACGATGACCCTAAAGGTACGTTTCAAGCATATGGGCACAATCATGGCAAGTATGGACATGAGGTTGAGTGAGACATGTTTACGTAAAATGAACCCCAAACGTCCCTGGAGGTACGTACCAGGCATGAAAAATGAAGACAGATATGAAATTGGAGATATTTATTTACAGAAAAAGGTCTATGAAAGCGTTCCTGGGTACCAGGCACTATCGACTAAACACAGACAGGAAAAATGTAGACAGATATGAGGTTGAGGGAGATTTTTTCAGAAAATAGACGAACGTCTCTAGGGCTAGACATGAGCTAGACACAGGTATGAGAAATGAAGATATGAGGTTGAGGGAGATTTATTCACAGAAAATGAACCATTATAACGTCCCTAGGGGTACTTGCTAGACATGGGTTGGACACAGGTATGAGAAATGAAGACAGATATGAGGTTAAGAAAGATCTATTTACAGAAAAAAAACCCATTAAAACGTCTTTATAGGTACCTGCCAGGCGTATTTACTCGACAAATGTCTGTCAGATATGAGGTTAAGGGAACCAGAAAACAAATCAAGGTTGGTATACTCTATTCTTTCCTCTGCATTAAAACTCAACTTGTGATACACGTGCATACATAGAGGTATGTGCCAGGCGTATATGTTGGTCATAGGCAGAGCAAATGTAAACATATGCGGTTTGAGAAATATTTATTTACAATGTCCCCAGAGGTACGTGTCAGACATGGATTGGATTCAAGCATGACATGTACAGACATGTAGTTGAGGTAGAACTATTTATGGAAAGTTAACCATAAAAATTAGCCATAATTAGGCATATCATATGGGCACATTCATGGGAAGTGTAAACAGATGTTAGAGGTCGATGAGGGATATTTATGAATATAAAAATTAACCAAAAGTGTTCCTAAAGCTGAACACAGACATGGCAAATGTAGACATGGGTTTAAGGGAAATTTATTTACTGAAAATGGCCCAAGAAATGAAACTTAGATGTACGTGCCAGGCATATGGGATTGACACTGGTAAAGGAAAAATATGGATGAAATTTCAAACATAAAACATTTTTATTGATAATAAATTAAATGTCTAATGTTCATTGTATAAATTCCATACATTTTAAATACATGCATTTTCAATGAAAAAAAATAAGCTAGGATTTTTTTTGCCTGAGACTTTGAAAAATTTCTCCTCAAATGATTTTTAAATAAATATACAAAGTACTGTGTATTTCTAGATGAATCCCTTATTTTTTTCGTTCTATCTGTTTTTAGATTTGCATTTACAGTTCCTTTCCGAAGTTTAAGAAATCAATTTGTAGTCCTTTTGTATTCCTCAAGATTTTCAATCATCCGTGTAAACAAAAAGCAGCTGTTATAACCAATCGAAGTGGTGCAGCGATTCATAAAAATTCCAAATGAGGTAGACCCTTAAACTTCGTTTCATTCCCCATTGAAAAGCGATAAGGAAAAGAGAAATGTTTTCAAATAACTTGAAAATGCATAGTTATACTATTAAAATTGCAATATTGAATGCTATAAACGTTTTCGTCTTTGTTTTCAATTATAGAAGTTAAAGCGATGAGATTATGCAGCAACGTGGAATAGCACGTGATCTAGCCACCATTTCCCAAAAAAAAAAAAAAAAAAACACTTTATTTAAAACTCTGAAAAAGAAAAATTGAGTTTCTTATCCCACTTTAAAAACTAAGAAAATAAGGAACAGATTAGGAAAGTATGTAAAGTAAATTAATTATCATACTTCGACAAGTGGTAATTCTTGTTTAAATTTCTTTTTATTTACAACTAAACTTTTCAGTAACATAATTTTTTCGTAATTTATCCCTTCAAAGGATCAGTGGCGATTACGACCTTCCACCAATAAGTGCTGATCAAAACGAATAAAAAAAATACTGTCAAAAAATTCTTACTGAACTAATTTACATCATTTTGTAAAAGGCAGAGGCAACTGAAATTTTTTTTTTTTTGTATTTTTGTAATGTAATAATACAAAGAGAACTAACTGATAACCAAGTTCTGTTGCCTAAAATCTACAGGGTTCAATTCCGTCAGGTTCGATTCTTCCTTGGGTATATTTCTCTTTTCAGAAAAAGCTTTCCTTGTGTGTAAGTCCATTATTAAAAGTATGTCTTGTATTAGGCACATCATGGCCAAATACGTCCTCTGTGCTATAAAAACCCAACCAACCTAAAATATACGGACATAGAATTGCCAGATTTTTGGACAGGAACTCCATTATACCTGGATATATCATTGAAACTGAGAAAAGTGAGGGGGAACTTTACACCCTTTCCTATCGAAATGGTATATTATAAAGTTGGAATATTTCTGTTCTTTGATAGATAAAGGGCCAGTGTCTATTTCGCAAGTTTTCAGCAACAGACTATTTTGTAATTTTTATTTTGAAATCTTTAATCCCGAGTACAAAAACACACGTTTTGATTCTTTCAACTGAACTTGACTGTTAGAACTTGGCAGTTTGGTAGAAAACTTGGTCTAGCAGAAAAGGGGCAGTGCCCATTTTGCACAAGTTTCAGCAACAGCTTATTTTGTAACTTCTATTTTTTAATATGTTATCTTGATTGCAAGAATTTCTTTGATTTTTAATAAAAGAAATATATTCAAGGGCTTTGATTCATTCATTAAGTATTGACGCGCGGGAAAACACATTGTCAATTTTTCTGTTGTAACTTTTGTTAATGAAGTGATTTGTAGATATAACTCAAAATCAGCGAATTTGGACGAAGGCACTTTCTTTAACAAGGTGCGATGCAGTATGAATTAGTTCTGCGTTTCCATTGATTGTGGCGTTCTTTCATGAGGCCAAAGTTTGAATAACAGAAGGCATGAAATTAAACAGCAAAGTGCATCAAAGCTTAAGGACTTTTGATTAACTTGTTCTTCGCCTGATTCATTATTTTTACAATTAAAGCTGGGGTAATCTGGTGTGAAATTTAGTCTAGTGGAAAAGGGGCTGATGTCCATTTTGCAAGTTTTCAGTGATAGAACACATTGTCAATTTTTCTGTTGTAACTTTTGTTAATGAAGTGATTTGTAGATATAACTCAAAATCAGCGAATTTGGACGCAGGCACTTTCTTTAACAAGGTGCGATGCAGTATGAATTAGTTCTGCGTTTCCATTGATTGTGGCGTTCTTTCATGAGGCCAAAGTTTGAATAACAGAAGGCATGAAATTAAACAGCAAAGTGCATCAAAGCTTAAGGACTTTTGATTAACTTGTTCTTCGCCTGATTCATTATTTTTACAATTAAAGCTGGGGTAATCTGGTGTGAAATTTAGTCTAGTGGAAAAGGGGCTGATGTCCATTTTGCAAGTTTTCAGTGATAGCCTAGTACGTAGTGTTTATTTTTAAAATTCAGATTTTAAAAATAGACGTTTTAATGAATATTTCATAACGCACTAACAGGACATTGGTATTTTTTTTTGTGAAAAAAACTTTCGTTACTTTGAAGTGGACATAACTCGAAACCAGCGAATGAAGTCAACGTTTGAATAACAGCCGGCCTGAAATTAGACAACGAAGCACTTCTCTAAGCTTTTAGGCCTTTTGATGAACTTGTTCTTGGTATGTGTCGTTATTTTTAGTCCCCAAGCTCCCAAGTGGTGGCTGGAAATGGCTAACCAAAATTCTTCCACACGTGTTCTTTTAGCAAGAGTGAAGAATAAAAAACTGCACAAGCAGAACACAAACGAAAGTAAAAAGCCCGGGCCCCCTTTTTTGTATACCCGCCCTGTCCTTTCTAAGCCAGGTCTAAAAGGGAAAGTAGGTTTAAACCACTAAGAGCTCCGTGTATAAATATACTTATATATAAACGCAAAAAACTGTCAAGATAGAGCACACACAAAAAAGAAGAGCGAACCATAAAGGAAAGGGAGACCTATTTTCTAACCTGTGGAACACTACCTTTTTTTGAGAGAGATAAAAGTTCTGGGTAAAAAAAAATTTTGATGACGCAGAAAAACACTTACAAAAAAAATCTAACGGGACGTAGCCCGAAAAAAAAATCCTCCATGATAAAGTAAATAAGAAAAAATATCTCTGCAAAATAAATAAAGAGAAAAAAAGATACCCTTAGCTATCTATCCCACGCTGCAAGTCAGACTTAAGTCTTGAGTATTAGTCCTTGACCTGAATTGCTGCAAAGGCTGGGGCCCGATTCGAGGGGCAAGTTGGAGGCTCCGTTCAAGGAGGAGTGTGATAACCTAGATCCGGCCTCTCGTTTGGCAAAAGAGCGGATGTGGGGTACGGGGCATTTTTTCTGTGTCTCTATGGAGCCAGGGTGTATGTGATGATATTCTATACCAACTTGAAAGACGTTTCTAATTTTCGGTTCCGCAGTGGTGATGAAACGGGATCTGCCCGGCTCTTTTGGAGCGACTGCTCTGGAACCAGAGGGTTCCCTAACGTTTTGGACCCAGGGAGACCAAAATTGCGTTCCCATAAATATAAGTGTGCAAAAATTGTGGACATCCATCCACGGCTGGATAGCTTCAAAATGCGCTGGATCCCGTGGTCAAATATTCTTGGGATTTTAGGTTTGAATTGAAATTTTAAAAATGCATAGTGGATGGGACTAAATTTGCACGAAAATTTTTGCTTGCAAAATGCAAGGAGGTTAGAATTGAGAGTAAGGAGTCGTGATGACTAAATTTTGTGGACTCGAAACTTGATGTTTATTTAGGTTTGAATGCAAATTTAGAATTTTAGTTTCAAATGAAAATTTAAAAAATGCATTGGTGGATGGTACTAAATTTGCACAAAAACTTTCGTTTGCAAAATACAAGGAGGTGAGAATTGAGAGTAAGGACTCGTGATGACTAAATTTTGTGGACTCGAAACTTGATGTTTATTTACGTTTGAATGCAAATTTAGAATTTTAGTTTCGAATGAAAATTTAAAAAATGCATTGGTGGATGGTACTAAATTTAGAATTTTAGGTTCGAATTAAAATTTAAAAATGCATTGGTGTATGGTACTAAATTTGCACAAAAACTTTCGCTTGCAGAATACAAGGAGGTGAGAATTGAGAGTAAGGACTCGTGATGACTAAATTTTGTGGACTCGAAACTAGATGTTTATTTAAGTTTGAATGCAAGTTTGAAATTTTAGTTTCGAATTAAAATTTAAAAAATGCATTGGTGGATAGTACTAAATTTAGAATTTTAGGTTCGAATGAAAATTTAAAAAATGCATTGGTGTATGGTACTAAATTTGCACATAAACTATCACTTGCAGAATGCAAGGAGGTGAGAATTGTGAGTAAGGACTCGTGATGACTAAATTTTGTAGACTCGTAACTTGTTGTTCATTTAGGTTTGAATGCAAATTTGGAATTTTAGGTTCGAATGAAAATTTAAAAAATGCATTGTGGATGGTACTACATTTGCACGTAAAGCTTCGCTTGCAAAATGCAAGGAGGTTAGAATTGAGAGTATGGACTCGTGATAACTAAATTTTGTGGACTCGAAACTTGATGTTCATTAAGGTTTGAATGCAAATTCTGAATTTTAAGTTTGAAGAAAATTTAAAAAATGCATTGTGAATAGGACTAAATTTGAACGAAAAGTTTCACTTGTAAAATGCAAGTGTGTGAGAATAGAGAGTAAGGACTCTTAATGACTAAATTTTGTAAATTCGAGATGCAAAAAATGTGGACTTCCATCGACAGAGGAATAGCTCCAAAAAGAGCTGGATCACGCTGTCAAATATTCTCAAAATTTTATGTTTCAATGAACAATTAAAAATGTAGTGTGGATGGGACTAAAATTGCACGAAAAGTTTCATATGGTTGTGAGAATTGAGAATATGGACTTGTGATGACTAAATGTTTCAAAATTCATCTGACCGTTACTCAAAACTACGTGGTGTTGTCCTCAGATCTTTCCCTTCGGTTTTGATCCCGGACCGTCGCCTATAGCGTTGCTCCAGTGTGACGTTAAATAAGATATCTACCTCCTCAAATTACTATTTTAGTGGGGTTTTTTGGATGGACTAACCTTGGGAAGTTTCAGTTGCAAGATACAAATTTGGTTTTAGTATTAATTTGAGGCAGAAACAAAAGAGCAGGGTGATGAGATGACGCAAGTTTCTGAAAATGGTGCTACAGCGTTTTTATTTTGGATTACCTTGAACGAAATGTTTACTTACAAATTGATAAGTTTATTTGGTATTATTATTTGAAAGAGTGGAATTGAGAGTAGGACTACAATTTTCAAAATTATTTTTGTAGTGTTTTCATTTTAATGGAATTTCTTGTAAAGTTTCACTTGCAAAATGTAAAATTGTTCTGGAATATAAATTTGACGGAGTTAGTGTGAGAGTATAATCATGATGGCTAAATTTTCACTCTGGTGTTTCAATGTTTTTATTTTGAATAAACTTGCACGGAAAGTTTTTTACTTGTAAAATGCCATTTTCATTCGTATTAATAAATGGTGATAGTTGTGAGGATTTTGAAAGGCAGTTGTGATGACTTTTTTTTTCTGTTTTTGCATATTGTGTTTTAATTTAGTAAATTTTTAAAGGTTTCAAAAATTTATGTAATTTTTTTCTACTAGGTATATTTTTTTCGCTTCACAACAAAATCAATACCCGCAAAATTCCCGTTTAGCCCAACTGAATTAAAGTATTTACTTACGCTTTTATTTTTTTCAACCCCCTTTTTTTTTTTTTTTTTTTTTTTCATTCTTCAATTTCATTTTACCCTACCAAGAAATGTTTTTTTATTTTTTTCCAAGTCCTTTCTCTGTGAAAGACCAATTATTGATTACTTCTGGTGCTATTTTTATAGTTGTAAAATGAAAGAAAAAATTTTTATTAATTGCCTCACGGGGAATAATTCTAACACATAATAATCCGTTCTCGAAATGAATGACTTCGAACTGTTTGACTTGTCCTCAGATCTGTTTGACTTTCTTGACCAATGAAATCTTTGATGGGATACTTTCAAACAATAGTGGTGGGTATTTAGTCACATGTGTTAAAGGGGACATTACTACTGAAAGCTACGTGACTCTCAGTGGGTTAAGATAACGATGACAGAGTCCCATTGACTATTGTTTGGGTAAACGTTACCTGTGCTGACATGATCAAACCTTACAGAACTCTCAGAGTTGAATTAACCTTGCGCAGAAGAATCCCGGAAATTAAAGATATCTGTTTAGTATATATAAAAATGATAATATAATTTTAGTGTCTGGAAAAAGAACAAACCTCTAGTGAACGTTGTAGAATATTCCACCATCAACACACTTGACGGTTGACAAAATATATTTACTTTCTACATCCACAAGGGTCGGCCAAAATATCTAAACGCTTTCGAATGAATCTGTTGTGTGCAAAAGTTTTGCACATTTCTGAATGTAGCATTTTATTCATTAATTTATGCTGTTTCCATCCAACAAGATCCCAATGTTCCGACCCAAGAATTTTGAATTACATTCTAAAAATAATTTTATTCGTCATCCGAGTTTCGAAGTACTTTTAACTTCTGAGAGGTTCATACGCATATATCCTCTCTGCAACCTGCAGTCTCTCTCCTGCTCGACTTTCGTCAGTTTTAATTTGACCAATCGAATTTCTTCTATGATTCTTTTAACCAATCGCCTAGAAGTTTAAGTTGCTGGTAAAATAATTTTTGATGAGAAGGTTTTTCCCGGGTTGAAGTGGTTAAGCATCTGAATGAACAAGAGGATCTAAATCATTTGGTAGTCCAATTAATAGATTGAATGTTATAGACAGTGCGAGTTATATCAAGTACTTTCAGAGTTGTTTTGAGTGTTTGCTTCCTGAAGTTGGCTGAAAAAAATCCTCAGTAAAGGTCATACGAACTTGATATTGCATTGGTTGCAAATTTTTCAATGAATGCTCTATTAAAAAATAAAATACAGTAGTAAACACAAGCTAACTTTCTGATTGTTATTGAACTAATTGTGAAATTTATCCAATGATATTATGCTTGAACGCATATATTAATTGCATAAATTAGTGTCTGTATCGATTTTAGCATCATTCTGATTTATAGGAACAATTTCCCTCTTCTGCATTTTATTTTTGATAAAATGTGGACCCTGTTTGAAATTTTAGTAACATATCAATATGTAATGCAAGTTTTACTCTTTCTAATTTTTGTAAATTTATTCTAGGTAATCAAAATGAGTAACATCATTCCGGTCATAAACTAATTTTGTTTAGCTGTGTATTATTTGTGTAGTTTTTATACTATTTTATTATACTTTCAAATAAGTCATAATGTATTGCACATTGTCTAACAGTCTCATTTACTGTTCTTTTCTAAAAAAGAAAAACTTGCTTCTAATTACAATTGGTGATGTATTATACTATTTGTGTGAAGATATTTATTTTTTACAATTTCATTAGGTACAAGTCTATTGTTATTCATTATAGCTAACTTATTGTGACAAAAATGTAGTTACGTTACAGTAGAATCTGCAATTTGCCTGTTAGTAAAGTATGTATGCAACGAAAACATATTTGAGTCTTATAAATCTGCCTTCTAGCATAATAACTTTAAATGTTCAATGAAACTAGTGCAGTTAAGTTATTTATACATACATACATGTAATCAATATTTACTTATTTGAAAACCTATGCAAGTAATGTTTTTATAAAAAAAAGTGAAATGAGACTTCAATATTAAAGTTGGAATAAAATAAAAACTGTTTCTAGACAGTATGTTTTCTATCTCCTAAAGCAGAATTTTCTAAATGTTTTAAAGAAATCTTTTAATGAACAAAAAAAGTAACAGTGGATACAAATAACTCAAACTAAATGGACAACACAGCAGTGCATTGTTTGACACATCCCAATTGTATTCGCTAAAGACTATTTATTAGTTAAAGTTGTTTTAACATCATTCAAAATAGTCACTTTCTTGTAACTTTTTTAGAATATTTGGTAAAGAAAGTATTGTTTAATTTTAAAAGAAATTATTTCAGAGATTTGACGGATTGTTGCAAAGAATTTTTAATGCTAAGTGTAAAGTTTCAATGACGCTGTTTCGTAGTTTTTTTTGTTTTGTTTCTTATTTCTTTATCTACTGTAAAATGAAAGTTGTATACGTTTACATTTCGCAGCATAGAAAAGACCTACAGAAAAAGTAAAGCAATCACTTCCAACATCAGGTTGAGAACTAACTCACAAAACCTGTTTTCAACACTTAATTTCGTAGTGCGTAGAAAACGAAGATGCGTGAGTTGCATAGCAACTATGCAACAGCTCAGAATTCCATGCTCGATGAGAGATAAACAGATTGTGCAATATCACATGCATAATGCAGTAATTTAAAAGGGGTAAACACACAGTGATATTTTCTCTTTGAAACATTAAACAGTATATAGTCAAGTCACCTTTTATATTCATTTGATATCACCCATTCATTATTAAAAATAGGTATTACCTCATAGAAAGTGTTATCGAAATTTATCCCTCAATTCGCACTATGTAGTAATATTTTACAATATGTAGATACCAATGGAGTTACATAATTTAAATTCATGAGATTCACAAAGTATAATTATTTTATTTGTGTTGATGTATGTGCACCACATATTGCTAAACTGTATATTAATTAAACTATTACTGTGTACAACTGGGGCGTATACCTAAACTGCATATTAATTAAACATGCCTGTATTGTTTCTAACTTCTAAATTCATTCTGAATCTTCTTTCTTTTTTTAATTAAAAATGAAAATTGACGTATCTAAAATTTGAATCTTAAATTTTAATTTGAAGACCATAAAACTATTTCTTCCATAGTTAAAAATAATATTCCGAATTTTAAGATAACACTTTTACACCTGCATATCCTTGGAAAGTATTACACAATGCATATGAATGTTTATTTTAGAAAATGAAGATGTTACTAGAATTTGTCAAAATTAAACCAAATTTGATAAAGACTGTTTATAGCACAGTTGTGTATAGTAAGAAATACAATGAAAATCCCATTTCTTGATTTTGAGACAAGAATCCACGTTTTATACCTGAAAACTTAAACCACTTCATTCACGTTTTAGATATTTGTGGAAAAGCATAAAATTGAGTGTACAGTGGGTTATAATTTAAGCATGTTGTAAAATCAGCATCAATAGCTTTTACTATACACTTTAATTTTTGAATATTTCTGCAAGGCAGGAAGTAATTTTTGGATAAAATTAAACATATATACGTATTAACGTAATTTTGTACGATAAATTAATTTTGTAAAAAACATTGAACGAACCATTGTAGAGGTGCATCAATACAGTAACACACAAATTTGTTTTGATTAAAAAAACAATAATATTCCTATAATTTGAAGCAAACAATTTTTTCGAACATTTTAATCCTTAGTAGTATGTAGTAAATTCTACATATTATTTTTCATTAAGTAATGTACATGTTTCATTACTGTACATGTATTGTTCAATGTAGCTATTATACCCTCATTCTATTATCCTTCCTTACCAACATGGTTTGAACACAACCATCATAAATAAAGCTATTTTGTTATTTTCCAGGAATTTTAGTTGAAAAACAAGACTAAAAATAAAACAGAAAAAGGAGAAAGTAGAAAATCAAATTTCAAATTGCCTTCTTGTGTGAACACATTAATCTAAAATTTAAGACAAAACCTTAAAATTATTTTTAAAAAATCAAATCCACTATTTTTGCGTAATCGTCACTTTCTACAGCTTCTTTTCAAATCGCCAACAGAACAAGTATTGTGCAAATATTTAAAACGTGTCGTACTTACATGCTGATACACTTGTGCTTCATGGAAAAAACAAAGTAAACAAATAAACCACGAAAAGCATTCAAACAAGAAACCGTATGAAAAAATAAAAATAAGATTTATTGTGTGCAAAACAGTTACATTTCATAAGTGGTTTCAAACACAATACATATAAGAGAGATATAAAAATAAAAGAACACAAACAAGAATCGTAGCAACAGAAGAGTTCAAGCAGGCAAAATGAAAGTGAAAGAAAACAAGCATTCAAACGAACATGCAATAGGGTGAAATTATATATTCATTACGAGTGGTTCACTCGGTACGTTGTGTTCGTGCCTAGGAATTTTTTTACCTGTATGCAAAAGTCAATTCAATTCTTAAAAAAGTATTCGACGAATCAGGAGTCGCGAATTTGTGCAAGCGGGTGGCAACAAATCGATGAAGTCGCTTACGCAATATTCCCCTTTCCCCTTCAATTCATTCTTTTGGTATTCATCCCCCTTTAAATGACGGGAAGGACTGTTAAAAGGACAAATTTGACGACTTCGTGAGACTGAGAAATGACACTTTTTGTCTAGCTTTGCAAAAGCGGGTCATGGCTGCAAGTTAAAATTTCGGATAATTAATCAGCTGACGACTTTCGGACACTATTATTGCACTTATATCATTTTGGTGGCATAAATATGCTTGTTGCGAATTCAGATTGAGCTGAAATATTGACGAGTAAATATGATTGATAATCTCGGTGGTTAAGTTTTGATTTTAAAATTATAAACAAATATATATATATATATATATATATATATATATATATATATATATGTTTATTTGTATGTTATTGTATATGTGTGTGTGTGTGTAAAAATTGCAGTTAAAGGGTTTCATTCATTAACTTCAATTCAATCAAAAAATATTTATTTTTCGAAGAAACTATAGTTTTGCGGGATTATAGAAAATGAATTTGGGAAATGACAGATAAATGTTATTTCCCAAATTCATTTTTAAAATTAAAAATTATTTCTTTAACAGTCTGTAAGTACATCTTACGATTATAGAGCTGAACAATTACGCACGATTTTGCTTCCCACCCCCAAAAATAATTCTTAATTTAACATTTAAAATAATATTTCACGATTTTAAATTTCTAAATATGACTGAAAAATTGTTTGATCCAAGTTTGAAGAAAAAAGGCTTTTAGACCAGTTTTTTTGTTCATCAATCGTAATTTTTAGAAGAATGAACTGTTGTGTATTTTCAATAAATTGTTCATGGCAAATTATTACACAGCGAATTAAATATAAAAAAATAGGGGTTTTTGGGTATATTTTTAAGAAAGCATTTTAATACATATACCTTAATCGCAGACACCAATTTTGATATTTTATTCTTATGAACATAAATATCCTCCAAATAATTTTTTATTTTACGTTTATAAAACTATTCCATGATTTTAAGATTCCAAAAATGACTGGAAAACTGTTTAATGACGTTTTTGATAAAAAGGGTTTTTAGGACAGTAAATGCTTCAACAATACAATTTTTTGCAGATTCCACTGTTCCGTTTTGTCAGTAAATTGTACATGCAAATGATTGCACAACTTGTAAATGCAAAAATACACTGAAAATAAGTCATATTTGAAGCAAAAATTACACCTAAATCGCAACCAAAGATTTCGATTTCATTTTGTATTCTGTTTGCTACTTCCATGGCTGACAAGGACAATCTAAACTACTGCGCAACACGAAAACGCACATAGAAAAACCAACGATGACGTTCAGCTTTGCAACCCGAACATAATTGGGACTTGTTCCCAATCAGACTCGTATCTAAAGGTCAAATTCAAAAAGAACTGATGATAAGCAAGCTGATTGTTTGGACAGTCATAAAAAGGGCCCCTTATTGACTAAGCTGGTAATTCCGGACTGGATTTTTTAAAAGATCTGACTCGAACATGTATAATCTGATGTTGAACTCGGCTATCGCTGCGGTGTCTACTATTTACCTAAATTATCCCTAATGACAGACCTGTGACGGAGCTTTGGTCTGAAGAACACTCCTTTGTGGGTTTATATTGTGCGTAATAACAATGTTTGTTAGGAATGCTAATGTTATAACTTGTACATTTGACTTTGAAGTTGACTCGGATGCCTTAGCTTATGTTATATCCCTTCAAATAAGAATTATGGAGTAGCATTGAATGTGCCGGTTAAATTATTTATAATCATATATCAAAAGCTGACATACAGCTAGATTTTATTATTAAACGAGTGGTGGTCTTCTTGGAACAAAACGAAATTTCTTCACATGTGTTCAATTTACAATAAAATGATTTGACATGTATTTGTGTAATTTAAATATCATAATAGAACGGAGAAAACTAAACTATTCCAAAACGTAATTATAAATATTAATCTATTCTGCAGTATTATGTTTAATAGCTTTCCGAATCCAATGAACTAAACACTAAAACAAAGAAAAGTATCTTAAAAATGTCAACTTTTTCAATATATATATATATATATATATATATATATATATATATATATATATAAATAAATAAAACAATATCATTTATGATATTGTTTTATTGTTAGAGCCATAATAAAAGAATAAACTTTCTTGGCAGTATACCCGTATTAAAGCCTTCAATATCGTCGTTTCACTTTAACATAGAATAATAGTTGTTTAACTCGAAATATAGGTTGATAGAACGCATGTAATACAACGTAATTAAATTATCACAGAGAAATTAAATATAAAATCATAATAATCAAATTTTCTATTTTTATAGTCTATTTACAGCAATTAAACACAAATCACCCTATGTTATTCAGGATCGAAATCCAAATTGCAAACAGTCTTAAATAATTAAAAATTCTGGCTGATGAACAGTATGCAATTTTAGTCTGAAGTGAAATCGAATGAGTTTATTTTAATTTCTATTTCAAGCAATTTAAAAAATGTATACATACAAAACAGCCAAACATTAATTTTGAAAACCCATTTTAAATAATCCAAATCTTTATCTAGCCTCATTGGAGACTCGACTTTCAAAATGACCGAAAAAGAAAAAAGCAGATTAAATAATGAAAAATGTCTCGCAAGACACAATAACACAAAAGTAAATTACCCATTCACAAGATATTGCCTAATGTCTACTAGATATCTGTTCTTCCCCACAATACCATACTGGAAATATTTAAAAATTTATTTCCACAGCTCAGAAAAATAAAGAAAAGTTGGGGTAAAATCTTCTGAACGGCCGATAACGGTGAGACGTATTTCGCTGTCTAATCTATCGACTTGTGTTATAAATATTAAACAACTGATATCAGAGTACAACGAACTTGGATTATTTTCTGCTCTCTTTCGCGCAGCACATTATCTAAGAAAAGATTAGAGCCTAACGGCTTGAAAGTTTCTCAACCCTACTTGATCAATATGCAAAAGTTTTTAAAGGAATGAGATTCAGGAAAGACTCGTTCATTGAGTTGCAAAGGAGAGTGAGATGAAGGGAGAAAATCCTTCTTTATCCCTCCCTCCTGGTGGTTGTCTCGACGAGGTAACTTGTCACTAGCTAAACTAACCAGATCTTGATGGACGAGATATCTCGTCATTAGAAAAAAACGGACCAGGTCTTGGTCTCGTCGTCATAAAAATATCGGCAATGTCTTGATGACGTGTCATAAGAAATATTTCGTCAGAACTTGATGGAAGAGAAATCTCGTCCATCAAGATCCGACTAATTTTGTAAACGACGAGATATCTCGTCCATCATCTAATTAATTTTACTAACGACGAGATATCTCGTCATGACAGAGACTTAAAAGCTTGAAATTCAGCTGGAAAATTGTGTATTTAAAAACGAAACACACAATTCGAAACATTTTAAGGAAACATTGAAAGTTTATTTTTTAGAAGTGCTCTTCGTATTTAAAAATAATAAAATTTTCACTTCAAAAGAGTTCTTAAAATGTTTTAACAAAATAACAGTATTTTTTTTTGTTTCACGTGGTGATGAAGAAACATTTTTATTGTGCTTTTAAAACCTTGAAATGTGGCGTCACTTTAAAACGATGTAAAATTAAAGACGAAACAAAATTCGAAGAATTTTAAGCAGTCATTGGAAGTTTCCAATTACTTCGGGGGTGTTCAACATATTTAAAAAGGAGTTATATTTTCATTTCAATGGGAAATTTTTACTTTTTTTCTTGTCATATTTAAAATGTTGCATATCAAGTTAGTCAGTTAAAACATACAGCATCGATTTTCTTCATTTCGTTTTTAAACATTTGAACGTGTGATTTTATATAAAAAAAGTAGCGGGTCTAAATTTCTTTGCATAGGTTATTTCTTCAAATTGGAAAAACTGTAAGTTTTGCACTGCATACAACTAAAAAAACATGCACTAACAAGAGAAGAATTGTAAGTTTGGAAAGAAAAGTAATTGGAGCCTCAGTAAGAAAGCACACACAAAAAAATTAGGTGAAAAATAACATTATTTTTGCAGACTGTTATTGTTTTAGTTGTGATAGAATTTAAAATAGGGCCAAGATAAAACAATAAAAACACAAACGATTACATAGCCATCAATGGGATTCTAAGGTATAAAAACTTCAATCGTATGTTTGTTTTCTAAAAGCCGTTGCAAGTTGATTGTGTAGGGCACACGAGTTTACAATTGTTTGACAAGGATCAAGTCAGCCTCATCAGTTTCATAATCTCCAGTTTTTAAACAGCTTTAAGGATGCAAAATTCAAAAACCTCTCTAAGATATGAATAAACTATGTTTTATGCATATGCAGATCAGAAGTAAATTCTGAAAAATGACAGTTTTAGAAAATATTTTAATAGATTTGTAGCATGCGAGATAACTTTTACCACTGTATCAAACGAACGGATTTACAGCGTGTATGCTGTAAAAGTATGCTGTTGATGTCAGCTAAAAACAGTACCATATATATTTCAACACCCATTATATATAAAAACATTTGTATTTCCATTTTTTTCTGAACAGGAAAATTGTAAAACAAGCATGAATTACGAGAAATACAACAATGTATTCTTCTAATACAAATTCTTTTTGAGGGAATTTTATCTAAAACAGGGAGAACTCGATCTCCATATTAATACTGAATTCGTTGGAAGATAGTATTAATTTTAGCTCCGATTTTTATGAATTACAGTTTATAAGTGCTTTGATAACTTGAGCGTTGAAGGAAAGAGGGTTCAATACATTTAATTCATGCTTTTTTTAATTGACTCGTTACGTTGTTGTCAAAATTAGGGTTGATTGTAAAGAGAATTAGAAAAAAAGCCACAACAAATTGAAAATTTTCGAAATGCTATTGAAAGATCCATATTTTTGTTATTTTAGTGACATTCTAAACATTATTGCTTCTTGATGTATAATTCGATTTTTTTTCATATTAATAGAGCACGGGAAGAATTAAGTTAAAAAAATTGTTGCTTTATTTTTGTTTCTCTTCACATTATTTCACGATTGTAACCATTTTGAGATAATAAAGAAATATGGCGAGTTGTTAAATTGGTCGGTTTCAGATATGGGAATAGCTTCACAGCAAATACTTTATTGAAGATCTTTTAATTTTATTTGTTAAGAAACCAAAATAATTTTTAATTTTTAAATCTTAGAGTTAAAAACAGGGCAAAAAACTCAACCAGGTGGTAATTGTTTTTAATAGAATAAAAAAAATACACTCTTGCACAACCTTTATCGAAACAATGCGAGTTTAATTCAGATACTTGGTTTTATTTCCATTTTTTCAATCTACTTTGAATTCATTTAAAGCTTAATACAATAAGCTGCTGCGAATGTAAAGAGTTTACATGAAAAGTTATTAATGCTTGAAATAAATTAATATGTAAGTACCAACAATCTGCCAAAAAAAAGTGTCTTGAAAGTACCAAATATTCTATTTTGTAGTTACTATATCCTAAAATTTTTTTTATTGTTCAATATTTTAATTTGGAATTACTTTGTATAGCAGAACCTGAAAACACCTAAATATTCTATAATTAAAGTTAATCAACCATGGCAATATGTTATAAAAGCCCTTAAGAAATACGAACAAATCTTGAATTACATTTGTTCGAATACGCTGATAAAATCTGGCTTCATTTTATTGAAGCTTTAGCTCATTCTTTAGGTATGCACGCTTTTATCAAATGGTAAATCGAGGTTTTCCACAAATAGTAAAGTTGTACTAATTCAAAGAAAATAAATAAAAATTCTTCGAGAGTATCATTTTGTTTTTGCGGGCTTTATGGTTTCGTTTGAATTACTGCAAAAATAAATCCTCACAATGCAAGAATTTAACGAAAGAAACACAAACACACCCGAAAGAAATGAAGGATATCGAGCCAATTTGTGATCGACGGAATTTTCGTAATTTCATTCCTGTAACAATTTGTATTTAAGAATAAAATTCAGATCTTAAGTATTCGTTCGACTAGAAATCCAAGCGGATAGGATGTCCAATAAATCATATAAGATCGAACTGTACAAAGATTTATCATTTCGTGGTCCTATTAACAATGCTGTTTGTTTTTATTTAGATGAATGCGATTTCTTTTTCGTTTTCTGCAGTAGAAAATGAAAAGAAATTGCCCCCATTTCTCAAGTCAATAAATCTCTGAATGAAGAAACGAAGAGACGATAAAATATAAAACCGCGTACTTTTTCTAGGCAGCCAAATAAAGATTTTGTAATACGCCAACCTCTATTGCTTCACTGAAGACATTTTTTTATTTTGTCAATGGAGTGTAAAGGAAATAATTTTATATTCAGTTAGTTGTGTTATGCAAAGCTTTGTTGTTGTTACTAATCCCCGACATGGTCTCTTGAATTAGACCAGGTCCACAAGTCCATAAACCTCCAAAACGTCCAAGAAAAATAGAGGTTCCGAAAAAAACATGCCAATTTTAAATTCAATACATTAATGCAAAGCTTTTATAGACACAAGTGAACTCCTCTATTCGCACAACATACATAACTGTAAGCGATTTGAGAAAAAACAGTGAGATTTAATTTTAGTGACCAAAAAGATCATACATATCTCAGTCCATAAGTTGTGCATCAGCAATTTACGAATTTAAAGAATGTGAAAGAAATAGCATTTTTTATTTTAGCAAGTATATGTTTGAAGATCACTGAAATGAGGATATAACTTTTTATGTTATAAAAATTTGTTAACTTATGATTAAGATTGAAAGGTGCAACAGATCTCGTGAATTTTTATTTTTTAGCAACAACATGAAATAGTTAATATAGTACAAAATCCCAAATCCGGACTTTTTTTCTCACTTTTTTAAATCTTTCCAACAATTTTTAAAGAACAAGGAGTTAAACCTGGACCTAATTGATGAAACAACGCAAAATAACGGACATGTTCAGAATGAATACCACATAAAAAAATTAGAAGATTTGCAGGAAAAATTTGTTTTACAATATAAAAAAGGTTTTTCCTTTTTTTTTTTTAAATATTTCTATTTATATATCTGCTATTTTACTATTTCAAACGCGAAATTCGCGCGGGAAAAAGGGTTTAATTAAGATTTTTTTTTTTGACAAAAAGCGCGCAAATAATCCGGAATGGCCGAGGTCCGGAGGATGCCGGATTATGGACTTTGTACTACACTAAAAATTATAGAATGCAATTTTTTTTTGTTTCAGGAATGAAGTACTACGAAAATTCCATCCTCCTTAAATTGGCTCGTGGTGTATCTCATCGAATACTACAAAAGCTAAATGAAAATTACAAGTTTTTTCATCAAGAGTTAAGAGCACGTGTTTTCTAAGTTTAACAAATATGTGTGACGTTGACCATTTGAGCGCTCAAAATAATTTTCCTAGATCCTACGCGAGGTTAACAAAAAATAAGACAATAATTTATTAAATTTTCTCCTTGTGTATATGGCTAAAAGTGATAATCTATAAAAGCAGTTTTCAATTTTGTTCCTTTTGAAGGAGGCGTAGTTAAAGTAAAATTGTCAGTGTAGTCATTCGTGCTGTGCGAAAATTTAGTATCAATAACCTGAGAATAAAAAAACATGCAACTCGTCAACAATTTTTCAACTTCGTATCTCGACTGTTTTTTTTTTATAGGCTTCTTTCAAAAAATTTTTATAGGCAAATATGGTGTAATTTATTTGTAAACGGAAAGAAGCACCGATTGGTGTATAGTTTTAAGCAAAACAGTGCATTTATTTGTGTGTTGAAGTTAAAATTTTTAAAGACTGCATGGGATAGAAGTTGATGCTGAGTATGAAGAAAGTTCTAAATCACTAAATGTTGTAAGAAAAATCAACTTCAGAGGCTTGTATTGTGCACAAACTGTATTTTAAATAAATTTTCGCAAAATTTTTTTAATTTTAAATATTTATCCTCTTGTTTAATATGATTATTTAAAAGCACTAATCTGTTGCATGAAAAAAAGGCCTTGATAATAGTTCTATTTACAGCTAATTTGACATTAAAAAGCATTTTATAATTCTTGTTGCAGTCGTGTGATAATAGCTGGATGAAGATGCACACTAATTAATCCTCGTGTAGCAAAGACTTCTCATAGAGCTACAAACCAAATCACAATACAATCCCAATTGTATTGTGATTGTATTGTGATTTGGTTACGAGATTTTAAAGTTCCTGACAGAACTTTAAAATCGCAATTTACCTTTCTTAAATATAAAAGGAGCTGAAACATCTAATAAAGTACTGGTGTTGTATAACAGCAATGAAATATCTATCTTAATATTAAATTTACATTGTGCCGTTGCTTGTTCTACATTACATGGATATTGAAGGTTAAAAAATATTAAATGGTTCAAATAAAATCTAGCTTGAAAACGAGGACAAATTTAATCAGAACCAAGGAGTTCAAAAAAGAGACAAGGAAAATTTCATAATTTATATGTAAGGGTTTCTAAAAACATATCCTGATAAACGTGATCCAGTAACCTTGTAAAAAGTTTTGTTGTTTCGCATTTACATAAGAGTCGCATAATTTTAAACATTCGGAGCCAAAACTTGTCATACGTCAACTTTTAAATGCTAAATCCGCTGTAAATTTAATATAATCTTGAAATTAGACCTAATCTTAAATTTAATATAATCTTCAAATTAGACCTAATCTAATTTCAAAAGCAAGTGGAAGAACTGCGCGACTTGTGTATACACCTTTTTAGAAAGCAATTCCGTGCCGTTTACGAATATAGCGTTGCTCAGTTTAAAGAGTGATTCTATTAAGGATTCTTATCAAATGCATCTTTTGTACAGTTGTGTGTTTGTCTGAAAAACTAGCTCCCTCGTAGGTTATTTATCTGTCTATTATTTTTTCAGATAATAAATGTTTGTCTAAAACTCAGAATTAAAAGTTACTAAACCGTTTGATGGAAAGAAGAATAACCAAAGAACTAGCGTTAGTATCAGCTTTCCAATGCGCAGTTGTGAAGTTTTGAGTTCTGGCACAATATTTATACTAACAAACAGAAGCACTACGCCGTTGGGAAAGGGAATGCCAACACTTGATGACCTATCCCATCTCCAACAGATCAGTATAGGTATTCTAAAATAACCTTCATCGCAACCTTCAAGACCTCAAACCTCGTTTCCCGAATCTTCAGAATCTTTTCATTCTTCGGCGTGTCCCCAAAAAGTGGGTCATTGTCAATTTTAGGGAGGGGGTAGTCCTCTCACTCTCTCTCCCTGCCCCCAATACCTTTTCATTTTCCCTTTTTAATACCTGTGGGGTGAGAGAAAAAATGGAGCGAAAAAAGTTCGCAAAATGAGTGCATGTTTACTTTTCCCGTTAAAGGAGCAACTGTGATAATGCGATTTGTGGAGGATGAAATTTCGTTAGATAACGGTAACGGTTTGCTCTTCAAAAGCAATGGTATTGCTGATATTGGTGAAGTGTTTGTGCTTGTATAACTTTAAGTTTCGCCACGTCTTTTAGAAGGTAATACAGTAGTCCTGAGATGTATCGCGCTGATTTGGGGGACAAGAAACAGCGCGATATATCGAAGTGAGTGTGGATGAAATCATAGGAAAAAAAACATACATAAACATTAAGTGAAGCTTTCTTAATAAAAAATTCTTGAGCTTCATGTTCAACCCAAAATGGGTGCTAAACCAGTTATAACAATTCTGAATGCTGTAGAATATTTTTGAAAACAGAAATTACTAGAGTCAATATCCACAGCCGTCTTTTTATCAATTCAGTTTAGAAACCTGATTAAACCAAGTGTTTTTTTAACTCCCAATTCTAAATAAACTGACAGCTATTTCATGTTTGTAAATCAAAATATCCTCGGGAGACAAAGATTCTATCAATAGAGCGTGTGGTAAATCGTGGTGCAATGTAACGAGTGACTAATGTATTATACCATAGTGAATTTTTTCAAGTGGTAATCGACAAACGGTTAGATAATGACAATGACGAAATGTTGATAAGGTGTTGGAAATATTTTGATAATTCAAAGTATTTAATGAAGCCTTGAATATTTTTCGTTGCAAAATTTGTTTGCATTTAATGTCGTCATTTGTTCGTTAAACATCACTAAAAACTAAATCTCTTGTAAAGGATTATAAAAATATAACAGGAAAAGGTTCAAATTGTTGCACTTAATATAGTAAAATTTCTAGAAAAATCGATTTTATCAGATTTTTTTTGCTGTATGATTAAAAACGTTACATTTTTTGGAAGTATTTGATTCAAAACTTTTGTTTTGCTGTCTCAAAATTTTTACTCACGAAAAACGAATTTTGGTCGCCAGTCGGGCAATTAGATAATTTTAAACTACAGTTAAATGCTAATGAAGTATAATTTTAGGTAATACGTCTAAAGAGTAAATGTTTAACTGAATGAAAAGTGTTAATTGGTAAAAACTTGATTAAAATATTAAACATTAAAAAAAAATAAAAGGCACTTTTAGTTCCTGAATATTTAATTTATGCATGTTGAATAAAAGCAATGTTGGTACATGATTCAAACGAAGCATTATCCAACATGCAAAGGCATATTCGCGGAAAGTTTCATTTACTATACCACAGATGTAGTTAATTAGAGCGTATTCATATCTTTTATTAACAATAAAAGTTATTTCGTTTTTCAACATGTGTCAACAAATATTCCATTTACTTAGTATCAAATGACCTAGATAACATTGTGTTGAACATTTTACAACTGCTTTTGTGAAATATAAACTCATTCATTTAAAATATTTTGTAAGTTACCAAATTCAAGCTTTGGGAAAAAAATTATGTGAAAAATTGACTTGAATATTCTTGTTTATTACTGCAACGGTAGTGGTAGAATTAATGCAAACTATCGGCATTTAATTTTAATAAATTTAAAGTTCCTTCCTGAGCTTAAAGTTGAAGTCCCACAGCACTAATTAAGCGTGCATTCAGGGGTGAGATGTTGGCGAGTCGAGAACCTGCGAGCTAATGCAGCCTATAGCGAGCTCTGTTTCAAAATCTCAGACGGTATCGATTATTCAAAAAGTAATTAGTAATTCCCCTAGAGGGCGCTATAGAGCCGACAATTTAAATGCGAGAATTAAGAAACATGTTGACAGATTTAAAGCTTGCGGATGTGATCGCGGAGCTCACAATTTCCGTATCATTTGTTAAATTTAAACAGTTCTTTTTTCGTTCGTGTCATGTGAAGCTATACACAGAATTAAAAAACATTAAACAATCAAGATATTTCATAATTTTGTAATTAATAAGATGATTATTTTTCTACGAAGGTTAAATGTTTCGCTTGCAACATTTTACAGGATAAATTTTAGAAAAGTTCTAAATGCTAAATTTTTTTAAATGGGTGTAGCCAAAGGAAATTTTACTTCTTCTTTTGCTTTGCATGTAAAATCTTTCAACACAAATTATCTATTTAATATGTCAGGATATAAACTCAATAAGCCTATTTTTTTTTTCGGGATTTATTTTTCCTCGGATTTGCATTCTGAGAGGATAAAAGAACTTTTTGTAACTCATTTTACTAAACAAAATCCTTTCCTTAAGCAAATCTGGTTATAAATGATTTTCTGACATTTCTGCAGTTTAATATAGTTAAGGAAATATGAGAGACAACATAAGAATCCAAACAATTCGCGACTATCATTTTTTTTAAATAAAAAGACGAATTACTAACAGTAAGTATGTTGTGTAAAAATTAAATTGTACATTTTTATTAAAAAATTAACTATAAAAGTATCACTTTTCTTATCCAATAACATATATTTTTCAACTATTTTCAATTTTCCTTAAGCATTAATTCCAACTGGACTGATAGTTTTGATACACTGAACACTATTATAATGGTGAAAAAGAACTTAGTACTCTACGTTTCCACTTTTAAACAACTTGCAAAAAAATTTGGAACTATTCCGTACAAACTGAAAATTTTAATTTACATCGCATTAATTTTTATTTCTTGATAATAATTTTCTTACACACCATGCATATCCTTGAAAATATAGTATTGCAAGAGATAATTTTGAATATGACACCATGAATATTTAAAACTTCGTTTTAGTTTTGAGTTATTTCTAGAAGAAGAATCACACAAAACTAGAGATGCGAAATAGAGAAAACTATACCGCACAGCAAACTTTATACATTTATGATAAACATTATACAATTTCTACCAACACATCAGCATTTACGAGGAATTCGGTTACCTTCGATAAAACAAACACGTATATACCAAAAAGTATTCAAATGTCATTTAACTTAAATTGAACTAAAATAAGAGCAATCGAATAAAATATATACAACGGTTTTAAAGTTGAAAATATTAGCTCTTTTTTTTAGGCATTACTCAACCATTTCTATCCGCAGTGATATCTCAATACGAGTCAATTTTCTGCTTTCTTTATGCCACGAATACACAGCCACCTTCAATATTTTAGTGCATACATGCTAGCAAAAGCATTTGAACAACCTACAAATCCGATCGCTTAATATAAAAATAATCATATTCTATAAAAATCCCAAACCATTCTACAATGGATTGCTTACGAAACTAGTGTTTCAAAAATTAACAAAGAGAATTGCTAAGAAAGGTCTTATCCACATTTCTAAAAACATTTCGCCAAAGTGATTCTTAATATATTATCATGGCCTGGTTGGCTTCAGCGTAAAAGCTTGATAATAGGTTTCATAAAATGATGCAACTTTCGTTCTAAATATTTAAGCATTTACATTGCTGGAATGATTTTTAGGTAAAAACGTACCCTCGAGATTATTTCTAACTTTTTTGAGCAGCGCCCTTGTTATGACATTGATTTAAAAAGCTAAATCAGACTTAAAAAATGATATTCAGAACAATTTTAACTACCGTTCATATATTGGATATCGCTCTCAACAAAGCTAATTATAGTAACAGATATCGAATATCGTATTTTTCATTCTGAATTACAGTTATACAGATGTATTCTGGTAATTACGTTTAACAATAACTTACGTATTTAAAAAAAATAGAGGAAATAAAAACATGCGAGAGAGAATATATCCAATAGCGTAGAAACGAACGCTCAGAAGTTACAACACATTTAATAAAACAAAAATACAGTTCACACCCTTACTGTCATTTTTGAAACGACATTGCAAATATTACGTTCATTTTTAAAAATACTAAAAAAATTCTAGATTAGTGAAGACTTCGTCGATGTACTCAAAATACACAGGAAATGCTATGTATGTGTAAAGCGGATTTTACAGATATAATAATATTTTCGCGAACATATACTAGAACCCTCATTATTTCGGCAACTGCTCTCAATTTTTTAAACTCTATTATGAACTATGACGTAGTTTTATAAATACTGTTCAACGCTATTTTAAAAATAACGAAACGGTCGAAATCTGCAGTAACGAGAAATTGCCTAAACGAGATCTACTCGTTGCATGCATTCACACACACAAAAAAAATCAAATTAATATCTACAATTCCATGTTTTTAAATCACTAGAAACAGAACAACGAATATGAGCATAAATCACCCCAATCAACAGCTCGAGAAACCCAAAAACTGAATTAATAATCAACAGCTGAATATCACAGCGCCGACATTAAGAGATGGAGCTTAATGACAAATACCGGATCCGCGTGTTTTTTCATTATTATTATCATTCAAACTCCTCTTCGTCGTTTTTTTCAACACATTTTCTCCCCATCTCTGCTCCCTCTTAAAAATAACTCCACCCTTTTTGCACTGTCTTAAGCCTAACACTAATATCGATCGAATCCTCCCCCTCCATTCACTCCCTGTTAATTAAGAATTGCTCAATCCCATTGGATGCCTTCAGTCTTGCAGGGCCGCATAAAATTTAGCCACCCCGCCATAGGTTAATTGGGAGGGGGGTTCGTTAATTTATGAGAGGGTTAAATTAAGCAAGCACGAGGAAGTTTTCGAAACCGCGTGTTTTGGAGAAATCGCACATGTTTGAAAGTGCCGTGGTTTTTAATTAGCGATTTCGTTTCACAAGACGGGGAAAGACGAGCTGTTACGCAATGCTAGCGATTAGTAGGTTATGGAGGTATGTATAGAGTTAATAAATAATGCACAAATCGGTACCTGGACTTGGAGATGCAACGCAAACTTGGAGAGTGTTGTGAAAGAACCGCTATAGCAGCGTGGTGAAAAGTACGGCGGCTGGAGTACGGTGATCGGGCTGGCGGCGATGCAGCGCGAGATGCACTTTGGTGCGGCATGGGCGGTGGCGGTATTCCCGTCGATCTGGTCCTCTTCCGAATCCTTTGTTTTTGGGTGGGATATCCAGAAATTCGGCGAGCAAATTGGAACCACATCGAGCATGGTATGAAGTTCCTACCTACTGTATGAACAGTAAGAACTTCAAACCTCGCTCAGTGTAGCCCAAACGAGCAGATCTTCTCTCAGAGTCTGGCGAATGGTCATCCATCCTTCGGCACTGGTCACGTGCGGGTGTTTTTTTTATGTATCCATGGTTACATCCACATGCGATGTCTTGGTTGGTCCAGAGGGTTGCGGCACACTTGTTAAAGATGCATTCTTTCGTTCGGCACAAACGATTGGGCGTAAACAAAACAACGACCAGAGCCGTTGGGAATTTCTCCGGATTAATCTGAAGCGTTGAAGTTTTTTTTTTGAAGGCGTCGGCTTGACCAACGGATTAATGTCGTAATTCACTAGGGACTGTGTGTGTTTGGGTAATCCACATGTCCAGGAGAAAGCAATCACACATTATACCAATCCCGAAATTAAACAATAATAATAATAATTCTCAGGCAATATACCAATTCAGATCTGATGGACGTCCACGTAGGATTCGTGAAAATATTAAAAGAATCCGCCTCGGTTTGGTCGGATCACACACTGAGCCTAAGATCGTTGTCATGAGCAGCGAAAGCAGCACGCATCCAGTTCTGATCGCTGTCGAGCGAAGAATGACGACTGTCCACCCCTGGTCGAGCAGGTGTTTAAGGGGAAGGGGTGGTCAGGGTCCATCGGAACGCGCACAAGGACAAATGCAGGTGCAAGAGAGCTCAACCCGGGAGTCGCAAGAAACACGCGTTTTCAACTCTCGCTTCCAACCCACAACTGGCACTGGCAGAGGAACTACGACATAGCTGAGTGTTTCTCCGCTCCCCGCGGTCCCTCCCCTCCCCCTCTCGGGCACTTCCTCTTTTAGAATTCGTTGCCCTTCAATCATAGCTGTCACGGCGATCCGCGGCAGCGATTGGGTCCCGGGGAGCGCTGGCCCCGCCCGAATCCGCGCAAAACAACCAACCGACGAGGCGTTTTTACCGTCGGCGGCCAATGGAGAAAAAATGGCTGCCGTGACGTCACGGCCGGAGCACTTACACTGATGGATTATCAGTATTAGCGAAAAGGCATCGGGAATTGGGCTCGGAGCGGCAAATTACTCTGCTCGTGGAAGAGAGACAAAAGATTGCAACGCGCAGTCGCAACTTTTTTTTTGTTTTTCGGAGGAAAAAATAGTTGCATCTCTTACTCTCGCTTGCACCTTTTTGCCGGAGAAGTGCTAAGTTGCCGTTCCCCTATTAATTAGCATTGGAGGATAATTAGCGCGGGAAAAGTTTTCGCAGGCCGTTTTCATTATTTTTTGCGCTCTTTCTCTTTTACCCACAATTCCCGTTTTGTTAACTTTGCAAGTTGGGAGAAATGACTTCGCACAAAGTTCGGGGAGCCATTGGAAACTTTTTTTGTTTTCTTTTGTGTGTTTTGGTTTTTGGTCATTACCCGGTAGTACGGCTAATTTTTGAGGGATTATTTATTGAAAATGCATTAAAGCGAATTGTGGTGTAAATTACGATACAATTGATTGGAGGAAAATCACGTGCTCGCTTATTATTAATATTATTTTTTTAAGTTCGTATTTAATTGGTGGTGGTTAATATTTTAGTTTACAATAGCTAATTTCAGTTGCATGTTAATTTCAATAAAACGGAGTCTCTGTATTAATTTTTTGTTAATTTAATTTGCATCAAACTTTTGTACAGAGCAATTACCCAATGTAAACAATACAAAAATATTTGCAAGTATATTAAATTTTCATTTAAATTGCATTTATCGAACTAGAAGGAAATATATTTGTGCAAATACAAACACAAGTCATATAATGGATATCCTTACTCTGATATTTATAAAATATTATTGAAAAACTTAAATTGTATACGGATAAAAAATTCTTGTTAGTATTTTGACTGCCATGAGACAATTGTAACGTATAAATTAAGAACTTCTTGCAATGTTCTACATTTAATTGTAGTAGCAAACAAAAAAATGAATAATAAATATGATGCACAATAACTACTGTAGTAATAATAGCGAGTTGTGTTGCACCAGTACATTTTAATTAAATATCTACCTACATACTAATAATAGCGTGCAATACTTAACACTGAAAGCATTTTGTGAAAAACAATCCGACACACTTAAACTTTTACTCATGAATGAAACTAGCATCGATACAACATTTTAATTTATAAAATATATTATAGTATCCTATAGTAAATCACTATTTTTTAAGCAAAAACGGTTTATAGAAATACTGATTATACAAAAAAACACAGATAATACTTGTAAAATGTTGTAGAAAAAATAAGCAGGAATATTGATATAAAAAAATTGTTTCCCTCAGTACTTTTCAAGTATGCTTTTGGCTTAAATATGTTACAAAAAATATTTTATCAACACCTCTTTCTCACCAGAATTCATTTATTACATGCAAACGGTTAGCCATGACAGTCAAATGAAGTAAAATTTCTTCTAAATAAATATTAAAATGAAATGAAAAAATAATACACAAAAATAAATTTTTAAGCGGTATGTGTTATCGATAGTGACCTATTTTTTAGTTTTGACAGACAATATGTGCCAAGTTTATATAAGTAAATAAAAATTCTAAACCCAGTAATTATTATAGCAAATACTTAACACACAATTAAATCATGAATATGCATAAGCTTAATTACCGTTAAAACATGTTCAATTAATCAAAACATTGAAAACACCGTGCAATATTACGTCCGTTACTTTAACAATAATAATCAATTTTATTCTTGATGTATTATTTTGTAAACAAAATACAATTCATTTCTTCAAACACCGATTTTTTTTCAATTAAGAGATGGGCTGATGTCGTTTGTGAAAATTTCTATATAATGAAGAATTGGAGCACTCATTACAAAACGGAACTGGTTATTTTTATTCATAAATAATTGATTAAAGATATAGTACAGGCGACTGATTTTGACATGTGGACCACGTTTGTTCGCGCCAGAAAAATATTTTATGGCAAAACAAATACTTAAGAGAGATAACCGTTTAATATTCAAAATAAACAAAAACAATCTCATGCACTTTTCATCATCTATATTCGCAGATGTACTTTGATTAATTAAACAATACATCTTCAACTCGTTTTTAATAATAATGAAGATATCTAAATAACTAATAAGATTAAAATATTTTTATTAAAAATATTTAAAATAACAGAATTTGTATTTACCTATTTCTTATAAAGATTTATGAAACTTAGTCAAAGGGTTAATATTTATAAAGGATTGAAGGAGATTATTTTGATACATATATAACATATCGGCAGTTTTCTGAGCAATAATTGTATGTGGAAATAAATAAATTTTTAAAGCTTAACTAGGCACAAATTTTATGGGTACCGAATCGTATTTACCAGATTACGTATTTTAGGTGTCATATTTTTTAAACAAAAGTGCACATGAAAAGGGTTTTGAAATGAACTTATCATTCATTAAAAAAATTCATTCGTACTAAATTTGAATATGAATTCTTAGAAAGGGCAAGAATTAAATATGATCATTCAGGGCTATTTAGTACTTACACTGAATATGTAATACATTCAGTGCTATAAATATATTAGTTATTTTTTTATATAAATTGTATTTTTATATCTTCAGCTATGGATATTATACCAAATAATTTTTTTCTGTGTAATATTTTTTATTACGCATCGGTGAAAACATAACGATTGGAAATGTAGCAAAATATCAAATAAAAATATCAACTAAACATTTTATTTACGGGAGTACGTATTTAACAGTTTGAATTTCCAATTATTTTAAGATACATGTCAATATATGTATACATAGTATCACAAGTATTTTCCCACACATTGAAACTTATGAGAGTAATATCAGAGCATAGTATGTTTTAGAATAAGACTATGATATAAGACTTGAAATTTTCCTTAGAATAAATACATAAAGAAAAACATATTGTGTGAGAGGTGTATGTAGATATTATTATAGTATTTAAATTGATGATAAATTTGAAGGTTTCGAGCAAATTTATAACAGATTTTAAAATTGTTTAAATATATAGTTCTTATCCCATTTGTGCCAGAATTAAATAAAATCCCATTGTAACAGCATTAAAAATTAGTTATTAAATGATTGATGTAGGTTTCTTAAAATAAAGTTGACATTTTTGAAAATAAAAATAAAATTATATTTAAAATTATAAACTGTATTTTAAAAACGTTTTTAAAATAATAATGAATAACAATATATCTCGCCCAGTTCACGTAAAAAATTTTATTCATAAAATGTTCTCTTTCAATATATCTCAATAAAATCGCCTTTTTAATGGCATTATAAATTATTCCTACCGTTTCATAAAATCCAAGCTTTTCAATTCCATTCATTCATTTTTTTCCATTCATCCGAAAATACCAATACTACTCGACCATGGTATTGAGAGATATGCCTCTTTCAAGAGCCGTATTCATATCAAAATAGTTTTCTTAGATCGACAAGAACCTACATTTCTTGGTTTCGACCGTAAATTCCGTGTCGTGACAGTTGAGTAAATAGAACGCTCCCATTTGTAGCGCAAGTCGACTTGATTTGCCTGGAAGCACCATGAAAACCACAGCCTTTTGTGAACCTTTCGCTCAATTTAGCGGATTGTCATGGAGACATGCTCAATCAAGTCTAAACCTGGAAAGAGAGAAACAAAAACATAAGTATTTCCATTGAAATACGGAAACGAAGTAATACTTGTGTACAGTAAGAGATGTACCATATTTTTATTTACAATACACATTAAAATATAATGAGTACAGTCATACGTGGCATATTCTTAAAAAACATTATTTATTTTATTAATATTCACGGTATGTTCCTATTTCTGCTATTTTATCAAGCAAATTAGTTCGTAATATATATATTTTTTAATTGCTAAAACAAATTAAAATGCATGATTAAAAAGTTATATGAAATTTGATTTTTTGAATTGCTAAAACAAAATAAAATGCATGGTAAAAAGTTGTGTAATCTGAAGGTAAGTTCGGTTAAAAATACAGTCAGAAAAGAATGAACAATAGTACTATTACGACTTCATTTTTACGAAATCAATATTTTATGAAAGCTTTCTTTAAAATAGTAGCAATGAAATATTTAAAATCAATATTTAATTGAAAATGGATATTTTTTACTCTCAAGTTTTGGTCACGAAACATTAAACTTAATTTTCTAGATTACACTGGAATTGGTCTATTTGCATTCAAACAGCGGTCTATATTTATATTCAAACATCCTGTAAGTTAAATAGGTTTTTTTGTGAGCTCCAGTAATATTGAAATTATAGTAATTTCAAGTCTGAAGGTAAAAAACGAAATTTATCTCTACTGTATTTGTTATCTCAAGTTTTAATTTTTTAAATTTCAAACCACAGATTAGTAATTATATAAAAAAGGGATGCTATGAAATAGATTGGACATGAAAGTAGATTAATAATTTTATAGTTAAAGTTTAAACTAAGAAATCATTACACAAAAATGTTCAAAACAGATTGGCTTGTAGAATAATTTAAAAACCATTTTCAACAATTATAAATGTTGGCTGACAAATTTATCGACAAATTCTTTGAAACAACGTTAATAAACATTTATGCAAATAAAAAGGAAGTTAAATTCAAGGTAATTTAGATCTATAATTTTTATTTTGAACTACTTGTATGAAAGAAATAATAAGATGCATTTATAAAATTTGAAACATTTTGAACAAAAAAATAAGAAATTTAATACGTAGTACAACATCTAAATATTCATAAAAATTAGATTGATTTCACATGATTTTTAAAATCTCAACTATTAAATCGCAAAAGTCAATTGCTACAACAGATATAGAGTAATTTGAGTGCGTTAAGTTAAGAGCGGCTGACAAAATATTCAATAAACACACCTTGACTTTTTTTTGTCTTTTCAATTAATTTTTTATACAAATTTTCACTCATATTAGAAAGTTGTGTTGAAAATTCGAATTATGTACCTTTAGTCTGATTAGTTCAAGATAACAGTGATTTAATTCACATCAACAGGTACTTAAATAGGGTTAAACTGCTCGATTAATTAACTATCAGAAACAGCACACATAATCTTGTGCAATATCGAGTTGAGGTAAGTAAACGCATGAAGTACAATATTTATGTAAAAAGTTTAAGTAACAATTCATTTCCTTACAGAAAGTAAATAAAAATTTATTTTAAATGAAATTAAGAGAAAGATAGTTACATTGTTCGAAATAATAGAAGGGTTCGATTTAATTGTGATTGAACTTATTAAAACAGATAACTAAGTATTTCCAACAGATAACTAAGTATTTCCAACAGATAACTAAGTATTTCCAACAGATAACCAATCTAAATAAGCTGAACAAAATAGTAACTGCACATGAGGCTTATTAAAGAAAATATAGTTATGAATTTCACAACTATTTTATATTCTCTTTTTCAAAACAATAGATTGAAACCTTGAGTTTTTTGGTATCTATTTAGCATTAAAATCAGTCATTACTGTATCGATTCGAAGAGCGTATGATACTGTTTCAGGAATAAGAAGTCGGTTTCAACATATGTTAATCTTACTGTATATTTAGAATTTACTGTACTGATTATAAATTATTTTTATTTATAAACGTATTGATAAAACATTACGAAATTATTTAAAACAACACAGAGCATTTAGCAATAGATGATGTTGATTCCTTACATGCGTGCAAATAATAATAATCTGGCATGTCTCTCTCCATATTGAGAGCAATTAGTTTTTCTAAGAAGATAATGGCAAAGTCTCATAATATGATTTCGATCACACTTTTAGAGTCTAGTTTAATGTAGTGTACAAAAATAGGTTAATGCATTACATTTTACAAAATATTCTTATATTTAATTTCTATAGCTATCTATTTATATTTGGTTTGCGTACTCCCAACAATTCCTCAACTTAAGCACAGCTAACCGACCCAGAAGTGTTCCCAAAGATCCAAGTGTCTCGATTTTGATAGAGCTGGCCTTGTACTCGAGTATTTAACACTATGATCCTTGGCATCCGATCTTGGCATAAATGTTTGTAGTGGTTCAGAACCTACTTTAAGCGGAAGGTCCAAGCTCAATTTACCTCATTTTGCAAAATATTACCATGCAAACCGGACCCTAAACCCAATTTCGATTGATACAGTGAGTGCACGAATCACATACAAGTCACATTCCGCTGAGATCTGAATAATTTCGGACTTAGTCATTTATGGAGCCCGCTCCACGCCCACGAGCAATTATGTGTGGTTAAACAGCAGATGCTGAATGTCCTCAAAAAGTGAACCATATGAACCTTCCTAAAATTGCGCATAATTGCTTACTATTCAACGGCCTCTGGGAGGTTTATTTTAAGAACGTCCTTTAACACACCAAGTGGTTTCGACGAGTTATCTCGTCCATCAAGATCTGACCCATTATTGCTAATGCCGAGATGCCTGGTACTATGATTTTCAAAACCTGATCAAGAGCTGGTCAGGTTTCTCCAATGGTGAGATACCTCGTTTATTAAGATCTGGTCAGTTTTTCCACTGACGCGTTATCGCATTCATCAAGATCTGGTCAGATCTGCTAGAGACAAGTTAACTCGTTGAGACAACAACCCGGAGGGTATAGGGTAATAGTTAATGACACATGCAATCGCCCAAACATAAGATATTTCGCAACTCGAGTCAAGTTACTTTATTCAAATTAAATTTTTACGTTTATTTGAAAGAAAATTAAGAGTTGCCTTTTAAACTCCGTCGTATTTTCCGGAGGCGCGTAAAATTAATTGTTCGAAAGAATGAATGAAGGAGGAACACATGGTCCATTCCCTTAACAGGGATTTTATCCCCCGAAAATCCTCGGCGTCTTCGTAAATGAGTAGATAAACCAATACGCCCTCACACGGTCTTCCCCGTTGTGTTCTTCCACGACCTAATTTCCAAGCAAGAGTGTGAAACGGTTCGAAACAAAACAAACAAAACGAGGCCGACCCCCTTTTACCACCCCTTTACGCACACTTCTTCCCAATTACGCGCCTGCGAGATCGCTTTCCCTCTCAGCATCCGGCGCGTAGGGAGAAAAATACAAAAAGGGAAAAAAAGACACCTTCGCTTGTACGGCAGCGCCCTCTATGCGCGGAAGCAGAAAACTCCCCTCCCCATCTGTGTGTGGGATCGCTACCTTAAGATTATTATGATGATCGACTTTTTAATCTCGCTTTTTTTAATGATGTCTTCAGAGAATCCCGAAAGGAGAGGCTGGAGTTAATTGGGACAGGTGGAACATTTATTGAGCCATTTTCTTCGGCATGGAAAACGTGGCATGCACGATGTCAAACGACTCGTTTGGTTCGTGGCTCCTTTTGGAGGGGTGGATGGATTTTTGCGTTATCGGTATTGTTTCTTGTGATGCTTGGATCTTAAATTTATTATTTCTCGTGACTTTAGAGTTCGTGTCCTTTCTTCGCTGCGCGTTTGTTCTTTGATGTCTCCGCTGAAGATAATGTCTAAGTAATATGCAAAGTCAAATTAGTATCGCACGGAATTAGATTGGCATGATTTGCAAAGCTTAATAAGAATAAATAAAATAAGGGATTTTAATGAGATATTTTTCCGCCTGGCTTAGGTTTGGATTTGAAATAATAAAAATGTATCTTTCTTACTGTGAGTTGTATTTTATTGTAAAATAACCGTTAGCACAATGCCTAGCTTTATAGGATGAATGTAAAAGTAATAAAATAGCTTACTACACGAAAATTTTGAAGTAGATATTTTGTTAATTTTATCATTGTGATCATTTTTAAAAATTAGTTTATGGGCAAAGAACATTTATCAGTATTTTATTTAGAAAATATACTATTATTTGATTTATATAAATATTGCACTATTACATAGCCTAATCATCATTTGGCTTTTTCATGTAGTTTTTTTATTGCATTTCGCTTATACATATTACACTCGCAATTATAAATAATCCTTTTCAGCTTCTTCTTTTAGATACTATTTATATTTCTGTATTAGTTACATTTTTGTCATAAGCTAAAAATGTAACTGAAACTCTGTAACGATATAATTTTTTTTGTCATTTATTATCCCTTTACCTTCCAAGTGGTTTCGACGAGATATCTCGTCCATCAAGAACTGACCAATTTTGCTGATGACGAGATATCTGATCATCGAGATATTGCCAATTATTTTTATGATGGAGTGATCAAGATCTGGTCACTTTTCTTCTAATGACGAGATATCTCGTCCATCAAGATATGTGGTCAGCTTTACTAATGACGAAGAACCTTATCGAGACAATCACAAGGAGGGTTAAGGAAATTTGTGACAACAATTAGAAGCTCACTTAGTATTTGCGGGGGTAGAAAGAGGGTTATCTCAGAACATAAAGCGTTAAAATTGTGGTTTGAAGATTTGTTGTGGGTGGTTGTGGAAATTACTAAATCAATATAATTTGCACTTCTGTGGATGATATTGATAAAACGATAAAATGAATTGATTCTTAACCATTTAGTAGGACAAAGTGTTATATTCTATTTAATGACCTCTATCAGAATGCTTTGTCTTTTTTGGTACCGATCAATCTTTGAGTAGAAAAGATTTATCAATCAGGAACCAAACAACTTATTTCAACAAAGCACCTACACTGAACACCTTGTAACCTCCATTATCATATGGGCTGCTATTGGAAGAGTAGCAAATTAGAAACTGCCGAGGGTTGCTAGTTCGAAACTTCATCTAAACTTCGACCGTTGTAAACATGGGGGGGGGGGCTGGTATACTTTAAATCTGTCGTGGTTTCGAATGTCCTCCCCCCTCGTTGGGTGGGCGTCTTGAGAGTGGGGTGCTAGTTCAGGTGTCTACCGCACCAAAATAACTTGGTGTTGTCCTCGGGATTGATCCCGGACCGCCACCAATAACCTCTGTGTTGCTCTAGTGCGACGTTAATTCAACTACCTATCTTAGCACGGAGCAATAATGTAGACTAATACTAAAGTCCTTTAAAAAATGTTTCACAGTGTCTTCGCTTTGCGTAGTAAGGTAAAATTATTTTTTTTCTCATTTTTATTCCAGAGCAATGTAGATTGAATAGTAAATTTTGAATTGATCTTTGTGAAAAAGGATTTTAAAGAAAATTCCCGTGAGGAAAATCAGAATCATCAAATAACCGTAGCATAATCAAACTAATTGTCACCAATAAGTCTTGCAAAACACGGATCTGCTTAATTTTTACTTTGATGACACGCAATGAGAATAAGATTGACTGAATAATAACATGTATTGGTCGAACGAATAATATCGATCCAGAAGTTCAAAACTAGTTAGAAGTCATACATGGAACACAGCAGATTGCAGAACGAATACTGCGCGTGAATCCCGTGAAGGGGTCCTTTGAGTAAGTTACAAGAGGTATACAGGAAAAGACGTATCCACACTCTTTTCATAGATTCCTGAGAGTGGTCACTTCCTAATTAACAATGCTAGTAATTGTTTTCAAGATTAATTTAGTTCAAAAATTGCTTGCAATTCATGCTCGCGAATCCCATGAAGGGTTAAATGTCTATTGAAAAAGTTACAAGTGTTACAGGAAAAGACGTATCCACACTCTTTTTATAGATTTCTGAGAGTGGTCACTTCCTAATTAACAATGCCGATTTGCTTTCAAGATTAATTTAGTACAAAAATTGCTTTCAATTTTTAATAATTAACTTTTCTACTTCACAAAATTAAAAGTTCCTCTGAAAAAAATCTTCAATACTTTTGGCAAGATTTCAAATATTGATGTCGGGAAGAATTGTAGCTCGTAAGTTTATCAAAGACATTAATTAAGTAATGTATTGTGTAAAATTTTCGCTCATCATTAACCCTCCTGATGAATCCTCACGTCGAGAACTTCCCTGTTGTAGACTCCTCCGATACCTAATCCAAATCGTCACCAATTCTTGGCAAGGTACAATTTGTTTTCTCCTTGTATTTTCATTCTATCTTGGAGAAAAAGCAGTTTTATCTCGATGAGGAATCTCGTCGTTATACAAAAATGGCCAGATCTTTATGAACGAGATATCTCGTCATTAGCTGATTGTTACTCTTCTTAGCTGATTGCGGCTCTTTGAAGGTTTCACAACATTTTCCTACCAATATTTTTCAATTCATATATATTTTCTTTTATGCCCATTTAAAATTATAGAAAATACTATTATTGGTTGTCGGACCTGACAATAGTAATAAATTAAATTTTATTCTTCAGAATTTTGAAAGTGTGAAAGAATCCATTTTAAATATAAAAATACTCCAAAAAGTTTTAATGATAAAACTAACATATTTTCTTTTGGGATATAAAAGAAGACAAAATCACTTTGCTCTTTTGTTCAATCTTGTTGGTAAAACTACTGACTACTTTGAAGTAAACAACTGTCAGTCCAAATTTTTGATTAAAAAATTACTGTTGTGTTTTCAGATATCGTTATCTGTCGATTTTTTTACGATTTTTTTACAATAAGAGAAAAAGTATTTTTTCCATAAAATACGAAAATAAGGTCACAACCAATGATATGGTTGATCTGGGATATGTTTCATGTAAGCTTTACGATCAATAATTTGCACCTGTACAGAAACCGAGGATTTTCTGGTATTTATCTACATAATTTTTTAAATAATTAAGTTGTGAACGCCTTGTGGATTCCAAACCCCCAACAGATACTTCTGATGTACATCAATTGGAATCTACTTGTACATCAATGTATGGAAAGCATCGCATAGCATTAGCCTAAATTGAGTTTTCTGGTTAAATCATTTTGTTGTACAATCTTTGTGGAATTCTTGTGGATCGCGGGTTCACCTTAGATGTTTTTGACAAAAGCACCTTACGAACAGTAATTAGCTCAAGGTTTTACGTTGGCTTGCATAAAACATCGCATTGATTTAACTTAACCTGCATTTTAAGACGTTCCTCTACATAAATAGTTTAATCATTAAGTTCTAGACCCTATATGAAGTCCTTGCAGATCCCGAACTATCGGACAAGATACCTCTGGTCATCTGACCGTGGTTCAAAATAATGAAGTGCCCTCGGTTCTTTCCCTTCGGGATTAATCCCGTTGTGTTGGTCCAGTACGACGTTAATTCAAATACCATCCTACCAACAGGGCACCATCTCCATTAGCAAACACAACGAACTAGAAAAAGGCGCTGTATATGTCATTAGTTTGTGCAAGTTCCTGCATTAATTTCCGTAAAGCGTAACAGATTAACGTGCTCTCAGGTGCAACTTAATGTACTTTTCATGTGTTTATCAACTAAAGTAGTAAGGCCTATCTGACTCACTACGAGTCTTAGGATATGGATGTCTCAAGCGAAAATTATAAATTAATATTTTAAGAAAAATAGCGACTAAAACAGGAGCGGTAAAGGGGTGATAGGGGGGATAAAACAGGAGGGAGGGATGCCACCGATGGTTAACAGGTTCCTTCGAACGCTTCGGTGCCTTTTTTTTTGCCTTCCAAAACCCTCTCCTTGGAGGAGTCGTGACGTCACTAATGTTAAGTGAAGGTGATGTCACGTGGGGGAACACGTGAGAAAGTCCTTGAGTTTTCGATCTTCTTTCAAGCCCGGTTTCGAAAGGGAACATTTTTATAGTCTTCCCCCTTCAGACTTACAAATTTTTTTCTCTCATTTTTTTTGTATTTTACTCTCACTTTTTTCTAATCAGCTTTGTACTCCTTCCTAGTTATGAATAAAAAATACAAAGTTGGGGGATTGTTAAATAATTTTCTAACCTTACCTTTCAAACCACCTTAGATTTTTTTATTCCCCTCTCCCCTAAGGTTGTATTCAGATTTTTTGAAGGTCGATTTTTTATGGTTCGATGATGAGAAAAAAAAGTTCTATCCCACGATCTTGGAAGTTTTTTTGGCGTGTTTGAATTCGAAGATTCTGTTCCTTCTTCCGCTTCTACTTGTCGTGGATCAAATAAACCGTTATCTGGAGGAATTTTCAAGGTGAAATTCAAAGGCAGTGCTGGGTTTGGGAATTTTCGTTGAAGGTGAGTGGTGAATAATTTAACTTCTGGAAGCGAAACGTTACTTTTAGCGATCTTGGACACTCATTTCGTTTTAACATGGAAGAAACTTGATTCTCAGACGCACTTAAGTGTATCAGAAAGTAGATAGAAACAGTACACTACTTAGTTTAATATCTTCAAAACTTAAAGTTAATAATTAAATTAACCATGATTGAGGCTTAACCCTCAAAATACTTTGGACGAAAAATCTTGTTCATCTTATTCTGACAAAATTTTGCTAACGATGAGATATCTCGTTTATCAAGGTCTGACCAATTGTAATGATGACGAGATATCTCGTCAAGATATTGCCGATTTTTTATGTTGACAAGATCAAGATCCGGTCAGTTTTCCTCTTGACGAGATATCTCGTCATCAAGATGTTGTTTATTTTTTTTATGATGACGAGATCAAGATCTGGTCAGTTTTATCGACTGACGAGATATCTCGTTCATCAAGATATATTCAGTTTTTCCAATCCCAACTCGTCGAGACACAACTCGTTAACCCTCCTATCACCAGGAGGGTTAACTATCATAATGATGGGAGCGATTTTACGTTGAATGGATAAAAATAGACTAAGCATGCGGGCAGGAATGAGACTTGCAAATATTTTATAGACTTCGCATGATCAAACTAAGAAAAAAATACACTGCCGTTAGTTTTGTTAAAATAACGAAGAGAAAAATATTAAATCGATTTATCAAATCATTCGTTAAGATGTAGAAAATCTTGTTTCTTTTTCAATCAAATAATTCAAATAACTGTAATCTGGTTGAATGAAAACACGTGATACATTTTGTTGTAACAGTTAAAGGGAAATTTAGAATTAATACGTGAAAAAATTTTGTAATTTATTTCGCAACTTGACGAGATAATACAAATGGAATCTGCATACATATGTAGAAAGAGCAGATATCATTAAATGCATAATTCTACTCGTGGTTTCTTTCTTAGAGTACAGTAAAACTTTTGAATTTATGAGTACAATTTTTAAGAATTTTTCGTTTATCCGTAAAGTGATAATCTATATTTTGCAATTACTTTTAACCGTGTTTTCTAAAGGTTTAATTCGAAACTAAAACGTCTTAAATTTGTAGACAAATTAACCTATGTTTGAATTCACACACACACGAGGAATTCATACGAGGACTGAATTTAAATTTCCCTATTTCAAATATATTTACGAGAAGCAAGCTTAGGCATCCAGTACGGTTAAAAGTGTTTTAAACAAGTTTTTTTTGTCATTCCAATCTTTATACAAATGTGTAAGTTTTCAAGCCCATTACAACACTAATTGAAAAAAAAATGAAGTAGACAGAAAAAAAAAATTTGACCGTAAGAGTTTTTTAAACACTTGTTTGTATCAGTAGAACAGTACATTATCTAAAGTGTATATGGCAGAGTTTCCAGCATTGCACGAAGATTAAAGAGAAAAAAATAGAATGTATTACAATATTAGACCTAAGTATTTGATCTAAAGTTTTAATACCAGAATGTGAATGACAGAAAAAGAGTGCTTGTTTAATGGATATTTAAACTTCAAATTTTACTCACTACTCATCACGTGTATATTTTAAATCTCCTGGTAGCTGTATTGATGAGTTATCTCAACATTATCAAAAATTACAGGTATGTCTTGATGTACGGGATATCGCGTCCTTGGGAGAAAACTGATTAGCTCTTGATATCATCATCATAAAGAAATGAGCGATAACTTTATGACATGTTATTTCGTCGTAAAGAAAATTGCTCAGATATTGATGGACGAGATAACTCGTCGTAGCCACTTGAGGGTTAAGCTATAGTAATTATTTGTGTATTTCGGTTACAAGTGAGATGGCTAATGGGGCAATTCTAGTGACTAATATTACAGTAGCAAAGTGAAATAAATAATACTGTTAAGGAAACTGATAATACAAACACGCGTCAAGATTGATTTCTAAGAAGACTGGAAGTGTTCGTACATTTTTCTAGTAAAATTTTCTAATTTTTTTCTACGTGAATTTTACAAGATGTATTTCTTCTGAGGTCGACCAAATTTTTAAACCAACCTCGTTTAAGAGAACAATAAATATTGATTATCCGGACAAAGTAATCCCTAATGGAACCAATATTTCTTTGGATTACTTTACAATACAGCCTAAGTATTCAAATATGGAGATATATTTTCAGTTTTATTTGCGTTAATCGTGTCTTTCGACGTATGTTTGTATTTTACTTCGGTATCTCCCAAGGGAGTGGATTTTATAATTGTTTTTCGGATTTCGATAGATAAATATTTTTTTAAGGTATTTTCAAATACCTTCAATATGAGCACGAAAATAGCATCGAGCTGCGTTTAAAACAATCCGCTGAATCTAAGAATACGTATATGTTTGGTTGCATTGAGGTTTATGACCAAAGAGCCATGTTTAACCAAGCTGCGCCAAACACAAGACATACGATGTCAAATAATGGAAAAGCACAGAATTATAATGTGCAGTGGGCAAACGCATGGCGGTACAAAACACATTTTTGATAGATCAGTGAATTGTCAGAAACAAACGACGTTTTATTTAAGTATTATTTAATAAGTAATTGCTGTACCATTAGTACTGTGTTAAAAAAAGGAAAATTATTATTAGGAAAATTATTATTTCTGTATTTTTTTTTTTTTTGAGAAAAAGTATGGAGTTTCAATATTTTTCTTCATAGTATAATGCAATATAGTTAAATTTCAAAATTGACAAAATAATTTATTTCTGAATATAAGTTTTCTATTATTTTGAATGATGTTTTTCATTATCTGCTGTTGTAATTCAAATTTAAAAATGCATATTTCAGTATTATCAAAAACTAACAATTGTAAATTGGATTTTTAAAAAATGAATTTCTCGCGTCCAGCAGTATAACAATTGTTGCTATTTCGTTTCTATATATTCCAACAAACTTATGCTGAAGAAATTGCGCATTTCTTATATTTGTGAGCATTTGTGTATTAGTGAACATTGGGATTAATAGCATTTGTATGCAAGTGCTTATATAATTGTAAGGTTTCATGATTTTGTCAAACGTTTTGTTCAATACCTGTAGGTATTTATAATATGCAATAAAAATTTTATGGCCCTTTTAAGATTGAAAAATTTTCTCGGAGTAGTCAGTTTTTATACATTTAAAAAATGAACTACTGTCAAACTATTGCATTTGATTAGTTTTAATGTTGAGATAAAAGTAGCTTTTTTATAATAAACTTTATAAAATATTAAAATGGCTGGGACCAGTTTATAAGAAGAACACTTTCGCTTATTTTTAAACAAATACGTTTATTTTTTATAAACTTTAAAGAGTACATGCGAGTTTAAAAGCTAACTCTTGTAAAAATAATTTTTCATTGATTTTATCTCTTCACAATTGTTTGTGGTTCTAGAATAACTAACTAAATTCACATAAATGTAATGAGAATTATTTTGCATAAGTTTACAGCAATGTAAGTAAAATTATTCAAGGAAGTACAAAGTAAATGTTTAAGAATAAGCAGTAAAGTTAACTTACTTCTCAAGAGGCATATCTTCATCTGTATCTTCAGGTGAGGCTGATTTGAAATTCCATTTTTCTTGATTTTGAGTTATATTAGTCTGACGAATTGAATCTCGTTATCTTTTTTTCAACCATCTTGGGCGAGTCAATGTAGATTTTGAATCCAATCCATCATTTTGATGAAGTTAGCTTGAATTTTTCGCCAATCCTTAAGTGATCATCTTTTATTAGTAGACTAACCCCAATACGATCTGAAGAGATTTTATGGATTAAATATTGAAATTCATAGAATAAATATAATCAACACTTAAAGTCTTCTCTTTCAACACTTCATATTTTAATCTACAGTGTAAAGCTTTTAGCTTGACATTTCTGTGTAAATGACAAAAATTGGCTTGCTGCCAAAAGGTGCAAATAAAATTGCTGTTAAATTTCTATTTCAAAAGAATGGACAAATTAGATGGAATTTGCAAAATTAGCAAAGTTCAAATTGAAATTTGAAAAAGTCCTTTGTATCAAATACAATGTTTGAATCAAACCTGAATAGAAAATTTTATACATTGCAATTTCTTCTTTCCATAATGAATATACCGATATCGAAGAAAATGTCATGCAGCTTACTCTAAGTATTTGTTAATATTTTAGGGAGTTTTAAGAGAAATATTCTTTAAATTTTTCATTTGCTTCATTTTGACTACACTTAAGATTGAATTTTTTATTTGTAAAAATAAATTTTAAAGTTTTAGTGAATTCCTCTACCAGAGTTGCAAATGTTCAGAATACTTCTGTGGTACAAGAAATTTCATAAAATGGAAAAAGATTTAAAAAAAATAGATCTTAAATCGATAACAATAGACCTGTTGGAGGAAAATAAGCCTTATAATTAAATTATCGACTACACAACTTAACGAAATACCATTGAAATAAAAAATATAAGAGGCATCAATTATCCCTATATCATAGCCATAGAGCTAATCAACCAATGATATATATATTTCAACACCCTTCAAAATCATCTTTCAATCATCAAATATCATTTCACGTTCTTTAAGCCTCTCAAACCCAAATAAATGACAGGCAAACAAAATCGATATTTTCGTGCTAAATTTAAGAAATTCAATTGAAGAAAAGATACCATTCTACAATTCAAATGTCCAAAGTGAGAACTTCACTTATTTAACAAAGATCCTAATTTCAAGATGAGAGACCAAATCACAAAATATCCCACTAATACTAATTTAATAAGACACTTAGGAACCTCACCCAAATAAAAACTAGCGCACCGATAAATTAAATATCCCGAAATCCTCTGCAACAAATAATGCATTTCCTCCACGTTCGCCAGCGAATAAAATCTAGCAAACTAACCAGCAATTGATTAACGACAAGTAAACCACAGACGACACCACAAAAAGAGAACCAACCACCGACCACACAAACGAAAAATGTCGAGTAGTTACAACGACTATCAATACACCTCAGCCGCACAGAAAACTGACACCCTACACTTGTCGCACAACGAAGAAAAATGTACCTCTGAGGCCGTCCTGTCTTCAGCGAAACCCACAAAGGACTGCCAGAAACCTCGACCCGTCCATCAGAAATCCACGGCTTACGATCGCACGCACGGACTTACACACCTCGACATAATATTAACCAGCTCTCCTCCTATCTCTCTCGAAATAGAAAAATATTTTACCTTTTCGCTTAGGCAACGCCCACCAATTCTGCTTGACAGCACACTCTCAACGCTTGATCGCTTTCACTCGCCCAAAAGTGAACGCTAGACTGGCTCACTGGGTTGTCTGCTCACTCTTCATATCTCTGGACATTAGCTCGAAACATCTGCCAGTGGAAAGCTGCCGTGACGCAATTGCAGCCACGGAACCAGGATTGTAAATCTTCAAGAATCTGAAGTAGCGTAATGCCTATTTCAAGACCTGATTCATCTTATGCGAGTCATCGTCAGAGAGTCCTTCTGTTCTGGATGAGGGGGGATAATGTAGTCTAAAAGCGAGCACAGACCACTCCTTGGACATTAGCGCTCACGCGGTAAAACACCTGCCCGTGGAAAACAGTCGTGACTCGATGGCAGACACAGAGAGAGAAGAGTGCGGATTTTAAATCGAATGCAATGCCTACTTCGAGATCTGGTCCATATCATCCGAGACATTGTCAGAGTGTCCTCTGGTGGGAGGGATAACATAATCTAAACACGAGCACATAGCACTACTTGGACACTTGTGAAACATCTGCCACTTGAAAACAGTCATGACGCAATGGCAGATACAGACTGAGGAGAGAACCGATTGTAAATCTAAAGTAGTTCATCAAGATCTGGACCGTCTTTTCCTAAAAGGGTCTTTCTGATAGATCTGTTGAGAGGGATTGTCTAAGTCTATAAACGAGCACAAGCTACTCCTCGGACATTCGAGCATACACAAAGAAACATCTGCCTCTGCTGCAGGAATGTCACCTCTAGTCAAATTAGATGGCAGATTGCGATAGTCTCTGGATGACTATAAATCCAAAGTTCTACGCTGCCGGATTTGGAGATCTTCACTGAGCGCACACTTTTCGGTGTTTGTGAGTGTATCCGCAGCGCCTATCGAACACCAGGTGGGAGGCACGAGAGATGTGCACAGGTGATAGGTGGCTGCGAAGGTACACGGAGTTTGACAAAATCTAAGGTCTCTGCACAAGATGGTGTCGCAATTTTATTTCCTCTCCCGTTGAGTTTCGTGAAGGTTTAATTGCCGTCCTAGGTCTGTATCAGTCGTATGAATCTTGGGCAATGCGCTTTTATGAGGAACGCGGTATTTCAACAAGCATGGGTTCCCCTTAGGGCGAGCAATAAAGTGGTTTTACAGTTTATGTTAAGGGTGATGTTTATACCGTGCATTTTTTTTTTAATTTTCAATGGTGGAACCAATGAAGTAACAGTTTAGTACTTTGTCCTCTGTAGATTGAAAGGAAATAGATATTTTATGTTAACTGCAGCAATGTATTAATATTTTTCAAAAATGTATTTTTTTCTCTTCAACTACGATATCTCCAGTTATTATTATACACCATACAATTCAAATAGGACGAAATATTTCAAGCTATAATGTTGAAATTAAAATGACAATACGTTCCAATCCATGTTAATGAATACAGTTTGCGCATGCACTAAAAGACAATGGTGCAACAATGAGCTCAATAGTATGGCGAATAAGTAAAACTAAGTAAAAATGAAAAATGTTTGAAAATCTAAAACTTGCATGATACATACTTGACCACGAATAAACACAAATCCTTACGGTGCATCCAAATATTTCAGAAAAAAATGAATGATCAATAATTAATAATCAATCAATAGTTGAGATTCAAGTCGCAAATGCTTGATGTAAACGTGATAGTCACCATTTCCTCATCACAACAGAAATTAAATAAAATTTCAAAATGTCTGTAACCATTAAGCATTTAGAACGAATTAAAATGAGCACCAGTCTATCACGACTATATTTATATACCCCTTTTAGCAACCAATTAGATTTAAATGCTTATTTCTTTACACAAATAAAATATGCAAGACCCAAAGAAGATGCATAAATTAAACATTTTTCAAAAATGGTGTAAAATGAAACCAAAATATAAATAGCGTTGCCGTTTAATGTAAAACTGCCATTTGACGATAAGAGCACTTAATGAATTAAAAATTGTATATGCTAAAAGTGCAAATAAAAGCTAGTAAAACGAAAAGATCGCAAGTCTGAAATGACTTATTTATGAATTGATTTCTTCTAGTACAACTCCATCATTAGCCTCCAAGTTACAAGAGAGGAAATAGGTAGATTCTCAAATTTGAAGTGTCCTAAACTTAAATAATTTCATCGATAATTAAAGTAATATAAATTAAAAAATAAAATAATCCTTTAAATAAAAACGTTACTGAAAACTAATATGTAAGACGACCAATACAATTACGTATATTCATGTTTCAAACTATCAAATCATTTATCTTTCCTTATGAATTGTATATAATACACTCCATTTAGTGTGTGCAAGTCTGTCCTTCAAAGTGTTAAAAATAAAGAAAGGACTTTCATTAAATACATGCATATATATATATTTAAAAATTCAATCAGACAAAAACAAGACTTCCTCATATTTCTCATTCGACATTATGGTTTTTTCTTGTCAAATATGATCACTAAATTCTGCTTTACGGGGGTATTGTTAAAATTTTCATGGTCAGCCTATTGACTATTTTCAATTAATACGAGTTAAGATTGCTGTCAATGTTGTGGTCTTATGCAAGATTTGATTTCTTTGAACGTTCATAACAGGTTCTAGATGGTATTTTGTAGAAAATGAGACAAACCAATGATAAACGAGACTGGTTTCATAATCACATTTCCTATACTTTCAGTAACAGAATACCCGTTCAATTTATTTTATTCAAATTATTCCAACTGCTTTCGAAATAACTTCACGAGCAGGATTAGTCTTAGAATTGACGTTTGAAAACAATTTAAATTAGTATTTATCAAATTTGTCGTATAGATACGAAAAGAAATAACTACCAAAACAATTATGAAATGCATCGACATTCTGTATATTTTATTTCCCCTCCCTAGCATTTATACAAGGTGTTCCGTAGGACGTAAAATAAAAAATTTGCAGCAGTGAAACATACGACAAATGATTCGAATGACGAGAAGCGTACTAAACGTGCAAAACAAAATTTCTGAGGCAATGTTTGTACGTTAAAAATTTCGGAAATAAATCATGGTATGTAAATAAAGAAAATATACTTTCTTTTATGTCCTAAGTGAAAAACCTGTAAATGATAACTATTTTACTAAACACAGATTGCGGATAAAATGCGAATTTGATTTTAAATAACTTAATTATATGCTTTTTGCGACGAGAATATAAAGAATTGAATAACCCGACAACTTCAAAAAGAACTGAAAAAAAATGCACTGATAAAACATTACGTGCGAACAATCAATATTTTGTGAGCACTTTCTAGAATTCATCACATTAACAAGATATAATTAAAGTTATGTATACAAGCCTGAAAGACACATATATTGCAACATCTCGAGGAAAGTTACTCAAACATGTAAAGTTTACAAGAGCGTCAAAAGAATGAAAACTAAGCACATTTCGCTCATTTTTAAAGTTTACAAAATTATTTCCTAGTTTTACTAAAAATTCGTTCTACATTCTGATTTGATTTTCATAGTTAGGATTTAATAAAGTTTGTTCAGTAAAAGATCAATAAAATTTTGAATTGCATCACGTTTCTCAAGATGTTGCGACATTATAAATATATTCAGAACAGAACATAAAGATAAATTTCTATGACTGAAATTTTACATAAACACATCGCATTTCCAATAAAAAATTAGCAAAACAAACTCAGAAACCACCTAAATACTCCTGTTATACTACATAAACATCATGCAATCAGAAACAACAAAAGCACAACTCACGAAACATGCAACAGTCAAGCTCCTACCTGCTACCCATATCCAGAGAACTCTCCAAAACCCAACCGGTACAGACCACATACAAAACGCAACTTACGGGCATTGCGTAACATCGAAGTGTTTGGGGTGCCCCTGGCCACCCCCTTACAAAGTGACACCCCCCCCCCTCACTTTCTCTTCGATAAAAGAAGGGAGGGAGCGAGGGACGTCTCCTTAACAAAAAAAAAATCTACCTGTGCCCCGCTTCACAGGTACCGTTTGATCTTCCCGGGGCACCCTAGGGATCGGCCTTGCGACCCCCCCCCCCCCCAACTCGAAAAAAGGGGGGTGGGTAAGGTATCGATAACAGTACTTTCTGGCAACAGTGTGAGCTTATGTCGCCTCGCCTTAGTTTCTTTTATTCATGCTCGAAGTCTAAAGCGAAAAGGTTGGTTTCAGCAATTGTCTGTACACTGGGAATAATTTTCTTTAATGCCATATAGGTTGGTGGACTGCAGGACGCCTTATAGTGCAAGGGCCGTATTTCGCCAAGCTGCGCCAAACACAACGTCGAGTAATGGAGACACACTCTATGAAAGTTAATTGACACACGTGGTAAATACACTCAAGTTTGAATCTAATTGCAGGTAAATCATCTGAACACTGACAATACCGACTGTAGGTACGTTATTTGGACTGGCACTTAGAAACACAATTTTTCATTTATGAACGGAATAATTATTATAGGTTGAATGTGAAGATACGAATAAATAAAAAGGACAGTATATGAAAATGTCTTAAACACAGGGGAGAAAAATTGAAGTTTTACATACTATTATACTTGTACCACGGTTGAAAATGAATAATTGAATGAATCTGAGATACTGTCTGAGATTTGTGTTGAATTAATTTCTAATTTTGCATACTTGATGATGGCGGTCTTTCCCAATCTGATTCCTTTTTTTCAAAACATTTGAAGTCTATTGATATTATCCGAAATATTGTAACTATTATGTTTTTCAAGAAAATTGTGCTATGTTGGTATTGACCTCATTTTTGGATGATATTTTAAAACATTTGTGAATTAAGATTGCTCTGAAAGAGTATGAGAGACACAGTATTGAGCAGTATTCAAAAATTGAAAGAAACTATTTAAATCCATGTTAGAATTTATTACGTCATGCGAAACAAATTGCTACAAAAATTCAAAAAGTTCGGATCACTGTATGCAAATCTTTCTGTGACTATCCTTTGTTGATTATACTATACCAAAGCAGATATGGATTCTCTTTAAATATCCAAATAAGTTCCAACCTGAAACAGAAAAACAAACATTAAATTTTTATGGAATAATTTGAGACAAAATATTAATATATTATATTTATTTATAATTGTACAAATATTGTTTGAAAATACAAGTGAGATTTGTTTCTTTAGCTTTTACAATTAAAAAAAATGTTTACAATAATTTTGTAACACTTTCTCACGCTTTGAGTTTGAGTCGTTGCTAGGAATGTAATAAATATATTGCTCACCACCTATAACTCATGAAGATTTCAGTAATCTAAAGCTTTTTTACAGTTTACGTAACTTTACACTCTAAGACAAAGCATATTTATATCCTTAAAATTTAGACAAATTATGACAGAGCTTAAATTGAATTATTGTGTAGACGAGTGTTCTGTAAACTGTAGTGTATGCATTAAGAGCTGAGTAAAAAAACCTCAGAGATAGAATTGAACCACGCAAAAAATAAACAAAATCATGCTTATTTCATTTTAAAATTTTCATTTCAAAGGTTTTCATTCTTAAAATAAAATTTTTTTTTTTAATTGCCACCACAAAAGCATTTAATGCTTTAGATTTTTTTTATATTATCCGCCACATATATATCTAGGAATGTATGTATACTTCCGTTTGTTTAATCGTGCTGGTAGTCACAAAACCGATGATGATTGAAATTAATACACAAAGCATTGAAATCCCAAACACGCGAGATCTATGGGTTTAACAAACCATGATGTATTACCACTTATGTGAAACCTAAGAGTTTCAGAAATAATAGTGTAACTAACAGTTAAGTAATACATTTTAAGCCATAAAACTATATATATATATATATATATATATATATATATATCCCCTTCAGGGTAAGTCAGACCATGACATACTATGCATTTAAGATCCGAGTTTCATAAACAATATAAAATACTACCACTGATAATGCCAATCTTTTGACTAATTTTAAATAAAGAAAATGTATAAATTTTTCACGGTTAAGAAATGAGAAACCACAGTACGACACACAAGATCTAAGTATCACAAATTATAAAATGGTATTTCCTAAGTAAAATCTTCATTTCGGTAATCATACAATAATTACCTTATCCTAAAGCCACACTTTGATTAAATATATTCGAGAAAATGTAGTCTTATTGTGCTAGAAGCTTAAAAAAAGACCCGAGATCGTATTATGTTAAAAAGTCATTTACTTCAAGCTCTCTGGTAAGAGTAGATGTTGCTCTGTTTCGTCTATTGACTTTAATGTAATGAATATGTGAGGCCCACTTTGTATCGATTTGAGCCCAAGCATTCATTGAATTGTTTCACAGAATATAATTTAATTGAGTTCGATTTATTATAAACATAGGTTTTATTTTCTAGGTTATCGTAGAAAAATAGTTTTTAAATGCAAAAAGCTAAGATTTCATAAAAAAACCAAAATGTCCGCAAAAATACAGAAAATACGTCACAAAAAAGTTTAAGGGGAACCGTGGTACTTTTTAACTACACGAAATACTTGTTTGGGTGTTTAAATGCTCATAAACACTGCTCAACATTCATAAATAATAACAGGTACTTTGAAGACATAAGATTATGCACTGAAATGTGTGCCAGAAAAACTGGTATATACGATCGATCTCCCTATGCAAAATACATAGCAGCACGTCATTGTTCGCGTCTGTTAGTGCATATATATAAAGCGATATATATATATTTGGGGAAGCATCTAGAGCTGTGTCCGCCGTGAGAAGGACAAACCATCACGATTTCAGCTACTTTCAGTTTGGTTTTTTAGTTGAAGGTTCAGATGTGTTATAGCATTTTGGAGAGGGGAACTTTAGACTTACATGTATTGTCATTTCAACGATGTAGCCATGACTACAAGAATTTTGTTGATGCCTATTATTTACGGCATGAATGCCGCTGTAAAGAAAATCTGGGTGAACGTGATCAGAGTCGGCTGTTGGGAAACGTTTCAACCAATAGGCGTGCAACACTGCCACAAATAACATCGTAATTCGATGCTGAGCCTTCAACAAACATCAGCGTGAGAACTGAACAACGTTATGCCAAAGATATGCGCTTTATGAGAATACGCCCAACTCGAGTATAGTTGATGAATACTCAACTCAGGGGATATGCACCTCGCCTGGGCTCGGGAACACTGCCAATGGACACTTTATGAGTGAAATCGAGTATCCTGGTCTGACGAGTCGTGTTTCTAACTGAATCTGGCAAATGGAAGGAATCGTATGTGGAAGTAGGTCCCCATGAAGACAGGAAATTCTCATATCAACAAGGGATTGATTGTACAGGCTGATGGTGGGGGCTCCTATGGAGTTTGCTGAGCTGGCATTCAATGGGACCTATGGTACATCTACAAGCGTCTCTGACTGGTGAACGCTATTTGATGAGTTCGATCTTCAAACAGAACAATGCGCTGCCAAATCTAGACACGCCAAATAATGGTTAGTAGAACTCACTTCTGAGTTTGAGGTCATGCCATTCCTACTAAGTCACCAGATCTCAACATTATTGAACACATCTAGGATGCCATGCAACGCGCAATGAAATGGGAGAAATAGCACACCTTGGAATACAACAGAATTGTGTACCGCTCTGCAAGAAAGTATCGTGTTCAATGCTTGCAGAATACTCCCTGAAGCCCACGCCTACGAAGCCTAACAAGTATTAGACTAATGTACCAGTTTTTCTGGCACTACAGTGTACTTCATGAGGGATTGAAAGGAAATAAAAATTTCCTTACATTCAATCGACACGAAACCCTAGGTAATGGTAATTGGTAATTTTAGTTAACGTCATGCTAGAGCAATACAGCGGGCTATTGACGACGGTCCGGGATCATTCCCTTAAGGGAGAGATCCGAGGACAACACCTCGTAATTTTCAACCACAGTCAGATGACGAAGCAACACCTGAGCTGGCAACCAACTCTTCAAACTTCCACACCAACCCAACATGAACAAAACCCTGCGAAAAATTATATTAGTCAAATTTAAAACTGGTTAGAATTGTTCAAAACTGGCTAGGGAAGACCGTGCAGGTTGCTTAACGGATATATGCGTATCCACTCCTGTTTAAATTAAACCTGGAGTTTAATACATGTTCTAGTCCTCAAAAATTCCTCGACCTTCGCAGTATCTCAGTGCTAGTCACGTAAACTTGATCCCCGATAAATCTATCATGGCCTCAAATATCCTCTCGTTAGTATGCATGGAAGTCCGTAGAGTGAAGTACCAGATCAGAGGACCTCGTCATCTGACCGTGATTCTAAGTAACGAGGTGTTGTCCTGGGATCTTTCTCCGTGGGATTAATCCCGGACCGTCGCCAATATCCCGTTTTTCTTGTTAGTGCGACGTTAATTTAACTACCCAATCCTAAGAGCGTTTAATAAATAGTTGGATGATTGATCATTCCACCAGCTAGGGTTAAGGGAGGGTCATCAAAAATTAGGATACTAATGTACTCATACTGTAACAATCGTCAAGTAACTTGTATGTTCTACCTCCCTGATTGCCACGACAGTATATCAAGCATTTTTCATACCTCCCAAGGAGGCATCGAGAGGTTAGTATAACTCATTGATTACTTAAATCTAGGAAAAAAAATGTAAACACACATCGAAACTGGGTCAGGAGGTAGGAAAAAAAGCAGGAAAAACCAGACGTTTCACTGACTAGCACCATACAAGCAGGAAAAAAAATGTCTTGGTAAAACACGTGCAGCTTTCTTCAGAACACCCTTTTAGACGGAGAGAGGGGGATGACAAAGAGAGGGAAAAAAACTCCCGTTTCCCTCTGCCTCCCCCCTCAGTGAAAGTCGCTTCCCTCGCACAAAAAGGATACATATCTCTTCCTGGGTCCCCAGTTTTCCCCTTTTTGCGGAACAAAAATAAATAAAACATCTAGTTTCACACGTTGCCTTACCAGAAGCGAAAGGTGCCCCTATCTTAACCAGTTTTTTTTTCCAGTCGTTTTCTTTTTAGTTTTTTTTAGCGGGGCTTCTTAAAAACCGGCAGCGAAAGTTTTCCCACGTTCTGCAACCTTGACTCAGATTTTTCCTTGTGTAGGAATGTGTGATGTAGGACAGTGGGACAGCTTAGAAACCTAGTTACCCATATCCGTGAATAGGGGACATTTCTTAGGGGGTGTATGGCTAAGAATGTGGAAGTTCCCTTGTGTTGATAATTACAACGGTTTTGTTCGGTTTCCAGACACGTTTTAATCATTCTGCGAGTAATTTTGTTGTTTTTTGAACAAAAGATGAAAATTCTCAATTTGCTCTCAGAGGTCATATCAGTGTCACGCAGTCAACCTTGCCAACAGCTAACAAAAATTAGTGCTAAATGTGATCTAAACATCGCTATACGTTTCCAAAGGAAGGGACATAATGCTCATCCCTCACAATTATGAGTGTCCAATACCAGGGACTTTCAGTATAAACGAAACACTCGAAAGTTTTTATTTTAATGCCTGTTGCCCAGTACGAAACACGAACAGAAAGCTTGTTCTGCAATTAAAACACTAGTAACATCTACATTTAGCTAAACAGATAAAATCCTCTCATAGGGTTCGAAGTTATCTGACGATGGTTCAAAATTACGAGGTGTCCTTGTATTTTCCCTTCGGAATTAATCTCAGAAAATCGTCAATAGCCCGCTGTATTGCTCCAGTGCGACGTAAATTCAATTACCTACCAATCTCATAAGGTTTATGATTTCTATTTTCAAGTCTGTTAGAATGAATGAACACTCGTTAAAATGTATGAAGTCTTTTTTGGGGGCTATAACAACTAATCTTCATTCACTCGATTCTTTAAAACCAAGTTCTTATTTAGATGTGTGAAGCAACTAAGTAGTTCTGATTGTACTCGATATTGTCTATAAGACCTCTCTCTTGCTAAATTTCTTTAACAGATTTCAGATTTTCAGTTAAGTTATCTTCTTTAAATCTCCTATAAATTTGTTTAGCTTAGTGTTCCATACTGCCCTGTAGTGGTCATACTCTGATGCAAAAACCTGTTCGATACCCGGGCAAGATACAATTCTTTTTCCCTTCGTGGATTTTGATTCCCCTTTGGAATAATTGGGCAGTTCGAGTTACCTCGTATAGTAAAATTGACTAAATCTTCAAGCATAAGATATCTCGTAAAAAAACCTTTCGAGGGTTAAATTAATGTTATTGCACTAGGTTCATCTGTTTTCTTAATAGAAAGATCTATAAGAGTGGCTTAGTCAGGGGTGGCTGATGAACTTCAACCACTCCAAATTTATTTGCCAATTAGGTTGACGATGTTATCAATTGAAGTGTGAGAGATTTGCTGAAGAATTTTGATGAAAGGTTGAACTTATCAACTACAAAACAGGTGCCTTGTGACTTTCCATGACATAGCCCCAAAATAGTCAGTGGTATCGAAGTGAACAATTGGTGGTATGCTTCCGAAAGTATGGAGTGTCAAAGCAGAAAAACTTACAGAACAATCTTGAAATGAAAAGTATAAATTCAGAACCTAATGTCGAGGAAAAATGAACAAATTCAAAAAGAAAAAAGGAAATGACATCTTAACCCTCCTGATGGTTTTCTAGTCGAGGTATCTCCTTACTCATTATCAAAACTGACAAGACCTTGTTGGACGAAATATCTCGTCCATCAAGATTTTCGTCGCCTCGTCGTTAGAAGAAAATGGATCAGATAGCAATCTCATCATTCCAAAAATATTCGGCACTATCTTGATGACGAGGTATTTCATTGTTCAAATATTGATAGACGAGATATCTCGTCGAAACTACTTGGAGGGTAAAACTACTCTATATAACTTTAGTTTCAAAATTATATTACCAGTTTCTTAAAATCTTACTACCCAACGATAATTTTGTTTTGAAACATTCTTAGGTAAATCTGAAGGTTTCAATTCTTCCTCAGATAAAATCTTCTGAAAATGTCCTAATGGGACTTCCAGATCGAAAGGATACAGTGTATATAAAATCTCACCACGATAGCTTTGAATTCAAATTCATTTCCATAATGATAAACTCACGCGCAGTACCGAAGCCCCGTTCCACATTCCAAGATGTCAGGATATGTATTCTTAAAAAAACACTCAATAAGCGTCAAGGATGTCACTGCTTTCCCAGTCACACAAAAGAGAATTTGATGATCGAAAACACATTACACATCCTCCCCTTGGAACATCCTATGTTCATTATGAAAATGTAACCGCAGACATTCAAGGACAGGTGCCTGTCTCTCAACAGCGGCAGGAGACATTTCGTCACAGAGGCCAAAAACATGAAACAAAACAAGAACAAAAACATAAAATGTTGTACAAATCTGATCCGGTGGAGTCATCGGCAAGCTTCTGAAAAACCTTCATGAGATCAAGCAGGATATACAGCAACCAGTACACCGACAGAATCTTGAAGGATGTCTTGGACAGGAGATATTGAACTGCTACTCGTCAATAAAGGCATTGGAGCATCGATTAGATTATATCAAAAGCTATTTCGAACGTCGCTACAAGCGAAGCAACCACTGACAGCAATTTTTTTTTTTTATTGCGTCAATTATCCATCATTAAAACGCCATTAAAGATTGTCAAACATACCCTTACATTCATGAATCGAGATTTTTTTTATTATTATTTTAAATCAACTGGGGAGGTAAATGTTCGATGGTCTTGATTCCTCAAGTGGGTACATTTCCAGCCTCTCCCCCATCCGATGTGTTTTCACTCACGAAAAATTCCTAGTATCTTTGTCATGCAACCCCGTAATTGGAACCGGATCTTAGTAGTTGACATGACAAGTTGACATTTGAATTCGAATCTATAATAAACACGTTACCTCGTATAATGGACAGTTTATTTCCATATTACTGAAGATTCTCTGAAACTTGATTAGTGCAACATATTTTCAAATCTTGACGGACTTATATTAATATAAATACTTTTTTAGTCATAAAAATGCTGTTTGTCAACAAGCTTGACATTATAAAATCTTTAGAAACAGGTATCTTATTAAATTTTTTAATTTTGTATCTTTTAGTGATATCGAAGAGAAATATTGCAAAATAACTTTTGCTGCAGTGATTATATTCTAATAATTGAAACGTGTCACACGACTTTATCAAATTATTTATAAAATTTAAAGTGAAATAATTTACCCCGTTTCATAGACTGGATAAGGAGCAAGATTATGGTCTTTACACCAAGACCATCAAGTTCGAAGGGTTAAAAACAAAACTTAAAGAAATATGATAGTGTTCTAATGAAGTCGTGCCTCAAACCGCTGTACTCTAAATTAAATGAGGTGACTAACGCTTTTACCTTTAAAACAAGCAAGTTTTAATCTTTTTTATATCATGGCACATATTAACTAATAACAAAAATCCGTTGGTACACCAAAAATATACTATACATTTTGCCAATTTGGCAAAAAATAAGTATAATTTTGATTGATCTACAAAAAAATAATTGTACCTTTTTGCTCCAAACTAGGATTCTAATTAATCTTTTTGAAACAATTTAGTTATGATACTTTCTAATAAAAATCCTCAAAATTATTTATCTGTGTATCATTTGAAAATACTTATCAAAAGTTCCAAACTAACCCGCTGGAATTAAATAAATCTTACACAATTCAAATCTTTGCAGTATCCATAAGGTACACTAGTATCATTCGAGTAGCACATCCGTGGAAAATCACTGGTATAGGATGCAGACACATTACCCCGATCCATCACTACTGTAATTATTTGTATTGGAAATGGGTTGGTAGGGTTCTTATGGCGTAAGGGCCATATTTGACCATGCTGCGTCAAACACAAGACCGACAATACCAAGTAATATATATACACACACAAGGAACATGTTGTGTGTAAATGTGTTGCGATCAGTTTTGAAATGCCGGCTTCTTCACCACAAAAGAAAACACAAAACCTATTCCAGACTGTTAATTTCGTTTCGTATATCGTTTCTATTGACAAACCATTTATAAGGCAACTTGATAGTCATACACTGACACTCACAGTCACATAAAGTATGCGCGTCAGTCGTATGCAAGTATTACGTTCAAATAAGCGTAGGCATGATTATGCTAATAGACAGTCAATGCATAATTTGACTCATTCGTTTCGCATTAAGGACAGCTTAAAGAATGCTTTTGGAAGCGTAGGTATCGGGAAGACATTTCCTTTTGATATTTAATGATTACACGTTATGCTCGCTTGGACCTCACACAAAGCTCGTGACTTGTCCTGGCATGGACAACCACCGTTGATGAATTGTCTGATAGAACAGTCGAGAAAAGATTTTTTTTTTGTCTCAGCTAAGCGACGTTTCGTGGGGCAGTATTTTGCAGGCTTCAACCCAGTCGAAAAAATTACAGGACAATGAACGTTAAAACAAAAGCAAATCGTGAGCAATACTTAGAGTCCGGTTGTTGGTGAAGATTTCATGAAATTTTCTTGAATGAAATTCCCTCTCAAAAAATTAAAATAGCACCACAAATTAGATCTGATTTTAAATTAGAAAGACAAATCCCCCCAAATCCCCTTTTTCATAATTATAAATTAATTTTATGAGAGGTTCATACACATATACCGTTTGTACAATCTTCTATCTTCATAGAATACACCAGTTTTTACCATGACCTATAGAATATTTCGTAGGATTCTTTCAACCAATATATGTGGTCATTTAATCATAATGTACACTACCCTACAATAATGGACCGGGCAGCAAGATGTGATGGTATAAGGGAAATAATACATGCTTTAATAGGGGTATGGTCCCCAATGTGTTGTAATTACACCAGTAACCCTTCTGGGCATAATTTCGACAAGGTTTTTATATACAGCTATGGGTATTTGCGTCCATTCCTGCTGCAAGAATGTCGCCAGCTCAGTTGTAGATTTCGAACGTGGTTCCCTGGTCCGTAAGCGTCCCTCTAACTAGTCCCACAAATGTTCTATGGGGTTTAGATCAGGACTCTGAGTAGGCCAGGGAAGACGTTTTCCATCAATATCTTGATACCACTGCTTGATAGAGGTTGCAACATGACATGGAGAGTTGTCGTCCTGGAAGTAACATTCGTCCATTCCATAAAAATTCCAAGGCGTAGGAAGAACCTCATCGCTCAAAATGTTCGTGTAGGAGTCGGCGTTCAATTGACCAGGAACAACATGCAAAGGTCCCTGGCCATACTACAAAAAAAAAAAAACAAGCAGTCGAATTTTATGCAAATCCGCTGGCGCCCGGTTCATTATTGTAGGGTAGTGTATATTGTGGGGGTTAAACCCAATAATACATTTCTAAAATTTTATGCCACTTGGAAGGTTTAGGTGCTCTTTCTCTGTGAACCACCTTTGACTTTGACCCAAAGAATCTTTCGTAGGATTTTTTCAACCAATACATGTCAACCAATGTGGCAGGAAATGTAAAACAATGCCTCCCAAAACTTCAAAAAGACAAAAACCTCAACGTCACCAAAGTCTGGATGCTAGTAGCAATGCATATCGTACGAGTCTCACGGAATTGGATTTCAGTTGTTACATTAAGTCAGCAAAGCAATTCTTCTAGAAGCTACCAATGTTTTCCCAGCGTTTTCACGGATAAGAGAAGTTCATCGCAAAGAACCCCAATCCATACCACATTACTTTTTCCCGTTTCCAAAAAGCCCAATCCCGGCAAAAACGACACTTTCTCGACCATTTCCAACCGAGCCCCGAAACGCACTGGACACAAGGGTGAAAAAAGTAATCCATAAGTAATAATAAGTAGCGAAAAAGGGCCCCTCCCAACCTTTGTCACATAGCGTGACCTAATAACGTGCCCACTTATAGCATTTTGCCCAGAGGTTCGTCGGCCTTAATCACAATAGTATGGTAATGGATATCATTTGGAAAACAGGATGGGAGGACCCCTGGAACGGAGAGAAAAAAGAAGGAAAAAGCGAAGCAATTCCACCAGCACGGTATATTAGGATACATTTTTTATATATTTTTATACAATAAGGTCTCTCGGTTCGGATATATATGTGTAATTAATGCTTTTCGGGCACGCAGTCTCGTATCTGAAGGTCTATTCTTCAAGAGAGGGTCACTTTCGGCTATATCGGTTACCACCCCCCAACCTATAGGTGCTGTTGATGGTTTCCTCCCTCCCAGTTCACGCGGCAACTTGGGACAAAGGGACCGTTGTAATTTGTTGCATTAACTAAGGGGGCAATCTGCACGCTATTCCCCATAAACAGTTAATTGAAGAAACGCGATGGGTGCTTTCCCCCACCCCCTTCGAACTCGGGGATGCGATTGATGAGTGCCGTGCGCACGATAGATGTCCCGACGCCTAATCGAGGTAGACAATGACGGCTAATTTATGCATGGATTGAAATACTCAAATTTGTCTTCGTGTCACTCCGAGTGTGTGAAAAGTAATTATGTTTGTCATGCTTGGTCCTCGTCCGCTTATTGTTTCCCATTTTTGACCGGGCCGCCAGTATCCCAGTTGGTGTAGGTAAGTAAGTACTTCAATTAAAATCACACTGCAGCAACATTACGGGTTATTAGTGACTGTCTGGGATGAAATACAAGGGCAAAGATCAGAGGACAGCACCACTTAATTTTGAACCTCGGTCAGATGATGAGGGCACATCTGAGCTGGCACCCCACTCTCCAAACATTCACACTACTCTACCCAGTTGGTGTAGAGTTGAGGATTAGTAACCGGACGGTTCAGAGTTCGAAACTCGATCCAATCAAAGACCACCATCTATGTAGGGGCACGTCAAATCTGTCATGGACTCTAACGTCCTCACGTTGGAGTGTGTGGAGGTAAGGATAGTGGAGTGTCAACTCAGGTGTTGACCTCGCCATCTGACCGTGGTTCAGAAGGACAATCTAGTACCCTCGGATCTTTCCCTTTAAGATGGATCCCGGAACGTCGCCACTAGACCTTTGTGTATCTACAGTGTGATGTAAATTCAACTAACTTGAGGCAGTGATCATGAATCCTCTAGGTACGGGAACCATCTGTAATGATGCTAAGAGAGTGTAACAGGGATGGCCCCAAGCGCCGGTGTCGGAAGGGGTCCCATTTCAGAATTTGTTATTCAAAAAGTGGTCTTTAAACACAACATTCTTCTTGTCACAGAATCACCAATAGTACGTTGTGTTGCTCCAGTGTGATGTTAATTAGAATGCCTACCTACCTTATAACAGAAGTATTTTCCATTGGTACACTTGTAAAATGAATGTGTTTTCGTGTACACAAATAGATGCTTAAAAGTGAAAATTATTTTTTCATCTACTCCAACCACTTTTAAAGTCCCCCAAGAAGTACTGAATACCGAGATGTTACTGTATATCTATGCATGATTTATATTTTAACATGAAAGGTGTTTTCGTGTACATAAATAGATGTCTAAAAGCGAAAATTCTTCTTTTAATCTACTCCAATCACTTTTAAAGTCTCCCAAGAAGTACTGTATACCGAGATGTTACTGTATATCTATGCATGATTTATATTGAGCCTTCCATAACAACTCCATATCCTACCTTCGGACGAAAGTGAAATTTCAACTTTGAAGATGGCAGATATTCGAAGTTTCTTTTGAATGCATGGTCATTTTATATCAAATAGCAATAACTTTTTGTAAATGGTGTCCTCAATGTATTATTACCTCGTCCGATTAGTGTTACTTTTCTTTCGGGAATAAATTCTTAATGTTTGAGAATTTAAATCTCTGCTATGGCAATATGTACAGAGAACTTCAGCTGTTCACAGCCCATTGGATTGGCAACTCCATGAAAAAAAAAAGAAGTTATCTCCATAAAAGACATTAATTAAATTATAAAAGATGATAAAAATAAATTAGTTTGTTACAAATGCCAAAAACCCGACACATACACAACGGTCTACAGTTCTTTCGATTTGTAGTTAATGGCAAATGTCATTTTCGATTGTCATCTAACAGAATAATGTTGCAGATTGCAAAATTTTCAAAGGCTGAATAAATCCATCAAAAGTATTTGAGGGAATGAATGTGACTTTCAGATGTGAATTTTAACCCTCTAAGTGGTTTTGACAAGATACGTCATTCATCAAGATCTGAACAAGCTTGCTAAAGACGATATATCTCGTCATCAGGATACTGTCAATTTTTTTATGGCGATGAGATCACGATCTGGTCAGTCTTACGAATGACGAGATAACTCGTCCAGAAAACCATTAAGAGGATTAACAGCCTACATGAATCGACTTCACCACATGACGATGCTCCGTGCAGTATTTACCACGCTTACCGAATAGATAGGCTCCTATTTTTACATTATCTTCTGACAAAGCTGTTTTTAAAGCGAAATACGGCAAAAATATTATAATTTTATTAACCTAAGTATCCAAAGTCGTATATTTTTTCGTTAGTCCCCTCTATCATCGTGGCGTGGCTTATCATCACATCCAGTCCATAAAATCACTACTGGAAGCTATTATACAAGAAAATATAACCACTTTTTTATAATAATTAAATGTGTTTAAAATGTTAATTTCATCTACTACAAAATTTTGCAGCCTTTTATATCAAAAATAAAATTAAAATACTTTTATATCTAAAAAAGTCTTATAAAAAGTCACCGTCAGAATTTTTCAATTATAAAGTAGAACGCCATCATAATTAGGTTAACCTAATAATAATAGTAGGTACTTAAAATTAGTTTTTCTTTTAGAATTCGTAAGAACTACAAGATTTAACTATACGTAACCGAGTTTTATCAAATGTTATTTGGAATAAGTTAACTTTCATCCAAAATTTGTGATGACCAAAACCCTTGAAAATGTGGTCTACAAACAATGACGGTAGAACGAGCGATATACGAAGCCAACTCTCCAAAATATTTTAAATGCATGGCTACTTTAGCCAATCCACTTGTAAAGTAGTAGTATAATTTTTATTAAACTAGTAGCAAAAAGAAGCTTAAACCCAGTAGTAAGCACTTTAGTTGCAGAAGTACAAAAATCTAATAAAAAAAATTAAATTTTAAAATTAAAAATGTAATATTTTGTAGTAATAAACTACAAATATTTCATGAAAATCTAACAACCAGGAATTTTGATGCTTTTCTTTTATAGTTGCCACTTCATGGCGTCAAAACATTGGAAATGGCGTCCCTTGAAAAATTCCTCTTCAAAGAAAAATCCGACACTTGTTTTTTTTCTGTCGGCTATTAGTTAAAATAAAAGGACTAACCTATAGCCATATTTTGTTGACTTTTTATAAATTTTTAAAAAGAGTTGCCAATATTTTCGCAAAGTCGCCAAAACTTAAGACTATAGTAGCTTTTGAGACTTTTGCTTAACACGTTCGCTGTGTTGGTTACTCCCCCCCCCAAGAAGACGATTTACTTTTTATAACAAATATGATTGAAAAGTGCGCCAATATCAGAATAGATTGGCGTGGTATTGACGGTACTTTTAGTCACTGCCCCGCTGTAAAAATGTTTATTTTTACTAACTAATAAAGCTATAAATTCGAAACCACATACCTTTACAACTAGCTTCTAACCTTTATTCCACGCCAATACCACGCCAACACCTAACATTTTATGCCAATTGAAGCGGAGAACAATCACGCGCTGCCGCGAGATCAGCAGCGAATGTGTTAATTCCCTTAGTGGTTTTGACGAAATATGTTGTCCATACAAATCTGACCAACTTTTTCTACTAATGATCAAGATACTACCAAGTTTTATATGATGACGAGATCAAGATCAGGCCAGTGTTTTAATGACGAGATATCTCGTCCATAAAGATCTAGTCAGTTCTTAATCTAATGAATTATGAGATGATAATGACGAGATACCTCCTTGAGAAAAAAAACAAGGAGGGTTAGAAAAATAGTTGCCTAAGTTAAAAAAACAGTAGCAAAAAGTCGCCTGTGGCAGCCATGGAATTGTTTACTTCACCTATTTTTAGACCATGGATACAGACGTGATCATCCACATTATCAAAAGCAGCCATTTGATCAAAGAGTTCAGACGGAACTAAAAAAACAAGCAAGGTTTCAGAAAACATCCATTTGAATTCGGTAAAGTACAAAAGAGAATCATAACCTCTAGAAGAGACTTTTTTTTTGTGCCGCTATGGACAGATTCGTCCATAACCTCCCATCATCTGACATCGACAATTACTATTAATGACAGCCAGTGGTGCATCACAGCCATTAAGAAAAGTGGACCCGAAAGGACACAAAAAATGTGACTGTCACAGCACCATGGAATTTCATTTTTTTTGCCTACTTTCACTTTTGGGAACAAACAAAAAAAAGATACTCCACCGGATGAAAAAAGACAAAAAAAATTCTCCCCTTGGGTTGTCCTTGTCTTGTAATGACAGGGTACAGGACAATGATTCATAATAGCTGGCCTACAGGTGCCTTAATGAAATTAAAGGCATCACGACCAATGATGAATGTCTGGCTCAATTGCAAACGGAGAAACAATATGGCAGTAATGTCATGGCCTACCAGCTGGTGCCATTACCGTATTTCATGACAGTTCCTCCTCTGTTTTTATCAGTCTACTTCGCTGATGAAAAAGACACCTTTAATTTTAAGCTTCTCTGGCTTTCATTACGTAATTACATTTTTACTCTGGACGTATTCTTGTAGGGTGATGACTCCTGGAACGGTATTTTATCCAGTTGGTCAACCATTTGCAACTCTGCGTTTTCTCAAGCGTTTTCAATGGAATCCGCTTGAAAAGGCCCCAAATTCACACGTTGTGCGATAATTAAAAATTGCAAACGGGCGTCACAGTAGAATGAAACGGGGAACAAAAAAAAATCTCTTTCATTATGTGAGTGAATTTCCGCTCTTCAGTTTTCATGAACGAAAGCCGTGTTCATGAACTCTTAAGACAGATTAAATGCAAGCGTGGTTTCGAAGTCGTATTTAATTAACTACTGGGCTTATTTTTAGGGGACACAGAGCAGGCTCTCATGTCTTCGTTTCATTCATTATTTAATAATACTTATTCAAGTGCTTTTAATAAGGTGGAATAAAATATTTAAAATTCAATTCGTGAATTTTCCTCAATTAAATGCCCTTAGGGGCACATCTTCTGCAGATGTATTCTTTAGGTGTGTACGGGCGTCACAACCCCGAGGTACCCGAGTGGTCTGCCTTCTCTTATTTTTTACCCTCCTCTAACCTTCTGCTTTGTTTTAATCTCGTTGTTATCTGCTGTTTGACGCAGATTAAACCCTTGCGTTATAAAACCCCAAATCATCCAACCAACCGTTAGGTGTGTACGGGCGTCACGACCCCGAGGTACCCGAGTGATCTGCCCTCCCTTTTTTTTTAATTCTCTCCTAACCTTCTGCTTTCTTTTCCTCTCGTTGTCTGGTGTTTGGTGCAGCTAGGCCAGATATGACCCATGCGCCATAAAACCGCAAATTATCCAACCAACTGTTAGGTGTGTACGGTGTTCACTGCCCCGAGGTCCTCTAGTGATCTTTTTTATGGAATTTCAACTAAGGGTTAATGAGACTACGGCCAAGGCTCCTCCTGTCCCCAAAGACACCTGCGTCAATTGTGTTTAGTAGCCCCCAATGAGGGTCACCACAATGCTGTAAGTCAAGAGTGCTTGCACCTCACATCCGTAGGCGACCTTGTCAACCTTCAACCTGACATATGTCGGGAGATAAAAGGGATCAACTGTGGTGACAAAAATGACCGTAAAAAGTGATATTTTCTTTTCACATGCGCTTTACTGTCTTTAGTATAGGCAAGCGGACGCTCTCATGAGATACCCAAGCGATCTTTGGCTGCTTTTATCGCACTAAACTGTTCCATCTTTCCCCCTTTCAACGACAGTTTATATTTGACGTTACCTTTTATTTGTAGCAGCTTGATCAAATGTGCTTCTTGCACCCACAATACACCAAGAAAACCAACCTCAATTACATAGTAACTATCACTCGTGAATGCCATCGGCTCAATTTCCTTAATTGTTGATATAGATTGATGATAACATCGTTCTTCTAATTTTTGATATCACATATAAATCCATTATGATTATAAGCATCGATATGTACATTTCATACCCCCAAATTAAACTGCATTAAGAAAAAATATTCAGCAACGTCTCGGGTACTTCTTACTGGTGTAGCCAGCCTGGTAGCTCTGTGGTTAGGCTCTGGATTCAAGAGGAGTTCGTGGGTTTTAATCCTGGTTTGGGCATGAATGTTCACAGTGATTCGGTATCCACTTTGAGCCGTAGGTCCCGATGCTATTAGCTCCCTTGTAGTAAGGAGTGACTGTAGAGGAACAAACTAAACTATATAAATCTTGTTGGTGTCAATTCTTATTTTTAAAGTTAACCTCAGATTTGCTACCACAATTTATTTTTGAATGAACATATCAACTGCATCCTGTTTAATTGCTCAAACTTCATTTTAACTGTTTAAAAACTAAAAGTCGAATAGCTGCAAAAAATTATCACTACCCGGTCAATTTAAACTTTAGGCCTTCAAAATTTTTCTCTGAAAAAATCTGACAAATATTTTCTTATTCGTTTTCGTGAAAAGAGGAGTACATTTTCGTGGACCTAAGGGTATATTTTCAAAAAAATCTCCACGCATTTTGAAAATCACCAAAATTTTTAGAAATAGGATTTTTTGAGACGATTTTACTTAAAAGGATGAAACTAGTCGCCTAACTTGAAAAATAAAACCAAAATCACCTTTTTCACCTGTGGCAGCGCTGTTATATAGTGACCGCCATTACCTAGACTTTGTATCAATAGCAGTACTCCTGATGCATCAATTTTGATAAAATGTAAAGGATTCCAACCTATCACAAGAAGCAAGTGGAAAGAAAGCTGTTAAAAATATCAAAGCCAAAAACGAAACAGCGCACGAGAACGGAAAAAAGGCTTGTTAAGCGCCGTAAACCATTTCCACTTTAATTTCATTGAAATATCTCACAAAAACATAGACTCGAACTGCATGTCAGTGCACTGACAAACGACCGTCTGCGCACAAAAAAACATATCTGCGCATTTGACAGTTGCGCAGAACGCCTACTAGTATTTCAAGGCAGTTACTGTTCCTATCATTCCTAAAGAGACAACCTCAATGTACTTGCCTTCCTTTTTTATACGTTTGGAGCGGGCATATTCAATAACCAACAAGGTCGCCTGTAACTCATAACTCAATCATTACAATAGTACCTCGGAGTCAAAAATAAAACTGAAGGCAATAACAGAGCTAGCTTCCATGGATTTCTTCTCTTTTTTTGCACGCAAAAACGACTGACCTCTTCCAAGTGCTTTTTCGCATTACCATACTTTACCGAGTTTCATTGTTATTTTGTTCTTTTTGCTGCATTTTTTGGGTGCTATGCACACAGGAGTCACGTAACTCCGAGTCCTCCTGACATGTTTATAGTTCACTGAGCAGAGGAACGGCCATTGGAGAGCTAAGGAACCCTCGTACTTTGGCACTGATGATATTTCAGAGAAATACGCCAGAAATAGGGGTGCGTAAAAAAAATCCGAGAATTGCGGAATTTATGCGAAATTACCGGGATGTGATATATCGGTGGTGCTTTTGAAAGAGGGGGAAATATTATTTATGTCTGATTTTTTGTTCTTTTCTGTTCGCGTGGTTTGAGTTCGCTTACTTCTGTGGTCATCAATCAAAGATTATTGGTTACTAATGCGAGTCCATAAAATACGGCCGTGGCATGACAATCAATCGAATGCAGCCAGTGACTGAAAATTATTTCTGTTTTAACCGAAGGGATCTTTTTTTGAAGTAATGCTGTGGTTAAAGACCTGGACTTGTAATTATTGGTTGTGGAATATTTTACTAACTTTGCCACAGTTCTTCACTTTCAAAGGGCAAAAAAAAGATGACATTTGCTGTAAAGGTATACGAAAATAACAAAGTCCAACACTTAAAAAATCATCACATCTTATTGTAGATCCTGTTATTCTTTACAAATCGACACCATTTCCAACATTCTACCTCTTCACGATCTAAATATACACTGGCCTAAAGCCAGCAAAAATTATTAATTAGCATTTGTTCGTAAATTTAGAATTCCGCATTTATAAATAATGCGAAAACAAGGAGATTGAGAAAAATGGTTCTGAAAGGAAGTCTTTTCTAAACAGGTTCCAACTATGTGGGATTTAATTTAGTAACCAAACAGTGAATCTCTGATATTTATATACTATCCCAAGTTCAACTGAAAGTTTAACTGAGAGTACCATTGAAGTACTTTATCATCATATATATAAGTTCTTGTGATGTTATAGATAGGGATACAATCGTGGTTGTAGGGTCCTAATGGTGACCGTAAAATTGTTGCTCAGATTTCACTGAGAAACTGACTGAAAGTATTTTACCACCATAAACCATCTTATGCTGTTGAATGGGATGGAATTGTTGAAGATCTTAATTTATCATTCCACAATTTTTGTCCAGGTTTCATTAAAAAATGAATGGAAGTATTTTCTCACCTTAAAAACTGTTATAGCGATGAATGGGATAGAATTGTGGTTGGAGGTTGGAGTGGCGATTGTAAAATTGTTGTACAGGCTTCAACCACACATCTGACTGAGTACAACTAAAGTACTTTACTACCACAATAGATCTTATGGTGGTGAATGGGATGAAATTTTTGAGGATCTTAGCGACGAGACTGGAACTATTGCCCAGGTCTCTGAAAACCTAACTGAAAGTACCAATAAAAAACACCATTAAAGCTGTTATTGTGTTGGAGTGTGATGGAATTAAGCTTGGAGGATCCTAGTGGCGACTGTAAAATTGTTGCCTAGGTTTCACTGAAAATCTAACTGAAAGTACAAATGAAGTACTTTAGTTCCAGAAAGGCTCTTATGGTGTTGAAGGGGAAGGAATTAATTGTGGTTGGAAGGTCCTAGTGACGACTGTAAAACTGTTAATCAGGTCTCATTGAAAACCTGACTGAAAGTACTGTACCACCATAAAAGTTCTTATAGAGTTTAATGCGATCGAATTGTTGTTGGAGGGTCCTAGTAGCGACTGTAAAATTGTTGCACAGGTTTCATTGAAAATCTGACAGGGTATTATTTTAAGTATTTAACCACGATAAAAGCACTCATGGTGTTCAATGAGATGGTACTGTTGAAAGGTCCTCGGGGTTATTGGTTAAACTATTGCCCCGGGTTTCACAAAAAATCTGAATGACAGTGCTTTACCATTATAAAAGCTCCTGTGGCGTTTAATAAGATGGAATTGTAGTTAGGGGTGATTCTAGTTACGATTTCAAATTTTTGAGTAAATTCTTGGTGATATTCAATGCTTTGCATATGATCTAGTATCCTTAAATTGCAGCATACTCAGAAAAGCCGTCTCCAGGACCAAAACTGGCCTTGAAATGGGCAATGATAAAAGACCAATATGCACTAAGTTCAAGCCCTCAACGAAGTGACTCACTAAAATGCCAACAGTAAGGGGGAAAATATGATAGAAAAAAAGCACATCCACAGATAAGGAAACAAGAAAACAAGCAGACAATGGCATTAACGAAGTTGTGAAGGTTCTGGGATCAACCATGCACATAATCGGAGCAATTCAATGCACACGGCACACATCCTTTTGGAAGAGTGAGGTACGAGCGAAAACTAAGCGCATTGTCTAATACGGACTTAACAAAAAATAAGTAATAATGGCACAACCGACGGAAAAGAGGATAAAAAAACACAAAGAGTAAGTAATGTGAAAACGACAACACAACAATGAGAAAAAAAATCGCCATTGGCGCCAAAACCAATAATAAAAACAGGAGTGCAATTTTGTTAGCTTTTCAATGTCATAATCATGGGTAATTTTCACTCTTCCATAATAGAAATCGAGTAATAGGAGCGGTAATTGTGCAGGAGCAAAAAAAGAAATTCACCACATCCGCTGCGCTAAAGCCTCTCTCTTCTGTAGAGCAGAAAATCCTAGATAAATGAGGGGGCGTATAAATTGAAGATATGCACGCAGAAATATCTTCGGGAAGAGTAAATGACACTTATAAAATTGGAATGGCACATATAACTGAAAACGCTGGTGGGAAAAGGTATTTCCTGTAATCGTCTTATGGTGAACTAGAACTAAAACACATTATATTGACAATTGGATGATTACAGCTTAAATATACGATTCAGTGGTAATGGGTCACATTAGAGATCTTAAGCCTTTTTTGAATGGTCTGTGTGTGTGTGTGTGTGTGTGTGTGTGTGTGTGTGTGTGTGTGTGTGTGTAGTTGACATTTAAAAAAGTAAGCCATAAAAACTATTCTGAGGATAGCATCTTTATGTATTTCAATATCATACGTTTGACATCCATTTAGAATCGGTTGGCTTTTGCACTTGCTACCGTTAGCAACTAATGAAAACTTTTCACTTTTTAACCCTCCTGGTGGTTGCATCGACGAGGTATCTTTGGCACTAGCAAGCTTTTAACTACATTAATCTACAAGTAGTAAACTACAAGCTAATACTAATAGTATCCACATCCACTCCCGTGACTTCTGTCGTGATAACAACATTGAGCAGATCCTGATGTACGATGTATATCGTCATTTTATGAAAACTGACCAGATCTTGATCTCGTTATCACAAAAGTATTCGACAGTATATTGACGAGATATAACGTCATTATCAAAATTGAACAGATCTATGGAAAATATATCTGATCGAAATCACTTGAAGGATTAATACAGTAACACCTGTTACATCCCAAACCGTCGTAGCCAGTTGGTAGAATCGCGGACTGACAACCGGAGGGTTGGAAGTTTGAAACTTTAACCATGTTCGAAGTTCCAACCAAAGACCTTCGCGTACGCTGGGGCACGTTAAATCTGTCATGGCCTCAAATGTCCTCACGGCATGGTGTGGAAATTTGGATATTAGTGGTGCCAGTCAGGTGTTGCCCGTGTCATCTGACGGAAGTTTAAAATAACGAGGCGTATCCCTTCGAACGTTGCCAATAGATCGTTGTATTGCTCCGATGAGAGGTAAATTCCACTACCTATCGATATATCCCGCTTCTAGGGGAGGGGGCAAGAAATACGAACTATAAACGAAGACGGGAAAATTTGCTTATTAGAATAAAAGCGCAAATTACGTATTTTGCTTTTTTTATTTACAATTATGCGAAATTGCCATATGATAGAATAGTTTTGTGTATAGAATTATTTATGATTTGTTGTTTTCCTCTCGAGGTACGACTAATGAAGAATCTCAACACTTCTAGCTTGATGTCTAAATTCCCCTATGAAATTTCCTATTGCAGCAAAGGACTCTATTGGAAAACGTAAAGGAAATGGTTGAAGCGGGTGATCTTTGAGCTCTCAATCATAAAGAAACTTAATGAGATTTCCTTTGCAGATTGCATACTTAAAATTCATCAGAAAACAATTAAACAAAAGAGATATGTTGAGCGCGATATAACTAAGGATTACTTCTTAAAAGAATCTATCACGCAAAATAAGTGTTGAATAATTTTAACTAACTGTAAAACAGATTTTATCTGGAATTAATTATTCCAAAACAATTCAGAAAGTACACTGAAACTGAAAGATGAATCAAGAATAAATTTTTGTTTAATGTACTATCACAATATTGCCTTTTATCTTACAATGATACTTTCTAAAAACTAGATGTTTAAAAGTACTAGTGAATTCCGTAGTTTAAGAAATTAGATTTTAAGGTAGGGACCAATTACAATGAGCGTATTAAAATGTAGCATTGCATACTTATTTACTAAAAATAAAAATATATTTTTTTAACTTAAAATTTTTTCTCAAATTGTCTACAAGCAGAAAAGTAATATAACATTCATAACTTTAAATGTGTATTGTAAACATTTGACTTTAGTTTTTGAAACGTTTATAAATTTACCTATGTAAACAACCATGGTAAATTTCTCATTAGTATATCTTTATAAAAATTTCATACTATCTAACAATAACTTTCTCTGCAGGATTGTTTCAAGAATTAAATCTGGATTAATTGTCAAGAATTAATGATAATGCCATTGTTTTTTATTTCCTTATACAGTTAAAAACATCTTGCAATCAAAAAAGCAACTTAGCATTGTTAAAAAAAATCCAAGTAATTAGAATCACAACAAAAATACTAAGCATTTACAGATGACAAGTAATATGAATATCTTCTTCCTCGTAATAGAGAAGTAAATAATTCCTTCTCGAGTAAAATAATGAGTCAGCGTTCTATTTGATTCTCTTTTAGGATCGAATTTGCGAAGTGTTTCTTTAAATGTAACGCAAGTTCCATTTCCAAGTCAATTGTTATTTGACCACTAGTTTAAGCATTCAATCATTGCACACGGCAAAATTACTAAAATTCCATTCAAGTGCGAAGCTTCCGATTCTCTGATTTCCTCCCAATTTGCATAGAATTATGGAAGGAAGAAATCCCTCCTGAAGGGGAAAAAGGGATTAACTTCTCTCTTCTCTTCCTCGAAAAGGAATTATTTCCCTCATTAAGACTTTTAAATACGACGGAATGTGATTGGACGTGGAGTAAGAATGCAGGAGTCTTTGGATCGGTAATGAAGGAGGAGAATATATGTGCGATTTACTCAGTCGTATGCGTTCAGGTCGTAAGCAGATTCATAGTTGTAAACAAGGGATAGAAATCCTTACGTCTTAAGCGATTGAAATAGAAGTTCAATAACGTCAACGAGAGATATTAAACTGAAAGGTTCATATTCCTAATTCCCATTTTCATGTTGTAGTCTTCCCTGCATCATTTCTGAAAGTTTTCACTTTCTAGACCAATAGAACCTTTCCAAAGAATATTATTTCAAGAAAAAAAGTAATAAAATATTTTCAAGGGATTCTATTCAAGCAAATGTAAAAATAATTGGTTTTCAAGAAAACACATCTTAACAAAGGGAATTTTTTTCTATCTGCTCAGAAAAGTTAACTTTAATTGTTAAAAAAGATAAAAATTGGTCAATTTCCAATTAAAAAAAATAGGAGTTAAAGAAAACAAAATCTCAAAACTTCAAATTTTAAGTTTAAAAAAATTTGTGTAAAAGTATTTAAAAGTGTCTTTATAACCTGTATAAAAAAATTCAAATTAATACACATAAAAGATTCTGAGAATTCCTTCTGAATGTTCCTTAAAATTTGACCATTTTAACATTTCCGCTATAGGACGGCACTGGTCCCATTAAATAACCTACAGTATCTCAAAAAAAAATTATATTCTAAAGCAGCATCAGCGGCGCCTCTCCTTCAGGAACCGGAGGTACTCAAGCGATATTTTCTTTTCCAATGGGGTTTATTGTCTTTAGTAAACACGGGTGTCACACTCCTGGGGGTACCTAATCGATAATTTTCTACTTTCGTCCAATTACTCTGTTCCCCACCTCCTTCACGACATTTTTTTTACATGACGTTGTCTGCCTCGTGTTTGTCTCAGCTTGGACCAATATGGCCTTTGCGACATAAAACTCAAAACCAACGCAGTCCAAATGATTTCCTGAAGGTCCTAGAAAACTGCGTCGCATTTACGTGTTGATTTTAACAAAGAAGGTTTCATAAAAGGGCAGATGACCTTGAAAAAAAGATATTTTTACAGCAGTGGTTTCGCCAAATTGAAACATGTCGCATCCGACAACAACTAATGAACCAGAACCTGCGCTAAGGACGCTAATATAGAAACGTATTTTTAACGTTTAATAAGTAGCGGTAGCCAGGTTGGAAGAGTAGGCGATTAGCATCCCGAGGTTCGTGAGTTTGAAAATCGATCCTAGCGAACACAGTCGTATACATGGGGACAGGTGCATGATAAATCTTGCGTTGCCTCAAATGTCTTCACCTTCACGTGGTGTAGTAGTTTGGAGAATGGGGTGCCAGCTAAGGTGTTGACACCAGCATCTGTCAGTGGTTCAACTGACGTGGTGTTGTCCTCGGGTATTTCACTGTGAGATTGATCCCGGACCGTTGCCGATAGTGTGTCGCTCCAGTGTGACGTTAATCGAACTACATACCATTTAATATGTCGCCTGAATAGACTCGTTCAAAACCACGTGACACGAATGTCTACTCGTCTGAGCCAGACTAGATAAAAGCATACGAGTATCAAACGCAAGCCTTTGTCTTCAAAGCTATACAACTGGCTGTAATAGGCACTAAAGCGAAAGTTTCAAAACCTATCGCATACTTCCCCCATAAAGCATTGCTTAAAATAGTAAAGCAAGGAAGAGGGAGGCGTCCATCTCGGTCTCTGATCCTAATTACACCTTGCGCAAGCTTCGAAGTTAACGACAGCAGACCAGGAGGGGGTCAGGACAGGCAGCTTGTTTGTATGCGCGATTTATAACACCCCCTGCCCTCGCTTACATCCTGTGAGTGCTAGTTTGCTGTCTGCGGATGATGCAGAACTACCGATCCGAAGAGGTTGGGATTTATTGTTGCAAGCTTGCGGGTGGTAGCTTTTTGGCTGCGAGTGTTTCCCAATGCGTCCGCTACGGGTGCCTTATTTTCCCTTTTCCTTCAATACCATTGTCAACATTGAGGGGAAGGTATCCAAGCCATTAATGTGAAGATGTGCGTTTTCATGAAATGTGTAATGAGCTCAACTTTTAGGACGCAACTACCGTCATTATGGGATTTATTACCATCTGTTCAGGAAGATTGCATTGTTGTTTCCACATCATATTCTTCACTAGTTTTGCGATGCATTCAAGTTCTACAGGTCAACGCAAGAAAGGGAAAAAAATGTGCGTTTTAGAAATGCGCACCGAGGTCAACTTTTAGGACGCCAATAAAGACTAATATTTGCTATGAAATTTGTTGTTAGAAAAATGCTGTTCAGATATCTATTGGTGTACACACATCATGTTCTTCACTAGATTGTGATGATTTCAAGTAATACAGGGAAATCCAGTTGAAAGAGAAACGAATTACCAACCGGCGGGTTGAAAATGTATTGGTGTACACACATGTTCTTCACTAGAGTGTGATGCTTTCAAGTAATACAGGGAGATCCAGTTGAGAGAGTAACGAATTATCAACTGGAGGGTTGCTAGTTCAGAAATGTATTGGTGTACACACATGTTCTTCACTAGAGTGTGATGCTTTCAAGTAATACAGTGAGATCCAGTTGAAAGAGTAACGAATTATCAACTGGAGGGTTGCTAGTTCAGAAATGTATTGGTGTACACACATGTTCTTCACTAGAGTGTGATGCTTTCAAGTAATACAGGGAAATCCAGTTGAAAGAGAAACGAATTACCAACCGGCGGGTTGAAAATGTATTGGTGTACACACATGTTCTTCACTAGAGTGTGATGCTTTCAAGTAATACAGGGAGATCCAGTTGAGAGAGTAACGAATTATCAACTGGAGGGTTGCTAGTTCAGAAATGTATTGGTGTACACACATGTTCTTCACTAGAGTGTGATGCTTTCAAGTAATACAGTGAGATCCAGTTGAAAGAGTAACGAATTATCAACTGGAGGGTTGCTAGTTCAGAAATGTATTGGTGTACACACATGTTCTTCACTAGAGTGTGACGCTTTCAAGTAATACAGGGAGATCCAGTTGAAAGAGTAACGAATTACCAACCGGCGGGTTGAAAATGTATTGGTGTACACACATGTTCTTCACTAGAGTGGGATGCTTTTAAGTAATACAGGGAGATCCAGTTGAGAGAGTAACGAATTATCAACTGGAGGGTTGCTAGTTCAGAAATGTATTGGTGTACACACATGTTCTTCAGTAGAGTGTGATGCTTTCAAGTAATACAGTGAGATCCAGTTAAAAGAGTAACGAATTATCAACTGGAGGGTTGCTAGTTCAGAAATGTATTGGTGTACACACATGTTCTTCACTAGAGTGTGATGATTTCAAGTAATACAGTGAGATCCAGTTGAGAGAGTAACGAATTATCAACTGGAGGGTTGCTAGTTCAGAAATATATTGGTGTACACACATGTTCTTCACTAGAGTGTGATGCTTTCAAGTAATACAGGGAAATTCAGTTGAAAGAGTAACGAATTACCAACCGGAGGGTTGGTAGTTCATAAATGTATTGGTGTACACACATCATGTTCTTCCCTAGATTGTGATGCTTTCAAGAAACACAGGGAAATCCAGTTCGAACAGTAACGGATTAGCAACCGGAGGGTTTTAAGTTCGAAACTAGGTCCAATCAGATTCGTGTACGTGGAGACAGTTTGAAACTATCGTGTCCTCTTGTTGGCGAGGTGTGGAAGTTTGGACAGTGGGTGCCAGTTCAGGTGTGACCTCGACATCTGATTATGGTTCAAAAATACGAGGCGTTGTACTGGAATCATTCCCTTCGGGATTGATCCCTGACTATTGCCAATAGCGCGTTGTGTTGCTCCAGTGCGACGTTAAATAACTTACTACCTCAACTACTGCAATCAATGTAAGGAAGGAAAGACGTGCGTTTTAGAAGTGCGTAAAATGAGATCAAATTTTAGGACGGCGATAACGACAAATACCTTTATTATAGAATTTTTTGACACTAGATCACAGAAATATGCACAGTTTTCATTCGTTTGTAAGGCATTCAAGTAATGTTCCTAATTGTATCGATTACATTAATTTCTATTCCTTATCTTAATTTATCTTCCTCTTATTCAAGTGCTTAATGTCACTTTTTAAACACTTCTTATTCTTAGCAATATTGAACAAATTATAAAATTTTACATTAATTACGACGTGGAGGTACGACGATTTCAGTATGGTACTCCATGATTGATACACCCACTCCGTTCAAGTAATTTATGGGTAGGTAATATAGTAAGCATCACCAAAAATTATGGAGTGATTATTTTGAAGTTTTAATGATTACTTTCTGTTGAAAAATGTTGAAGTTTGTAGAGTTTTTTTAATCTTTTAATGCGTTTTTTATAAATATATCTAGTCTATTCAGTAAACAAGTTATGTGTTTAAATCAGTTCTGCTTTATGCGAAAATACTGAAATCAATTCATTACTTAAGTAAAATGTCACTGCAGTAAATAACTTTAAAATCGTATACATTACATTATCTAAGAACATCTAATTTTTTATTCAGAAAAAATATCAACTCCCCCCTAAATGGAATGTTGCAGCATAAGACGACATACATCATTTCATGGGAAAATGTGTTCATTTGCTTAGATATAATTTGTAAGTATTTCTTATTGTTGAATATGACAATACTCATTTCAAGAACTGAAAATACAAGCACCAGATAGGAAAATATCAACACTGTTCAACACTCTATGTAATGCATTGGAATCGACTTATTATTAAAAACCCAAGTACAATTTCGAAACGATGATGGTTACAATCTAAGAGGCAGTCTTGATAAATAGCACAACACAAATATTTAGAATGCGTCACATTATACGAAACATTATTGAAAAGGAAAATATGTACAACCTACATACTTCCTAAAAAAGATGAATACAAACATATTTCAAGATCACTCAAAACTTTGGATATCACCCAAAACACATTATCAGCCTGCAAACCTGCTAAATATTTCCAATGATGACGATACTAAAACTATAACAGCAATGTTTCATTCCAATTCTAAAAACATCCTCAAAAACAACTACTCCTTGTACCATACATAATGTATGACTTCAGAACACCATGGCAAACATATCTTACATAGCCTTGTCTTTGTTAATACGAAACCATTAAATTATATACATATAATCTTTCAAACTCAGAATTCAATCCTTATAGACCAAAATACTGTTTAATAATCAAACAAAAAAAGGATGGTAAACATGTTTTAGTGATAGCAAACGTGTCGTTTCATGTAACAAACAGCCATAGAATTCAATTTGCTAGTTTACTTTAATGCATTTTACTAAAATAAAAAGAAGTAATATTTACTTTCAATACACAGTTCAGAAAACGTTACTACAAACAAGTCTTCGAAGTCATTTTTTTACGTATGAAAGTATATATCTACCCAAACACGATTTTAAGCTTGTTGTTTTTATGTTCAACTAAAAGACTTGAAAATCATTTTTAACTGAGACGATTTATCGTTCAACATTTATTCGAGGCAAATATACTTTTCGTATAAAAAATTATTTGACAAAAGATAGTCTAGAAAATATAATGCATGTAAGTCAAACATGCACTGCGAATGATCGATCAAAATTTATCTGTTCAGAAATTGATCTGCTAGAATAACATAAAATGTATATTATGTATAGTCTGAACCTTGTTTAAAAGTAGTGGCGTTTCCTCAGAAAGATATTATTTATTGTGAAAATTTATATATATATATATATATATATATACTTTGCATTAATTTTTGCTGTAAATTTTACACACTTGCATATAATCATTCCCAAATAAACTTAAGAGGAGAATTAAATTAAAACAATTTATATCACATTTGTGTATGCGTTAGGTCGAGGGACAGATATTCAGAAAAATATTTTTTCATTTATATTGTTTAGGAAATAAATACGAAATAATTGTACACATAAATATGTAGTGATTACTTTAAACAAAGTGTGGAAATTCAATACGCTCTTTGTTTGAATGAAACAGTTTCCATTTAACGATAAAACAAATTACAAATGCAGATATAATTTAAAAAAAAAGTTCTCACTGTTAATTAAACACATAATGAATACTTGTAGCATAAAACGCCCAATGTATTCAAGGAATAGGAAACAAAACAATCCCGTTTTCATCACTTGAAAAAATATCTCTAATTTAGTAACAATGAAGTACTCTTAATTTCTGTAACTTCCGAAAGTAAGCCATTTCTAAAACAAATGTTTTCCTCCTTTAGCAATGAGGAGACAAATAAAACAATTGAAGTCCGCGAAGCAAAAAAAATGATGTCGGTAAAAAAAAAAAGCGATAAAGTGTTTTAAAAATACTTTCCAAGGAGGTGTGATGTGGTGGAATATTTTTTAACCTGTTTTTAATAAATATTTTTTTAGAAAATTTACTCGAGCCCAGAAATTTGCTTATGGATTCTAACTTTTCTTTGTGCAGAAATACAATGTAAACCATTTTGTTTCTCTTGAAGGAATTTAAGTGTTTATTTGCGAACTTGCTTTATTTAATAATCGGCTTTAATCTTCTCTCAGAATTACTGTTTTAAACGTTTCTATTTTTGATTAAATGACTTTCTGATGTTTCTAAATTCGATTACAATCAAAATAACTAAGTTGTTTGTTCTAAGCAACATTGAATAATTCTGTTTGCTTGCTTTTTGTCGCACATTTTAAAGACAATTTATAAAATGAAAAACGAATGCCGGCAAAACAATTATGTGCGAGATCGATTCATCAAAATCTGGTTAATTTAAATATTTGTATTTTCAATGAATGACCGATAAAATTCTTTAACTTTTTCTACGCATATTAAGTTTTTCTTTTTATTTCGATATTCGATAACTTATCCCTGTATCAAAACAAAACCAGTACTCTTAGCAAAATAACGTAATCCATAAATTACTTTGCCTCAAAAAAAAAAAAAAAGCTTTAACACAAAATAATATTCAGAGCTTAAAAATGGTACCAAACTATGTTATTTGAATTTGTTTAAATACAAATAAATATATTTAATCTATAAACAAAAAATATGAAAAAACGATTATATTTTTATAGTTTTTGTAAAAGGCTTTGAAAACTGATGAGAGAATAAAATCCCAAATCTTGTTTTTGTAAAAAAAAAAAACAATGGTGTATGGTGTCAGAATCAAGAAATACTCAAACATTTTATACTACATTCAATCTAAGTTTCTGATGCTTTTTTTTAACAATTTCCCCAAAATACTGAAATTCCATGCATCTCGAACTGAATTCCAGTTTACAAAGAACAAAGCAATTTTGAGCTTGTGTGTGTGGTTCACTGCTTCAATCCCAATTCTACTTGCGATGCAGTCAGCAAGATCACTCGATGCCCTTGTGATAGATAACCAGCACAGGTAATTGCTCGAGTGAAAACAACACCCCCTTCACTAAAAACACCCCCTTTTATCTATTAGGAGGAAACAGAATAGTGAACACACAATCGCTTCATTCCGGTAATATTAATCATCTCGAAATATCACCGTGGTTCACATTTCACAAATGGTTACCTTCCTTAGCAGCCACTATGCATTTATCCTGTTTTTAATGTTTCCGCTATTACACCGGCATTCAAGAGCGAAGCCTAAAATTTCCTTTTTTTGTTTTGTTATTATTGTTATTATTAGGTATATAATGTTGACAGAATAATCTTCTCAACGAACGAACCGTACCTCGCCCCGCACACACTCCATAGAACAAGGATTCTCATTTATTTTATTGTTACCAGTTCTTTTTTTCTTTTTTACCTTCTCGTTCCAACATCCTTCGAAAGGTTTATTTGCTTTGTGCCCTGCTTTGCGTGGTATGTGATCGTTACCAATTGTAATTTTTATTGCTTCCTTTCTCGCTGGATTCGGCTCTATGGGCCCCTTGCACGGAAAAGGCAAATAAACGAAACAAGTATCTGTTTGGCTTCACTTATTTGTCTTTTCTTCTGCCAGAGATTGGGACGTGACCTTCACATCCGACGTCATGGATTCAACTATGGTTTTTAACCTCCCTAAGTGCCCTAATTCGGTGATGTCTAGAATTATGGGCCTCGGTCGAGAACACCTTAATCTGTAGTCAGGGCCGACTGGAACGCCCAGACTATCTAAATAATGATTAGGGGCGTTTGTGTGAAGAGACTGGACTAGACCGGGAGGCGAGGTTTCGAAGTCCGTGGGTTCATCTATGTATTGTAATCTGTAATTGCGTAATTTGACATTGATGAACACAATCCAAGGTCCATCCTTCCCTGTTATAAGGCACGGATAATCCTATAACCCCTTTTACTCAAATAGGAGATTGAGAGATTTTGTTTCAGGATAAAAAATATAACTAAATATAAGAGGTGGAACATATATACAAACAAAAAGACAATAAAACTAGCTTCCAACGGATGCCAACAATTGCTAATGCGTATTCTCAACTCGAAAAGCTCCTTCAATGTTTTGTGGAATCTAGGTAAAACCTTATGCATGAAGCACGTTTTCAATGGATACCAATAGCTTCCAACAATTTCTGATGCACATTCTAAACCATAACTTTAAAAGGTATGTCTATAGTTTAGAGAATGCAGGTAATGTACTACGCATAAAAGCTAGTTTCCAACGGAAGCCGATAACTTCCAACAATTGCTAATGCGCATTCTAAACCATAACTGGATAAGCTGTTTCTATTATTTGTAAGAACTAGTTTCCAATGGATGCCAAATTGATAATTATTATTTAAAACCACAGCTAGAATGTGGTTTGTTCAATCCGGATAACGTTCTATAAAACTATTTTACAATGGATACCCATAACTGCAGACAATTACCAATGCGCATTCTAAACCACAATTAGAAGAACTATATCGATGTGGTTTATATAATCCAGATAGTGAACTATGCATAAAACGTTCCAATGGATGCCAACAAATGGTAATGCGCATTTCCAACCGCAACTAGAAAAGCTTTTCCAAGGGTTTGTAGAATTCAAGGAAAGAGTATTAATTGAAAGGTCTTTTATTTTTATACACCTACATTTAAAAGAATATAACTAATGCAGATAATAGGTTGTTAGATTCTGTTTTACACCTTGATATAAGCAATAGAACCTGTAAAACTATACATAAAAAACTAGTTTCTAATGAACATCAGTTTTGATACTTTGTCGAGTCAATCACAAGAAGGATTATTTGAGACACAGGGATCTAAAATATACGCTTTAGAGTTAGTTATACAAAACCCTCATCGTATATTTTAATAAACTCTTTCCCGGAACTAGTTCTTATTAAAACAGTAAATCTCAACGGAAGTGTGAATTATTCAATCCGTTGAAAATTATAATGCCTCCTAGTTTTCAGTTGGTAGAAGTCGTTTCAACTCTACACTGAACTAGATCCGTTTTAAGAAGCCATAAAAAAGTTTTTGAGTAATAAAATAGACAAAATTACTCGGCTTCCGTTGTCTTGCCTAACGCAAACGCGTCAAGAGTGCTATTTTGTCAGCGATATCCGTTAAAAATTGCAACATTGAAACAGTGTAGATGATGGATCTTGTTTTCCTGTTGCTCACACTTGTTCACGGATGATATCACTTCCTGTTGCCTGCAATTAGGAGTGGCTTCCGGTTGGATGTTACACAGATTGAATAATATTTGGTACTTGCGATCCTCATTTTACCACTCCCTATCTGCTAAGATACGGAATAATTCAGGTTGTTTTCAAGAATCACAAGAGGTATGACTCCCAAATGAGGAGACTCAGTCTAACGTTTGACGTTTCATGAGTTTTAGTTAATCACGTATTTTGAAGAATTGCTCTTTTAGGAAACGAAGCGTTAAATTTATGGTTTCACGCTCGTTGGTTTTCGCATTCTCGAGGAATTGTATTAAAAATTAAATTCATTTAATTACAGAACCATTCTTATTTGATCAACCTATGCTTATTTTCGATTTGTTTCTTGAAGCATATTATTTAGTTCGGTTGTTTTACATAACCAGCTATATTTCTATTATCCTCAACTACACAACTGACAAAAATTGAGGTAATGTGGAAAGTCTATAAATATGTCTCTATCGCTGTAAACTAACTTCATCCTGTCTTGACGGGTCCGTGGTAACCAGTCAATAAAGTAGCGGTTTAGCAACCTGTGGGTTTAGAGTTCGAAACTCGATCCAACCAAAAACGGTGATTGTTAAATCTGTAGTGTCTTCAAATGACCTTACGATGGCATGTTATGAAAGTTTGAGAACCAGCTCACACATGTGTTGTTCTCATCTGACCGGGAGTAAAACTTGAAACAAAAGTAGACGCTCATTTTTAGATATAGTGAACAATAAATATAACTTGAATTTACTCATTATATAATTATTGTCACCCATGCGTTACAATGGATAGTACATTAAATTTCGGTTTTTTTTTGTAAAGAATATAATTACATTACTTCAAAAACAATTTTTTATTTTTAAAACTCAATTACATTTTTTTTATTTCTGTAATCTGTAGTAGCAATGAAATGTGGGTAAATTATGATCTTAATGATTGAACACAATTAGGATGATAAATCAATACTTTGTTTACACATCATTAAATCAATAATTAATGCAAACTACAACGAAACAAGAAAAGAAAAATAATATTTACTTCTGCCTATCCTAAGTACCTGTATAATCTTTGTATCGCCCACTTAAAAGGAAAACGAAAGCATATTTTTCATAAATACATCTTGGCCGCTTATATCATACTTAATCTTTTGCAGGAAAATGAGAAGCGAAGTATATTAAGAATGACAGCATGATACCCATGTACTTCTACATAATGATGACAAAATCCAAGAGCGTTTAATTTTATTGATTGCGAAATACATCAAAATTCCTTGATAAATGGTATTTAAGAACCCAGAATGACACTCAAGTGTCACCTTCATCGTATTAATCATACCGAACACGCTTGACCATGCAAAAACAAATTAATCAATCGAAGCGTTGATTGGCTTAAGTAGATGCATGAAGTAATGAACATCACTGAATTAGAGGATATTATGTAGCATTTAGCATAATATTAATAAAACCTGAGAGAATGTGTATAATTTGCAAATGCATCTACGCTAACAATTTCAACTGAATCAAGAATTCTGAAACAATTAAGATATATATGCATATAAAATTATTCAGTTGGATGATTAGAATATTAATGAGTTAATCCAGGTCTATGTTCTTTCTTATGCTTGGGTTTTAGAAGAAAATTAGTATTTACTTAATAAAACTATCCAAAAACCTAATATAAACTTTCCGGTGGTACATTGCCTAAATTGAGAAAAGAAAACATTCAAAAAGTTAAAGTTCAGATTTTAAAACTAATTTCAGGTGATGCGATTAAAAGCTATAAGAGGCAAATACTTGTGAATGAAATATAAAGGAAATGCTATAAATATACCTTCTAAAAAGGTAAACATGCCTTTAAAAGTGAAAAAGCAAGCAAAATTGTAGCTTTTGAATAATAATGATCAGACAACTTTATAAGAGTTATAGAAAAAAAGTATCTTAATTCATTTAAAATTACATTTATGACTAATCAAGTGCACTAAAACGAAGTGCTATCCAAATCCTTTGCCACAAATTGCTAAACTGTTTAGAACACATCATTTGAGCCTATCAGTATTCTTGAAGGTTTTAAATGCTTTTCCTACAGTACCCAACTGCTTCAAATTAGTATTATTCTTCAATACAGTAAGTTTTCCTTCTAAGTCATAGATGCAACCTTTGAAAATGATACAGATTTAGAACTCATCAAACAACAATTACAATGAAATCTAAGGACTTTGAAATTCTTGGAAATGCGAATTCAAGTATGAATGAGGAGTTCCATGGAATTATCCACTGTAGAAAAGTAGGTTCAAATTAGTGATGATATTTAATATCTGTAATCTATTTTCAATAATTAGACCGAGTAGCCATAGCGATCGATTTAACAACCATTGCGAGCTTGTTGCCAACAACATTAACTGAATAAATTGTACCTCAGCACACAAACAAATGTATATCGCTTGAATAAATTATTGGAGAAAGATGAGCGAATTGGTTGCATTTGGTGACAGCAGCATTAGTAAGTAAATTTCGCCGATAAATGTCATCAATCTTAGATTGTTTTCGAATTCATTAGGCACTCCTTAGGGTGTGTTTAGTATGGATTTTCAGGACCAATCGACGCAAGTTGTGGCTAGAGCTACTTTGCTAGAGAAAAATGGATTTTTATTTGAATCATTTGCTTGAATATACGGTTGGAACCAAATGTCATTTTCCGTTTTGTTGATCCATGTTGATTTTTATTTACAAAGTAGCCTAATCGACAAAATCTGTACAAGTGTTAAGTTAATTTGTCTCAATTTACTCTTTAAAGTATACATTAAAGTTTGCTTATGTTTTTAAATAAAATAACAGTTCTATTAGAATGCCTCTTGAAATTTTTCAGGAATAAAAAATATGTGTTGTATAAACACATATTTGCCTCCAATATTTTAAACAGTTATTAAATTATAAGGAAATTGATGCTCAATTAGCTTTCAAGAATGAACAGGAATATTTTTGATAGCTGCTTCAGTGTTTGTCGTTTTAACATAAATCAACAAAGAACACATTTTTAAAGACTGACAATTTGAATACATAGGACTTGTACAACTTTGATGCAAAACACTTGAAATGGTTTATTCTGAAACTTGGAAAATTTGATTAAAGATTGTGTATTTATTGTATTTTGCAAATAACCAAACCAATTTTATATCAAATGAAAGAAATGGAATTATTTTAATATTCGAAATTTAAGCTTTGTAGACCAAAGCATAAAATTAAGATTGAAAAATGCTTTGATAGCATATTATACAAATATAGCACAGAATATTTGACACAATGCTATATTTATTGTGCTACACTTTTCCTTTAAAAAATATCTATATATGTTTTGATATATTTTTCTTAAGGTATATTTTGTAAATGAATGTCTAAGCGACAAAAATACGGCTTCAGAGCTATTATTTATAATTCAAGATACTTGTATTGCTTTTCTCAAGAAAGTACATTGCAAAGGACCAAAAAAGCATCGAATCCTATCATTGATAAACAAACAATTTAAGTAACAGCTTCACAAAACGAATCTCTTTTTTCTTCTACAAAAGTATTGAAAATTATACCGCTATGATTTTCAAATGCAACCAAATTAATTTTTTCAACAGTTTTTGCAACCAAATTAATTTTTTCAACAGTTTTTGCAACCAATGAACGAATTTAAGAATAATATTGCAAATGAATACAAAATGCATCTAAAATGTAGCTAAAGATAAAAATTTAGATAAAGATGTAAGATTTTCTAAAAACGATTTTGCTTGGATTCAATTAATTTGTGCTTTTGTTAACTTTTTTTATTATGTTATCAGCGCTTGATACAACTTTCCACCAGTAAGTTTAAAAATAAACTTAAATTATTGCCATCACATTTTATAGCAAAATAAAATACTTGTTAGCACTACAAATGTTTATTCAATACAGACTGTAATTATTATTTCTTTTATTAAGTAAAATGGTAACGGTATCTATCTAAAAACGTACCAAAGGAAACAAATTTTAATTGGAGCTAAAAATTTGCCTTTGTACAAAAAATTCCTACCGGCATCAGAGCATTTTTATTTAATAAGAAAGACAGAATATAATTATGTTTTCTTTTGTATAAAGGAAACACAAGATGTCATCGGACAACATTTATATATATTACGTTCTTGTGTCCTACAATGCGAAATTTTTTTATTTGTAGTGATTTGTTTTCTTTGGCATTCGTCAGCTAATTGATTTCATGAAGTTGGATTCTGAAGTTTGACGATAAAAGTACAAATCGTGAACTTATCATTCAATATATTTCACAATGGCAGAAATTAAAAATCCAATGGCAGGAGAAAATGCCGGCAAATAAATGAATGCTTTTGAATAGGATGTTGTACGCCATTTGCTGTTATCATTCAACTCATAGAAAAGAAAGGAAATTAATATTTCTTTTCTTTCACGAAACAGACATTTTACCATTCGTCATTATAAAAACCCAACTTTTCAGATTCCAAAAATCCCGAAATTAATTGTTTGCGTTTTTAATAAATAAATGAATGAATGATTTAAATGATTTCTAAAGGCAACTTTAACAAGAAAGCTCTGTGTCTTTCTTTGTTTGGTGCTAGGATGGGATAAAACATCACACGAATGATTAAATGAATAGATGACTTAATATCTTCCAGAAAATAATTCACAGAATTGTAAATGTAGCATGAAAATCTGTTCAAGAAATGATTAAAGGTGTTAAAATTTTAAAGGTGTTTTTTAAATAAGTTAGTTGCGTTTGAATTTAGATTAAAGATATTAAAAAATAAACAAAAACCACACAATCATATTTCTGCTATAATTTTTTTAAATTTGAGAGTATATATAAATATACACTTTGCACACATAAGCTTATGAATTACAGTTGGTATTCAATCAACATTAAATACTTGAACAAACGATTAATTGTACAATAAAACACACCAACTAATATATGCATCGAAGTTAAAGCTTTTTTAAAGCAATATTCTTCACACACACACACACTTGAATTTTAGTATATTTTAATCCACCCGGCCTTTACAGACGTTGGAAAATGCTATTAGCGACTACTTATTTATTTAAGCTATTAATTGCTCCAAAGTGATACTCGTCTGTTTGAAATGGTAGCTGAAGGAGCTCATAACGTTTTGAAGTTTATGTTTTCTTTCTTTGATATTCATACCTTTCTAGGAATTCTTCTGACTAATCGAATTTATTTCAATTATGTAAAAAATTCAATCATGAAAAATGAAATTTATTCATAAAACTTTTTAATTCATTCATTAAGATTTGGGAAGATTCAGAGGTTTTCTGTGATGTACTTCAAACGTCGGTTTCGTTCCTAAATCAATATTTTTTCATTAGAACCGAATTTAATAAATCATATAATTATAACTCTAATGTCATTGGATTGCATTTTTAATTTGAAGAAGATGAGAAATTCTGTAAAAAGATTCAATTCTCAAATTTAATATGAATTCGGTGTAGTTTCTATTGATTGAAATGGCAGATTCTAGTCAATTTGGATGGAACAAACACACGGCCCTTTACCTTACACGTGGTTTTAACGAGATATCATACCCACCAAGTTCTGGCCAATTTTGTAACACAGAGTCACAAAGATATCACCGATATTTTGATACCGACGAGATCAAGATGTGCTTCTAATGACGAGATATCTTGTCCATCAAGTTCTGACCAATTTTGTATCATGTAGTCACCAAGATATTTTTTTACCGACGAGATCAAGATGTGCTTCTAATGACGAGATATCTTGTCCACCAAGTTCTGACCAATTTTGTATCATGTAGTCACCAAGATATTTTGATACCGACGAGATCAAGATGTGCTTCTAATGACGAGATATCTTGTCCACCAAGTTCTGACCAATTTTGTATCATGTAGTCACCAAGATATTTTGATACCGACGAGATCAAGATGTGCTTCTAATGACGAGATATCTTGTCCACCAAGTTCTGACCAATTTTGTATCATGTAGTCACCAAGATATTTTGATACCGATGAGATCAAGATGTGCTTCTAATGACGAGATATCTTGTCCACCAAGTTCTGACCAATTTTGTATCATGTAGTCACCAAGATATTTTGTTACCGATGAGATCAAGGTGTGATCAGTTTTCTCCAATGACGAGATATCTTATCTATCAATATCTTATCAGTTTTTTTAGTCAGTTACCTCGTCGAGACAGCCATCAGAAAGGTTTAAATTAAAATTTAGTTGAGCTCAAGAAACTTGAGATTTTAAGACTCAAGACATCAGTTGTAATTGAACCGGTGAGTGCGTAAAAACACATGAGTCAAAAATGTTTGTAAACTGACTTTTGGATGATAAATGGTCATTTCTAGACTGTGAGACGTAATGTGAGAAAAAAACATATTAGCCCGTAGCTGCAGTTAAGGAACTATAGGTTCATGAAAAAATGGGTTGATTGAAGAAAAATGGGTGCAGAAACAGCATGAGTCACTGACATATGTGGTTTCATAATCATTTTTCCTTACATTTGAAGAATATTACTCGTGTGGGTTCTGCACTCCATGTAGAACTGTATACTTATCAAATTTGATTCAACTATGTTTTTGTTTTTTGTGAAGTTAACCCCCATAAATGCTATATAGTTCTGTTGTCGGTGTAATTTTACTTTTGAAGTATAATGTATTATATATCTACAATAGAAACAATTTCGTTTACTGTGGATTTAGATCGTGCAGACTTTTTAAATTCAGAAAATGTTTTGAAAGATTAAAAATATTTAAGGTATTAAAAAAAAGGATAAAATAAAACCTTAGTTTTAAATTCGTCTCAAAAATCGTCTCTAGGTTTTAACGTTCTCTTTGATGAATCAAAATTTATAAGACGGGTTGCAATTATTCCTGAGACATACGCGTTTTTGTAACCTTTTAGAATCGCTGCAAAGTTTCCGTTGTATACTCTGTGTTTGGCGCAGCTTGGCCAAACAAGGCCCATGCGCCCAAAAAGAACCAAAAGCATATACCAACACAAGCAACAGATAAATCACAAAATGCCACTTTTTTTCGGAATTTCTCGGACCGCATTTTTAAATACTGTCTAACATCACACCAATCTTTGAAAATCAGTATTCAATAAGCAAAAGTATTTTAAGTTACAAAAGTATTATAATACCTACAGAACATAATTACCGTCATTCAGCAAAATCTAAATAATAAATTTGCCTCGGTGAATTTTTCTCTTCTGTGTCAATAAAACTGTCCTTGCTTATCTATATCCATTCAATTACTGTCTGTATTGAGACTGTTGTATCATGGCTAAACATGAAAGATGCACCATAAAGCCCATACAAACCAAGAGCATAGACCAACACAAGTAACAGGTAAATAAAAAAAATGCCACTTTTTTAGAATTTGTCAGACCACATTAATTAACATTTTTCAAAAATAAATATTTAATAAATAAAAATAGTTTAGGTAACAAAAATACTAGAGAACAAGAAAACCTACAGTTACCGCCAATCAGCAATACCTAAATAATAAATTTCACTCGGTGAAGTTCTCTCCTTCTGTGTCAATAAAACTGTCCTTGCTTATCTATACCCATTCAATTAACCTCTGCATTGTGTCTGGTGCTTCATGGCCAAACATGAATGATGCGCCATAAAACCCAAACAAGCCGAAAACATAGACCAACACAAACACCAGAAAAATCACAAAACGATTTTTTTTTCAGAATCTTCCCCACCACTTTTTTAACTACTACCTAATCAAACCAATTTCCAAAACCCCTTTTACGCACCCCGACTCCCCACCTGGAATTCGCGTGGGTTCGATAACCCTTGGGGCCCGCACCCTTTACCGCCGCTTTTAACCCTTGCCCGGGCCCACGGACGGCGACTTTTTAGGTCACTTTTTTGCCCGTGGAGCGCGTGCCAAGGCCAGGGGGTTTCTGAACTCCGGCCAGAGAGAGGAAGCCATCTGTTTATCGGTTAACACGACATCCAAGAGAATAAAAAAGCGGCATAATTTTTTGGTTCCAGGCGCAACGGTCAGAAAAGGGGTAAATGTACGATTACGTGACGTGAAAAAAAATATCTTGGTAAGTAAAGCCGAGGTTAACGTAGGGTATCGGGCATTCGGAAAGGGTTTTGAATATTTTATTGGGGAGGTTAACTGCAATGCAAATGCGTCTGCTACTCTTCAGCAATGTTAGATTGTTACTATTATTTCCATTCGTTGTAATATTTAAATAATTTTTTTGTTGAGGTAGAATATGAAAATTTTGCTGGATTGTATAGTAAAATTAATAATCTTATTAAAAGTAGATGTTGGTAACTTAATAAACGTATATCAAATCTAGGTTGGTGTAAGTTTTCAAGCATTTGGAAAGAGGTTTGAATATTCCATTGGGGAAGTTAATTGTAATGTATAAATGCTTCTATTCTTTTACAATAACCGTATTATTATCATTCGTTGTGATATTTCAATTATTGAGTTAAGATAGAGTAAGGAAATTTTATTTGATTCTTTAATATAAAAAGAAGAGTTAATATTCCAATTAGAAGTAAACCTTGGTAAATTAATAGATTAAACGGAGGTTAATTTATCAAGAATTTGGGAAAAGGTTTTGAATATTTTATTGGGGAGATTAATTGTAATGTAAAAATGCTTCTGCTACTACATTTAAAACGATCATACCACTACCATTCTCACATGATATTTCATTAAGATAGACTGTAATTTTTTTTTATTATGTCGTTACATAAAGTTAAATATCCCTTTTATCGGTTGATCTTGGTAAATTAATAGATTTATACTAAATAGCGGTTAACTTTTAAGTTATCGAGCATTCGGAAAGGGTTTTGAATTCGTTACCGTGTTTATTGATCGTAATACAAATGCTTCTGCTACTCTTCGACAATGATTACACTGTTACCATTCGTTGTGATGGTTAAATTATTCCGTCAGGATAGAATATGGAAATTTTATTGGATTGTATAACAGAAAGATATTGTTAATATCCCTATGAGAAAAATCTTAATTTAATAGATTCATTATAAACCGAGGTTATCGCAAGCTCTCGAGTATTCGTAAAGGGTTTTGAATATTTTACTTGTACGTTAATTGCAATGCAAACGCTGTTGCTGCTGTTTTCAATGCTATAAAAATAGCATTATTACCATTCGTTGTAATATTTAAATTATTGTATTATGAAATGGAATACAAGACTTTATTGCACTATATAATATAAAGATGGATTATACAGTAAAAATATAGTTGATATCTATATCAAAGGTATACCATGGTAAATTTATGCATTTGAATTAAAACGAGGTTAACGAATTGATCATTCGAAAAGGTTTGCATATTTTATTGGGGAAGTTAATTGTAATGCAAATGTTTCTACTACTATTCTACAGTGATCATATTATTACCATTCGTTGTGGTATTTAAATTATTGCGCTAGGATTAGAGAATGAAACTTTTATCTGGGAGTTTAGTTGTAATTCAAATTCTTTTGCTACTCTTCTAAGATGTCTTTTTACCATTCGTTATAATATTGAAAATATAGCTTTAAGATAGACGAAAATTTTATTCGATTTTATAATATAAAGCAACACTAGGGAATACAAAATAAAAAATACTAATATGCATACATTTGTTCATAAAGAAGTTTGGTTCTATAACCTAGCAAAGCGCTAAAAGATAACGCGGATTCAACAAAAACTGCTAAGAAAATAATTTTTTTACTGTGTTTGCATAAGAATTTTTATTTTGTATCCCCTAAACTGAATCAATATTCAAAACATGAATTTTAAATTTCGATGATCACAAATAAGTTTAAAAATAAGTTTTTAAAGCATGTGACATCATGAAATATTTCTTTCAAAAGTAATGTTGCTTTATATTTAAAAAAAAAACGAATCAAACTTTCACCTATCTTAACGCTGTAATTTAAGGAACATTTGCATTTTTGAGATTAACTAGTTTAGAAGCGTAACAGATAAAAATTGGAATACCAATTGTTGATAAAAATCACTCTTACATATTCAAATTCTTACCCATCAAAAATAATTTATGCGTAACATTAAAATCAACGTTAACTTTCCAACTTCGAGATAGTATTTTTCCTGAATTTAAAATTCCTTAAATATGTTTAATATTTTAAACATTCCGTAATTGGTAGTTCATTGCAATTATTGTATATTTCGCAAACACATTTGATGTTATCTAATGTGTTTATAACATCATGCCAATACGTTTTTAGAACTGTATCGTAAACAAAACCAGACTTATCTGTATAATGCCCCATTTCCTTAGAAATTACTTCTCATGTTATAAAGTTTTAATTATTTCATTTATTTTCAAAGATAAGTTATTATAGCAAGTGCATCGACTACCCACAGAAAATAATCGTCTCTATGACCAACATAGGTCTCAATAGTTATTTCGAAATGTGTGACCCATATTGATTCGAATTGTGAAATTATTAATAATCCAATATGGCAAGCTATTGATTACATTTCCCCCACTAAATAACGTCTTAATAGATTTTTTAAAGAACGTTTATATATATATATATATATATATATATATATATATATAAACATACTTAACCACTATCAAACTTAACGGAATTCAAGATACTAAAATATATATTTGTGGTTGCAAGTGCCCTTTGTACTGCTAAACGATTGATTTAATAACTAAATGACTTTATGAGAAATATCACAATGTTTTGAAACACTAGATTTCCGTTTATCTTTTTCAATATAGTTGAAAATGATACAGATGGACAATTTGGATTATGTTAAATTTCTATATAAAATAGTATTTTGAGGAATCCCACAACTTTTGACGCCTTGATTTTCCCAACTGCGAAATTAAAGGTGTGTTTATAGTGGAGGTGGAACTAATGTACTTGTTAAGACCTAATCTATAATCTTAACTGTAATCATGGGCTGATGACCAGTATTTATCGATAAAAATAATATTATAATTTTAGGTATTTTTAACGGTCTCTCAGATGGATTCATGATGTAGCAACAGTTAAGTTTATAAAACCTTTTCACTTTTGTTTTTCTTTTCTTAATATCTCTTGATACTAGTACTCTTCCAATTCATACTTTCGTACCTTAAATTTATAAATCAAAATTAATATCTTCTAATTCTCACACATCATAGATTTTTTCAATATAAAATAACTTTACATCCAACCACTAACGAAATTTTTGCTTGGATTTAAAGCCGATTAAATAACATAAAGTTCTCAAATTCAAATTCTTGACAGAAAATTATTTTAATCAAGAAAAATAATTTCTAAATAAAATAAAACAATGCTATTTTACAAACTAAAGCTTTAAAGTACGCGAAAGGGAAATGACAAATCGGAATAAATCTTAATCTAATGTAAGAATAATTTTCAAAAAAAAATATTGCCTTGTATCTGTTTAAAGATCAGATAATTCTGGATTTCTTGGAGACTAAAATATCTTCTAGTTGCGTAATATGAAAATATCAAAACTTCGTTTCAGAAAAGGTTTTTAAATGTTTAGACCTCTTTAGTACTCTGTCTAGCAAAGTATCAAAAAACTCAAATAGCAAAAAAAATTGAGAGATGTGTACTACGAATTACTAACTTCAATTCTGTAAAACAAAAAATATTGTTAATCAAAGCAATCATAAATAAAATGTATAAAGGATGTTAAGTGATTCCTAAGCTAGAATACAGTTAAATTTAAAAGTTAAGTTAAATATAAAGCGTCTATCTGCTTACTTCAAAGTTGTTTATTAATTAATTTTGCAATGCGAAAAAATTAGGATTGGTGGTTAATCCTATTTAAACATCTTAAATTATTTTTCAGATTATACTTTGTAAGATATTTTTAACTCTAATATCTTAATGGTACTTTAAGACAATTAAACCTTCCAAATAAAAATAAAACCTAAGTAATTAAGCAAAAAAAAAAAAGGCGGTTTTAAACATTTTCCAACAGTTAATTTGATTAACTTAAAATAAGTTTTGTAGTAACATTATCTTTATTGTGTTACACTTCTTCTTCTGCACAACACTGTTTTTTATAATCACGCTTCACCCCTTCTCAATTAAGCGCTCGTTAGAAAGCTTAATTGAGTGACCACCAGGTAATAAGTTCTTTACTGTTTCATTTGTTCCGTTAAATTAATTAGAGGTCTGAGAGAACAAAGATTCTTCTGAATGTGTATTTACTCAGCTCTTAAATGAATTTTATTTTATTAGGGTTAGAAAAGCTTTTAAAAGTAATTACATTTATTATTATTTTACAAATATATAATAGTAATCATATTTACAATTACTTTGAAAAAACGATGTCGTTTTTGGTTTTGAAAAAGAAAGTTGGTTAGAAAAAGAAATTCATTTTTGACAAAAATAAGTTTTATAGTAAACCTGCTTAACCTTATTAGTTTTTTGAAAAAAATTATAGGCATTTTGTTAGTTATATTTTTTTTAAATATTACATGACAACGTATTTCTCATTTTATTATTACACCATAGATTCGATAAATCTAAGTAATAATTTGCATAACTTGAAATCTTGCGAACTTTGCGTCTCCGATTAAATGACGGTTAATGATTTTTTGCTCGTAGCCGACAAATGTTCTGTTTCTTTGAGGTACGCATTTTTAATTAAAATATCATGTGTTTATTTGAAAAGTTATGAAGTCTTAGATAAATACTGTCCATATTTATAAATTGAACCTTAAAATAGCAAGAAATAACCACGGGACAACCATAAATTTGGTTTAATATGTGGAATTTGGTTGTGTAAGTTTGCTATGTAAATAAATTTTATGTTTATTCAAAGAAGTAACACGCATAGTTAGTATAACTTATTTGTCCAATTGAATAGTTTTATTCCTTAAATTTTTGAATGATAACTTTCATTCAAAAGAGACAGATAAGATAAGATCGAACTATCTTGGAGCTTCACAATTAGTGTATAAAAATGTAAAATGTCTTAAGATATTGAATGTTTTTTAGCATTTTATAGATTACGAAATTATTAAACGAGATACAATTATGAAATTTTAAAAGCTTATACAATTACGAAATTCACAGTTAACCCTTTGGGTACAGATTTATTTGGAAAAGGTAGTTCGGATTATCGTCTGCCCATTAGTTACTGTTATATTTTCGTATTAACGTCTGTACACTAATTACCGTTATATTTTCGTATTATCGCTTGCACACTAGTTACTATTATATTTTCGTATAACTTCGTCAGATAAGAATGGCAACAGTATGAGAGAGATCTCTCAGGTTCTGATCTCCGACTTCATTCCGAAAAAAATATCTGATAACGCAGCCGTGTAAATATTTCTATGTATGGGGTCAGATTAAATAAAGTATATTTTTGTAGAGAACGATTGAATAATTTGACTCAAGGAGAGTCTTGTAACACCAATCATTCTTGCCTTGAACAAGAATGTACATGTTTAATTTTGTCCTAGTATGAATGACGAATTAGACTCGTCATCCGTAACAGGCAAAACAAGTGCATGACGAGTCTCAATCGTCAAATGTACCCAAGGGGTTAATGTTGTTAGCTAAATAATTCAGCTGTCAGAGTCAATAAATGCTAGGCGAAGTAAGTTCATAACCTGCAAAGCGAAATAAAGACTTAAAGTAATAAAAACAAGTATAAAAATATGACTCGCTATGGAAATTTAAAAAATTTTGTTTATGTTAAATTCAAGATAATTTAAAAGTACCTATTTGCTTCTCAATGTAGTTATAATCTAAATACTTGCTTAAGAAAACAGAAAAGTTCCAAGTTTCACTTTTTATGAGAACAGTATGATTTAGTAGTAGAATAATTTATTTGTAAATTTTTTTACTTCAGAGTCATCGCTTTAAAATTAAATGTGAACATAAGAAGCTACCATACAATTTTTATACTATCAGATAAATTCTCTACAGTTAAAAATGGAATTCTAGTATTTTAAATATATTTAAATGATTGATAATTCTTAACTAGCATCGCATATTTTAAGGACATCATCACAAATTAAGAGTTCTTGGTTTTATTTCTGATCTAATGTAATCTGAACAAGTAACTGAAAGCAAAAGTAGTATTTTAAGATTTTGAAACTCGTTAATCTTTTCTCAAACCGAAAAATGTATCCAAACAAACAATAGTTTCAAAACCGACTGAATAGGCAATTTTAAGTTTTAGAGCGTATGGAAACTTCGAATTTTTCTTCAATTAAGGTACGGTATTCTTCTTAAGAAAACTGTAGGAAAAATATAGAACACTAAAACTACAATTCTTAACTGGAAAATTAATTTTTTTATATTCATATACGAAGTACTTTATAGTGAATATACAATAAGCAAAGCATTGGAGATAGAATGTGTATTTTTTTACGAACATGAAATTTGTTAGCTATATTAGTCATATTTAATGCTCACGCATCTAAATTGACCTTTGAAAACACTTAACATCAAATCATTTGAAAATTAAGCATTACTTTTTTTACAAATAAATCTTTCAAAGCTGCAGATATTAAAATGACTATATAAACCGGCTTATATGATTTCAAACACTTCATAAATTGTTTATTTTGAATGAGGTATGATAGTTATTTTAAGGATGCAGAAAGTATCAAGAAAAATATTGAAATATTTTAAAATAAAACAAGGATTTTGATACGACCTCTTCACTCATCTGTTTTCTCCACAAAAAATTCAGAAACAGACTGTGTTTGGATACATATAAATTCATGAAATGAATTTTTTAAACACAATTACTAAAACCCAAAATAAAAAAAATATGGATTAATTCTCCTAGCATGATTTGGGAGTCGCATTTATTTTATAAAAAGTACTAACACTTTTACTTTAGTACTTATTTTAAATGGTGTTTATGCATTAAAACGTGAATCAATTCCCCATATAGTTATTGCATTCCTTTCTTGATTTTGATATTTTGCATATAAAATGTACAAGCCGAGCTGAATACACTGAAAATTAATTAAAACATTTGTTCAAAACTATAAAGCACTCAAATTTATAAAAACGAAATGAAAAATTCAAAATCATATTTCAATAATTCACAACACAGTACACATTTTCCGACGCTTAAAGCATGCTTATTCAGAGATCAGTGGACTTTAATCACAAACTTTTGACGCTACCTGATTTTTATAAATTTGAACATCCTATTTGTGTTTTACTAGAAAACCGAAAGATGAAATTTGGTCCAAAAATATTAAGTGGAAGTTTTTATATGATTCATGTAAAAAACGTTTTCAAAGCAAAAACTGATAGATCACACGCGAATTAATTTTCTATGTATGCTCATTATTTTATTTATATAATACTTTGCATGCATGTAATCTATTTTACAAGTGTATATCAATTTTAAAATTAAAACATGAGTACTAAAACGCTTAACATTTGGCCAAAAAAACATAGGTAAAGCAAAGTTAAGAAAGAGATTTAACTTCTAGTTTGCATTTAAATATATGCAACGGATTGCAAGGTTTATGTAAACTTGTATACAATGAACACTAAAATCAAAAATGTTTACAAAAATCTCAAACCAATTAAACTTAGTTTTGTAGATAGACCAGCAAAACAATTCCTTTTAGGTTGTAACTATATCAAAATCATCAAAAATTATCATAAATAAAATTTCTTTAATATCTTTAACGTTTGGTTTCAATTAGTTTTTCTAGAGAGAATTTTTAAAATCAAATTATATCGATTGAACTTAATGAAAGTCAATAGTCTGATTCAGCTTAATTCGTCATCACTTCAATAAAATCTCACGTTCACACAAATTCATAAGCACTGAAATATTAAAATAAAATTACTCACCAAACAATAGAAGCTCGGATGAAAGCAATCGATTCTGAAACAAAACAAAAAAAAAATCACCGAATGAAACAGCAGCGCGCTTCCTACACAAAATAAAAAATTAACAAACTAGATTAATTAACTCATCAAGAATTCAATCATTAACAATCCATCTCTGCGAGAGAACGGTGGCAAAAGATGGACAATCTCCGACTGCAGAAATTTTTCATGTGTACCCATCGCACATCTCGGAAAAAAGTGATGCCGGGACGCGAGAAAAAAGTTTGTGGAAGTACCCCTTTACCCTCAAAAATACCGTTTGTGCCCTGGTCGTTCACCCAGGGCAAAGAGGAGGGCATTTGTTTTTTGTGCCGTCCCCACTGGGGTACTTTTTTAGGGGCTTCTCTCCTTCAACCCGTCCAGGTACAGGATGTAAGGGCATAAAAAACTTTTACCCACTTCCTCTCGCCTGAAAGGGTTGGGGATGTGAAGTTTTTTTACGAAGGGGGTTTAAATTTTAGTTTCAAGAGTTTTTGCAGCTTTTTACAACTAGAGTGAGGAAGATTACTGAGAGGAAGCGGAGGACTAAACTTTACATTCGGTGCTCATAAATTTTGCTTTGTTAATATTTCAGATGACAATAATGAAGCAATAAATTTCATAAATCCCATTTTTCAAAAGAGCTATTACTATATGAAAGCTTTAATCATATAAATATTATAAATGAATAAACCACACTGTATAAAATTCAACCCTAGCAAGTTAAATATTTATTTTCTCCGATTTTTGGTCAAATATCTTTAATAATTCAATTATTGATTGTACTATAATAGAGAAAATAAAATGTCGTATAGATTTTTCAGGTGGCAAGAAACGATACATTTAGGATTTGTTGGCTTTATACTTGTAAAATTGATGTATTGATCTTTTATGTTAACCCTTCTGGAGATTATCTTGATGAAGTATCCCGTCGTCGCAAACAGAACTGACCTGAATTTTATGAATGAGATATCTCGTCATTAAAAAATTTGGATAAATCTTTATGGACGAAGTATCTTGTCGAAATCACTTGGGGAGGGGGGGGGGGTTAATTATCTATCTTCAATTTGAGATCAGAAAATAGCTATCCTTAGAATTAAAATTAAATAATTTCCAATCTCTTAGCTATTAGCGACAGTAAAAATATAGTTGTATAGAAATATTCATCGTATAAACTTTCTATGCAGTGTGGACTAAATACTCATTTGCTATACTTTTTTGCATGCTAACACAATTTTTTTTTCCGATACAAAACTTTCAATTACTGAACAAAATATTCATTGTAAATTTTAATTTAATAAGTACAATAGTTAATATGAATGAGATAAAAACGTCTTCGTAAATTGATATTAATCATATGGATTTTTTAATCTTTAATCCACATTTGTATTCTGAAAAGTTACTTTCTTAAACTTGTGAAATAAATTACATTTTTTGTTGCATTTCACGAGACTTAACACATCAGAAATCTGCATATCAGCGATGTTTAGGTTTGGTATATCACTCTATAGTACATTTTGCTAAACGAGGGCTGTTTAAACCGGGATCCACAACTTAAAGTGGATTCCGAACACCTACGAACTTCTTTTCAACTACCAGGACTCTAACCCAGAGCCTAATGAACAGAAGACCAGAGAGCTAATCACTCAGATGCTAATACAATATATAGGAAGCAAACTTCTTTTAAGAACGTTCAGTTATTTAGCCCTTTTCAAAAATTTGATAGGACTATTTTAAAACTTATTTTTTTGAGGTCTTGAATTTCAGTGTATCATGCGCATATATTTCGATGTGCAATAATAATAGTATGTTGTTCCACATAATCTCAAAATGCTTTTCATACAAACCACTTCACAGCCGGTAATCTCACCAATAATAGTATTGTAATCTTCGACTAAACTCATTTTATTTCTTGGTTTGTCCTCTCTCTAATTCAACTGTATATCGTATTGATATTGAGAGGTAAGAAATCTTGCAAGTAATTTTCATGCACACTCCATTTTATTAAAATATTCGAATTTATTCTACTGTATAGAATAAAGTACACTTCAAAAGTATTCTCTTACTAAAAATATACTATCGTCCTCAATAAGATCTAAGCTAAATTATTCATATTTAGATTAATTCGAATAAATACCTTCCGTAAAAAATGGGGTTCCAACTCAAAAAGATAAATCTTAAAGCATGCTTCACTTCGAATTGATAATATTCGAAGCTATTTGATTGTATATAATAAAACATACTTCACTAACCAAAAATATACTATCGTCCTCAATAAGATCTAAATAAGATCCTCAATAAGATCTAAGGTAAATTATTCATATAGAGCATGTGTCACCTTCTGCATTTGAAAATTCTCGTCTTCGTTCATATCTTTTTGAAAATATATATCCTTAATCCCGATGATTTCAATAGCTTAAGCTTTAATAGAATGATATTTAAATTTTAAAAAACATTCGTCTTGAGTAGCGACGCTTGACTGTGATACATTTTTGCTCTCATAAAGATGAAAACCCTTACTTTCAAGCAAAAGCAAAAACGCATCACAAGGTATAAATAAAACACCCAATCCCAGAGTCAAATGTACCTGAAAGCAGCTATTGCGCGCATTTACCAAACATTTTCCGAGGATAACACAATACTCGCGCAACTTTCTCGTCTTTCCTAATGAAGTGCAATATCTTTAAATAATCTGTCCCGTGTCTCCGGGGGTACGCACTACCTCGAAGTCCTACGCTGCGCTCTTCCTGCGTTATTAAGGAGCTTTCTGCACTACGTTATCCTTATCGCTGCATCCCGAGTATTATCAAAGCGAGGACGGGCTATATTAAAGACGAGAGAAAAAAATAATAAAGAGTGGAGAGAACGTTAATGAATCTAAAGGAAAGAAAATGTCTCGAAAAACGTTATCATCCTGGACTCCTGCAGAAATCACTGCAAAGATAAATATTTCTTTCCTTATGCTTCTGTCCCTCGTTTTCTTGTCTGTCTATCCTTTTCTGTTCTTACTTTCTTTTATGTCGAATATCTCAATTCCAATTGCCAGTCCCTCTACCAATCAGAAATTTCCATTTGCTTCGAAAAAGGAAAAGGAGCAACCACCCCTACACAGAGTGCTGCAGGAAAGGGATAGAGAAAGAAGGAAAAGAAATGGAAGGAGGGGGTAGAGAGAGAAAAAAAAAAAAAATGAATTCCCAGCGAATGATGAAAATGAGTTCTGGGGAAAGGGGGTCGTCCACATAGTACCAAAGGGGCTTCTACATTAGTGAAGACATGTGATTATATCCATAATAGTGATACTCGTGTTACCAGTGTCCATATCAGTAACTCTCCAAATGGTTTCGACGAGATATCTCGTCCATCAAGTTCTGACAATTTTGCTAATTACGAAATATCTCGTCATGACGATAGTGCCGATTTTTATACGAACGAGGTCTTGTTTTTTTTTTAATCTAATGACAACGCATATCGTCTTGAACTCTCGCCCAAGATCTAGTCAGTTTGTCGAATGACGATATAACCGATCGAGACAACCAAAAGAAAGCTTAAAAAATTACTGAGCTTTGACATTGAAATTAAAATGGTATTTGATTGATTCGTGGAATTTCGTGGTGTTTATTTTAGTGGAATCCTGAATAAAAACCAATACCAATGATATTTGGTATTGATTTTAGTCCAGTAATTATTAACTTGATATAAAAAAGTGTTCCAGGAATGAAAGAGCTAGTGTTACCTTGATACTTAACACAGTAACATTTACCTAAGATATGTAATGCTTTTAATCATAGAATTGATAACTAATTTGATAGTAGTCATGATCTCTCCATTTGTAGCACAAAAATATTTGTCCAAAATTAGCTCAGATTTAAAAAATGGACTATTGAAATTAATTTCAGAGGAATACTCAATCTAAATATGCAATGGAATCGCATCTGGAGTTTGTTTAAAGCTAAAAATAACTAAAAAAGAAACATATTTTTGATTTGTGGGACTTTGTAAAGCATTCACTATTACTAAATAACTTAACCAGAACGAAAAAGTTATACAAATCATGCACTAAATAGCATTCTTCTAACTGCAGTTCTATGAAATAGTTACTGGCAGTTCAATAGTAAAAACATGTCATTGATATTTATTATTGGTTATCTGAAATATTTGATTGGTTACATGAAAATATTTCCCTTTCTCTGGCCTTTTGGCTGCATACAATTAAAAGCACAAAAATATCAATAGCTGGAAATAGTAGAAAATAGTGGGAAAAGTGGAAATTACTAAACGTATGGGAAAAATACATGTATTCATAACACATATTTGAAAGAAAATATTTTGTTATTTAAAAACAAAAGAATAAGTATCATTATGACTGCCAATAGTTGCTGATAGAAAAAAACCCGATCTAATCAGCAATAAAACATTAAAAAAAATCGTAAGTTTTTAACTGGTTTTAAAACTTGGTGAGATATCGTTCCTAGCATCGATTAGGGGTGAGAAACGCGACCTAAAAATAAGATTCCTCTCTGTTTCTCAACGTTCCCCGCAGATGGGATTCAGAAAAAGAGGAGCATATTCTAATGCTCGGAAGGGAGAATGATGGAGGGAGCATCAAGAGCAGTGGGGATGATAAGAAGAGTCGGGGGTGGAGTTTAGGGGGAGGGGCCTGCAGTAGGAGATTGGTAGACGAAGGTTTTTACTGTAGCCGTGCAGCAGCAAAAGGAAGTCTAAAGCGAAAAATCATTCAAAATATTCTTTGATCGAGGGATTATTTAAATTCTAAATTCTGATACAGTGTTAGGCTGGAGGACTGTGTAGGTCAAAGTATAGAAATATTTTCTTTCGCTTTTCTATCCATTCAATTTGCTATTGATTTTTATGTTGCATTTCTTTTTGCGTCAGTAATGCAATTTTCAAAGCGCAGTTTTGTTTAGTGTCAGTACTGATGGCAGATGGAAGAGCTGGAGAGTGCTTTGGAGCAGCAGGGCCGCCCATGCAAATCCCAGGGGTCCGAGGTTGAGATCCCATATTAAAAGACATGTTCCGGAAATTGCTCTGTCCGAAATGGGATCTATTTCGGATAAATTATCATTGTATTTTTATAGGTAGCCCTGTTTTGAGATTAAGTTTTGAGGTAGAAATGACAAAACGCAATTTGTGATTTCTTAATCCTAAGTTAAGTGTTTTGTATCGAGTTTAAGCAATGCAGAGCCAATAATTTTGCTTTCACAACGTTCTTGGTTTAGCCCGGTTAGAAGAGCAGCGGATTTAGAACCAGAGGTGGGAGTTTGACTGATATGCAGGCTCAGGTGTCACCTCGTCGTATTACCATGGTTCAAAATGATTAGGTTTTATATTTTTCTTTCAACTATCTACCTACCACAGAACGGTGCTTGGCACAGTTGGAAAGTTGATGAGTTCACTCAGAACAAGTGACGTCGAAATATCACTCATAGCAATAGACCCATGAAAGTTGAAGAAAACATTACTAAAAGTAATGTTTCTAATAATGATAGTTGTGGAATATTCTAATATTGTAATTTAGTGAAAATTGAAAGATTTTCGAAAGATAATTGAAAATAATTAATATAATATAATAAGATTCAAATAACTATTTTCGCATTAAATCGTATATTTCCTGTTTGTATAAAAATTGTCTTACTGTATCAACCAAAAATAATGTTTATCCCCATCTGAAGAAGTGAATAATAAAACCAAATAATTAATAGCTTTATTTCCAGAAAATTTTTTTTCGCTCTAATGATAATCAAGAATTTCATCATTTGTCGTTAAATCAAAAGCTGAAAATGTTTTCTGTTATATATCGTTAGAGATACATTTGTTTTGTATTTCGCCGGAGTAGAATCTTCATACGATGCTCAGTAATATCACATGCTGAGCCTCACACATCTTTCAACAGTACTTCAAAATAGATAGTCATCAGAGCTCACAAATTAGACAAACCCCTTATGGTTATCAGGTCAATTAAATTTACATTAGAGGATGGTAGGACCGTCATGATTCTGTTAGTTTGTCCACTGCGCTAGCAAACTGCGAGTGGTAGGCAGACAAGTTGCGATTCCTCCCTGCGAATATCTCTACTGTACCAAAATAAACTTTATTTCTTTGTGTGTGTATGTCCATTACTTGATGTTGACTGTTTTGTGCGGATTTCCAAATACCGCTCTTGCTCCATAATTCTCAACCAAGTATAACAGAATGGTAGTTGTTCCCCCTTCTGGAGGCTGTCTCTTCTATGCATCTCGTGATTAATAGAAAACTGACCAAATCTTCATGGACGAGATATCTCGTCATTAGAAAACTGGCCAGATCTTGATGGATGAGATATCTAAGATATCTGGTTGTCTGAAAACTGATCAGTTCGTGATGGATGAGATATCTAGTCATTAAAAAACTGACCATATATTGATCAATTATCTATCTCGTCATTAAAAAACTGACCAGTTATTGTTGAATGAGATATCTCGTCAAAACCACTTAAAGGGTTAATTATTAGTTAGCTTATTTCTAAAAATAGTTGCCGACCAACCGGTATAGTGGTTAAGGTGTTAGCCTCTAGATCGGAAGGTTCCTGGTTCGAATCCGGGTCCGGGCATGGTTGTTTGTAAGCATATGGTGTAGAGGCGGCTGGTGCACCTTAAATCTGTCGTGACCGAAAGTCCTCCTGTTGGGTTGGCGTGGAAGTTAGGAGAGTAGGGTGCCAGCTCGGGTGTTGCTTCGTCATCTGACCGTGGTTCAAAATTACGAGGTGTTGTCCTCGGATCTTTCCCTTAAGGGACTGATCCCGGACCGTCGTCAATAGCCCGTTGTGTTGTTCTAGTACGACGTTAACTAAAAAATTACAATTACCATCTAAAAATAGTTTTATCGTTTAAATGTTTTAACAATGCTGTTCCCAGAGTGAATCACGAATCTATAAACTTGCAATTTAAAACAGCAATCAAACCATGATTACTAAAATATTCATTTTTTAAAACATGATGCATTATATAGATAATAGATTTTAGGGGGTTAAACGTTTTCTATCGGTGTTCTTATGAGGCCCCAAATCCTATTGATGGGCACCTTCTGTTGCCTGTAGCTCACATTCATATAGCGAATATAAATATGATAATGTATTCTGCATTTAAACTACGAATTTCTGAAATATTGATCTTGTAGAAAACATGATTATAGTGATCAACCAAACCTTAAATTACAGGTAGTCTAGCCTGTCTGGAGCTGGTGTGTCTAAATAGGTTTAGCCACTGTACTAGTCACCTGAGAGTTGCAGGTGGAGCAGTTTCGATTCTTCTCTGTGTATTTATTTCTCTCTTCTGTTTCAGTAAAACTTTCTTTCTATGTGTTTGTCCAATACTTGACGTATTTCTTTTATGTTTGACGCAGCATGGCCAAATATAGCCCCATCCGTCATAAACCAACCAATCTACCCACGAGATAGTGATAGTTAAATAGTAGCTTTCAAATCAAGCAGAGCAGTTCACAATATCTTAACTCTTTTGGTGGTTGTCTGGATGAGGTATCTCGTTATTAGCAAAACTGACCAGATCTTGATGGACGAGATATTGCGTCATTAGAAGAGAAAGCGGACCAAATCCAGATCTAGTCATCATAAATAAAATCTGCAATAACTTGATGACGAGATATCTCGTCATTAGCATAATTGGTCAGATCTTGATGGATCAGATATCTTGTTGAAATAATTTGGAAGATTAAATGTGATCTAGGTAAGCGAAGTCTGGGAAATAATGGAATGAGAGTGGACGCTCGGTTGAACAGGCACTGATGCCGAATCTCTGTTTCAGCATGTATATTTAGCATTTGTTCGAAATCGACTTTAGTCCGTAAATCGCAGTCTAATTATCTTCCTCGCATCCAAACAAAATACACGAATGTAAAGTGACAAACCGAATTCGGTCATGATACAGATCATTGGTCGGATTAGCCCAAGTGTAGCAAAATATTTAAATATCACTTAGAATATAATCTGTCAAATACCAAGGTGACTGATAAAGTTAATCGATCTTGGCATTTAATAATACAATACATTACCATACTGACTGACTCCTACCATAACCCTGAAACATACTAAGTTCATTAAGGAACAAACATTGTTTACTACAGACTGCCCACTGAAAGTTGGGGCAACCGTGGCTCAGTGGGTTTGTCCATAACCCTGAAACATACTAAGCTCATTAAGGAACAAACATTGTTTACTATTGACTGTTCACTGAAAGTTGAGGCAACCGTGACTCAGTGGGTTTGTCCATAACCCTGAAACATACTAAGCTCATTAAGGAACAAACATTGTTTACTATTGACTGCCCACTGAAAGTTGGGGCAACCGTGGCTCAGTGGGTTTGTCCATAACCCTGAAACATACTAAGCTCATTAAGGAACAAACATTGTTTACTATTGACTGTTCACTGAAAGTTGAGGCAACCGTGGCTCAGTGGGTTTGTCCATAACCCTGAAACATACTAAGCTCATTAAGGAACAAACATTGTTTACTATTGACTGTTCACTGAAAGTTGGGGCAACCGTGGCTCAGTGGGTTTGTCCATAACCCTGAAATATACTAAGCTCATTAAGGAACAAACATTGTTTACTATTGACTGTTCACTGAAAGTTGGGGCCACCGTGGCTCAGAGGGTTTGTCCATTGTGCTAGCAACTTGTGAGTTGTAGGCGGCTTGGGCTCGATTCCTTCCTGGATGTATTTTTCTCTTGTGTCAGTTAAACTTTCCTTTTGTGCGTATGTCCACTACTTTACATTGTCTATCTTTAAACTGATGCAGTATGGCCAAGTAAGGCTATAGTGCTATAAAATCCCCAAACCAACCGACTCGGTAGTTATGAGTGACTTTGAGGCTCTTTGTGCTGATATTTTATACACAAGGAAAGTTTTTTCGATCCAGCCGACAGAAATGCACCCAGGGTAAGTTACAAGAATCAAATCTCCAGGCTAATTACTCTTCACGGGGTGAAAGATAACCACATAGCGACAAACTCAACCCAATTGTGATCATGAAAATCGCGAATTCAATATGCGCACTTTCCCCCCTCCGTGCAAACGTCAAAACGCAACTGGATCTCTCCCTCAACTTCTTTTCTCGTATATCTCCCCAAGAACTCCACCTACTGAATACAATCGTTTTCTCTCTCGCTCCCTGCTGCATATGCATGGATTTCGAAGACATTTCCAATGCCTAAATTTTCTTTCGCTCTCCCTCCCTATATATTCCATTCTTTTAAATTATTTCTTCTTCCTCCTCCTCCGAACGTCAGCTTCTCCCTTGTACTGTTGTTGTTTGCTCGTCTACTTATTTTTTTTCTGCTCTCCCCTTTTCAGTATTTCTATCTTTTAATATTTCTCTTCCTTTCCTGATTCGACTGGCTTCTTGGCTTTTTTCCTGCTTGCGTGCCCTCAAGCTGTTGTTTAGATGAATGCTTTTGAGAGATGTAGCTCCTGCTGCTATTTAGATATGTACAGGGGGCCGTGCAAAATTGAGATATTGGGGGATGGTTTCGGGTCATTTCTCGCGATTGGAGTTTTGAAAATTAGAGCGGATGTAGATGATGTTTCATTAATGTTGTTTGACTAGGTTTTCTTTCGATCTCAAGAGTAATATTTCGCTAAACACAAAGCATACAACGTGAAGTAGAGAGAAGGTAGGCAGCTAATTAGCCTCGTACTGGTGAAACACAAAGAAAAATTAGATATGGTTTCATTAATGTTGCTTGACGGGGTTATTTTTTCTATCTCAGGAGTCATATTTCGCCAAACACAAAACCTACAAAGTGAAGTAGAGAGTAGGTAGGCAGTTAATTAACGTCGTACTGAAGAAACAAAAAGGAAATCGGCAACGGTCTGGAATCAACTCCGAAGGGAATGATCCGAGGACAATGTCGTACGTTTTTCATAAAGAGTTCAGGTGCATATTACGTAGGTAATTTAGGTGCACAATCACGTCTCTTTCGCTGTATATCAATGTGAACCATAAGCAACAGAAGGTGCATCCACCAAGGATTTTGACCTGGGATCATTCTTTCGATCAGGGGACGAGGGCAACACCTGAGCTGGCACCCCACTCTCGAAACTACCACGCCACTCCAGTGTGGGGACATTTGAGGCCACTAAAGATTTAACGTGCACTTTCTCCCATGTACCCGACGGTCTTTGGTTGAACCTAGTTTCGAACACTCAACCCTCCAGTTGCAAATCCGTTGCTCTTCCAACTGAGTTACAGCAACCCGGAAGTAAATGGACATGGACACAAAGAAAATTTCACCGACACAAGAGAAACGCAACCACAGAGAAATCAGTAAGATTTCTCACTGCGATAGGAGCGTGCGAGATATAGGTTTGATTCCTCCTAAGGTGTGTATTTCTCAAATCTATTTCAGTAAAATTTTCCTTGTATGAAAATGTCCGTTCACAATGTTTGGCGCAGTAAGATCAAATCGGGCCCTTGCACCCTAAAAAGGCAAACCTATATATTCGATGTATTTTGGGGGCGCGGTCGCCTAATTGGTAGTGTCTCGAATTAACAACCGGAAAATTATCGTCATGTACGGGGGGGGGGGGTGCACGTTAAATTTGTCGTGGCCTCAAATAACTTCAGATGGACGTTTGAAGATATATGTGACAGTTTAAATGATGAATTCCCCTTCTGACCGGGACTCAAAGTGCCAAGGTGTTATCCCCACCCCTCCGTTAACAGCTCTAAAACTCACGGTGAGTTGGGGGGATGGTCTTGTCCTCATATCTTTCCCTTCGGGATAGATTCCGGACCCTCGCCAATTGGCCATTGCGTCGCTCCTTTGCGATACAAATTCAACAACCTACCAACCCATATATTTGGTTGTTACTAGCAGATCTCAGAGCGTTAAGCCCTTATGAACAAATCTCCTATAGGTATGTACGGAGTTCACGGTCGTCCTGGATACACAAGGGATCTTTTCCTGCTTTCATTACAGTAGTTTATTCTCAATAACTCTTTTCCTGCTTTCATTACAGTAGTTTATTCCCAATAACTCTTTTCCTTCCACTTCATGGCCTTTTTACACGCGTTGCCATGTGTTTGAAGCAGCTTGGCCAAATATGGTCCTAGCGCTATAAAACTTAAAAATAACCAACCATCGTGTCCCAAACTATCCCTCCCCTAGTCCCTAAGGATGCATATAAATGCACAATACCTTCCTCGCCTCAAAACATAACAGCCAAACAAACAGGCCGAGAAGCTGGAAACATTTAATTATCGAGCTGGTATACGTAAGGAAGTTAAAACAGGAAACCAAGATGCACCCCATTTTCGATTTTACCCTGCAATGAGATGAAAACCCCTGGAGGAACAGAAACCCTTTGAAAAATCCTGGCCCCAGCATTACTTCTGGTAATGTACGAATCACTTCCACATATTCCTCCCGTATATTTTCCCTCCCTTCCTCGTGCAGGCCCCATTGGAGGGGAGACAGCCGAATCAGAAACCAAAAAAGCAAAAACCTCCAAGACAGAATCCAGGAGGGTTTTTGTAGGGGGCAGATCTTTTCCCATTCTTTCGATTCCCTCCACTCCTTCCCTCGACCACCCTCAAAAGAAAAAGCAAGACCCCTTCTCCCGAACAAAAAAAACAATAATAAAATCAGCAATCGATTCTGGTGAGGGTAGTGTATACTCTTTCCCTTCTTCTTTTTTTTTTTTAATTCCATTTCAGTTTTTCATCTTCTGGAGTAAGGCAGGGAAGCAGAGGATGAAGGAGGAGGGAAGGAAGAAAAAAGTATTTGAATTAAAAAGATTAAGGCCCGAAAGAGGCAAACGGGGCATGAAATAAAACAGGAGGGAGGGACTGTGTGTGTACTGGAGTCATCCGTCAGAGGGCCTGGACACGCTTGGTCACATGACAAGATTTCGGACAATGCTGTGTTTCGAAGCATACGTTGGATGCGATTGGTTCGCAGGGGGTTGTATTTTTTGTATAGTTGGTCTAGCTTCTCCTTCAAAGAAGTGCATAGTGGTGAGTCTGCACTAGATTATATATTCAATTATAATGAAAGATAGTAAAATACTGAATCGATTGAAAAAATTCATTGTACCGATTGAATCCAACGTCTCGACTACAAAAATATATTTTGGTAACATTGATACTGGTCTTACCCCTGTTGGTGGTTCATCGTCGTAAGTAAAATTGAGCTGATCTTGATGACGAGCTCAATTGGTCATGTCTTAATGGACGAGATTCATTGTACCGGTTGAATCTAACGTCTCGACTATGGAAATATGTTTTGAAAACATTGATACTGGTCTTAACTCTGCTGGTGGAATTGATTGAAATAATTCATTGTATCGATTCAATCTAACGTCTCGACTACAAAAACATATTTTGAAAATTTCAATTCTGATCTTAACCCTGCTGGTGCTTTCTCTCGACGAGGTTTATCGAGGTAAGCAAAACTGAGCTGATCTTAATGACGAGCTCAATTGGTCAGATCTTGATGGAAGAGATTCATTGTACCGGTTGAATCTAACGTCTCGACTATGGAAATATGTTTTGAAAACATTGATACTGGTCTTAACTCTGCTGGTGAAATTGATTGAAATAATTCATTGTATCGATTCAATCTAACGTCTCGACTACAAAAACATATTTTGAAAATATCAATTCTGATCTTAACCCTGCTGGTGGTTTCTCTCGACGAGGTTTATCGAGGTAAGCAAAACTGAGCTGATCTTAATGACGAGCTCAATTGGTCAGATCTTGATGGAAGAGATTCATTGTACCGGTTGAATCTAACGTCTCGACTATTGAAATATGTTTTGAAAACATTGATACTGGTCTTAACCCTGCTGGTGGAATCGATCGAAATAATTCATTGTATCGATTGAATCTGTCTTGACTACAAAAACATATTTTGAAAATATCAGTTCTGATCTTAACCCTGCTGGCGGTTTCTCTCGACGAGGTTTATCGAGGTAAGCAAAACTGAGCTGATCTTAATGACGAGCTCAATTGGTCATGTCTTGATGGACGAGATTCATTGTACCGGTTGAATCTAACGTCTCGACTATTGAAATATGTTTTGAAAACATTGATACTGGTCTTAACCCTGTTGGTGGGATCGATTGAAATAATTCATTGTATCGATTGAATCTAACGTCTCGACTACAAAAACATATTTTGAAAATATCAATTCTGATCTTAACCCTGCTGGTGGTTTCTCTCGACGAGGTTTATCGAGGTAAGCAAAACTGAGCTGATCTTAATGACGAGCTCAATTGGTCAGATCTTGATGGAAGAGATTCATTTTACCGGTTGAATCTAACGTCTCGACTATTGAAATATGTTTTGAAAACATTGATACAGGTCTTAACCCTGCTGGTGGTTTCTCACGACGAGGGTTATAGTCATAAGCAAAACTGAGCTGATCTTGATGGACGAGATATCTCCTGGAAATCTAATTGGAGAGCTTTATGTTACTTAAAATTGCTATAAATTACTAAAGCCTTCCTTTAATTGTACTGATCGCCAAGTTACTCTGATGGTTCTTGATTCAACAGGCTCTGGGATAGAATCCTGGTTTGAGCATAGGTGTCGGAATTCATTTTAATCCACTTGGTGGTTGTCCCTATGAGGTATCTTGCCATTAACAAAATTGACCAGACGAGATATCTAGTCAAACTCACTTGAAGGCATACATCACAGATACCGATTTAATTATCCCAGTGTAGCAAATGATAATAGAGCGAAAAACTTTTAATGATAGTAAATATTTTTTATTAAAAAACCCTTAACCTTTAATCTTCATGTGTTGGTTGTCTGGACGAGGTATTTCGTCATTAGCAAAAGTAACCACGTCGTGATAGACGTGATATCTCGTCATTGAAAAAGTGACCACATTTTGATCTCGACATCGTAAAAATATATTGACGAGATAACTCGCTATTAACAAAATTGATCAGATCATGATAGAGGATATATCTCGTTGAAACCTCGTGGATGGTAAATCATGCTCTCAAAAATTAGCTTTTCGAAGTAAACCCAAAAAATATTTTCACTGTTCGTTATAAGTTTACAAAAAATCGACAAAATTTTAGTTAATCGGTGAATTTTCAAAAAGAGTCGGTAAAATTTTGAAATGTGCTGCTTTTGAGACTAATTTGCTTAAAAGATACCCATAGTCTATGTTGAAGAATAGTAGCCTTTGGTAGTCCTTTAGAAATTAAAATAAATTTAGAGTATGAAAAAATCATTTCCCTAAAAACTTGACCTGGCGTTGTTTGTCTTGTCTAAGCGCATAAGCCAAATATGATGCACCACAACGAATCCATTCTACAAAAACGTAAAAATTACGTTTACTCATTTGATAATTATTTTTTATCCAACAACCAAAAATTGTGAGATCTAGTTTCTTTTTCTCAGACCTACAATTAGAGCCCAAAAATAACATCTATTAGGCAAAAAAAATAAGCATCTTAATGTAAGAATTCAAATTTTCTCAACAAAAGAAAAGATACGTATTCAAAAGGAATATTTCAAAAATTGAAGCATTCGTAGAAACTTCTATTGTTTCCCTCGTAACAAGTATATATATATAAATTGTAGTCAAATAACGAAATCAAACAATCAACATTCTTAAATACAGTATTTATAAAGGATTATAAAAAGTCGGCTAAAGCTTAAATAAAAAGTCACAATTTTTCGATGGAGCTTATGTAATAAATTATGCTCCAACTGAATAACTAGCAACAATTCGAGTTTGATTAAATTTAAAAGATGGCCCGTTTTTTTCTTAAGATTTCAAAAGGCAATTTAACAGAATTATCACATATGTCCTTTAAATCTGTAACACCTTCCTTATCAATTAAAGTGACACTAGTAACTTGCACCTGTTTTTGATAAAAAAAAATATGATTAATAAGTTTACTTCAGGTGCTTTTCAGAAATAAGTTTATTCAGGAAATGTTTCGGAGGTGGAAAAGAAGAGCAGCCATTATTGTAAAAACCAAGTTATTTATAATTTCCATGAAGTTGTATTCCCTTTGAAAGGAAATGAGAAATAAATGTTCTTTCACTTCGAAAAAAATAGAAAATTGTGTGGAGAAGAAAAATATTTGTTTTTTCAAAGAAATTAAAATTATGAATTATCCGCTTACGTTTTAAAATGCCTCAATTTCATATCGAAAGATTTTTAAAGAATATAATTATTATCCTTATGGTAAAAACCTAATTTATTATATACACATGTCTAAAGTGTTTTTGAGATTTATTATTGAATCTAGTTTTGTTAAAAGAGATTTAATTTTAGCGAATTAATGTAGTTTTCATTTACTGTAAGGTAAAAAATTCGTTTAGATGACGGATTCATTTTTGTAATACCCTCAATTGCTGTTCTTACGATGTTCTCATTCCCATTTGTTTGAAAGGTTCTTGCACAACATCGGATTTGATTTTAGTTTGATTTATATTTGACGCTTCTCAAGTGACAAATAAAAAAAAAGATTTTGGAGCAAATAATCTCTTACAAAGTTTCTTTCATAATTTAATAATCTATTTCCCTATATTTTTGCAAGTTGTCTTTCAGCTTAAAATTAAATTCTAATAGTGATTGCAAGATATTTGATTTTATAAGATATTATTATTAACTTTTGATGATTGATAAGATCTTTATTTTTAAATTTCGACAATTAATAAGATATTTATTTTTAATCTTCGAAATTAATTTTTAAAAATGTAAGCTATATATATATATATATATATATATATATATATATTGTATTAACTTCATGAAAAAGATTTAAATGTACGATACATTGAGAGGTTCGAGAAAGAATACCGTTATTATATGACCTTTTGTTCCTATCTTTAGTTTAGAAATGTACTTCGTGTTATAAATATTTTTTTAGCAATTTAAGTATGGTTATATATCAATTTTGATAGGTATCGTTTTTTCATAGAGATACTAAAATTTTCATACTGAGATGTGTTGAAACAACTTGTAACATTCAGGTACTGTCTATTTCCACAATATCTTAAAATTAAAAGGAAGACCAGTTATTCAAGTTCGACAAGTATTAATAAATGCAAAACTAAAATTTTTAAGATGTAATTATAAATAGATTTGACAAATGTTTATGATATTCTTGAAACATGACTTTTATGAGTTCTATTTTTATCATCATAGACTTCAAACTCAATAAAAACAGTTAACTAAAAATTTTACCAAAAATTTAAAAAATCAATATAGTTATAGAAAATATTTATTTATTATTTTAAATACATTATTACAGTTGCTTTCTAACGTCTTCAATTTACCTTCCTACATTAGGACATCTGATAATTTTACTTCGTACTCCTACCGACGCATCTAGAAGTAAAAGTTCTCTGCAATTGTTTTTGTTTACATTTTTACTATTAACACTCGAATATTTAGTTAATTTCACCTCTACATAACAGTCAATTCCTCCTAAGAGATCACACCAAATGAGTTGGAACAGATTCTTGTTAGAATTTGCTTCCTAATTTCTCGAATTTATTTTCCTAAATTGGGAAATGGGAGAATTTAACTTCTCAGTTCCACCGACACCGCAAAATGTCATTACTAAAAATTTTCTCTATAATTTTTTTTTTTTTTTGTGTTTTTACCACTGACAAGAATATTTCCTTAATTATACCATTACAAAACAGTCAATTCCTCCATAGAGATCACACAATTATGTTCAATATATTCAGACAAGACTTTGCTTTCTGACTTCTCGAGTTTACTTCTCTACATTGGGAAATTCGATAATTTACCTGCTTCTCTCGAACGCAACTAAACGTTTTCTACAAATATTTCATAGCGTTTTTATCAGTAATGCAAAGATTTCATGAATTGCATCCCTCTTTACAAAATAGTCATTTTCCTCCATAGATAACAATTGTGTTATCTCTAAGGAGGAATTGACTGTTCTCTTGAAGAGGACTGACAAAATTTAACTTACTGAATTCTTGAACTGACCTTTCTACATTGAGAAATCGAATAATTTAACTTTTCACTTCTGACGCCGCTAAAAGTCACTAGAAAAATTAATATCTACAATTGTTTTATAAACAATTGTAGTTATTACTTGACACAACCACTGACTTCTGGGACATCTGATTGTACTGCATTTGGCTATATTTGGTAATAGTATATTCGGATATATAGTGACATGAATGTTCAGCTATTTTAAATATTTGAAATCAGATTGGATTCCATACATAAATGATGAGTTTTCCTGTCATATAAAGTATTAATGAATTTTTTTTAACATGGAGGTCCATATTTTTGAGAAATTAAAAGAAATTTACATTGAAGTAAGCATTAGAAACCCTCAAAATGTTTTGCTTTTATACACACTCTACACCATAGTATTTCATTAATAATACCATCACATAATAGTCTCTCTATCAATTCTTCCCAGAGATCACACAATCGTGTTATTTCAAGAATTAACACTCTCGTTTCTCGAATTAATCTCCATACGCCACACAAAAAAAAAGTCCCCAGTAAAAGTTCTCCAACTAAATGAAATATCAAAAACCACCGCCTTCTTCCGGGAGAAACCGAACCTCAAAACAATCGACAACTCAGGCCCTCACAAAAACAACTTAACGAACAAAATGAGCAATAAACATTCAATTAAAACACCACAAAAAAAATGGCGACTCACCCAAGGGACGAACATAATGCAATTAAATCCGAAAACCGCTTACAATCATCCTCAGCTCGAAGAACAAAAAAAAGAACCTCAGCCGCAAGATATAATACCCAACAAAAATTAACCGCTCCAAAGGCATTTTCCCAGACTTAATCACTGATGATAGAATTTTCCCCTTGAGACACTACACCAGTCATTAAAGTCACACAAAGAGTTTTAATTAGGGATTATGACCCTGCCTCACCTCGGTCGTTAATTTTAACTCCTTTCCTGGCGATATAAATGGATTCCGAAGGTATCCTCTTCTGAGGCGAGCCGCGATTAGACTCTTCTCTCACCCCTGGAGTCTCTTTATTTCAATTAGAAGCTTTTTTTTGTCCCCTCTCCGTGTGTTTACCTTATTTTTTTCCCTCTCTTTTTCACGCTATCACCCTTTCCTCGCGCCTCGGTGTTGTAGCGTTTTACGCCGAGCTCCGTATTTTTTTTTTAATTTCTGTTCTCTCTTTTATGTAGCGGAGTGTGTTCTTAAAGAGTTTCGCTTTTTTTAAAGAGGTGTTACGGGATTAGTTTAGCGCGGAATAACGCGATATGAATGACAAATTGAGTGGTGTTGGAGTCGGGTTTTTTTCTGTGCGCTGCGGTGTAGTAACGTTTGATCTTGTATCTAATTAATGATAAATTTATTTCGAAATAAAATTAATTGCACGTGTTTTTATATGTTTTTTTATTCCCATACTCGTATCCGCTGATACTCAGTGTAGACTAATCTGGTATTATTAAGGTGTAAGTATAATTCAGTAGAGACACTACCTCCGGTAGAGGTATTTCTAGTATAGGAATATTATGACTTGTCGGATAGTACATTTAAGGTACAAATAATTATGTATTCTGGTGTTGATGTAGCATATTGAGACAGTGATAGTCCGATTGGTAGAATCACGGATTAGGACAGGAGGGTTGCAAATTCGGAACTCAATTCAAACAAAGACCATTGAAAACGAGTGGTCTGGTGCACATTAAATCTGTTGTAGCCTCGAATGTCCTCACGCTGACATGGAGAGGATGTTTGTAGAGTGTCAGCTCATGTGTTGACGTCGTCATCTGACCGAGGTCCAAAATAACGGAGTTTTGTTCTCGATTCTATCCTTTCGTTATGGATCCCGGACAATAGGTCATCATGTGGTCCTTTTTGTTCTCCAGTGTGACGTAAATTAAACTATCCGCTATTGTGGTATATCTGGAGAGTTAAATTATATGTCTGATAGAAGAATATTTTTGGACAGCTGATAGTTGAGTCAATTATTCAGGTACAGCTAGTAGTACGTATTCTGGTGTAGTTGATAGTATAGTATATATTCTGGTGTAGTTGATAGTATAGTATATATTCTGGTGTAGATGATAGTATAGTATATATTCTGGTGTAGTTGATAGAATAGTATATATTCTGCTATAGCTGGAGTGGTGTCATAGTGTATTCTGTCATTTCTGCGAATTGGCTATATTTTGTAAAAGCTACTAGTTGTATGTGATTAGCTACTAGCTGTAAATTTTGGTTTAGCTACTACCAGTATGTTTTGGTATAGCTACTGGTAATGCATTTTGTAAAAACTTCTTCCAGCATATGTTGGTGTGGCTACTATTAGCGCGTTTTGAAAAACTACTAGAATCATAATTTGCTAGAGTTGGTAGCATTATATTCTGATATAACTTCTAGCTATGTAATATGATAGAGCTGATAGTAGTATATACTCTAATATAGCTTATTATAATTCTATATTATCTTATAGACGATAGTAGTTTATTCTAACATATATTTGGTGGCAATATATTTTTTACAGTAGTAGTATATTTTGATATATCAGTTGTAGTATGTTCTGGGACATCTGATTGTACTGCATTTTGCTATATTTGGTAATAGTATATAATGATATAGTGAATTCTATTTCTAGTAACATACCAGTGCAAGGTTGTAATGACTTCCATAAATTAACGGAACCCAAACTAAGAGTACCCAATTACACTTATTGCTTCTATATTGGATGACATGAATGTTCAGCTCTTTGAAATCAGATTCGATTCCATATATAAATTATGAGTTTTCCTGTCATATATTGTATGTAATTATGAATTTTATTAACATGAAGCTCCACATTTTTGAGTAATTAAAATAAATTTACTCTGAAGGGAGCATTAAACTCCATTAAAATGTTTTGCGTTTAATACATACTCTACACCATATTATCATATCATGAGCCTCCCATATTAGCATTTAATACTTATAAAAATATAATTTTTTTTTAAATACGTTTTACTTACTATGGGAGATGTTTTTGTGTTATTAGCTTCCAAATTTGAAATTATGGGTTGCAATTTATTTAAAAAAAAACCTAATTTACTACAGATGCATAAGGCTTATACAATGCTTCCATGTGTCGTTACACATCCCTTAAGGCTAGCAGAGCTAGACCAAGTCCACGAAAGTATACACCCTAAAGAAATAAAATACCAAGAAAGAATCGGCAGCAAGATCTCGCCTGGAGCACGCAAGAATATGTTCAGAGGAAGCCTGCTCAGTAAAGCCCTTGGTGCAGACCTCAAAACACTTAGAACCCTCAGTATATTTCAGAGATCTAAGATACGACCATGTTCTATTCCTAATTGCCTTAGGGGTCATCTTCAAGTGTGAACAGGCATCACAACACTAAGGTACAAGAGTGATTTACCCTCCCTCTTGCTTTACCCTTGTCTACCTTCCTGATTTTTGCTTTGGTTTTTTCCCTCGTTGTATTGTGGTGTAGTTAGGCTAAATATGACCTCTTGAGCCATAAAACCAACCTTAGACGAGGTTTTTCAAACTACAGGGGCCTTAAGTTTCTGATATACATAAAGAAAACATAAAGGATCGATTAAGTAATTTAGAATGATAATAAAAGTAGAAAAATTCCATAATTGTAATTTGATAAAAAAAAATGCCCGATTTTTCTAAAACCTACTCCATTGTGATGGAATTTTATGCAGGTTATATTTATGTTCTTTTATCTACGTAAGCAACAGTCGAACAGTTTTATTTTCTCTTCATGAAAACGGAGGTAACTTTACAAACATCGGAATACTAATTTTTTGGAATATTTATCGTCAACTAATTACGCAAATATGAAATCAAATAATAGAATCGCTCAAATTATTTCTCTATGTAAAAACTTTCAAACCTTTAAAAATGCCTTATTTTCTGCAACTATTACCCTAATCTACGACTCGCATAAAGGAAATAACTCAAGCACCTACTTTTCCATTTGAAAAATAAATATTGCGCCCTTTATAAGCGGTGTACGAAGATATAATAACGCATGCCATTTATTCTTAAAACATAATTCGTCTCTGAAAATGCAATGAATACATTTCCAACGAAATATTAAATTAACAGAAAGCATAAGGAAATTCTGAAACATAATTTCAGAAAATATTGAGCTAATTCAGAAACAATCACGCACATAAACAGTCACGCATATAAATAGAATTTATTAAACTGTTTTAAAGTGTTTTCTTCACTTCCTCGTTATAAACGTTGGGTTGCATTTTCTGTCTTAATAAAACGTATGTTAATGCTTTCGGATATTTAGTGAAATAAAGCTGTTTTGAAATGGAAGGAAATTGAACTCTCAATTTTAATTGATGCTAGGAGAAAAGAGGTTTTGGTAGAAAAGCTTTACTTATTATTAATTTAGTCTTAAACAATTTACGTTGCTTACTTGTGAAAAACTTTGTTACGTTTTAACCATTTGAGAGCAATAAGATATCTGATACTGCGACGGATTAAAAAAATTATCTTGGGAATTTTCTTAGCTTTTGCATAATTAATTAATTTTTGTTCCTCACAAAATCATAAGCAAAATTATCATATTTAGTTTTACACTGTGTAAACAATAATATCTTCTGGTAGACTACATCTTATGGTTAAACAGATTAGCAGTGGAATCTACATAATTGCGTGACTGCAAAGTTGAAAGGTACTTACACTGTAAATATATAAATATATTAGTGCTTGTTGAATATACAATAATTAGCAATGGAATAGAACTAATTAGTCTTTATTCTCTGTTGAAATTAAAGTACAATAGCAACAATATTAATTTACTTAATTCCTGTTAACCTTTTCTCAAAATATACTGAAGATACCGGTTTGTGAAACTTTTATATTTAATAGATATTCACTTATACATTGCAGTGATGATGTAGTATTATTGCAGAACATTTACATAAAAGTAGCTTGAAAGATCAGAAAATTCTTGGGTGCATTGCTCTTAAGATTTTGTAAACGTAAATTAAACATATAAAATAAAATATGATGGTTACACAGCATGTATAAAAGTTTTATGTACTAGATTAAAGTAGTTTAGAAAAGGTACCTCAAAAATAAAAATTCCATTTTAAGCAAACCGAGTTCGAAGTTAAAAACGAGTGTTCATTTACTTGGACTTAATTAGTTTCACTCACATTTTTTAAACTTTTAATAGAAGTCGGAACAGAAAATGAAATAGCATTTGAAAGAACTCGATATAGACTATCAAAATCTATATATTTCAAAATTTTTAGTTCCGATTTCTCTTAACCCTTGTGGTGTTTTTCTCGACGTGGTATTTCATTGTTAGCAAATTTGACCAGACCTTGATGGACGATGTAATGTCTATCAAGATCTCGTCGTTTGTCGTCATTAGAAGAAAAATGACCAGATCTTGATCTCGACCTAGTAAAAAGTAGGCAATATCTTGATGACGATTTTCCTCGTCATTAGCAACATTGGCCAGATCTTGATGAACGATATCTCATTGAAACCACCTGGAGGGTTAAAAGAAATAAATTATTTTTGGGAAAAGTTCTCAAAAGTTTGATTTTCTTCGAAAGGAAATAAATATAATGCTAAGAGTAATTTTTCATGGTGTCGTGTCTCCCATCACCCCTTCCGCACGAGAATCGGAAATAGAGGGGATGGCCCGATTGTTGAGAGGGGCCTATTAATGGGATTTCTAGGGACCAACGGAGTGAGGGGTGACCTTACTGGTGGCCGGAAACAAAAGGGTTATCGACCCAGACCCACATACGGGAAATGGGGTGAAGCTGTAAAAGTGAACTTCTATTTAATTTCCAAAGTTCATGGACTACTTTCAACGTACTTTCGACGGGAAAAAAAAGCGTTTGTGTCAATCCCTGAACCTTTCGATTTCGATATTTTTTTTTAACCGATCTCTGTAGGTCGCGACTGAATAGGAGCTAGTATTTTTGCTGGGCTTCAACTTATGCTTAGGGTGGCTTTGTAAATTTAAATTTATTGCTTTCAAGTTAACCCCCATGTGGGTTTTTGACGAGATATCTCGTCCATGAAGATCTGGCCAATTTCGATAATGACCTCGCCTAGACAACCATCCACGAGGAAGATTAAATCAGAAGCATTATTAAATTTTTTGTTTGACTCATTAAATATTTGTGTCAAGAAGAAAAAATTTAAATGATGAAACGAAAGTAATAAAAGGAAAGGAATAAACTGATTATTGAGTTGTGCTTAGAATTGCAAGGAACAGAGAAGAAAAGGCAAGGAAAATTTTTTTTTCCAATGGCGGGCACTGGACTTTTTTCTTGGCCACTACAAGGCCGGAAGCGACGGTCACTACTTCCAATGGCGGGCACTAAGGACTTGTCCTTGACCAATACAAGACCGGAAGTGATGGTTACTTGTGAAGGGGCACCCAGAGGGTGGACCATCATTGCCCCTAACAAAGGACAGCACAATTTACATCCATGCCCTGACTCCAGATTCGAACCAGGAACCTTCCGATCCAAAGGCCAACACCTTGACCACTAGACCGGTTGGTCGGCACTAACTAATAATAGGAAAATTGTCTAATTTATTTACTAATAGAAAAGTACGAAAAATTAACTAATAGAAATGAATGTAGATGGAAATAAAGTGTGTGTCCACTTTATTTTTTTTCAAAAAAAGCAAAATAGGGGTCATTTTTCTGAAAAATGTTTTTAGTTTTTCTGTTATTGTGAGGGACAGGAGCCAAATAATAAACAAAAGTTTGAGCCCCAAACTCAAAATTTGGGAATAAAAATATATAATACAACAAAATAACATGAAGTAAAACTTAGCTTTTCAGCATGTCATCAGCAGCGATACAGGGTCAAAATAATGCAGTAAGACCGTTGTAAAACCAATGAAAAGAAATATAACATAAAACCAAAGCCAACAAATGCTGATAAAAGTCAGGGGATAATCCTTTTACTAAGATATATGGAGGAGGGATATCAATTATTATTTTTTTGGTATTTATGTTCTTCAATGGGATTAAAGAATAAAAAGATATTTAAATTTAAGATTTTAAAAACTACGCTGATGTTGGTAACTTGTAATAGAAGAAAAATATCAAAGCCTTAAAGAATCTCAACGAATCCAATGGATATTGCCCGGTGTAAAATCAAAGAAAATACTCAGATAAAGGACAATTAGTTCTTAATTTTCTATATAATAATGTAACCCAAATCAATCTATATAGTTTGAATGTTTTTTTCACCAATATTCCACTTAATAGTCTAATTAACATTCTAAATTCTTATTTCTACTAATTTAATTCTATATTCGAAATTTCTAAGGAATACTGGTACAGATATCTTCATCTTATTGTTCTTATAAACTATGTTCTTAATAGTTAACATCATTTTCTCCAAATTCCCATAACGCATAAAATTACAAGAGTTTTTAATACTTGAAACTCAAATTTCAATTACCCAGGCGCTAGTTTCTCTTAATATTTCAGTATGAGGGATTTTAGAAGAAAGAGAATGCATCTTTATATGAAAATCGTACTCCGTAAATAGCACATCATACACCTCTAATGCCTAACCTCATAAAAAACATGGATCCGATCAGATATTCGAAAGAAAAAAAAGTTAGGATTCCCACTCTTAAAACCGCTCGTTTTTTACCTGATGAGCATCCATACCTGACAAATACATACGCCACGAGTTGAAATCTTCGTTCAGTTCCAGAAGCCAGGTCCACCAAACAGCCTAAATACCCTATCCTCCATGGAATATTTTTCAATATTTAAATTAAATTCTACCGGAAAAACAGATTTCGGGGAAAATCCTGGAAAAACTCTCATTAAATATTAATGGATTTCCTTCTCCTTCCTTAGCTTCGAATGGAGATAATTTCACAGTTCGAAGAACACAAACTTTCGTTCTTCGTGTATCATAAATACCTTCCATCTCTGCAAGAGAAGCAATAAGAGCAGAAACATGACCCAAGTTTACGGGCTTATGTACAGGTAATAAGGGAGAGTGGACACAAGAACTGACCTATCAAAATTACTCAATCCCTTAGGATAACATTTACCCTCCGGTAGTGATCGGGTTACAGTTAATATACGATGTCCTGGGGATCTCTAATACTAATGAATCTACGGGAGAAGGCAGACACGAGAAAAAATGAAGCATTACATGGTTTCGGTTTGGAAAACCCATTAGCTTAATACGCGTGTGTGTTCTAAGCCACAAACCGCAACAAATAACAAGTCGGAGCAGAAGTGAAATTGATTCCAGGTAGACAGCGCCACCTGGAAACTATATCCATTATTGTCTGTCAACTTGGGTCCTGGAGGTTTGTTTGAAGCTCGTGTGCTAGCATATTAGATTTCGAGGTTTATTATTTTTTTCTTATAAAGGCACTGGGTTTGAAGATTTATTAGTACGGAAGAAGGACGCAAAATATGTTTGGTATAGATTCAAGACACAGTTAACGCCAAACTGCTTCTACCTTTATAAACTGGCCGAATAATTACATATAGTGCAGTGCTTTTCAACGACCAGTAAACCTACTCAGACATGAGAAGATAATGACTGATAACTTTTCTTCATTGGGTCATGAAAACGTTCGAGGAACAAGACTAACCCCCAATAATAGGGTTGATGTTGTCTTGTGTTTGGCGCAATATGGCCAAAATATGTCCCTTACGCCATAGAAAACTACATAACCTAGAGATATAAAGGAAAAGGGGACAATTTACACACTTGTGTAAGCCAAACTCTGAATACAAAGCCATCTTTTCATTTTTAATTAAACAAAAACACAACTGTTTAAAAAGTTTTTAATGATATCAAATTTTCCTACCTGCTAATAAATTCAGTATTGAGGAAGTTTCCTTATCTAGTTGTCCAATGCATCTGTAAAAAAAAATGTAAATTTTTTATTGTTTCAAACGAGCAATACAGTTTCAGTAAATATCGTTAGGATATTAATATTTGATTGTTAAAAATTTAATATTTTCACACCAGATGTGTTCCCTCTACATCCAAAACTTAACACATATACACGTAACCATCTAAATGTGCACATATATTTATATTCGAACTCAGATAAACTGATTAATAAAAAAAGCTATCATAGATTTTAAAAAAATGCGTTACTCCCAGAAAAACGATTTAAAAATTTAATCTGTCAGTTTCTTATATGATACGATACCATCCTTTCTCACTTAAAATATTAAATTGATATTTTCAAAGTGGATACTTAAACACTAATTCGTTCACCCGGATTTTCTCTTAAATAATTTTCAAACAAGATGGATTTTTAATACTAAAAAGATGCTGGAGAATTACTTGTATCGGCGCAAATTTATTTCCATGTAATAAAGCAAACTTTCCATCTCTACATTTACACCTTATTTATTAAAATTTTGAAAGAGTTTTTAACCCTAAACAGAGGAAATGGCAAAGTACTCCTCAATCAAACTATCGTACCAAATTTCAATATAAATTTCCAATATCAAAAATTGCCTGCTAAGGTATAAAAACAAAAGTAAATCACTTGCTCTACTGCTTATCAGCATTTGTAATCAAGTGTAAAAAAAATCCAAATAATCTTATCAATCACACTCTTATCTTCTCAAAAATATAAAGGGAAGCGAAAGAAAGAAAAAAAAGGAAGCGTTTTAGGCTTAAAAGCTGTGTTACAGCTGGTAAACTGGCGTATCCCTATTATTAACTCCCCTTTCTTCTCTAGAAGAATGCTCCCTAATTTTTTACCTTAAAAAGAAACTGGAAGGGGGGTGACTTAGACTCACGACTTATGAAGCATTATGAACCCAATCAGATTTCTATTACTGAACTCTAAGACAAGAAAACTACATAATCTAAGATTGATAGGTTGCTGTGTTCTTTCCTCGAGTTGAAAGAATTAAGTTTTTCGATGGGGATGTAAGGAAGAGAAAAAAAAAGAGGGGGTATTAAGGCCACCTGTGTCTCTCGAGCAAGATTAACGGCTTGGGTTTTGATTAAAAAAATAATCTGAAAAGGTATTGTGTTTTGCTGACGAAATCAGGGCTTAAAAAGATTTTTTTTTTTTTTGCTGTCACTAAGTAGGCTAAGATAATCTTTTTTTACACCGTAGTGCTATAAATTAGAATGGACCGCCGCTTTGATTAATAGTGAACATTAGAATTATATACGTTGAAGCCTTTTGTTTTCAGATAGAGGCGATTCTAAGGTGTCAAGAATGATACTCACTATTTGTTTCGGTTGCAAAGCAATCGTTTAGCTCATGTAAATAAGAGTACTCTACTCTTCGCAAGAGAGTATTCTTCATTTTAATGATTTTCCTTGATTATTGAAGTCTTAAAAAGTTTTTACTTAATAAAAAACACAGTTGTAAAGTTATATAAGAGAACTCACTCTTCCATCGAAACTCATTCTATATATATATATATATATATATATATATATATATATATATATATATATATATATATATATATATATATATATATATATATATATATATATATATATATATATATATATATATATATATATATATATATATATATATAGAGAGAGAGAGAGAGAGAGAGAGAGAGAGATAACCTTAAAATTAGTCTGTGTTGGTCCAGTAAAGGGATCTCTATGGAAGTCCTGATCAAGTATTAGACTTTTTCAGAGTTCAGACTCATCTACTTTGTCTAGTTATTAAGCTAGATCTGAAGAAACAGCAAACTAAGACTTTTAATTATACTTTTGAGATTTATATGGATCTTTTTGTTCTGTATTACAAAAATGGTTGATGTAAAATCACACCTGACTCGAAAGATAACTAAGGTATTAAACCTGGCACATTTAGAAATTTTTCATGAAAGAAACCAAAATAGTTGGAGTATTTAACGAATCAGATATCAAGTTTGCTACTCATATGTCATTTTTACTGCTTATGGTTCTAGTTATAGGTCAGAACTTGTAATTCAAATGTGACTTAAAATAGATGTTTCCTTACGCTAAGTGGCTATTGTGTCCATTTATTTAAATGTATTGTTGACTTTAAGGTTCAAAAGATTTGTATATATTTGTGCGAATCATACAGATGTCCATTTCATAATCTTTTTTAACCCTCCAAGGGGTTTCCACGAGTTATCTCGTCCTTTAAGATCAGACCAATTTTGCTAATGACGGGATATCTCGTCATCAAGATAACTTCAATTTTTAAATGACGAGATCAAGTTCTGGTCGGTTTTCTTGTAAGGACGAGATATCTCGTCCATCAAAATTTGATCAATTTTGCTAATGACAATATACCTCGTCGAGATAATCACTAGAAGTGTTATGCATAAAAGTTAACAATGTGTTCCATTTCGACCCCTACATAAGACTTTACAGCCCACTAAAGAAAAAATCCATCGTTATCAAATCAGAGATATTATTCTTATTCAAATATTCAAGCTTAATAAAACTCCGATATTGGAACTCGAGTTATCGGGAAATCAAATTATACACTCACAGATCACTCGTTTGATTTTGTAATTTATACATCTTCATTCGTTGATATTCAAACATTTGTACTCTTATTTTCATGATGTGTCATGATAAACACATCATGACAGAAATGATAAACATCAATGTTGAGCTAAGTTAGAGACAGAACAGAAAATTATGCATCGATTTGCAAATCCGCTGCACTTGAGGCCGGCAGTTTTTTAGTCTAGAACTGATGATTAGAAGACATAGACTTATTCATAACCATATGCCTATTCACTAGAGCCGAACGTTCTCTAATATTACTCTAAATATCTTATTTTCAACAGCATGTGCAACAATCGTCCACTAGAAAAGACCCAGCTTAGGCAAGCCACACATTGGTGCAACAGCAGCCACGATACTAAATTATCTGAAGTGCGCATGCGTATGATTATTGTACAGAAACTGAGTACGAAATGTCGTATGTTTCTTCGCATTCTGATGCAATATGTGAACGGGATGCTGCCTCTTTGACAAGTTTTCTATAGTCTATAACTGAATATTAGAAGACAAAGAGTCTCGTTCAAAGCAAACTACAGTAACCTCATTAAACTTTTAAAACAGATACCATAATAAAACCCAAACTTTATAGTTAGTAGGGCGGGCCGAAAAAAGTTTTTTTTTTTCCTATCCCATTCTAATAGTGCGAAAAATTTGGCTCATTTAGTAAAACTTTTGTGTAAAACATTTCATCCCGATTTATAGATATCTTTTACCTTCCCAAGGGGTTCAAACCCTCCAAAGACATCAAAATTCGGGCATTTTTAATAAAATTAAAAATGTTTACACTTACGTTTTAATAGTGCGCAAAAGTAAGCTAATACATTCAATATTAACGGTAAGAAAATTGTTTAGATCAGTACATATCTTTTGCCTCCCCAAAGGTGGCCAGATAGAAAAAACTGAAAAAATGACAATTTTGCAAAATATCGACTTTTGCAATTACGGTAAAAACTGGTGATCCGTTTTTTCTGCTATTTGGTTGGGGAGGCAGAAGATATGTACTGATCTAAACAATTTTTAACCATTTTTTTCGAGTATATTAGCTTACTTTTGAGCACTATCAGAACGCAACTGTAAACATTTTAATTTTTTATTAAAAATGCCCGAATTTCGATCTTTTTGGAGAATTTGAACCCCTTAGGAAGGCAAATGATATCAATAAATCGGGATGAAATTTTTTACACAATAGTTTTACAGCATGAGCCAACTTTTCCGCAATATTAGAATGTGACAGCAAAAAAAAAACCTTTTTACGGCCCACCCTAATAGTTAGTTTCAGGAAACTCAATCTATCTCTATCGGAATACAAAGATATCGGAGTCCTTTTTTGAAGAATAAATACTATTTTAAGATTCCAAGAATAGCCTACCAAAATTCATGGTCTCTGTAACCGCTATGTATCCAGGGAATACAATAAACTCACAGAAATCCAGAAGAAGCAATATTAATTTAGCAGTATGCCTTAAAACAGACACCGATAATGTACTCCCACTTCATTAATCTCGGATTCTGGTAGGCTATTTTAAGATTCCAAGAATAGTCTACCAGAATTCATGGTCTCTGCAACCTCTATGCATCCTTTTAAAACAGACTCCGATAATGTAGTCAAACCGAAACAGAACCTGTACGCTATCCTTTACAAGACACTAATATATACTCCCACTTCATTAATCTCGGAATTCTAGTAGGCTATTTTAAGATTCCAAGAATAGCCTGCCAGAATTCATGGTCTCTGTAACTTCTATGCATCCAGGAAATACAATAAACTCACAGAAATCCTAAGGAAGCAATATTAATATAGCAATATCCTCTTTAAAACAGAGTCCGATAGTATACTCCCACTTCATTAATCTCGGAATCCTTTATACTTCCCAGGATTGACATAAGCTCGAAAAATGCAGAAGGAAAAATATTAATTTTGTAGTGTCCTTTAAAAAACAGATGAGAATACTAAAACCCCACAGACTGATCCTACTGCAGAAGCCGGTCGCTGGTAAATCTCCATTGCGGAATTTAGTACTCTTAGGGGCCACGTGTACCGTGATAAATTAATTCCCCCCAGTCACATAAAAAATGAGTTCCTTCCCCTCTTCCACTGTTGAGCATCTTTGAACAATGGATGAATTCTGCGCTGCGCCGAAAGCAAAGACGCCGCACGTTGAGCGGATTTAATTAGGACCGTGCCCTAATTCTTGACCTCATTTTCAACAACTTGCTCGGTTTTTTTTTTGTCACGTGCTCGTATCAGGAGCCCAATTTGTAAGATAGTGCTTCCCCCTGGTGCATGATGTGTGTTTAATAAAAACTATATGTATCCATAGAGGAAGGAATAATTGAAAAGTATTTTGGTGTGGGTTTTCATACTGGAAAATTAATTTCTATGCTTTACTGTGAGGATGATTGGATCACAGATTAAATGTGATTGGAGAGGAATAGAGTTCAGCAATGCGCCTTAGTATTTTCATATCCGTTAGAGGAACGCATGAATTACCTGGGGTTTGGGATTTTATTTTATTCTTCTTAGGAGGTAAAGTGCTTCTCTGTAATGTCTTTTTATCTCATAACATGAAGAGTTCGTACATCGAAATTATAAATATGCAGTCACGGGATACATCATATTTCTTTTCAAATATATAAGGCCATACTTCTGTACTACAAACAAGTTAATCGAAGTTTAATAGGTGTGTTTAATAATTACATCTGACTCAAGTTTCATGGATGGTCTGTAACAACAGTTTTATATATCCCAATTAAATTGTTGTTTAGTTGGTTCGACCACTTCCCTAGCAACTTGTTAGTTGTAGGCGGCGCAGATTCGATTGCTGCTACATACCCTGATGGTATTTCTCCCTTCTCTGTCAGTAAAGCTTTCCTTGTGTGGGCCTTGTACACCCATTCCACATCATGGTTACTGTCTGCGCGTGCACAATTAAAAATCCATTTGTAATATTATAGTTTTGAGCGTTTCAGACAGTATAACGTTTAGAATTGCAATCAGTTGAAATTAAATTCACGGATCGCTTGAACGCGCTCACTGTACTAAATACCAATAGTCTTCTTTATAACTCTGTTTATGTTGCAAATACTTAACTCCGAATTAGTTTTATTTTAATAACTGAATCAGTTTCATTAATGCAACAATCTCCAAACAACGGATTTTGCGTAAATAAATACATCGTTAAAAGCCTTTATTTGTTTTCAATGTTGCCACATTACTCAACTAAATGAATAAAAATATCAAGGATGAAATGGTATGAATGCGAGTGCCAAATAATTAAAACAGCGAATCGTTTCCATAACAATACCTTTGCCACGAGTCGTTTTTTTTAAAGAAGACAAAAGGTCTCTGCAATGTTTGGTGCGTGCGTGTTGCATTGCTGGATGCGATATTCAATCTGATAAACCCATCCGGAGACCAAATAAAGCTATGGAATTTGAATGGGGTGCCATTGTTTTATGCGAAAGCTTTTTCTCTTGTTTGAATGCCAGCTATTAAAATGAAGCGAAAGCGGAGCGTTTTAAGCGATTGAGTGAGAGCTATTGTTTTGGGATGGAAATTGCAAGAAAAGGAAAACCTCTGAAACAATGATTACAATCTCCTTTCAGTTTTTATAAGTACGACAAATAAAAAGCATGGCTCCAATTCTTTGGCGTTGTTTTAAAAGTTAATGCTGAAATCGGGATTTAAGAAATCGATTCTCCGTATCTATGTATATAGTATTTCACTAACGTGCGTGACACATAAATCAACATTATTTGTACATTGTCGAATTGCAACAAATGGATACATGCCATATAAAATAAATCACAACTAATTTTGCCTAATCATAACGTGCTTGAAAGGTAATGGTAATGGTAATTTTAGTTAACGTCGTACTAGAGCAACACAACGGGCTATTGACGACGGTCCGGAATCAGTCCCTTAAGGGAAAGATTCGAGGACAACACCTCGTAATTTTGAACCACGGTCAGATGACGAAGCAACACCTGAGCTGGCACCCCACTCTCCAAACTTCCACGCCAACCCAACGTGAGGACTTTAGGCCACGACAGATTTAAGGTGCACCAGCCGCCTCTACACCATACGTTTACAAACATCCATGCCCGGACCCGGATTCGAACCAGGAACCTTCCGATCTAGAGGCTAACACCTTAACTACTATACCGGTTGGTCGGCAACGTGCTTGAAAGAGCTCGGCTGCTCTAATGAAGTTTTTCAGCAGTCTAAATACAGCTAGCAATGAGGAATTTGTACGATAGAAATCAGGAAAAATTGAGTAAACGAAGAAAAGAATTTATGTGTCAAATATACAGAATCATATCGGTGAATGAGATACAATTAAACTGGATATTCAAGTAGATAGGTATTTTAACAAACGTAGCACTGGAGCAACACATGGGTTATTGGCTACGGTGAGGAAAAAAAACCTAAAGAAAGAAAAGAACCGAGGATTTTGAGCCATGATCAGATGACGATGTGAAAACCTGAGCAAGCACCCCACTTCCAAACTTCCACACTGTAACAATGTGTCGAAATTTGAGGCCATGACTGATTTAACATGCACAAGCCTCGTTTGTACACAACGATATTTGGTTGGATTCCAACTCACCTGTTGCTCTAATCCGATACTCTTCCAACTGGGTTACCACGGGTCCCTGGATATTCAGAATCGAATTTATGATATGACTGAGGTGGGTATTTTTAAGTCATACACTCTATTGGAAGTTAAGTAATGACAGTAACAAGTACTACAATTTGGTAATCTTAGATTAACGTCATACTAGAGCAACACAACGGGCTATAGATGACGGTCAGGGATCAATCCCCTAATGGAAAGATCCGAGGACATCACGTAATTTTGAACCACGGTCAGATGACGAGGCAACGCTTGAGCTGGCACACCACTCTCAAAACTTCAACATCAACCCAACGTGAAAACTTTCGGCCACGACAGATTCAAGGTGCACCATCCACCTCTACGCTATACGCTTACAAACATCCATGCCCGGACCCGGATTCGAACCAGGAACCTTCCGATCTAGAGGCTAACACCTTAACCACCAGACAAATGAAGTACTACAAATGGTATTTTATGTTTTTGATTAATTCTATTTCATTTAATAGGTACGTTGTTGAATTGACGTCGCACTGGGAACAAAATGGGTTTTTAGCGATGTTCCGGGATCATTACGAAAAATCCGAGGACAACACCTCGTGATTTTGAACCACCGTCAAATGACGAGGTGACACCTGAGATGGGACCTCACTCTGAAAACTTGACAACGTGAGAAAATTTAAGGCCACGACAGATTTAACATGCGCTAACCCCTTCTAAAAAGGTTGTTAATTTCCCGGTTGGTTTATCCGATACTCTACGAACCGGGCTTTCATGACTCCTTAGTCCATTTTAAGATTTGAAATGCGCATATCGCCGTTCATATATCCATTGCAAATAGCATGACATGTGAGTTGCGACAGTAGGTATGATCAACTGGCGAAGACATTATACGTGGGTATGCTACTACACTACCCTATAATAATGGACCGGCCTGCAAGATGTGATGGTATAAGGGAAATAATACATGCTTTAATAGGTAGATGGTCCCCCACGTGCTGCAATTACACTAGCAACCCTTCTGGGCATACTTTTAACGAGGTTTCGATACAAAGCTATGGGTATTTGTGTCCATTTCTGCTCAACTGTGGATTTCGGACGTGGTTCCCTGGTCCGTAAGCGTCGTTCTAACTGGTCCCACAAATGTTCTACGGGATCTAGGTCGGGACTGAGCAGGCCAGAAAAGACGTTTTACATCCATATCGTGATACCACTGCTTGACAGTGGATGCAACATGACATAGAGCGTTGTCGTCCTGGAAATAGCATTAGTCTATTCCATAAAATTACCAGAGCGTAGAAAGAACCTGATAGTCCAAAATGTTCATGTAAGCATCGGCGTTCAATTGACCACGAAAAACATGCAAAGGTTCCAGGCCATACCACGAAAAACACCCCCAAACTAATAGTCGGATTTTATGCAAATCCGCTGGCATCCGTTCCATTATTGTTGGGTAGAGTATATAGCATCAGAGAAACTGGTACTAAATCTCACAAGAGCAAATTTACGTAGTACACGTATAGCACAAAAAATGGGTACAAAAATTATGTCACAAGCGTGAGAATTGACACATATTGAGTAAAAAAAATTATGTACAAGTAGTGGTTTTTATCACATAATGAGACAAAAATATGAACTTCCGTCGAGCCGGAGTCGAACCAGCGACCTATGGATCTCTGATTGTATCATCTACAGTCCACCGCTCTGCCAACTGAGCTATCGACGGACATTGGAAGTTTGACCTAATATCGAAAACGTTCGCTTACAGCTGATCTAGTTTTGCTCTTTAAGCATTAGCTTTTTGACTACGGCTATAGATATGATTCCATTATCTGCCACGCGCTAAGAAACAACTGGCACGATTGTTTCTTAGCGCGATTCTTGTAACTTTCAAGATACAACTGCTCTCTGTACGGCCGTAATCTAAATTCTTTATTGGAAAGATTCTTATAAATTTCAAGGTACAACTGATGTATTGGCCGTAGTCTAAATTCTTTCTTGGTACGATCAAGGTACAACTGCTGTACCAGCCGTAGTCTAAAGGTTAAGATGCTTGAGTTTCTTCGATACTCGGGCCCATCAACCGATCTGGTGGTTCAGGTGTTAGCCTCTAGATTGGAACTGACACTTTTTCTAGATAAGAAGGTTCTTGGTTCGAATCCGGATCAATGCATGGATGTTTATAAGCGTATCTTGGGGTGATAATTCACAGGGATTTTAAAATGGGTCACCAATGTTCAGCTGGGGTAAAAAGGCTAATAGGTTATTGGGGTATATTAAAAAGACTGTAACTTCAAGGGATAAGAATATAATCTTGCCGTTATATAAGGGTTTAGTAAGACCACATCTAGAATATGCTGTACAATTCTGGGCTCCATATATGAGAAAGGACATAGAATTAATTGAAAGGGTTCAGCACAAAGCTACAAAAATAATAAAGGGGCTAGCAAATTTCGACTATAATGAACGTTTAAGTAAGCTAAACATGTATACACTGAAAAGAACAAGGAGGGGGGATTTGATTCAGCTTTTCAAGTTTGTAAAACAAGAGGACACAGAGGGCTTAAATTTCAATAGGGATAACAGAACAAAGGGCCATGGGTATAAATTGAATAAGACATATTTTAATCGGGATTTAAGGAAAAATTACTTCTTTAATAGGGTAATAGACAGTTGGAATGCGTTGCCAGAAAATATAGTTAATTCAAAGGGAGTGTACGAATTTAAGATACAATTGGATAGACAGTGGGAATTGGGGAATTCATAAACAAAGGACCAGCCTTGTTGGGCTTGAGCCTGTAGCTGGTCGTCAATATTTGTATTTGTATGGTGTATTGCGGTTGATGCACCTTAAATCTGTCATAGCCGAAAGTCCTCACGTTGGGTTGGTGTTGAAGTTTGGAAAGTTTAGTGCCAGCTCAGGCGTTGACTCGTTATCTGACCTTGGTTTAAAATTACGTGGAATTGTCCTCGGATCTTCCCCTTATGGGATTGATCTCGGACCGTCATCAATAGCCCGTTGTGTTGCTCTAGTACGACGCTAATTAAAATTACCTTACCTATTAGCGCTACTCGATTTTTAAATAAAACCTATGGTAGTTTCCTTGTTTGGGGGTTTTTATGAAGCAAGGGTCATATTTGGCCAAGCTGCGCCTAACACAAGACAACGCCAAGTTAAAAAAATGTAAAATGTGAAAAGAAGGTAAAAAGTGATGAACTGAGTACTGGGATGAAAGCTGAAAAAGATCGTTTGGATATATCGGGACCTCGACTCTCGTGTTTATTAAAGACAGTAAGCCCCATGGGTAAAGAAAAGATTGCTCATGTTCTCAGGGACCGTGAAGCCCGTACACACCTAAATTAGACGTGCTATGAGGGTAATAATACTTAGAAAGGTAAAGTGTCAGTAAAGTCCAGAAATTTCCAGATCATAAGGTTGTTATAGAGGTAAAATAATCACAATAATTTTTATTTTCTAATATTATCACCGTTCAGTAAGTACATCTTTTAGAAGGGTTTTTCGCTACTTTTCTGAACTGCTAAAAGTATATGAATTTTTCTCCTTAAACTACAGGAATGGCTTCTTCACATGCAAAATTTTTCACACGCAAATCTAACTACAATTTTTTTTAAATTAGGAAATTTGAAAATTGTATGACTACGCGATACACAAATTTAAATATCTTTTAAAATTCCGTTTTTAACTAAAAGTAAAATTTCAATTTTTAGAAAACCTTAACTCTGTTTTTAAAAAATCTATCCATCTATTTGATATCGGTGAGTATGGACAACATATGTATTGCACCATTCATTACTTTGATATATGCCGAGATTTCTCAGCTTTTATTATTTTCCACTTCGTTTAAGTAAGAATTAAAATTCCATTTTGCTAATAAGCTTTTTGTGAAACGCTAATATTTAAAAAAAGAAATTGCGTATTTGAGTTGAAACACGTCATTTCAAAAGCATGCTTATCTTTATAGACGAATCTCAATAATGTGATATCTTTCGAGTACCTAACCTGTCGATAGAAAGATTCAAAGCAAAAAGCGCTCCGAATTCTTTGACAGAATAAAAACTTTTTTAATTTTTTCCCACTCTTCTCCAATAGAACCTTTTTCATTGGTGGACAGCCCCGGCATCAATGCAAAAGAATTCAACGGATCTATTTTTGTATGCATGGCTAGGCCTAAAAACTCGTAGCTGATTGGCGGTCACCATGGCAACGGAGAGAGCAACACAGCTCTTCAATTCATGGGCAAAACACACTCGTGATATATTACAACTGGCGCTCTTGCAGCATTCGTTGGAGGGAGAAACATAATTTTATAAGTTTCTTTTGGACTTCAAAGCCTCGGAATGTAGGAAACGTGCTCTTCGGCAGCAGAAGAATCCCATTTCTTTCCTCTCTAAACATGCGGCGTTCGTGAATATTTTTCAATACGTGGAGGAGCATTGACAGTCGGGATTGAATTTGTTATAAATTGCGTGCACGGTTGAGATGATATGTGGATTCAGGAATGTTGTTTTGCGCTGGGTTGTTGTTATTAAAAAATTTCTAATATTAGAGTTGAGATCTGGAGATTCTTTTTCCGAATAACACACGGCAAGTAAACAGTTTTTGTGGAAATAATGTCAAATGTATAGCTTGTCACGTCCTTCACTGATCGGAAAACATCATGTCCTTTAGAACTTTCAATGCACGAGAACTAAAAGCAGAATTTCCGATTTCAAAAACATTCAAAAAGTACCCAAGTACCCTTGTGATCTATGCTTTACCCATTGGGTATACTACATCTGGTAAACATGGTAATGACTCAGCATTCAAAAAGTACCCTTGTGATCTATGCTTTACCCTGCATCTGGTAAACATGGAAACGACTCCAAGATGCCCAAGCGAACTTTCTACTTTCTCCTCTCCATCCTTTCTTTTTAAAATTGCTGTCTTTTGTTCGGCGCAAGTTGGTAAAATATGGCCCTTGCACAATAAACCCAAAGCCAGCCAAGCAACCATCAAAATAGTAATTCCTTATTAAACTATCAGCGAGTCAATGTTATTGCGGGACAGTTATTAGAAGACCCAGTTCCCTTACTCCAAGAAACTTGTCCAAAGGACTGTAAATTTCACGATTGCTTAGGCCGTAACATATAGGAGTAACTAACTAACACCAACACACACTCCCGTGTCTAGAGTCTTGAGACACTGTATCAGTTTAAATAAGTGTGGTTGGATGAGTAGAGCATGCCACCGAGGTGATATGTCTACCCAGAATGTTAAAGCACATTACATCTATACAGTAATTACATTAAATTATTATACTAGGTTACGTTATAAATATAGATAGACAACATGCAAGGTGGCAAAAAAAGTTCGTTTTCCTTAGTCTCTTAGGATAATCAATGAATCTCCCCATGTTAATAATTTTAACCCTCCAGTCCTTGTTACATGCAATGTTCCTGAGCCATGCAATTTTAATGTGGTCGGTAACATAGAACTGAAAGTTTTAACCTAAACAACAATATATAGAAACGTCTCGATATATCACACTTCTAAGAGGAACTAAAAACCCGATTTTGAAAGGGTTGAGAAAAAATTTGTTTATTAGAAAGGAAAGTACAAATTATACATTATATTACTCGTTTAATTCAAAGTTTTATGAAACTTGAGCACGATAGTGGAACTATAAATTTCACGATTCTTATGCCGTAACATAGAACTCAAAGCTTTATCCTAGAATTCAATATACAGAAACGCCTCGATGTATTACACTTCCAAGAGGAACAAAACAAGCCCAATTTTGTAAGAATTGAGGAAAAATTTATTTATTAGAAAGAAAAGTACAAATTATACATTTTATTGCTCGTTTAATTCAAAATTATATGAAACTAGAGCACAATTGAACATTTTTTCATATACAGTAGATCATTTACGACTTTTTTTTTACCTTCCTTTGGTGTTCTGACCTATAATATTCTCAAACCCCCTGACTTAATGATGTCTGTGAATGCCCGAGGCCGTGGTATCTCGATTGGTAGAGTACTGAATTTGCAACCAGAGGGTTGCGAGTTCAAATCCAACCAAAGACCGTCGTGTATAAAAGAGGCTGAGGCTTGTTACATCTGTCGTGGTCTCAAATGTCCTCACGTTGGCTGGCATGGTGTGGAAGTTTGGTAAGAGGAGTGCCAGCTTAGGTGTGACCTCATCGTCTGACCGTGGATAATAATTACGGATCTTTAATTTCGGGTTTGATCCCGGATCGTCGCCAATAGCCATTATGTTGCTCCTGTGCGGGGTTAATTAAAGTAACAACTAATCTCTAAATGCCCTTGCAGAATTTCAAGAAGAGTTCAAGAGATACGTACTAAGATAATTGGTTTATGCAAGCACATTTTTGAACTCTCAATTCCTGAGGTTTCTTCTGCTTTTGGCATACTTAATATTCATTGGGGACAAGTATTGTAAATCTGAACAATCTAGCTGAGTAAGGGCGTTATATAAGAGGGGGTTTGCTGTATTTTTGATCGGAAGACATTTTTTTCATTAATATCTATTCTTAATACATTTTTCATTCATAGTTAGCCCTATGTGTAGCAAAAAATGACCAAAAAAGCCCAATGACAATGTTAAAGAAGCCACTCATAGGGATGTCAGTTTTTGCACGTTTTCATACTTCATATGAAATATCCCATTTCAATTATACACGTCATTTGCATCCAGACAGGAACGCAATAGGGAATTTATGGCCTTATAAAATGCTTTTCGAAAACTTATATTATAAGAACGGGGCATTTGAGGGTCATTAGGAAAGAATGCGATAAAAATTAATTAGGAAAGCACAGCAAATTTCTTATCTGGTCTGAAAAATTCAGGCTGTGATTGTTGGAAAAGAATACCCCCACAACATTTTAAAACAAAATTGTTTCTTACAAAACTGTATATCCAATGTCAACTTGTTCAATTCCTGAATTTCTACATCTTTCTTTATGAGGCTAAATTTTGGTATTGTAAGTTCTTTTTTTCTCTGGAATTTTAAGAGTTTTTTTTTTTAATGATTCGTAATATTGCTTATGAAAAAAGATTACTTTGCCAAACAATAAAGATTACTTTTATAGTGAATTATTTTGGTTTAAACGCGGCTCAGGTGTTACCTCGTCATCTGACCGTGGTTCAAAATTACATGGTGTTGTCCTCGTATCTTTCCCTTGGAGCATTGATCCCGGGCCATCAATAAATAGCCCGTTGTGTTGCTCCAGTACAACGCCAATTAAAATATCAACCTACCATCTGTTTCAAACGACAAACTACACGAAAATCTGTCCAATACTCAATTTTGGGACTAAGATTATGTGTTGCAACTATATATTGAAATATTCTTACACACTATGCATAGCCACGGAAGTCCGTTTAGAAGAGTAACGGAATAGCAACCGAAAGCTTGCAAGTTCGAATCCAACCAAAGACCGTCGTGTACAAAGGGGTTGTTGTATGTTAAATCTGTCGTGACCTCAAACGTTCTCAAGTTGGTGTGGTGTGGAAATTTGGAGAGATGGAGAGCCATCTCAGGTGTAACCTCGTCATCTAACCATGTTTCAAAACTACGTGGTGTTATCCTAGGATCTTTACCTTCGAGGGTTGATTCCTGACAGTCACAATAGCACGTTGTGTTGCTCCAGTGTGACGCTAATTAAAAATATCATTACCAAAAATAAAATACCACCTGAGGTGCGAGGGCAGATACTTTCTCCGTGAGCATTCTGGTGAATTTTGTTCATTGGAATCGGATTAGCTGTCTTAAGGACCAAACTGCTGGATTCTCTCGGGACTGATCCCGGGCAGTCAATAATAGCCCGTTGTGCTGCTCCAGTGTGACGTAAATTAAGTACCTACCTCAACACCACATATCCTTGAAAAAATATATCAGGGGACTTCAAAGACTTTTTTTCCAACACCGACAGTCAAGTGGCACATCTTTAGGTGTGTATGGCCTTCATGAACCTAAGGTCGTAGTGGTCTTTTCTTTGCCCATGTGGTATACTGTCTCTGACAAACATCAGGCGATCTCAGGGAGATCAAGCAATCCTTCTCCTTTCCTTCCCTTTTTGCACAACTTCTAGACGTAGTTTGTTTTGCGCATGGTGCAGCTCGACTAAGTATGGTCATTGCGCCATAAAACCCCAAAACTACTAATTTACCTTTCTCCCCCAACAGTAGGTTATATCGCTATTGCAGTAGCCCTTCCAAATACGACTGTGGTACTAAATAAATCCAACTATTCTCAATGTGGTACTTAACAAATCCAACTATACTCAATATGGTAGTAAAAATATTAAAGAATCCAAACCTGTTTAGCCATCTTAACGAGGAAATTAAAAAAAATAAAGAATAAGAGACGAAATTCGAGTTTGCAAAAGAGGGTTCGATGTACTCAAGACAAGCAAAACCCATTTCTCAGAACCTGCCATGTGGTTCTCATGAAAAATTCACGAAAATTGAAGGGTAGGGTCGGGAAAGGATCGGAGAGAAACCAGAGGCTAATAAAAATAAGTCGAGCTAATCTCATAGCATACCCGATGACAAAAGTCTGTCTTTAATGATCATCCACTTTTAACTCTTGCAAACAGGCGTACACGACACTCAGCGCAAGGAATTCAGCTGCTGGGAGACGGAATCTATCGCCGCGCTGACGTCCAGGCACAACCCAGTTTAGTCACGAACTTGCTGATAATTCCCACTTCTATTTTGTTCTAGGCCATTCCCAGCACGATGTCCAATTGCCTGCGTGAGCCCTTCGGCAGCTCCGGCCCACTCTGCCGTTCAATCAAAATTCTGTGGTGAAAATCTCGCCGGGAAGTTCGATAAACACCCAAGCCCCGACTTCTCAATCGCAAATAACAATAACGCTTCTGTCAAAATAACGGGTTTCGAGGTAAACAGTTGTCGCTGAAAAGCTAAACGCTCGCAGGCACGGTTGCAGTTGAACAAAAAAAAATAACCCGCCCATTTGCGGCGCTGGTGTGGTGTGAACATAGCGGTGTTGGTGTGGTGTGATAAAAGTGATGGCACGTCATCTAACAATTAACGGTCTTCGAACGGGGTTTTTCTAGTGGAAATGGTTAAATAAAGTTTACATCGCATGCGGTCGAGTGGCTTGCATGCAACTTGTGGGCTGACGTGGACAAGATAAAGTAAATTGGATTTGAGGTAGACTAACAAGTTGTTTTGAATCCAGACACGGAAAGAAATCATCTTCGCGACCTGGTAGCAGTTAATTAAATAATTAAATATTGGCAAAGAGCCAAAAGTTTTTTTTCTTCTGTTTGATTGAATCTTATTTTCGGTAGCAATTATTTTCCGAAATTGCACTGAATTATGATTATATTTGAAATTTCTGTGCATAAAATGTGGAACACATGTAAAACAGAAAATATTTCGCATTTTTATTGCGTAAGATAGAAAGTATTTTGCATATTTTTGTGTGTAAAATCGAAAGTATTTTGCATTTTTGTGTGTAAAATATAAAATATTTTGCATTTTTGTGAGTAAAATATGGGTTTCTTATGCGAAATATAGAACATTTTGAATGCTCCGTTGTGTGGAATATGGTTAGTAGGGTCTTCTAGGCAAAGTGACCATATTTGACCGAACATCATCAAACAAGACAAACAACGTAAAGCAACGTACATGCACACACAAGGAAGGTTTTACTGTTACAAGAGAAATACACTCAGAGTAAAGCGTGAAATAAAAAGCATTTTGAGCTGCTGTGTTCATCAAAACACCCTCGTAATTTGCGTTTTAACAGAAAAAGAACTATAAAATAGCATATAGTGGCAAAATTCATTTTTTAAAAACAACCAGTTTCTGATATCGATTGTTAGAAGAATTTTCATTTACGGTATATTTTTTTGGGTGGGAGAGTGGTCTGATATCTTTTTTTTCTTCAATCCAGATGATTGTTCATGTCGCCATGTATTAGAGAGGTCGTGGTAGACCGGTTGGAAGGAGTTTGAAATACAGTCCAACGAAAGACCGTTTTGCTTGTGGGGATCGTGTTATGTTAAGTTTGTCGTGACCACAAATGTCCTCATGTTGACGTGGAAGTTTGGAGAGTGGGGTGACAGCTCAAGTGTGACCTCGTGATCTGAACCGTGGTATTAGGTTTTTTCCTTGGATCTCGATATGGTAGGCGGGTATTTAACATCGCATTAGAGTAAAATAATGGGCTATTTGCAATGGTCTGGAATCAAATCCGCGGATTTCACTTCGGAATGGATTCCGTACCTACATGAATAGCCCGTTGTGCTTTTCCAGAGTAACTTCAATTCAACTACCTACCTTTTAGAATTATCATGATGTAAATGAGTCGAGATAAAAGCGAGATCAAATAGCATAGGTCTTCTAGAAAAATGTGATTAATTAGTACCTATTATACATTTTGGTATCTTGCCTGGTCCAATTGACTATTCCTGTGGCATTTTCTTGAAGCAGCAAATGCCGAACGTGACAACAAGCAAATAAGACAACTATAAAAAAATGTCGATGGGAATTAAACAGAATAAAAGTATGTTCAACTCCGGAACTCAGTCCTCGTGACTGTTGGCCGTTTAAATTGTGTACTTCGCAGACGAAGTGAAACTAGCATGCTCTGAAGCACTGAAGGACATCACTGCAAGGTCCTTTTGCCTACTCGTCCTCCAAAATGTTTTTTTATCTTCATATATTGATTTTCTTTTACGATGGAAGTTATAGGTGTGAGGGGTTCTAAAAAAACGTTACGTAGACTGTTATGTCAAAACTGTTGAGTAACAGCGATTTTGAGAATGAAAAGTAGAAATTTATTCATTACCTTGGCATCGATAAGGCCATCTACATTATCGATCCAGAAAGGTCAATGTCAATCTTTTTTCTGCGTTGGTTATTTAATATCTTTAGAGATCTGATATCTAAGGCTATAACATCGTCATGTATCTTATGTAACGGCTCTTATATGGCAATATTAAAAAACTCACAAACGATATGTTTTCTGACATGTTATGGAATAGTTAAATGCTGAACTCAAAACTAGCAAAACTAAACTGTACTTGATTTGTGTAACGATCATAGTTCTAACAATTGTACCAACTATCAACTAAATAATAATTCAGAAAACGTTTTTAATTTTCAGAAAACATGTTGTACAATGAGTACTTATAATTGAACTTCTTACTCCTTAATTTTACCATTCTAACTTTCCACACTGTTTCTCTCGCTAAATGGACGACGCTAAGAGATTAAACGCCATTTTAATTGACTCTGGTGCAATTCCTCTAACTTGCCTTGTTAGTGTTTCTTCTGTATTTCTTCTGTATAGAAAAACTTTCCTTGTGTGTATGTATGTCCAATTAAATACTTGACGGAATAACATTATTGGCATAGCTTGATCAAATCTAGTCCTTGCGCCATGAAAAAAATACATCCAACTACTTCAATGTCAGTAAGACTTTCCTTGTGTTGGTCCAATTACTTGATGGAAAAACATTGCTTGGCAGTATGGTCAAATCTGCACTTGCGCCTTATAAAAACCCCATCCAACCACTTCAGTATCAGTAAAAATGTCCTTGTATTTGCGTTCATTTACTTGACGTTGTCTTGTTTTTGTCGCCAAATAAGAGCTTTGCTCCAGAAATCCCAACCACCCAACTTTAGTTTCTTTGTAACTTAGTTCCCTCTTCTAGAATCAAAGTTCAACTATCCCAAGGAAGTATATACATTTAATCCGTCATGTATTTTAGCCTTGAAGGGTCTTTAGCCTTAAAATGAGGTAACGATAGAGGGTAAATGCTTGCAACGCTTAATAGTCTCATATTAAACCCAGGCGCCCACGTAAAATTGAGCAATATCTCTGGCACAATAGCAATTAACTTCTCTCGTATACGCAATGCTCAATAATTTACGTGAGTTTTAATCATGGGCATCTATATGATTACGTAAGTGTTGTGTAATCTGTGTGCAATTCTGTGCTCTACCAATTGCAGTGAGTTGCTAATTCTCCGATGAAAACTTTTTATCTAAATTTCTTGACAGTATACATAAGATCCCATAGAAGCTTGTTAGTCTGGTTTCCTTAGCCTCTCAACCGAATAGCTAACCAATTTGAGCTTTGTAATGCAAAGCCAATTTGCATAGCGCATACGGTCTGTGTGAAACGTACTTCAACAACATGAAGTGGCCATCTAATATGGATCTAGACTGCATACAATACTAGCATGTTTCTCATCTTGCATTGTTCGAGATTATAGATTTTTACTATTTAGTTTATGCAACTGAATCCAAGTAGTTAATCCATAGATACTGACAAGTATTGCATAAGTATACAGGGGTACAATTACAGAGGAATATGAGGGGTTAAGGCCCAATGCTTAGGTATGCAAAATTTTCTTTATTTAGTTTTCCTTTAAAAACCACTCCCATGATGGCAATGCTGCGCCATGTACAGTACCCCGAGAGCAGTGCAGTTTTGGCCAATTTTTTCCACTCTTAAATTACGATGTTCTGCAGTGCAAAGCGCGCTAATTGGTACACCTTTTTTTATTTTCTATAGCTATTTAACAACCTCCCTACACCGCAAAAATACCACAAACACTTTATAAATAACATATCTTCTATGTCAATGACAAAATATTTAACTTCAAAAGTTATCGACAGAATTTCAACTTCTGAAAGTATGCCATGGTTTTAAATAAAGTTACTTAGTTAATTTTTATGTTTTATTACAAATATATGAAAAACATATTTAGCCGATGAATGAGTTTTACGTCTGTTTTTGATTTGACTGCAGTTTTCAAATTTCGGACAAAATGCCTGCAGAACAATTGAATTTGTTTGAAGTTGTGTTGCAGAACACTGAATATAATTGTGCACCTTGGGCACAGTATAATGTCAAGAAAAGATAAACACATCTAGAGAGGAATGAAACCTGAGCCGTCTATAACTCGTAGGTTGCTAGCAAAGTGACCTTTCCCTCTGACCAACGACGGCCCCTCGGAAATTATTCTAAGTAATACCTCCCTACCCTCCACCAAATCCGAAGTTGGACTATTCCTATTAGTGACTTCCGAAAGAAGCGAACCTTATTTCGCCCACCGAATTAGAAGAACAGTTCCCCCGTTGTCTTGAACTTTACTATCAAAACTGCGGAGCAGCCAGAGAAGATAAAGGAAAGCGAAGGGGAAATAATGCTAATAACAAAAAATAGGAGGATAAGAAGAAGAAAAAGTCTCTTGCCTATCAATGGAGCGTTCAGAGATTTCCAAATCGGGAGAGTTCCGACTAATTAATGACCACCAGGGCTCCCTCCGTCGGGGACGTTAATTACAGCGCTCGACTGCCGACAGACTCGGTAATAAAATTAATGCTCGCAGGGGACGGCATGTGGGTCAAGTTGGTGCTGCTCCTTTGCCCGGCTCTTCCTTCGCAAGCTCCCGAGAGCTGAATGATTTTTTTTTCCAAAAAATAAAAAAGAAATCAGCATTGCTGTGAAGTAGTTAGGTTGGAGGAAGTGAACTTTTCGAGTGGAAAAAGTTTTACGTGGGATTAAGACTTCGGTGGTTTTTTGTAGTTGAAATTGGGGGTGATATATTGAAGCACTGAATAGGTGGACAGTTTTTGTGCGTTTGTTTACCCCCGAGTGTGTTACAGTGTTATTTCATTTTTGTGCCATTATTATCTTATCCTATGTTTTGTATATCATTGGCTCAGAAGTGAAGCAAACTAAGTCAAAATTGTAAAGATATCAGAGCATTGCTGTGAAGTAGTTAGGCTGAAGTGGGTGAACTTTCAGAATTTAAAAAAAACTTTGCCTAGGAATAAAAATTGCGTGATTTTTTTTTTTGTGGTTTCAATTAGATCAGCTATGAAAGACTGAATCGGTGTAAAATTTGTATCTACCTGTTTACCCGAATGTGTTACATTGTTATTTAATTTTTGTATCTGTGTTTCTTCCACAATATTTTAAAGACCTACGTGGCTTATGAGAGGAGGCTTCGTGGCTATAACTACGGAGTTACTAGCTAAATGTGGATCGAAACATAACCGGTGTGCATGGGAGCCGCTCGTTTCTTTGACCGTTGACCTCAAACATACTACACTATATAGACAACTGCAAAAGTTATCTTTACAATTTAGTTAAATCATGATTAGTCACTTACAGATTAAAGCAGAACCTTGACACTACCTAGGCCGTCGTACTCAATGATCAATAGCACCACTACTACGGATTGGATGTTATACAGCTTTCTTCACAATAAATTCACACTTCTACGTATAGGCGTTTCTGAATTTCTTCCTTAGTTTTAAAGCCCATGCTGAATAAATACTCGAACAACCAACCACCTTGATGGGCAATAGAATTATCGCACTGATGTATGGGTATTATACATTTTGGTTCATAATAAGCGCTCGCCGTGGTTATATAGTCATAGTGTGTGTTGTGTGCGTTGTGTAATGTTAAAAGCAACAATACACTACTCAAAAATCTCGGATGCTCAAAGCGTTAATCCTTCTGTTAGTTGACTCGACAATGCCTCGTCATTAGCAAAATTGACCAGATCTTCATGGCCAAGATCTTTCGTCATTCGATAAAATTGAGCTGTTCATGATCAGCATCAGCAATAATACACTACTCAAAACTTTTGTGACGTTCAGACAGCTCTTCTGGTGGAATTAAAAGGCATTCTTATATCTTATTTTTGGTATCTTATCATTAGCAAAATTGTTTGAATCTTGATGGACAAGATACCTCGTCATTAGCAAATTTGTTCAGATCGTGATGAACGAGATATTTTGCTGGAACCACAGACAAGATTAAACTCAAATACACCCCTCTAACCAAAATCAATGCTTATCTTTAAAAAAAATTGTATCACAATCACGATTAGTCGCTTGCAATAAGTTAGAGTATAACCTTGCGACAACTTATGCCATCCGACTCGATGATCCAGTGGTTATACATAGACATTATACAAAGACGGTTCTAGGAGATTTGTTAATGAAAGGCCATTAATCACTCTCAAAGAGGGCCAGTGACTCATTGCCCTCTGCCTTGGAGAAAAACACAACTTTCATTCTCCACGCTCCAACCTCCCACCCCTTAAATATTCATAACTCGGAGAGCGCAGCAAAAAGGATCCCTTGTTCCATCCCCTTTCGCCAAGGATATGTCAACTTTTTATTTTCCTTCCCATTTCAAGGGTTTGTGTTTGGGTTTCTTGTTTTCCTCCGCTTTTTGCATTAACTGGTCGTAGCCGTAAAAGTTTCTCGGAGCAACAGAACAAAAATGCCGAACTGAAGGGGGTGGAGTGGGGTAAAAAATCGATTGCCTCTCGTTCGTTTCAGCCGTGCACGTTGACTACATTTACATCTGATTAAATATTCCTTTTAGAAACCACACCCTAAAAAGATACGTGCCCTTTTGCACATACATCCCGGGTTTGCCGTGATTGTGTTTCACCTCGAAGGCGTGCATGCCATTTGCGGATGCACAGAGTGAACGTGTCATCCATGGGCATGACTTATTGTCCTCTCCCTGTCTCGGTTTGCAAGTCATGCAGGGCCGAGGCAGTAAGAAAATACATCCGAGGGTTTTTTCTGACTCTTTTTTTCCCTTGATAGTTCCTTTCTTTTTTCTTCGTCGCTGGAAAATTTATACAATGTGTAGGTAGCATCTGGAATCATTTTCTTGCGTGATCCGACGAATACAATAAATACTTTCTTCTTCCAAAGAGGGGAAGTTGGAATATTAATTTACATATTGGGACACTCAAAATGAGGATTCGTCTTGAGAATACGTGAATTTTTTATGAGGAAGTTATTCGGGCAAAAAACTAATTCTTGTGTGGTCGTTCTTCCTCGGTATTCGTGTTGGCTTAAGTGTTTCACTTCGTGAATTTCTGTCCTTAAGACGTTTCATTTGTCATTTTCGTCAAGGGAAGCAGTGAAATGTTCGTTTAGTGCTAAAACGAACAAGTCGCATTTGGGCTGATGAGGTATCAAGATAAGATGTAGTAGATAAAGTTGACTTGCTAAGCTATGGATATATGATACAAAAAGCAACTATCAGTTGAAGTCAGTCTCACGGAAACTTTTCATTTTGTGGCTGGTACATTTTAATCCTTCGGGTGATTGTCCCGACGTGGTATCTCGTCAGTTGAAGAACCGCGGTTGTTCAGTTGGAAGAGTAACGGATTAGCAACAGGAGAATTGCGAGTTCGAATCCAATTAAGGACCAACAAATGAGACTGACGTCCAGGGTGACCTCGTCATCCGACCGTAGATTAAAATTACGTGGCATTATCCTCGGTTCTTTCCCTTCGTATTTGATCCCGGACCGACGCCGATAACCTATTCTGTTGCTCCAGTGCGACGTTACTCAAGATACCTACCTCCTCATTAGAGAAACTGGTTACATCATGATCTCGTCATCATCAAAAAATATTGTCAGTATTTTGATGACGAAATATCTTGTTTTTAACAAAAGTGATCCGATCTTGATAGACGAGATATCTCGTCGAAACCAATAAGAGAGTTTAAGTAAAATATATATTTCTTTTTCCTTAACTAATTAATTTTGGTCCGATGTGTTACAATTCGCATGTGAAATTTTTTATTATCGTTCGAACTATTCTCATTACACATTAAAGAACTTAAACAACGTATAGCGTTTCATTTACCATCAAATAATTGCTGATTACAAACAAAATCCTTCTAAGCTTTAAATTAATAAAATTGTAATTTTGAATCGAATGATAATTTTTTCTGGGTAGCATATTTATTTGCTATTGCGTATTAGAAGAATATAATAAATAAATCGAGATATAAAGTCCTCAAAAATTTAGATCTTGGTTTCATAAGATTTGTTAAACTGATAATTGTAAACTAAGACATGGGAGTAAATTTTAAGTTGATTTTTGTATTAAATGGCGAATTTGAACAACCTCCTGTTTCATTGTAATGGAATATAACGACTTTTAGCTTTTAAAATTAAAATCTGTATTTTTTCATTTTAACTGATGGGACTCATTAATCCGGAGCGCAGCGGATTCGCTGTCGAGTAACGGATTAGCAACCATCAAGGTTAACCGGAGGGTTACGAGTTCGAAACTCGATCCGATCAAAGACCTCGTGTATGTGGAGGCTGGTGCACATTGAACCGGTCACTGCCTCAAACGTACGCACGTTCGCGTGGTATTGGTGATGGGCACTCAGGTGTTGACCTCGTGATCTGACCCGTGGTTCAAAATGGATTTTCAATCTCAGAATCCAAATTAGAATTCTTTTCTAATTGGAATTCTGAGATTCAAATTAGAAAAGATTGAATTCAATATCAGAATCAAAATCAGAATCCTTTTGAGGCGTTGCCCTCGAATCTTTCCCTTCGGAATGGATACTAGCCCGTAGCCAATAGCTCGTTGTTTCCCTCCAGTGCGAATTTAATAAAATTATATCCCTACGATTTTAGTTGCTAGCTTAATATTCCTTTTCTTCCTCTGAACACAGAAATCAAATTTCCTATTTATTGACTGAACATAATTTATGAAAACGTATGTTATACAATAAATAACAGTACGAGAGCCGCGGTAGCTCAGTCAGTAGAGCGTCGGGCTCGCATCGGAAGGGTTGTAGGTTCTGTCCTCAGCGGAGCCTGCAATTCTGATGTTTGCGAGATCGGCGCTTGGACCTGGCTAAAGACCGTCGTGTTCGCTAATGGTGGCTGGGGCACGTTAAATAGGTCGTGGTCACAAAGTCCCCCATGTTCCCATACCAAATCAATACCTTTGGGGGTACCTGATCAGGGGGTTATCGGCCTCTGATTGGGATCTAAATTATGCTATGTGTGAGTGAATGGATGTGTGAAAGGGACCTTCCTGTAAAACGGATGTGTCATGCATGAAGAAGTCCAACAATCCGGGGCAATGGCACCCCCAATTGGGCCATATATGGCCCTCACGACAATAACAGTACGAGAATAATAAAATCATGTATTGCAAATAATTAATTACCCAATCATGTATTACAAATAATTATATACCCAATCGTGTATTACAAATAATTAATTTCCCAATCACGTATTACAAATCAATCATGTATTACAAATAATTAATTACTTAATCCTGTGTTACAAATAATTAATGTTTCAAGAAGTATCCACTTTCAATACGAAGTTCGAGAAACAAAATAATTTTGTACTGTCTTAACAAAATATCATAACGCATATTATTTTATATATTATAGAACGAGAATCAAAACTGTTTACCGATCATAAAATAAATAATTAATGTTCAAATAAGTATCGACTTTCCATATGGAGTGCGAGAAACAAAATATTTTTTTTCTCCTTCCTTTATAATCTCCATTATCCCACTAAAAAGAATCAGAATTATAAATAAAGGTCCATTTCGAGTTGTTTTAAAATCCCTTTAAGTAACACGACGTGTACGACAAAACGAAACCTTCCCGTCTACGAATATGTGCAAGGAAATTGGATATTGAAGCTAACAGTGCATTTCCTCACACCCGCTTTCTTTAAAATAATATAATTTCAGTGGAGAAGAGTTTCTATTTTTCTACGACGGACGAGAAAAAAAATGGCTCGCTCTCAATCGAAAGAAAGACACAAAAACTCTTCCAATGAAAGCAGTTAAAATAACAGAGATTTCGTTTCAGTATAATTCTCGATTTCGACAGGATTAAGCGCTGAATAATTAATGCGTAAATTCTTTTCTAAGGCAACGCCTTGAGCGTCTATCATTCAAAGGGAATCTGCCATTTAAAATGGAATCCAATTATAATTACCTTTGAAAAGATCCGATCCTCTTCTATCTGAGCACATTCGATATTCTGAGACGAAATCTAGGAGAAAGGAAATACAGATTACTGGTGATAGTCGAAGAGAGGATGTTTTAATTTTTCATTTTCGTAGGAAATAATAATCAGTATTTATTTTGATTTGTCCTTTTCGTTGGTTTCTTTTCTTGTTTTGCCACTACCCCTAGGTGCTACAGAATGAAAAAGAGAGGGACTTTATTTTTTTAATTGAAATTATTTTGCTGAGTCGGGTTATTTCTTTTTTCTCCGTCATGTGTTGGTAGTGTTCTCAGATACTGAGCTCTGCACTGTTGGATTAGTGAAGATTACAAAATGAGAATGAGTTTTCTCAGTGCAAATGAAAGTTGTGTGAAATAGAATATCGCCTTTAGCAATTTTGTACCTCTTTATGTAAAACTACTTGAAATGGAAAAATATTAACCCCCTGAACGTAGCGAGTATATTTATGTTTCCATACATGCGTGTAGTTCTAAAAGCAATAATGTGTATTGTTGCTTTTACTAGTAGTCGCAAAAGCAACACTGTAATGTTACTTTAACCCATAGAACTCTTAAAAACTAAATGATGACAACTTTTTAAAAAATGCATGGATGCTTTCAACCTTTAGGAAAATTCATTGGTCTTTTCCTTGGAATAAAATTATTTTGAATGTTTCTAGATCCTCTACTTGGAATAAAACTGCAAATTATTTACTGGCCCATTTTGTAGAATAGAATCTTTTCGAAAGATTCTATTTCCCCTTTCCTTATGGAATACTTGGGGAATATTCTTTTGCTCATTTTCTTCAAATAGAATCTTTTGGAAAGATTCAATTGCTCTTTTCCATGGAATATAATCATTTGAAACGATTTCATTGCTCTCATCATTTACTTGAATAGAATCCTTTAGAAAAATTCTAGGTCCTTTTCTTGGAATAGAAGTTAAAATCATTTTATTGGCCCATTCTAAAGCATATAATCCTTTTGAAAGATTATATTTCTCTTTCCTTCGAATGGAATATTTGGGAAATATATTGCTCCTTTCTTTGAAATGTAATAAATTGGAAAGATTCAATTGCTCCTCTCCTTGGAATACAATTCTTTAGAAAGATTCCCTTGCTCATTTTCGTGAATAGAATCCTCTGAAATGATTCTAGATATTTTTCTAGGGAAAAGAATTTAAAATGATTTTACTGGCCAATTCTGTAGAATAGAGTCCCTTTGAAATATTCTGTTAGTCGTTTCCTTGGAATATATTTTATTGGTCGATTGAATAGAATCCTTTCCTAAGATTCTATTGCTTCTTTCCTTTGAATAGAATATCTGGGAAAGATTATGTTGCTTTTTTCATTGGAATACAACCATTTTGAAAGGTTCAATTGTTCTTTTCCTAGGAATAGAATTCTTTAGAAAGATTCTTTTGACCAAAAATATCAAAATTGGTTAGTTCATGAAATGAAGACTGCAGGGTGCACGATGGAATTATGGGTATGAGCCCCCCCCCCCCGAGCATTAATAGTAGTGATATTTTACTGCTAAACTTGCTGGTGAAAATTGTTCAAAATCACCATACCCTTTAAAGCGGGGTTTATTATTATTTTTTTGCAACTTACATACATAATTGGTTACGTACTTCTCTGTAATGAGAGATTTGAACTAAATAAATTATTAGCAAATACATGTGTACAATCCCTATGGGAAAAACGTTAGTGTCCAGGTGGTCACCTATGTGGTGAACAGGGAAGGTAGATTTTATCCTAATCACCCTTCATTTCCCTCTCTAAATCTGAAAATACAGAAATAAATTCAAATTCAAGAATAAGCTTTACTTGTTCTGCAATAACCTTATTTAAAGGCTCAAAGGACCCACCACACATTCTATTTAATCATTAAAAAAATTTGTTTGATCGGGAGTTTATATATTTCCATAGCAAAGCATTGTGTCATGTTTTTAATAGTTGCAAATTAATAATTTTCATGAGAAAATGTATTTAATTATTAAAATATTATTTAATAAAAATTGAAATTAATATTATTTATTTTAATTTATTAAAATTAAAAAGCAGATGATACTTGAAGCCAACAAACATATAAGTCCGGTACACGTTTCCTTCACACTTTTTCAAAATCCCCGCCACACAAAAATTAATTTTCCATACATACTCGAAGTCGCGCAGCGTCCAATCAAAAGTGTCCGACCCACACCTCCCCCATTCGACATGTCATGGAAGGGGGGGGGGTACTTATGTTGAACTCGGGGCCACCAACGCATGATGGGGTTTCGCTCCCAGGGGTCGAGGACCGAAATCCAGCCCTCCACTTCTGACCAATGACAGACCCCACCGGAGGAAGTCAACTCCCCCTTTCCCCACAGCGGCCGGAAGGCTCACGGTTGGATAAATCCTCGCGTGACGTACCGCAGTCACGTGATTAATGACAATGAAACCTGTGGGATGGGGTAGGGACATCACGTGAGAGAGACCGTATTATGGGGGTAACGCATCGTTACAGAGAGGGCGGTAGAAAACGATCTCTATGCACGCACCTGTTTAATACCTCCACCGCCACCCCGGACTATAGAACGGGCGCAAACTCCAAACGCCATCCCCCCTTTCGTATTCCTGAACACGTTTGAACTGACCTTAAGGAATTTTGTCACCATCGAATAAATATTAATCGACTGTTGATTGAAAGTTCCGCTTGAGGAACTTTTGGTGTTCCCTGTTCCAAAAGAGGCACTCCAAAAAATCAACGTCTACAATGTCTGGCTTCCATTAATGTCCATTTTGTCTTTGCTAGGGAGTTCTTATATTTTTCCGTAAGCAATTTTTAGACACCATAACCCCCAAAAACGCAATTATTTTATAAACGTTAACATAAAAAATATTAATGATATTATTTAAACGTTGTCTTCGTCATCTGACTGTAGTTCAAAATTACGAGGTGTTGTCTACGGATCTTTCCCTTCAGAATTGATCTCGGACCGTTACCAATACACCGTTTTGTTGCTCTAGTGCGAATTTGAAGAAATAGTATGCTTTCTTTATGTATTTAAGGTTGATTCCACCTTCGTTTTTTTTTCTCTCTGTGCCAGCGAAGCTTTCCTTTTGTGTGTATAATATTAATCTACGTGATCTACGTATTAATCTACGTACGAATCTACGGATAATATTAATCTACGTATGTCTATCTACGTGACGTAGAAAACGTTGCTTGACCAGATCTGAACTGACTATGCGCCATTAGAAAGCCAGCTATCAAAATCGTACAAATGGTTCCCTATAAAATTATATTCATGTATCCAATAGGATATGTATAGATATATATCTATATATGATCCTTTCTGCTATGAGTAACTGCAATTCAACTTAACGAGGTATTCCTGATACTAATAGTAAATCTAGTGAAATTCAAGAACCATGTTATTTGAAATCTCTCTCGTAATATGTAATAATACCAAACCTGTAATATGTAATAAAATCTGCATAGTTCCTACATGCGAAAAAGACGGGGTTCCACTAAAATTTTTAATTAAAAAAAATGTGTTAAAATCACAATATAATGTTCTGGGTTTGACAATAAATAATTGAAGATCTTTTTGCTATCTATTGGAGTAAGTTATTTCTAGGTCCTATTTACTGAATTTATTAGTTAATTTTCTCTGTTTTCGCCAGATCAGGGCTTGTTCACTGTTGTTATAAGGTGTTAAATTATATGCAAACATATATAAGTAATAAAATGGTAAATAAACCGATGAAACGGATGTCATAAGTGACATTACATTACATACATATATAGATGTATCTTGCAAATCATTGAGCACATGTGAAATATGAATAAATTGAGAAACCATGACAACAGGACTGCATCGAACATGTCGAAAGTTAAAAGTAATTGGTCTTAAAAAGGACCAGACATGCAAAACAACATAGACTAGTTTGCTGCTCTTCGGTTATTTCTGGTACACGAGCGCTAATTAGATTCGGACTTTTAACTTAAAGTGAATTTCGAACATCCATGCTTTGATCCATGCAACCATGATTGACCAGGATTCAAATCCAGAGTTTCTTGAACAAGAACGTCCACCAATAGGCTAAAAGGCGGGTGAAGAGTCAGAGATAAAGATAATTATCTTTGTCGAACTTAAAATCCCAAAGCTTGAATCATTCAGATCCCTCAATATGAGTTGAGTTCATGGATTGATATGTTCAGATTGGTCTGTTACTTCGAAGTAACATGAGAAATTTTGCGAGTGGAATTTGAATTTTCAAATGACTAAAAATGTGCATGTATAAACACTTATTAGATACAAGAGTAGGTTTAATCATATTCTTAAGTTTTTTTAGAAAATCTTAGAAAATGCTAAATTTAAATTATAGAATATTCCCCTTATCAAAATTCAGATACTATTCCTGTTCGACTCAATTGAAAACTGCCATGAATATTAGAACAGAAATAATAATAAATATTCCAATATGCATGCGCTATTACGTTGTTGCTTTTGTGATAGATATTTATTTTTCATTGTACTTTAATTTTGGTAAAAATAAAATGAGTATAAGTCCATGGTTTGCACATCTGAATATGTTGGCTATGAGTAGTCTCATTTCTCATTCCACCTAATAGAATTTCAGATTTATAGTTATGCAATTCGAGTGATTCAGGAAGTATTGGAACAATACAAAAACCACAAATCACAAAAGGGGGGTTATTCGTTTTTGGATAGTTGCTCCTTAACAGACTCCAAGACAATGATTTGTAAACAAAACATTATTACACCGAATGAATATTAACTTTAGTAATCTTTTCCTCCGAATTTAAAGCTTCGATAAAAAAGGAATAATTTAGTTGGTCCTTTTCATTTAAAGAAAAAACGTTTTTAGCACCAAAAGACACTCTTGTGTGGTGAATGCTTTTTAATAATTTAATTTTCTATTTAGTTATTGATACTATTGACAGTTTTAGTTCAGACTGTGAGTACTGAAATTACATTACAACATTAAAATGTGTTTTTCCAAATGGGACTCCATTAAAGTGTGTTTTTCCAAAGATGACAAACTTCTCATCTTTATTGTCTTAATTTTTGGAACAGAAATGGTGTCACAAATACTAAAATTAGTAATAGATCTATCGGTATCTTTCACAAGCATATAATTTATGTATCGTTCTGCCGAATTTTCTAAAATCGTATTGATCTAAATATTGACAAATTAAAATTCTGGGTCAGGAAAGAAACCGACCAAAATTTTAAATGTTAGGTTTACAGGAGTTATAAAGTATGTTAACGATCTACACACAAATAGAAAATATCCACGTGAGAAACAACCCCAAAATTGCGCATAAATGACCACTAATTATGTTGTTTTCTCAATTCTTTAACTCGAAATTTAACTTTGATATAGGAATTCCGTAATATGAAATAACATTCTTTATGGAACGAATAACTTAATTTATTTTGAATAATGAGAAGACATGGTCAGCATAAGGGTGTCGGATTAAAAAGTTTCTAATCTTTAACAATCCAAAATTAAAATAGCCTATTTCGTCGTTTTTGTCACAACTAACTTCATAATATATCTATAATCAGTTGGCAAAATGTTGCAAGCCCAATTTTGTCAAACTCAAGACGTTTCTTTCGAGTTATAGATGAAATCAGAATACTGAGAAAAAGCTAAATAGTTTTTCAAATTCTTCCATATATGTTCATATGAAATTAGAAAGTCAGCTAAACATCACATCTTTGCACAGAGTTTTGAATGCAGTATTTTTTTAGAAAACCATGATGATACCAAGCTTTAACATCTGATCATACATTTATCCTTCTTCATAGCATCCAAACAACCATAGGACATATATATATATATTTTCTAACACTATTAAAATAAATAATTTTGTTCTATTAATCTATGGAATTCTACACGTCCAGTTGATGGAATTTCAGATACATGAGAATTGACCTGATCGAGAGATAAATTAACCCTACCAGTGGTTGGTGTTGACGAGGTATCTCGTCATAAGCAAAACAGACCAGATCTTGATGGACGATATATCTCGTTATTAGAAAAAAACTGACCAGATCTTGATCAGATCACCATCATAAAAAAATTGGAAAAATATTGATAGTGAGATATATCGTCATCCCAGAAATTAATCAGATCTTGATGGATGAGATAACCTACTTACATTGAGAGTCTTGAGATGAGTCAAAAAAAATCTTAGCCAAAGTGTTAATTATTTAAAATAAACTTGAAAAGCGGTCCAATATAGACGAAATAAAGTTTTAAAAAAAACATTATTTCTGTGCATTATTCTGCATAAAGCATTACTTATAATGTTGAAAATATTGAATGTGATTCACAAATACAATAGCGTTCCCCCTGACACAGTGAATTTGCTTAGTGAGCTAACAACATGTGACATGCCGGTAGCGTAGATTCGATTCCTCCTTGAAGTGTATTTCGCTCTTTTGCGTCAGTAAAACTTTTATTGCGTGTGTTTGTCCATCTTGTCGTTGTCTGTCTTGTGTTTGGCGCAGCTTGGCAAAATATGGCCCATTCGCCATAAAACTCAATACAATCAACCATATACAATAACATGTCGTTACACGTCGCGTCGAAACATCGAGCATGGGCCGTGGTAGCTCGGTTTTAAGAGTAACGAATTAGCAATATGAGGGTTGCGAGTTCGAATCCAGCCAAAGACAGTCGTGTACAAAGGGGGCTGTCGCATGCTAAATATATCGCAACCTAATATACCCTCACGTTGGAGTGAAGTCGAAGTTTGGAGAGTGGTGTTAACCTCGTCATGACTGTAGTTCAATATTACGTGGTGTTGATCTCGTATCTTTCACTTCGGGTTTGCTCCTGGACCGTCGCCAATAGCCCGTGTTGTTGCTCCAGTGCGACGTTATATAAACACCAAATACCTACCGAAACATCGCTTTTTTTTATCCGCACACGGATGTATTTTTGGTTTGCTTACGGCAGAGGAAATTTCAATGTTTCTAGAGTTGGAATTCGAAGAACAGGTGTTTTATCAATTATTTCTCACAGTCTTTTCTAGTAGACCCTCCGCAACACTGAATTTTCGTGTAGGGATCTATAGACATCGTCAAGTTAGTGTGGTCTTCAATAGGATGGTAGGAAAATCGCGGATGATCTTCTGAAAAAATTATATTCTACCATGTTGTCGTTTTACATAACTTTAAATTCAAACGCGTAACAGAATGTATAATTAGCGCTTTTTCCTCTAATAAAAGTACCCTCAGGGGCACATGGGCATGAGCCCGATATACCCAATTGATCTATTCTCTTCTATTTTACTCTCGCCTACACTTCTGTTTCACCCCCTCGTCGTTGTTTTGTGTTTGGCGGAGCTTGGCCACATGTGGCCCTTGCGTCATAAGAAAAAAAATCTAAGACCAATAAACCAATCCTCTAATAAGTAAATTTCATTCTAGTCTTGCCTTTTTTTCTTCCCTTGATACATTACATATTTTTCTTGTCCCAATGACACTACGCTATATCACGAAACTACTGTGTTGGATAAAAGTTAGTAATTCTGAACCAGCTTCTCAAAATAGAGTCGTAAGATGGCCCTTTTTTTCAGTAGAAGTTTAAAGTAAAAAGAAAAAAAAAAGAATCTATTTATTTCTTACATTCCTACAGTCAAGGGCTAGTTCGTCGCAGAGTTTGCAGGAGTACTCAACAGAGGGAGGCACGGTCGTTTTGAACTCTACGGGGAGAGAAGGAATGAATAGGCTCATTGTATGCGCGCGCTAAGCTACTTTAAATATAGGTTAAGAATATGTTCTTGAGTTGTAAATCGCAACTCGACTTTGTGTCCGTCGATAGCTCAGTTGGCAGAGCGGTGGACTGTAGATGTTGAAAACAGAAATCCATAGGTCGCTGGTTCGACTCCGGCTCGACGGAGGATCCATTTTTTCCCCTCCTTGAACAAAATTATATTTCTGCAACTGGAGAAAGTTAAACGTTTTTAAAGGAAACATTTTTTCGTGAAGTTAAGATGTGGGGAAAGTGATTCTCAATTTTAATTTTCTTATCAATTTTCCTACTTGTTTTTCACACGCGTAAAAACACACGACTAGGTATCTCGTATGTATTAAAATATTATTCTACTGTTAAAATATTGACCTGATCTCACAATGGACGAGATATCTCGCCATTAGAAAGAAACTGATCAGATCTTGATCTCGTCATCATCAAGAAATAGGTAATGTCTCTTCATGGCAAAATTTCGTCGTAAGCACAATTGCTCCAATCGTGTTGGACGAGATATCTCGTCGAAACCACTTAGAGGGTTCACAGATATTTTTAGGAAAAACCTATTATTTTTGAGAAAACGAAAGCTCAATACTATTTTTATTGAGCGTTTTATCATTTTATACGATTGTTTGAGAATGATCTGTTAAACTTCTTTTTTCTTAAATGAAGTGTAACTTTCACCAAATGCACATGTGCAAGTAACATGCCCCACCTACACTGCATAAAATGGGGGACATTTTCCGTATTGTTTGAATTTTGCATATTCTGAAATACATTTTGAAAGTGAACGATCTTTCACACCGTAGTGAAATAAGGAAGTAATTCACTTTAAAAAACGAATGTATATAATTCATTGAAAAGTAAATATTCAGTATTTTGAGCCTCATTAAGAGAAATGAGTTTCTTTGACATACTAGATCGAAAGAAAATTTGAAGATTCCGTCTTGTAGTTATTTTCTGTGAACACTACAGGCATATCTATGCATTTTGGTTTGGTAATGTAAATATTCTACTGACTTTATTGAGCTATAATATATTACGTAGTGTTTTGTTGTTATTTCCAGAATGGAAGCTATAGGGGCACTACTAAAAGACTCGTTTGACGAAGTATGGTTGATACAGTGCTGGTTAAAATGAGACCTCTGAAATTTAACAACCAACATTAGTAAATACACCCATTAGGTTTAAGAAATCTACTTCACTTGAGATGTTAGAAGCAAAGCTGTTAGAATATATCACTGATGGATGAAAGGTTTTTGCTTTGAATATGAAGACTTTTGTAGCAATAAGAATGCTGTATTAAAAACAAAACTTTTTGAAGTCTTTACAATGTGAAAAATTAGAACTGAAAGTGAGAAAAGAAGAAATGCATTTCAGTGCACTTTTGATAAATGAAAGTTTTTGTGTGACAAATTGCCCAGATGTTTCATAGTGGATACCTCTTTTTCAAATTGAGTACTGTGATCTTTAACTTTTTTTACCATTACAAAATTCTTTAACGTTTTGATCAATTTGATAAAATCATATGTCTTCCTTATTACGTACCTTTACTCCAGACAAAGTATAAGCTACCAGTAATCTTTCTGATGACTTTATTTGTACATATGCAATCCAATATTCAGTATGCTGTATTTTAGCGATATAGTCATTGTCACTTGCTTTGAATCATAAAGGAATAACGGAACGGTTGAATAAATTTCGAGTCGAATATTGTTCAATAAAAAACTTCTCCTCTAGTCAGATTGTGCGATTGCAAAAATTTCGCTTTTTATTATCCTAGTAAATGAAACTCTCTTTAAAAGCTAATTGGAAATGGAAGTTTCGTAAATAATCTATTCTGATTAAATTAACCAACCAATTTTGATGAGGTAAGTTTCGACAAGAAAGCTTTTCCATCGAGATCTGACCAATTCAACAATATTTTGATGATTACAAGGTAAACATCTGGTCAGTTTTCTTCTAATGACGAGATATCTCGTCATCAAGATATCAATAAGTTTTTGATGATGACAAGTTCCACTTCTAGTCAGTTTTCATCTGATGACGAGAGAGGACCATGAGGTGTTAAAAATTAATTCTTAGATTTTATGTTACGGTTTTATTACAGAGCATTTCAGAGTAGTTAGAAAAGGAAAACTTCTTTGAGTGGTTTACGGTTTGTCTTTTACATAAATTGAGTAAAAAAAAGTGTTATTTCAAACTATAAACACGATTTGTTTCATGTGCTTTCTCAAATCGAGAAATATATTTTTGACTTCTGGAATAGATGAAACATTAGAAACGAACTCATGATTCTAAAATTTTTTGTGTGGCAAAAAGTTACCTCAGTACCCAGGTGCAGAATTATATTCAGCGTTCTGCAACACAACTCCAAGAAACTGTCATTGTTCCGCTGGCATTTTGTCCGAATTTTGAAAACTGCAGTCAAATCAAAAACAGTCGTAAAACACAATTATCGGCTCAATATGTATTACATATTTATAATAAAACATCAAAATTATTTAACTTATTTTATTTAAAAGCAATGCATACTTTAATTTACCATTCTGTCGATAACTTATCAAGTTAAATATTTTGTCATTGATATAGAAGATGTGTTATTTAAAAAGTGTTTGTGGTAATTTGGACGGTGTAGGGAGGTTGTTCAGCAGCTAGAAAAGAAAAAAAAGGTTTTTCAAAAAGTGTGCTTTGCACTGTAGAACATCGTAACTTATGATTGAAAAAAAAAATCGACCAAATTTGAGAAAAAATTATGGAAAAATTGTTTTGCAAGGACCTTGTTTGTTCTGCGACGTAAGTCGCAGTTTTAAGAACTCTCTGCTACCGGGCCCCAGTGCTGCAAATCAAACCAGTTAGATCTCTTCATTTTAAGGATTTTACGTGACGAAGTGTAGTTTTACCATTAATCTTAAACTTTTATTCTTACTATGGTATGGTAAAAGCGTTACAACATTATACTTTTAAACCTCCTGGTTGTTATCTCGAAGAAGTGCCTCGTCATTAGCAATAAAGCTTACCAGAACTTTATGGACGAGATATCTCGAGAAAAGAAAAGAACCTGACCAGATCATTGTAGAAGGTTTTTCTCGTCATTCGAAGAAAACTGACCATGTCTTGATCTCGTCGTAATAAATCATCGGCATTACCTCGATGTCTAAATATCTCGTTATTAGCAGAACTAGTCGGATCTTGATGGAGGAGATATCTCGTCGATGCCATTTGGAGGGTTAATAAATATGTTGAGTGAAACATAATATTTTTCAATTCCTTTGAGTTGTGCTCCCTTGATCTTAATGTATCTGGTTTGGAGAAATTCGGATCTGTTCAGCACTCTGCGAACGAATTGGCTCGATAATTCGATAGAAGGTCCTCGAAAAATTTGGAAAGGTAAATCCAGTAACATTTTCGAATGGAACAAACAATCGTTCCAAACCGCCCTCTGCCGAGGGTTTGGCAAAACGCAGACCATGCCATGCCTCTCACGAGAAAAATCAATGCGCAGAAACATTCAATTGCCGAAATGACGTCATCGGGGCGTGGCCTAGATCGGAAGTGATATTATAATGAAAGTCCAATAAATACTAGACATTTTTTTCGGCAACTTCGGGATGCAAGCCGAGTGTAACATTAATTTAAGAGAAAAGAAAAAGAGAATTAAATAATCATCATTAAAAAATGTCACGGTTGACTAAAAGGCATCGTAGCGTGACCACTATGATTATTATATTTCATATTTTCATTGTATACGAATCCGTTTCTACCTCTTTGTTTTCGAGACGGAGGTGTTTGCGTCTTTGTCTTTTTGCCGCCATCGAATTAAAGGTATCTGAGTCTGTGTAATAGAGGTTTATCATAATTGCCAGAAGATGGATGACGAGTTTCGGGTAGTTAGTCGACGGATGCTTCCCACTTTTTTTTTGAGGAATGAATAACGTCCACTACACAAATGAATGCATACCGGAATGGACAATAAGTGACTGGTCTAGAATTGCACGAATGAAGATTGATCACAGGGGAATGGAAAGTTTTGCTTCAAAAACAATGTCTTCATCTGTACCATTTCGGATTCAAATCCGCAGTCGTAGAAAATGGTTGGTTTGCTACTCTATACTTAATAGATAAGGAAAGGGTTGGATTGATCGGTTAATCTGAAAACATTTGTGTGGTGTTCAACTATCTATATATATATTTCTCTTACGTGGCACGCAAAAAAGACGTTATTTGTTACCGCGTTTTGGCAACATTGTGCGATTGTTTGTTTACTAGGAGCCTCGCGAGTCATTTGAATCTATAGCGTTATCGGATGAAATTTTATTGAAAAAAATGAATTTTAGACGAGCTGTTGCGGTTTGTAATAGAAATCTAAGAAAGCGGAGGATCTTTTCAAGGCTATTTAAAAAACGGTCCTTTTCAAGGCTAACAATTATAGTACAACAAGACGCGTGCACTACAACTTTCGACAACAAACTCAGTCAAAAAGTGTATGGGTGGCTCGAGTACTGGGGAAATGTACACACAAACAACATGCTGGGTATTCAATTTCAAAAGCTGCGCTCACATTGCGAGTAAAAATTTGTCCACAAAGTTTTCATCTAAATTCTGATTCCAGAGGTACTGTATATATCTTTTATGTAATACAACAAATTTAGATTTGAAAAATATTTTTTTTGAATATATTTTGTAATCAATCCCTTCTGCTAGGACACGTGTCTTCATTGATGCGAGCGAAGGGAGCATAGGTTCGCGCAGCGAACCAATGAGAATTGCGAAGCAATCCTCCGGGGGTTGGCGAGCGTTAGCGAGCAGGGGGCGGGCCCCCTAGTATTCAAGAATAGATGAATACTGTTGGTCATTTCGTGAACATTTGAAAAATGCTTATTGTTCGAAATTGTTGGATTGCTACCGTATGATACACAAGAAAAGGGTTGGATTGATTGGTTAATCTGAAAATTTCTCCAAAATTAATCTTAAAGTTAATTTTATTTGAAACTATTTATAACGAATATATGTAACGTTTGGCACATGAAAAGAAATTTATCAAAGCGTAAAACAGTATTCCGTGTACTTCTTACTGGCATTAATGCTTTTTTCTAATACGGTTCATGTAAAAAGTTCACACCTTAGACCTGTTACTGAACGACTAAGTGGTTAAACGAACGCTTTAGTAGTTGGTTTTGTATCGTTTATATCCATTTGTGTGTGTGTGTGTGTGTGTGTGTGTTGATATTCGCTAGAAAACAAGTAATATCGATTTTTGTGCCACATACGCTAAAAAATTGAAGATTCAAAAATTATGTAATAGCTCAATCTTCTGTTTAAAAGCAAAACGATCACGCTGTTCAAATGCTGAAATGTTATAGCTTGATTGCTAATAACAATTTTGTAAAATAAGTTACAATGATATAGTAAAAATAAACTTTTTTTTTAAAATTAAAGTAAATAAATGGGACTATCAATTTCTAGAATGTGAGGATCTTTAAATATAAATAAATAAATCCTAAGATTGTGCAAGAAATCTACTTTGAAGTTTAACTTCTTCCTTTGTAAAAAGCGTATAAATTCAAATTTTATGGAAGGGTACTGTAGCACATGTCCCTTAGGAATCCCACGTCTGCATTATACTCTATAGAGTTATTTAGTTTTTTATTCTCAACACCTAGTTACACAGAAGTCTTTAAAAAAATAACAGAATACATTAATATATGTATTAATTAACTTTAAAATGCTCTATATCTATAATATATTGGAAGAAGGAAGCCTGAAAACAATAAAAATCTGCTTGGAAATGAGTTTGAATTTTGATAATATACATTTTGATGAAAATATTTCCGAAATGTTCAAGAATCTTCAAATGTATATTTATTCGACACATTAATATGACTGAGGTTATGTTACGTCTTAAGTCTTTTGAGTGGAGAGCATTCAAATATTAATCGTTGCAAAAATTAATTAAAAACAAAAACTATCGAAGTTACGAATGATTTCTTTCGCAAACAAATATCACCAGTAGAAAAGGGTTGATATTTTAATCCTTCTGAAAGCCTATTATAAGGTTGTTTAACCATTCCTAACCACTGGGACTGAAGGGTGGTCGGATTAAGCAGGCATATGCTCAAGAGAGGCCCAGGAGGAAAAAGGGTTAACCTTCAAATGCCCGATTTCAGTAGGTTAATGACACACCGTACCAGGTGAACAGTAGGAAAGAGGGAAGAGGGTGAAACCTTCAACTCCTTCACATAGAGGCTACCTTTACATATCCGGATATTTTATATCGATACCATCCTTCCATTTATACGGATTTCGTCAATATCATCAATAGTTCTTTATTTTTTGATGCTTCAAGTTTACATCTTTAGATGAACAAAGGTTCGGGAAGTTGTATTTTCACAGGCGTTTTTCCAGATGATTCTTTAAAGCGACTATGGATAGTATTATTAATCCATTTATTAATTAAGAAACAATAATGACTTCATTTTTATCTGTTTATCGGAAGTTATAATATATAGTTCTTGCATGAATATATGCCATTTTCCGCTCAAGACATTGGAACTTACTGTTTTGAAAAAATGGAACTTTGAACATTTTGAATCTAATACAACAATTTCCTAATATTTCAAAACTTACGAAATACTTCATAAGAGTTCCATTGGAATTCTATAGAGAAAATAAATTTTGTTTCTACAGAGAAAACGAACTATTCGAAAGGGGATAATATTGAGAACTTCTACAGAAAAGTAAAGTCGTGAAACAAAAGAAATAAGCTTCTATAGAATCCTATCGAGTTTTGTACAGACGTTTTATAGAATTTACTTTATAGAGCTTATAGTAAAACCGGCCATTGTTTTATAGGATTCTATAGAAATTTTTTTAAGGGTAATAATCCAAAATAGATAACACGTTTGACATATTAGAAGACATTATTGATGCATTATTTGGATACTACTTAACTAATAACCCTAAAATTGAAAAAATAACTATGTTTAATTACGAATAATTTATAAAAAGGTGTGTGTTTTACAGAATTAATCCTTTGAAGACGGAACAGTGAAATAAAACCTCAGGTAAAGCAGAAAAAAATCGTAATTTGTAGCGTGAAGGGTTATGCCTCTAGTCTTGATCATTTGATGCAGTAGAATTAAGCAAAACTGATTTTGTGAAGAACTTACGTCAGTTCAATATGCATGTTGGATCTCTAAATGTTTAGATCTTGGTAATTACAAATTTCATCTCTATCATCATTTCCTTCTTTGAACTGTTATAATAAGTAAATTGTATAAAATCTCAATGAACAGGATTATTTTTTAATATTTGATTATTACAGTTTTGTTAAATACTAAAGTTACACCTGATTATATATTCAATTATATGCTTTTTATATTATATATAAACACATTACACAATACATTTACATTTTACACAAATGTAATAAGTATGGGGTCGTTCGTCATACGCAAATATGATTATGAAAGGTGAACTAATACGTGATAGTTTTGTAAAAAAGTAATATGAAAAAAAAAAAAGATAATGTATAAAAGCTATTTCATTAATTGCCTACACTTGTGAATGCATTTTAGAGTAATTTCTGCGAAACAAATCCAAGGAATGAAATAATAGTTATATCTAAACAATAAAGTCGATTTAAATTGGCACACCCTAGATAAATATAATTTTCTCACAACTTCGTACATCATATAAAACTAAATTTTATTCGTTAAGATTACTTACTCATAACCTGCTTATAATAAATTTAGCATGAGGCCAATTTTATAGTTTGAGGAATTCATAACACTCACCAGAAATTTCACACTTCTGAATCCAACGTTGAATGACCTAGAACGAAAGATAATTCAATTCAGGTCAAATCACACAAACTCAAATTTAAAATGAATACTTCCAGTTATACATATTTTTACAAACATATAGCGACACCAAAGAATGCATCCAACTCACAGAAGAGATCTTACAAAAGATTGGTAAATGATTCTGACACCCTCATTGATCGCAAAAAAAAATGACGTAACTAAATAGGTACATCACACAGAAGATATCTCATACATTCTGATACTTGTGTGTGAGCTCACACCACAGAGTGATAAAAAGTATGCATACAATACAGAAGAGTTCTCACAAAGAATTGAGACATGATCGTGAATCACTTGTGTGATGAATCGCAACACAAAGTAATGAAACGAAATATGTACACAACACAAAAGAAAGCTCAACAGATTCTGATATATGTACGTATATGTGTTATGACACACAAAATGATAAAATAAACTAGGCACACAACACAGAAGAGATCTCACAAAGGATTGAGAAATTATTTTCACACACTTGTGTATGGAATCACAACACAAAGTGATAAAACGAAATATACACACAATAAAGTTCAAAGGATTCTAACATACTTGTATGTGTGATCACAACAACAAAGTGATAAAATAACATATTGCACAACACAGCAGAAGATAATTCCCAGACGGTCAAATCATCCTGACACATAGCAACACAAAGTTATAAAACAAACTAAGCATACAACAAGGAAGAGATCTCACAAAGGATTGAGATATGATAGTGACAAACTTGTGTTGTGTATCATATATCAACACAAAGTGATAAAACGACAAAATATGCACACAAAGCAGGGAATAGCTCAAAGGATTCTTCTAACTCACTAGTATGTGTGATCACAACACAGTGATAAAACAAAATCCTCACATAACACAGAAGCGAGATCTCACAAAGGATTCTTTAAGCTTAAACTGAAAGTTACTTCGCTATGTTTCATCAGCTGCCCTTCTTCACTAATGAATATTCATCGCAAGGTGAAGGCCGATGAAAACTACCTGTCATGTAAGTCTTAAAAGGGTCCTTCCTCATGAGTTATATCTCCATCCAAGTCATAAAATAACCCCGCCACCAAGAAGAAATTTAACAAAGCGAGCTCAAAAACCTGCGAGGAGGGGAGACGATTTCGATTAACACGATACTATTAAAAAATTAATTAAAAAAAGGCCAGCCCTGCCTGCCACCTGGCGTCCAGATCACGAGTGACGGTTTTAATTTAATCTACAGAAAAAGGGATGTTCATGAAGATGGGCCTTTACAAGGCTTGTAGTCTTTAAAAAATTGAATGAGAATGTTTTATTGCTCTAACTAATTCGTTGATTGTTATTACTGGGGGGAAGATGGGAGCTACAGATGGTTGATGAAGGATTGGAGATCATGCATGTACTTGACAAGTGGTTTTTAAGGTTTCCTCATTTAAAAATATACGTTGTCTTAAATTATTTTTTGAGGATGTGGAAAGTATGTGTGATCGGATTTGGGACTTTTACATTTTCGATATTTCCTACGCAGAATTAATCGTATTTCTTCATGGTGGAAAAAAGTAAGACTTAATGAATGGGGCATTACTCTTTCCCTCATGAATCAACTAATAAACGATATTAGTCATGAAAATGGCTGTATCTTTTGTTATTCTTTATTAATAGACATTTTTTTTTAACTTAACCCTCTTGGCGTCACGAGATGTCTCAATAGTGTAGTATTGCATTTACCTTGACCACACTCAATGACTGATTGAATTTTTAATTTTACGTCATGGAGTCCTAGACAGAAAAAACTGCGCCAAAATGATTCACGTTTAAAACTTATTAGTACTCATGAAAAACACTCGGCACCCAAAGGCTATATTCTCATATGTATAAAATTTGATGCAATTGTGAGTGGTAATTTGTTATAATAAGTCTAACTTAATTTTTCGTTGAAGAAAAATGTCAAAAATTTGTTAGAATGTTTTTTAATTAAAAAAAATTTCAATTTTTTAAAGAATTTCTTAAATGCTACTCCTCTTTTAAAATTTGATATTTTAGTTTGAAATTTTTAAGTAGGCTGGTAAAATTTTTCTCTTTACTTCTAAAAATGGAATTTTTGATATCTTAAATATATTTTTTAAATTCGATTAAAAAAATCTAAGAAAAATCATGACAATTTGAGATTTTCCAAATTAAAACTGCAATACAAAATTTTCTTTTTTGTTTTATTCAAAATTCTATTTTTAGTTCTATTAATCATACTTTTAAGAGCATGCCATAAAAATTTCAGATGAATTGGGTAATATTTGAAAAAATCTCAGCATTTTTACCTCTTCATAGTATGCAAACTCTCTCGTAGTATGCAAAACGTTGAAATTGAAAAAAAAGCAATTTAAAGCATGGAGTCCTATGCTGGACAAACTGCACCAAAATGATCCAGGCTTAAAACGTATTGCTCATAAAAAACACTTATGGACTGAAAAGTCATACTATTGCTTGAAAGAAATTCAAGAAATATTCTGTAGAATAATAAAGTCAAAATTGGTTAGAGACATGCAGCGACAAATTCTGGTTGTCTATTGGATATAGTCTTGTGAGACCTTTAGATGATAAACTATCCTTCAAAAAAGCTAACGGTAAAAGTTAATATCGCTAGTTGTAGGAGATGAAGATTCGATTACTCTCGGAGTGTAGTTCTGAGTCAGTAAACTTTCCTTACGAGTGTATCCATTGCTAGATTTTGTCTGTCTTGGTCAAATATGACCTTTGCGCCATAAAAACTCAACCCAAAAAAAGTTTATTTTAATTCCACCAGAGACGTCCTATTCGAGACGGTTTCACATTAGCTCTTTTAATGACAAAAAATTACAGATATGCTTTTATATTAGAGATAAGCTATCTTTAAAGGGAGGGTAGTTTAAGTCCAAAAAAAATTTTTTTAGTAAGATACGGCTATTTTCAAGACTAAAATCTGCGTGGTATATAACCATGTGACAGTGGAATAGCCTATATGTCTCTAATATTGGACTAAAATTAGACATACAGCTTCGAGAAAGAAAAAAAAACGATCCATCGGTTGTTCTTGCAACTGTCATAACAGAACAAGTTTGTAGAAAATGTCTCTATAAATAATTATACATAAAACTTTGACTCTTTTTTGTCAATAGTTTTTTTTTCACTAATTTTTGCAAGTTTTGTAAAAAAATGAACTAATTGCAATTTTAGCAAAAGAGAATGACAACGTTCAACTTGAATAAAGTACAACCAGGAATAAATAATTGTAAATTCAAAATTTAAAAAATATAGAAATACGATTTTTACTGTAAACAGAACATCCGTTCGAATTATCAGTAAAAATACTTTTGCTGCAACATTCAACTAAATGATCGCTAGTTTCAACATAACGAAATGATAATTCAGAATACGTAACCCCAATGACTAAATAATTGTACATAAGGACTTAAAATAATACCGTGTAAGAAATTATACATGATAGCAATTGCGAGCAGCATTGATTAAAATTATCAGCGAAAATGCTATTTGTGTAAAATTTAACAGAATCGCTAGTTTTAGAAGAAAGAGGTTGTAATTTTCTATCAGAATAAAGTACTCCACGGCTAAATAATTATAAATAAGAAAATGGCATAATAATATGTCCATAAGAAAATCTATAGGTACTCATGATTACATTGTGAACAGCATCTGTTAGAATAGTCAGTGAAAATACTATTGCTGTAAAATTCAACGAACCTTCAAAATATCACAGAAAAAAAATGGAAAATGTACCTCGTTAAATTAAAATAAAAAGTTCTTAAAGATTTTGAAGTACAATAAAGTCCTGTCTTTTTATTTGAAATCAGCCTATCGATTCCTTTCCGCCATCTTACAAAGTCCACGAGAGATGTAATACGAATGCCCATTGTGTGAAAATCTCGGTTACCGGATTTTGCAATATATTCCGGTACAGTGCCCTAAATTAAACTATTTCAAGGTGCGAAATGAGGGTTACAGAACCGGAAAGGGGGCAAAGGGGTGCCTTTCAGGAAACTTTAGGAGGGTAAAAAAGGGTTTCCCTGTAACCCCTTTACCCAGAGGTGAATGACATACATTTCACAGATGCCTCGTCCTTCACCGTACGTTACAATTTGAATCTTGCTTTCATGTTTAAAGTGACAGATGAAAATCCGAATTTTCACAACTCTGGCACATTTTGCGATAACAGCGCTTACAAATAAGTGTTTTGTCCATTAATTTACCCTTTTTAGGTTGTACATTATCAGTTATTGAATATTTTGTAGTATTTGGTTTGAGAAAATAACAAAAAAGTTTTAATTTCTGTCATTTTGGTTGGTAAATTTTTCGAAATAAAAATAACTAAGTTATCTTCAATATTAATGAGCACATTAAAAGTTATAAAAGAGCTACATTTTATTTCTTTATTAAATGCATGGCGGTTTCAATTATATTCGAATAATGAGCCATTGGGATAATTTTCATCCAATAGATACGAAATCGTACCTTTTCCAACCTCAAGTTTTTTCCGTATTGTAAAAAGAAAATTTAGCTGTACTCTAAACCTAATAATCGCAGAAAAGATTAATTTGATCAAGAAATCAAAACTGGTTATAAATCATGCTGGGAGACTGGGGGTTGTAGAGCGGATACAAACATGCGAACTCCTCAAGGTTAATCAGACGCTGTGTATTAAAAGATAACAGAGCAAACCAAAAGCAAGAATGTATCCCATAGACTGTCTAAAGAAAGTAAAACGAGTAAAAGAACAACAGAACTCTACACGTTGATTAGTTTAGCACTTTTTATTTAGTGATGCCGAAAAAGATTCTTAAAGTTGACGAAGTGATCTTAATGATTTATTTAGTTCCAACACTCTTATATACAAATATCAAAATCTACTAAATATTGTACATTCCGCAAACTAGCTATATAATTTATAACTCTATAACGTTTATTAGTTTAGGCACTTTTAATTGTAATGCCAAAAAAAGAATCTTAATATAACAAGCAAACATGGTGATTAATTTATATCAAATCACCCTTCGCTCAAATTCCTCAGGATATAGTATGTATATTTAATGAGTTTTTTTACCCATAGATGTGTAACCTAACCTGTACAATAGGATGGCTATGACACGATACCAATAGATGTTGTCCAAACAGCATAGGCTGCATTTTCATTCAGAACAAATTTCAATAGCACATTTTTGTTCACTTTTTAACAGGAAAAAAAATATTTCTCCTAATTACAGTCGTACTTGGCTGGTAGCCAAGCGTTGTGAAAACAAAAATGATCTACATAATCTCAAATTAACCACCAAATTTTTTTTGTTTTATTTTTTTCAGGGTAAAAACCGGATTGTTTATGCATTTTGCTCGATATAGTTAACACCATTTTTTTTTACCATATGCTTTACTTCTACCCATAAAACTAAAGATAAAACCTCACAGATCTTTATTGACAAGTAATCTCTCATAAAATTAAAGACGAGAAAAATACATAAAAACTCAAATTCAATAAAAAAAAGTCTACTTCCGAGGGGAAAAGCATCAGGCAGCTATTAAAATTGATCTCTATATGTTCCTTATTGAATTAGTTCAGAGTCCATAAAATCCAATAACAGACGGCACTACTGGCGCTGGTTGAAGGAAAAAAAATGTCCCGTTATGGAAATGACACATTTTTTTATTGCTCCTCTTTAACATATAGCTGAGGCTTTTATCTCGGTTGCGATTTATCTGGAGCAATAACTCTGTACTCTTTTTTCCCCTCTTTAAAGTGTAGCACCATAATGATGTGTTCGATTTATAATTAGCGATGATTGGCGGCTGTTTGCGAGCACTTGGCGATGAAATTGGTGAAGTGTTTTGTCGCCAAGAATCTTTTAAGTTGTATCTGATATTGGAATAATTTTGTGAAATTCCTCTGCCCCTCATAGGGATATTTCCGGCACCACGGTACCGGGTCCAACAGCAAAGAGACCTGAATCTTTGTACTGTAATGGTTCAACACAGTTTTCTAGGTTTAAGAAGTATTTTCACTTTATAAAGTAGTTGAAAAAGTGCAAAGGGAGAAAGAATTTATCTATCTGTGCAAATGAAACAAATAGCATTTGTAATACATAATTGTGTTTCATAACAAGCCTATTATCTGATGTCATACTGGGGCCTTTCATTTAATTTGGTACTAGGATGTTGCTAGTATCAGGAGTGCATAAGTGTAAGGCCTGAAACTTAAGTCATTTTCTAACCTCCTTAACCTATTCAATTTTAAAATTTCTTCGTCTCAAACACATTATATTATCACACAGCAATGCCCTAATGTGTATATGAGCACTATATTTTCATTCAAACACGAATATTAACTGCGGCATTTAATATCTAGAAACGCAAAAATGTTCTCGCCATACGCTTGTTACATTACATCTCCTACAATACGACTATAAACGAAGACACAGACCTGGAGCAAAATGAGCTAGCTAATTAAGCGGATTGATGTTGTTACCTAGTAGCTACTCTCATGCAAGGGAACTACAAGATTTCACGGAAGGGATTTGAAAGCAGATTTACCTGGGAATTCTTGGAATGGGATTAAAAATATTTTAAAGGAGATTTACCTTTGATTTCTTAAAATAGAATGAAATGAACACCCAAATTGAAATGGTGTACTATCCTGTGATGGTTATTTGAGATAAACTTTAACTGTGATGAAAGATATATCTGAGATATTCTATGTTTATGTTTTCAAAGTTAAGAATTACATGCGTCTGTAATACTATTCTCTGGGTTTAACAATTAGTCTTATTTTTACAAACACCGTTAAGCAATTTCAATTCTTGTTGTTTCCTTTAAAGTTTTTTCAATTCTTCATATATCAAGTTAGAAGTTGCGATCAATCTGCAATTTAAAAAAAATATTGGCGAAACAATATATTGCTTCGATTTTTATACATACAAATCTAAAAAATTCTGAATCCGATATTCAAACGAATTAGTACTTATCTGAATATATAACTACTCTTAGTTTTTAGTTTATTACTCATTTTGCTAGCCAGATTTACTCCATTCATTTGAAAATATTTCTCTATTCTAGTCACAAGGGAATTTGAAATGCTACTAAAGAATCATTTTTAAATGAAGATAGAATAGTTTTAATAGAAGTCAGTTTCATGTAAACATTTTTGTTTACACTTGGGATAATAGATTTCATTTCCATTTTTAAAGTCTTAAATCTTATATATCTAAACTTGTAAATGAAATATTTTATTTCCTGGTTTTTGTCTCATATTTTCGATTTTGCATGAAAAAATATTTACCATCAAACTCAGTTTTGAAATGAAATGTTCTGTACGATACGAATCATTAAGACTTTTTGGTGCTTTACTTCAAATATACGGTTTCAATTCTCAAGGCTCACATGAATTAAAGCAACGATTAACAATTAGTTCTTGTGGCTATTTCTTAATCTATAATCAGTTCACAAGACCCTACTAGTGGTAACTTTAAGCTTTACGATTCGGTTCATGGTTTTGAGTCCTTAGCAAATTGTATATCAAAGATGAGCTTCGATAAGAGTTTTAAGACTAGCTAATTTTAGCTTGGTTTAAGGGAATAACGCCTGAAAAAGTGAGATTTTACAGTGGTATTTTCTGCTGTGTTTATGGTATCCGTCTACCATGGATTATTTCTAATTTTTACTTTTTTTTTTCAATCTCATCTTTCTTAGGATTCTTTTAACCAATAGATGCGGTCATTCCGTTATGTGTGTTGTGGGAAAACACAATACTACATCACAGGGAAATCTCGTAACGCTCAGAGGGATTATTTACTGTAATATAGTTAGTAGAACTAGTTAGTATTGGCTTAGCTCAAGTGGATAATACCAGGAAGGATGTCCCGGTATTAGATTCTCAGGTACTTAGAAGTCTTTTTAGATTTTGAAAGAGGATTGTCTTCGAAAATAGAACTACAGATTGGTTCATCTTGGCTTCATTTAAGTGGATAACACCATAAAAGAATGAAATTTCCTGGAGCTAGGCGTAGTACTTACTAGGAGCTTACAACTTCAGATTGTCACCAAAACAATGGAAGACTTTATGTTTCAGGAGTCAAACGAAGCCACAATTAACACACAATTTTTGAAATTAATCCTTCGTTTAAAATTGTTACGTTACAAGGAAGATACTTTTGAGAATATGAAAAAGCCCCTTTTTAAATCAACAAATTGTACAATAAGAGTTAATTACAAAATATAGTTGGTAGGATTGGTTAATATCGGCTTAGTTCAAGTAGATATTTCTCGGTGTTTAGGTCAGATTATCGGAACCGGGAATTGATCATTCGCTTAGAGGATTGATCCCGGAACGTCGCCAATAGCCCGTTGTGTTGCTCTAGTGCGACGTTAATTAAAATCACCAAATTATGGAACCGAGAATTGACTTTTATAATAGTTGTCTAAATAAGCTCTTTTGTGTTTCATTGAAGTGAGTTGATTGGGATTTTTTATGGCACAATGGTCAAAATTAGCCATCATTACAGTGGATAACACTATGAGATTTCCCTACATCAGGCGTCGGTTAAACGCTTCAGATTCCCAGAAAACCCCCATCGCAAGCCTTATCCGTAGCAGCATCGGGATGTCAAGCACGTCTCCCCGACATTATTATTAGGTCGAATAAAAATGTCACAGGATGACACTTTTGTCATGTTTAGGACAGGGGACGGTTGCGGACCGCCCCTCCTGCACGAACATCGGAAGGGAAGCTCACCCAGTGACGTGCGGCAATTTTCCGCAGAATTATGTGGCACTAAAGAAGTTGGAAAATGATGAATGGCACGGACGTTGGTATTGCGGTAGGTCGTTTCCTTTCTTCTCTCTTCGGTGCCATTTTTTCTCCCTCGCACCCGTTCACTTAATTGTAGAACCAGGTGCAACCTTTTGTCCTCCTACAAATTTCAATCCCGAGTTCTCGAAACGGATGGAAGATGGATTGCACTTGATTAAATTTCAGTGCGAGCGGTCGCACACGACGAAGACGGCAGCATTCTTTGACTGTTAATTCGGGTGGCGTTTGTTGTTTCCCGAATCAGCTGCTATGGAATTCGGAAATGATTAAGACTTCATTATTCATACGGTGTTGTCTTGAGTCTTAACGGCAACATGATGTATTGCAGTCAGGTTTGCTCGATGGACAATGGAATGAATTATCTGGAGACGGAAATGGTTAAAGCCTCAGAAAATTTTAGAACCTCTAATTAAAAAAAAATGTTTTAGAATAAATTTGAGTAGGCTATTGAGTCATAATGTGGGTTGTAGGTTAAAGGTAATAGTATACAACTAGAAAATCTCTAGTCGCTCAATGTGTTAAAACTAGAAAATTGCTCTTCTTAGATGGTTTAAAAGTGTGGCTCATAGCTATGTCATCCGGATAACTTCGATCCATGAAGCTTCTGCTTATCGTTTCAAGATTAAAAACACAATTTTTTTTGTTGGATATACACCTTCAAACAATAATTACCTACATAGTTCGGTATACATCTAGGACGAATCATTGTACTCGAAGACAGACAGTGTGTACATAGTTCGGTATACATCTCGGACAAATCATTCTTCTCGAAGATAGACTGTGTCTACAAAGTTCGGTATACATTTCGGACAAATCATTCAACTCGAAGACAGACAGTGATCTCAGTTCGGAAAAATGTTGATGCAGATGAAATACAGATCACACTTGCAGAGTAATTCTAAATTCACGCTGCATATTTATAAAAAAATTAACTCTTTAGCTATTTATGAGACACTTGAACAAAGCTTAAGAATAGCAATTATCAAAACATTCAGTCGATTCGTTGGGTATATTAACACCAGCCTTTGTCAAGTATGATGAGTTGACAATAGGCTCTAATTCTGTTCGAAGACTGGACTCAGACTTCAGGGCAAGTAATAAATTTAGACAGATGAAAACAGATTACACTTGCAATGAAAATATTAAATCACGTAGCTTTTACTAAAAAAGTTTAACTAACTATGAGACACCTGAACAAAATTCCAAATTAGTAATTCTCAAATTTGATTCATTAGATGTAGTAACACCAGCCTTTGTCAAGGATTATGCGATAACAGTAGGTTCTAATTCTGCGATTGCAGTTACGTTGAGACAGCTGAAAAACATATCTCACTTGCGAAATAATTCTTAAGCCATACAGCGCTTCTTAAAAAATGCACTCTAGCTTTTTAGGAGACACTGAACAAAATCTCATATTAGTAATTCTATAACTTTCTGTAGATTCATTAGGTGTAATATCGTCAGCCTTTGTCAAGAATTCTGAGTTTACACAGTAGTCTCTAATAATTCTGCTATAGAACAGAGGTCTTAGAGTTCAGAGAACTTGAACAAAATTAGAGCCTGTCAGTCCTGTGTTTTTTTTTTTTCAGCTGTCTCAACATATAACTTGCTGAGACAACTGAAAAAAACCCCGATCAAACTGGCGAAGGAATTTTTGAGTTAAGTAGTGCCGCACTTTTTAGAAAAACTACTCTTCGGCTATTTATAAAACACTGAACAAATGTTGAGTTGACAGTAAGCTCTAATTCTGCTCGAAGACAGCATTAAAAAATTTTTAATCTTCAACCATTTATGAGACTGAATAAAACTTGAAATTATAGTTCAAAGTACTTCGTTAGTTATTCTCAAAACATTCTGCCAATTCATTAAGTGTATTATCACCAACCTTTGTCAGAAATTCTGAGCTGACATGGGCTCTAATTTGTACAAATTCCCATGCACTGTTCACCACCACGTAAGTATGGCCGAAACCTGACTTTTGGAGAGCAAAAGGCGTTTTTTCTCCCCATTCAAGATCAAAAAATCTCCCGAGGCTGCCAACGGACAAGCAATTCATTGTCGGGCACTTGAACTTCCTTGAAGAAGTGCCTCTCAGCCCAAGTGTCATGTAAAAAAGGACTCTTCGTCGCCCCGAGGCGTCGAGTTCGAAGTTCAACGCTTCCATAAATCTTTCTCGGAAGATATTTCTTATTTTAGCCTTTTCCTCTTCCTCGTGCTTGGGATAAACGTGGACCGGTTCTTTCCAGGCCGGTGTTGAAAGTCGATGAAGATGAAATGAGATCGTTGCGAAGTTGTGGCACGTAGAAATTAGTGGAAGGTGGGACGAGGGACCGATTCGTTTAAAAGGCAATCGCCGATAAAGTCGGTTTCAATTGGCGTAACAATGATTTATGGCATTCGTCTGAGATATCGGTTTTTATCTTCTGCACTTAACACCACGCATTCGCTTTTTAATCAGAAAATTCCAGAACGGCTTAGGCCGACAGCTAGATAGAGTTGTTGGGACGTTCTGCAAATGGGAATTTGGGTGGAATTGTCCCCAGCGTGGGTTTTTGAGTTCAGGTCAAGAGATATTGCCAGGTGTGATCTGAGAGAGATGTCACCATTAAAGTTACTCTATTTTAAACTAAAAATACATCGGTTAAAGAGTAAGTCAATTGAAAATTGAAGTTCATTTTCATCGATGAAACTCGTTGTGAATCAATGATTGATCCGTTCGAAATCGACAAGAAAATTAGATCGGGGCATATATTATTGAGGTATCTATAGATTATAATATGGATATTCATTACAAATACACAGAGAGAGAGAGAGAGAGAGTATTCCACAAGGCTAACAAAAGTGGTTAAGCTGTTCTTTAGAATTATAATCGATAGCATGAATAGAAACTGCGCTGTAATCCATCAATTACTATCCTAAAGAAAAGTTTTACAGTGAAAAATAATCAGCATCGACAAAGATGTACAAAATGCACACGGCTGTCTGACTCAGAAATGGACGCGACAACAGCAGAAGAGAACGACATCTTTCAACTTCAAAATAAAATATAATTTTACTTCTAGATGTACATTTACAGTTTATCGACGGAAAATGTAATCTTCCAAATTTCAAGTACATCTGATCCCAAATCCATTCTGGGGTCCCACAGTTTCTGTTTCTTTTTTTTTAAGAAACCGAACCGTGACCATTGTCATTTTATAATTATTTTCATGTCGATCGATAACAGACGGTCATACGATTCGTAACCTGAATGTAATGTCATAACGTAACACACAGCCACTTTAAAAAAAAAACCGTTGAGCATAGTCATCAATTAAATAATCTGAACAAGAGTTTCTGACTTTACCCTCTAGCAAAACCTTAATATACTGGACATTACATGTGAGTCAATGCACATTTTCCGTGACACGTAAGACCTACAGAGAAGAAATTCATCTGAAAAGGTCATCATTAAAGGCAAAACGAAGCATTTCCTTTTTACCTCTCGATTATGTCAACAGCATAAAGGTCCATTGAACATGGTTAGAAGCAGATGAAAATTTATGAGGGTTGACTTCCAATTACCGAATTCAATTCATGGAAAAAAATAATCTTCCAACTTTCAGTTAAACCCATGATCCCAGCCATGACATTACCTGAGACAAATCATCCCTAAAACCTCCCACAGAGGAAAGGTAACCACCGACTACATCACCATAATTTAGCCAACCATGTTACTGTTTTTTAACTTTTTCACGAGTCGTATAACCGCATCTGTCACCATTTCCTGTTTCCCACTCTTTTAAAAGGGAAGAAACTAACAAAAAAGAAAGCGTTCACGCCGGTCAATAACTTAAGTGCACAGTTGGAAGACACAGGGAAAAAAAAAGAATCGACGGCCAGTGGACCGTGAAAAGCTCCAGCCTTGGCTTTTAACGAATTGGTCGGTTTTCCCCTCCTCTTAGAACCAACTGTCTCATCAATGGACCCAACGTTTCTAATTGGACCTCTGGCTCAGATGAAATGCCACTTTTGTCCAATTAGATAGGCTGTCCATGAAGCCGAACGAGGACCTTTTTTCTATCTCTCCAAAATCATTCGATAAGCCAATAAGCCGACAAGATCTATAATTATTATTAAGAGAACGCCACATTGTACCAAAAGAATTTTCAAAGCCATTTTTTTTCATGCCTGCGCTAAGGTACGGATGACAGCTCCGTGCTGATAAGATACGACAGGATTGTGGATAGATGACAGTTTTGCGAATAATCTGAAAAGTGTGGAGGAATTTCCTCTTGTTGGTACTTGCGTACAAAGGGGAACCGATTTCCCTCCAAACTACTAAGCGTACGATTACGAGCTGTAAGCAGCCGTTAAGGATAAAAAGATGGACGCGTTTCGTGATATTGCTGCATGATGGATGACATTTTGAATAGTATGATGGTAAATGGCGAATATTCCTTTACGGAATACAGATGTGGCGTAAGGGGTATTGTGTGAGATTTCAATGTCATTTTCGTTTCGGCTGGTTTGGAGATCGTTTCGAGAATTTATATATTTGTTCTGATTGAAAGTAACCATAGCGCTGTTGCAATTGCCTTCATGTTTTTCGTGAGGTTCGCTCAAACATAAATTTTGACCTGGTTCGTGTTCTCTCTTAGGTTGTTTCATACCCACCCTGATAAGGGAATCGTTTTCTGTGCTGAGCTATCAACTGTGTTTGGAAAATATATTTCTTGCTACTTTGTAATATTTGCAGTGGCCTAGCGGACATGGTGGAAATTTCAAATAAAATACACAGTCCACCATTCAAATACCAATAGTTAGTTTAATTACATGGCGCAAGGGTTATATATGCCAAGCTGTGCCAAGCGCAATGCAGAAGTCAAGTAATAGCGTGAGCGAAACTTGTCCAGACATCACCAGGGACAGAGGTAGTCCAGTGGGTTATGTCTGGTTACAAATAAGCAACCGGAGTGTTGAGTTCGAAACTCGATCTAACCAAAAACCGCCGCATAAGTGAAGACGGTGCACATTAAATCTGCCATGGCCTCAAATGTGTACTCGGATCTTCCCCTTCGATATTGGATTTGGACCGTCACCAATTGCCCGGTATGCTGCTCTAGTACGATGTAAATTCAACTACCTACCTATCCATACCTATACAACCTGGCAAAATTAATCGTAACAGGTTGATGCCATATTTGGTGACATTAAAATGGGAGTAAAAGTACATGTATTCTAGTCATGCTTATGAAACGGATAACATCCCAACAGATTATGCAATCTTAAAGCTAACATGCATTACATGCTTGAATACATTCTATTATTATTATTAATTAAGTTATACACTTAACCCCAATTACTTTCAGAATATTTAGACATTATAGTAAACAGAACATATTTAGTCAGTTGGTCAAGAGGGTATTAACAGCTAAATTAAATATTAATGGGCATAAATATTTAATATTAATGCCCATGTTTCATTTTTAAGCTCTCTTTTTATATGATGGTTTTATTTATATTTAGGTTCGATTCCTCCCTGTGTATTCCTCCATGTGTATTCTCTCATCTGTATCAGTAAAACTTTTCTAGTGTATGTCCATTTACTTGACATTGTTTGACACAACTTAGCCAAATACGGCCCTTACGCCATGGAACACAACCAACCTATATGTATATCAGTGTCTTCTACGATTTCCTATAAGCTGTTAGTATTCATAAAAATAAAATTTTACACATAGCCCGAATTAATTGGTCCTAATTGCCAGTTATTAAAATTAGCATTAATTAAATGAAGAGTACAATTTGTAATGCCAAAACAGCCACTTTAATTGTAGTTGTTCAAGATCTCATACCTAGAGATAAATTTTAGTTTACCAAGAAATTTTATATATTTGGAGCAATAAACTAAAAAAATCATTCTTTTTCAAAGCGCCTATAAGTGATATACAAGGACCTTAAATGTAAAAATATTTTATTTGGTTCAATAATCCAAAAAAATCACTCCTCTTCAAAGTACCAATAAGTGATATACAAAGACCTTCAACGTCATCCTAAATATACAGCTCGTGTAAGCCAAGTTTTCACCAGACAGACGCTTCCTGTAGAGTTTAGACACCCATAGTTAGCAGACAAAAATAACACAAAAACAGCCGAGTGGGCATGTAATTACCGCGAAGTACTCTATGAAAATATTTTTACATAACGACAGTTCTTCATGTCGGAGTGCAATTGTCCTCGACTGAGCTTACAAAAAGCGTGGTGCTTGAGAGTGCCAGAACGTAAGACTGGCATTATCCGGCGTCATTACAGAGATTTGGTGGAAGGCTCTAATGACTGGACTTCCAGGAACGGTTGGAGCACGCAATGTCACATAGGCGGCCCACGGTGAAAAAAAAGCCATCATTTGGGACGAGGTTGCTGATTGACAGCCTTCCCGAACGCGCTAGATGTCAAAACTTTTACCCCAAATATCTTAATTGCAGTCCTGGAAACGTTAAAGTGCCCTATTTTGACGTGGACGTAAATGCACATGTCTCGCCGCAAATACTATGTGATGACGGTTATAGAACTGAACTTCGATGTATGCATTTTAGCTTGCAGATGTTTTAGACATTTCTTTCCTTCGTAGGATGGATAATTCTGTAGTTGGTTATGCTAACGATTCTTACGAGCACTGAAAGAAAAGTTCGTAGAAACTGAAGGAAAACTTTTAGAAATAAAAAAAGTATGTAGGTAGGTATTTAACTAACCTCGCACTGGAACAACACAACGGCTATTGGCGACGGTCCAGGATCAAATCCGAAGGTAAAGATCCTAGGACAATGTCCCGTAATTTTGAACTACGGTTTGATGACGAGGTCACACCTGAACTGGCACACCACTCTCCAAACTTCCATTGGGCTCAGTGGGTACGCCCACTGCGCTTGCAACCCTCAAGTTGTAGGCAGCGCAAGTTCGATTCTTCTCAGGTGCATTCGTCCCTGGGTGTATCTCTCTCTTCTGTTTGCAAAACTTTCATCCTGTGTGTATGTGTCTATCACTTGATATTGTATGTTTTGTGTCTAGAGCAGCATTCACAAATATGGGTCCTTGCGCCATAAAACCCCGACCAAACAACAATGACGGATGGATAACTCCAGCCCAATTTGGCGATTTCTAATTGCTCAACAAAATTTTACATCGTGGAGGAAGGGCCCGGAAGAAAATATCAATATAACAGGATTAAATAAATATTTAATTATGACATGTGACCTGACAAACTTAACATGACTTAAATGAACATGTGACCTGCAAAAATCGTATTTCTAAATAATATGTTACTATGTTATACAAGTAGCAATTAGAAAAGATAAATGTTATTTGAAATATATAGATAAACTGTATTAATACATTTTCTTTGAACCTGAGATTTTTGTAGAAGTGAAATTTCATTCCACACTGTTATGATTCTCTTGTACTTTTAATGAAAACAAATTGTATTCCTATTAATGCTGTAAAGATTATACATGCATGATATCCCTCTGAAAGGTGCACACGCATATATCCGTAGTGCAGCCTACAATCATCTCTACATGACTTCTAGTTTTTATGTTCTTGATGAATAGGTTTCCTATGCTTCCTCAACGATAAGTAGCCAATAGCTCATTGTGTTACTTCAGTGCAACGTTAATTAAAATACCAACCTACCTACCTTCAATCCATAGACGTGGTTATTCAGTCACTGTGAATGTTTTTGTGGAAAAGCTCTTATCTGAAGCCATGTTGAAGATCTCTTTCAAATGCATTTCTACGATAACTGTTTCTTTGGCAATTCAATACTGTCAGTTATAAAACCATTAGCAAACCTTAATAAATTTCCAAGTCTATTAGCATGATAGGCCTTTTCTGTCATGCTAAATGTAGGCGAGGTTCGTTTCATCAACCTTTTAATGAAATAAACGGGGAATCGGGCGGAATCACAGTCGTAAGATCTCTGAAGGGTAAATCAAGTGAACTTATGAATCGACTTAGCTGACTGGCTATCGATTACGTGGTTTTATCCTCGGATCTTTCCCTCAGGGGATTGACCTCAGACCGTTGTCAATAGTTGCTCTAGTACGACGTTAATTAAAAATTACCAATTGGCCATCGAAGCGCAGACTAGTGTTTATGATATCGGTGGATAATAACACCAACAAATCAATAATTTAAGATTCATATTTACCCCAACCATGTGACACATCATCAAATTGAGTGACCGGAGAAACTAGCTTAAGCTGTGCAATGTTTGCTTTTTGGAATACCATTCCAACACACCATGGCCAATAAAACTTCCAAAGAAATTCCTTATTGATAGTATACTAGTTGATTCGTCAAAATCAAAGCCCAACGTCGCAAAACGGCGATTAACAACATTTTAAGGTAACCCCGATGTGTATCTTGAGAGAGAAAGTTTGGGCAGTGAAATAAAATCTTCATTTTCCATCTAATTTGCTTACGTAGCTCTCAACAAACCAACAAAAAAAGCACCTCAAACTCTTCGAGATCCCCAACCAAATATTCCGCTTCTCGTACGAACCTCCTGAAACAAGGCCCAAAAGCGGAAACGCGCACACCAAGCAACATCGTTACAAAACGACGTTCATTAGCACAAACCGCCGAAGTTTCCGACGTATTAATGACAACGGATCTGCGGCAAATTTCCGCCCTAATCCAAATATTTACGGCTTCTCCATTTCATCTCGAGGTGAGAGCCGTTACCATATGTGTTGAAAACACTTCTGAGTCGCTCCGCACTCACCGAGGACATGTGCGTACCGCTGTCTCGTAAAATACGGTTTAATTGCCAGCGATAAGTCGATTCGGGCCCCCGGGCCGCGGCACGCCCGCTTTCTTCCGGCAGACTTAAAGCGGCTCATAACTTCGTAATCGGCACTTTTGAGCAAAAATGTATGGCTTTCCTCGTCTCCCGGCATTGGAATTAAACGAGCTGCCTTTAGAAAAGAGAGGCGCTTTTAAAGATGTTAGCTCGAGGAAGCTATCTATGTGGTAATCTGCGGGGAACAAAGCGGGCAGGAGAGTCGATTGATGGGGAAATATTGACAGAGGGGTTGCAAGTCTCTGTAAAATAAAGTCTGAAGAAAGGTGTAGCTGTACGATAGGAGCAACGTAAGGCCTGGTCTCTAATGTAGATTGTACTTGAATAATAAATTTTATGAAAGAGATAGGCACAGACTGGCAGAGAGAGGCATAAGAGACTAAGATGTATAAAAGACTGACATAAGAAAGACCGATGCTATTATGCTCTTTAACATCCTTTAACCCTCCAAGTCGCTTAAAGGACCCAGTTGAAAGAGCAAAGGATCAGTATCCGTTGCGAGTTCGAAACTAAGTCCATCCAAACACCGTAAACGGGGCTAGTGCACGTTTATTCTGTCTTCGCCTCAAATGTTCTCACGTTGGCGTGGTGGGGAAGTTTGGAGAGTGGGGTGCCAGCTCAGGTGGGGACATCGTCAGCTGACCGAGGTTCAAAATTGAGAGATGTTATCCTTTTATCTTCCCTTCGGGATCGATCACAGACTGTCGTCGATAGCCCGTTGTGTTTGTTGTTCAAGTGCGACGTTAATTACCTACCAAGCCGTTTCGACGAGATATCTCGTCATGAAGAATCCCGATTGAATTCCGACTGACTGAGATGTTGCCGTTTTTTGAGAGTGTCGAAATCAGGATAAGATCAGTTTCACTAGTGACAAGAACTCTCCTTCATCAAGATCTGGTCAATTTTGCCAATGACACCTCGTCGAATCAACCACCAAGAGGGTTAAAATCATCTCTATATCGGTATTTCGAAAGAAAGTATTTGCCTAGGCCTGGAACTGTTGCAAAATTACCCGCAATTAATCAGAATTGCACATGATGTCTTAAATGTAAAGCTTTCCATCCTGGTTCATGGCTACAAGGGTTAGAATCGAACGAGTATTTTTAGAACTCTCTTAACCCTCCAAGTGGTTTCGACAAGATATCCCGTCCATCAAGATCTGATCAATTTTGTTATTGAAGAGATATATCGTCATCAATATATTACCAATTGTTTGATGATGAAGATATCGTTTCAGGTTTTGGTGATAAAGATATTAATCGTCAGTTTTCTTTTAAAGGCGAGATATCTCGCCCATGGAGATCTGATCAGTTTTACTAAAGACGAGATGCCTCCTCGGGACAACCACCAGAAGGGTTATTCCTCTGAGCGTCACAAGATTCCCTAGTAGTGTAGACTTAGTAGTGTGTCCTTCTACTCCACAATACACCCGACTAAATGCATCTATTGGTTAAAAGAATCCAATAAATTAAGTTCAAAACTGGTTAGAAGTCAGATAACAACTACTGTAGGTTGCAGAACGTATATATGCGTGTGAACCTCTCAGAGGGTAAATGGTAATATTACCCGAAAATAGTGTCATGACAATCTGATGCATCAGACTAAGCAGCTGAATTATTTTTACTTTGGATTGGCAAATTCTGACTTTAGGGGTAAATTAAAAATTAAATTATGAGCAATGTTCAGTTTGGACAGTTGAACTAAAAATTAAAAAGGACATACACCCATGCAATTTCATATTATTAACTATCCTCATTCAGTGAGAATTAGAATAAATCTTATTCATTCAGAGTTTTTGTAGGTAAAATCTAAACGATTTGGGCATTTCCCAAAATTTAAAAACAAAACAATTGTTTCCCAACTGTTTTTAAACATTATTTTTAAACAACGAAACATCTTATTTTTAGAACAAAAACAAATTGTTTTTAGAAAACGTTGTATACTACCTCCTGGCACTTTTCGTCACAACTATCTAAAAAACTCCCATATGGTAATTAGTTTTAGTCATGTTTATAAACGACAGTCCGGGATGAATCCCCCATGTGAAATATCCGAGAACAACACCACGTAATTTGGAATCACGGTCAGATGATGTGGCAACACCTGAGCTGGCACCCCTACTCTTCAAACTTCCACACCAACCCAACGTGAGGATTTTCGGCCACGACAGATTTAAGGTGCACCAGCCGCCTCTACACCATACGCTTAGAAACATCCATGCACTGACCCGGATTCGAATGAGGAACCTTCCGATCTAGAGGATAACACCTTAACCAACAGACCGGTTGGCCGGCTGTCTCCCTTATGGAATCATGCGTTATGATATATGATTCGTTTTTCTCATATTTCTGATACCATTAGAAAGGAAACACACTGTCTAGAGCGTTCACCTTCTCATTGTTTCCTAAAAAATTCAAGTTAGCAGAACCATCAGGATAGAAAGATGCATCCGTCTCCAACTTCACTCTCCGTTCACTCGAGACGAAAACCATTGATCATCTGCCAAAAGATTCAAAACAAACTATCGCTACAAGTGCAACATTCTTCGTTACTCATTTCTCATTCTGTAGAAACAAACACCCGCGAACATACCTCCAACCGCAAGAAACCACTCAGTTCCTTCAGACCTGTCAAAACAAGAAAACACCAAAACCTCGTGTTGTCCAGAACTTGGGAGGTTTGCGAACCCTCTGAAGAGATTGCTGTCTACACGATTATACGCTAATAATCGAATCTGTTTTAATCGATCACGATATTCTGCCCCCTCCTTTGTCAGCCCCTTTTTACATAGAAAAAGCCTCCACAGAGGAAATGGGCGACTTGTCAGCTCAAATATGATGCATCACGTGACCCGGGCTAACCTATCACACCCACCGACATATGAAATTCAGCCTGTGCACGTTGAGCGTGCCGTGCATTGAGTGCGTACGAGCCCAACATTTTTGGCGAAGTGCAATTTTTCATGCGCGAAATTAATTTTTCAGTGCAGTCGAAAACGGGAGCCTCGAACGGGATGGAAAGAGGCCTAAGTTGCCAGAGGGTCGTTGAAGGTTACAACATGTCCTTTACTTAACTTGTGTTCTCAGGAGAGCTCATGAAATTGAAATCAAGGAGGTGTTGGGCTTGGAAGAGAAATTAAAGGGGGTGCGTTGGTAAGGTGCCACTTTCGTGTGACGGGGTTCTGACAGATCCGTTTGACTTCAGACGTCCATCAATTCCCCAGGGGCGGCAGCGAAAAGTGGGGTCTTGAAGTTTTCCAACAACCGAGGTCGGTACTGAGTACATTAACGCGATGGCTCGTTATGAAATATTAATGATTCTACCCCAAAGAACCACTGCTTTGTAAATGAGTCTTGGGGACAGTGTGCCTACCAACCGGTTTGGTGGTTAATGTGTTAGCCTCTAGATCGGAAGGTTCCTGGTTCGAATCCGGATCAGTGCATGGATATTTGTAAGCGTATGGTGTAGAGGCGGCTGGTGAATCTTAAATGTGTCGTGGTCGAAAGTCCTCACGTTGGGTTGGTGTGGAAGTTTGGAGAGTGGGGTGCCAGCTCAGGTGTTGCCTCGTCATCTGACAGTGGTTCAAAATTACGAGGTGTTGTCCTCGGATCTTTCCCTTAAGGGATTGATCTCGGACCGTCGTCAATAGCCCGTTGTGTTGCTCTAGTATGACGTTAATTAAAAATTACCTTACCTTGGAGACTATGGAAAAAAATGCGTTTTAACCCCTCCAATTGTTTTGACGATGTATCTAGTCCGAGATCTGGTCAATTTTACTAAGGACGAGAAATCTCGTCGAGACAAAACTGCCCTATTATTACAAAGGGAACGAAGATCCAAGTAGGAAAAACAAATTGCCCCTTGTACAGAATTGGTGACAGTTTGGAAGAGGTTTTTACTCTATAGGATAGCCGATGTAGGGCAGTTTTTAACTAGAGGATAAAACACTAGGAGGGAAAACTCTCCAAGTGGTTTCTACGAGATACCTCTTACATCAACACAATTCCTCTTCCATCAACATCAACACTTCCTGACCTCCATTTTGGTAATGCCAAGATATCTCACATCAAAACAATGTGGATTTTTTTAATGATGATGAGATCAAGATATGGCTAGCTATCTTCTGGTGACTAGATATCTTGTCAGATCTGGTCAGTTTTGTTGATGACACCTCTCTGAAACAACCACCAGGAGGTTGGGGTTTTATGGCGCAAGGACCCATATTTGGGCATGCTGCTCCCGACACAAGACATACAATACCAGGAAATAGACGCACACAATGAAAGTTTTACTAACACAGAAGTGAGAAACTCCAATCTTCAATACCTGAATCTCTTGACCTATATAATTTTTCCTATGATTATTTCAACCAATAAATGTGAGTGTGAAATTGTGTGAGATAAAAATAACGTTACGCTACTTTGTGAAATATTTTCACAATTAATGGGATAAAAGTGCTGCTCTTTAGTAATAGTCGAATGCATAAAATTCTCAACCTATGGCCAATTATTTAACAGTTATTAATCTAAGGCTATTTTGTTGCACTGTAAATCGGTACTGTAGTACCAAGGTAGACAAAGAGAGCAAAATGTCTGATTACCAATTCATGAAATAAAAATTTATATTCCAAATACCCTAAGTTTAATTTATCCAAAAATATTTTATTACTCTCTTAAAGGACAGTATATTATTCTTCAATAAACGCTATTAAGTTATAAAAAGCAAATTCTCAAGAATGAAACACTCCGATAAATGTTAGTTTCCACCGTTTGAGTTTGGTTGAAGTAAAAGTTTAGTTTTGTTGAATAATACAGTTGTATCAAGTAATAGATGTTTCAAACCTATTTTTAAGTTAGAAAAATAATTTCTAGCTCTGTAAAAAGCTATGTTCAGATTTAAACTAATTTGTTTATAGGAAATTCAATACGTATCTATCAATCTGATGTACTGACATATGATCTTTTAGATTCTTGTATCGATTGTGTGTGTGTGTGTGTTACAAATAAATAAATGCTTAACGTGCACAGGTTGTGTAGTTGTTGCTTTTCCCTCCCTTTGCAGTCTCATTGTACAACTTTTCATAAATACAATGGATATATTTATAACTTTTTTAAGACTTAGGAGCCACATAAGGCAAAAAAACTTTGCACATTTCCCGACTCCTCACATTGATCTTTGCCCCAGTACCATGGTAAAGACTATACTTCACACCTCGGTCCTGCTATACGTTCATTATAGTAGTATAGGACGAAACAGCAAGTGTGTCTATAAAACTCGAGTTTATAAAAAAGAAAAAATCTTTACTATGTTTGTAACAACAGTTGATCATTAGTTTGAACTACATTTTCCTGGGAACTTTTCACTTTTGTGTGCTACCTTCCATGGTTTGTAAGAGTTTCATCAAATTTGAGATGAAGTGTGAGGAGACAAGATTTGCGATATTAAATTCATTAAGGGAAACTAAGTCGATGATTCACGAACTATCCATCGACCTATATGCCATATTTGTATTTGTGCAACTTTATTAATTAAATATCTACCGTCGGATTACAAGTGAACATTTTGAAGATATTTTTCAGCCATAATGTGGGGACCTTTCGACTGGTGAAATTCACTAAGTCCATTTTCCTTGCTTGAAGTTTAGATTTATTCTTGAGAAACAAACTAAGGAGGTATTAATTTTTTTACCTACGTTTTCTCATAATTGTTGTTTGTCATAACTGTTGTTGTAACCATGGTTTATTTCACTTGTTATGCGACGATATTACGACTATTTACTCCAGATTTTCAAAAATCTCAGAATGATGTACGCATAAATATATTTATAACGTAATCACTAGAAATTTTTTCCAACTTAGAGGCCTACTGATCAACAATTCAACAAAGCAGCTAGGATTAAACAATATAAACACCTCTTATAATGAAAATTTTCTTTTGAAAAATGGAAAAAAATAGAGAATTCTTCGATTGCCCAAACACAAGCACTGTTTTCTGTCGTTTTTCGTTTGAAAGGAATAGAAAAAAATTGCACGCAATAGAACATTCTTTTGAAAAATCTTTTTCACGCGAATTCGTGATTTGCTTAATTTTTTCCATGGCGGTTCCCAATGTAAATGAAATGTAGCATCTAGTTATAAAGACAATATTTTGTTTAATCACAAAACACTCAATATCTCAAAGAGACGATGTACATTGTTGGGTAAATAAACAGCGCAAGATGCTACGTATGCTCAAGTCTAAGGCAGGAGATTTTCGCTTTTAAAACAGACTCGATACAAGTATTTAAACCTCCAAGTGGTTACGACGAGAGAGTCGTCCATCAAGATCTGAAAGATTTTGGCTTTCAAAAGATATCATCAAGATATTACCGACTTTTTCGTGATGGTAAGATCATGGCATTATTTTTCTAATGAGGTATTTCGTCCATCAAAATGTGGTCAGTTTGCAACAGATATCTCCTTGAACAACCACCAGGAGGGTTAAAAGCAGACAATAGAATTAAGGTTCGATCTCACAGAAGGAAGAGAAACGCGTGATTTAAATGTAATGATTTGAGGATGTTTGGAAAGGAAATCAACCCATCTTTTAGTATATCTATAAAATATCCAACAATTGCCACGAAATGTATCAGAATCCATGGCTATATTATTTACCAATGAAAGGTAGTTCTCAATGAAGGAAATAAAATTGGGTAATGAACACATAAATCCCACTTCGAATGTATTATAAATATCTGGCACGATTTCGTGTACCAATTAACTCTTTTTGGTAGACGTAAAAGATCGCAATAATCATTCGAAATTTTACAAAAACGATGACTAAATTTTAATCAATGAATGGTAACTTATAATAATATAAATAAAATTAGATAATGTGCACACAAATCCCGTTTAGAATCTGGATATTCGGTTACTAACTTACTCGTTTGGTATAGTAAGTCCCAAAGAATCACTTCGAAAATTTTCGAGAATAATAACTAAATTATCAAAAAATGAATGGTAAATTTCAATGATGGAAATAAAATCAGATTATATACACATAAATCCCGTTTGGAATGTGGATATTCGGTTACCAAAACTTTTGGTACAGCAAGATCTCAACAATCCCTTCGAAACTTTTCGAGAAAAATGACAAAAAAAAATGATACATTTCGATGATGGAAATAAAATTAGATAATGTACACAAATATCCCGTTAAGAGTGTAGATATTCTGTTTGAGCATCACATCCTTTTCAAAATAGTGTTGGTCTACATTTCGAAAGCAGAGCTTCCGTTACCCCTTTTCTGCCCCGTTCGCAGCAGCACCCTGGGGGTTCATGGTCACCCGTTCAACCCGCGTCGGTCGGCATCTGGCCCCGCGTCCGCAGAGCGCGACTTCCGTTGAATCGTCTCCCCTCGTTGCCCTTTGAGCCGATGAACCCTACGGCGCATGTGCCCGCAGCCTGCCGCTGTGTGCGAGCGGCGGCGGTCCCGGTCGTGGGTGGGGCGTCTCGCCACTCCCCGTTCCTTTCGGGTTCAGGGACGCATTTTAAATAAATTAATAAAGGGGGAGGCGCTTGGATTGTTCGGTGGGAGAGCGAAAGTCGATGGGATGCGTAATTAGCGATGTTTATGAAGGAAAAGGGGCGGAGTCTGAGGGGATGCTAAACGCACCGAAGGGGTTTTGGGAAAAACATTGAAAATTTTGGGTCAGCTCTGGCCGAAAAGGGTTAAAAATGTGTCAGGGTGAAAACGTTGGATTTTAACTCTTTCTGTTCACGTGATATAAGCCTTCCTCTGTTCTAATGGTGATTAGTCCTAATGCCATGTCCACGGGAACAGCTGCTTCATGATAAATGATTATCTACCAACATCCATATTTATAGAGGCTATTGAAAAAGCTGGTCCCTCAAATAGCGAAAGACATCAATTAATAGTTAGGTGAAAATGATATGAAGACGATACCGGTAAGAATTCCATGGTAATTCCGCGTAATGGTATAATTTAAACAAACGGTCTTGGAATACCAAGATAATTAAAATTTTGAAATCTCAAAGTCAGAAGAACGTACGAGTTAACTGTTGCAGTGAAATAAAAAATAAAGCACAAAATGGAATGAAAGATATTTGGTAAAATGAATATGAGAAATTTGTCATCTTTTCCCTATGCAACAAAAGTGTAAGTTAATTAATTCCATTGAAAAAAGAAACGTTAGGTAATAAGCACAAATACGTTGGGGCATTCAATTGTCCCGAATATGACACATATATTAGTCAATCAACCGTCGCATCTTATATTATTTACTATCCGAAGAACTTTTTTAAAACGTACACCATTTATAATTTCCCGTTATAATCTTACTCATTTTGAGCTCATTTTTGTCTTGACAGGTTTTCGATTTATATTCAGGGAGGCATATAGTTTTTATTTTCCCTGTGCCTTATCCTCCAGTGATCATGTATATACATTAGATGAGTAAAATAGCTTTTCTTAACCCTCCCAGTGGTTGTCTCGACGAGATATCTCGTCATGGGCAAAACTGATCAGATCTTGATAATCCTAAAAATGGCAATATATTGATGATGAGATATCTCATCACTTGGAAAATTGCTCAAAGGTTGATGGACGAGATATCTCGTCGAAACCACTTTGAGGGTTTTAAAATAAATTTTTTCTTTTTCCATACCCGGGCAATTGGAATTTTTTTAGATGAAGTGCTTAAGAAGTCAACATGGCTCTACAAGAGGGATTGTGTACTACTTGAATCACCCTAGGTTCACGTTACGCCGCATATGCATATCACATTTACCAAAGTCATACACGTCTGTAGAGAGCCCATACATTCATTCCAGACGGACAAACAGACATGCCTTACCCTGTATTAATCAGGAACCTTTTGATCTATACCACAATCTTGACCATCATCTCGATTGGTCGACTTCTTAATGTACTGTACTGTACTACTCTTAAGTACTGTACTTTATTTTACTTTCTTCCACTGCTTGGTCTACCTAACCATCGTGTAGTAAAAAGATTACTATGGAACGACAAACCAATCTTCCACTGCTTTGTCTAACTAATCGTCATGTAGTAAAAAGTACTGTAAAATGACAAACCAGTTTCCACTACTTGGTGTAACTAACCCTTGCGCAGCAGAAAATACTGTAGAGCGACAACCCAATCGTCCATTGCTCAGTCTAACTCTCCGTCGCGAAGCAAAAGATACTGTAGAGCAACAAACCAATCTTTCACTGCTTTCCATAGATAAACCGATGTTTTAGATCTACGTTTAGAAAGTGCTGTAATCTAAAAATCCAAAGCATGATCTTCCATTCAAGTGACTGAAGGAATATGATCTAAAGGTACAACATATCCATATCTTTTGTCAGCTTTTCTCGTAATTGCAAAGGTATTTCTTGATATGTGCATGTGAACCCCTGGGAGGGTTAACTGTCAAAGTTATGGCAATTTCAGAATTCGTTTTGCTGTAAGATTCAACAAGTAAATGTTATATTTTAAATGAAAATTCTGATGTGTGATTTATGCTCATGGAGATCTACTAGTAAAAGACTGAAGGATTTAGAGATGGCACATCTTCAAACATTAGTGTTATGTACTATATAAAAGATAAGTTTGTGTAATGTCGGTATCAATTCAGAAACGACACATAAAATTTTTTGTGGTTTTCAATTAGGAATGTTTGTACAGTTTACAAATACGCTTTAAATGGCACAGAAATTTTTTTTAACAACGCTTCTCTGTTCAAAGTCGTTATTCGAAGAAAATCTGCGATGTTTCGAAAGCTCGTGATATCAGCAGGCTTGCAACAACTGCTAGCCAAAAGTTCATTATGTTTTTGGTAGTTTTTAATTAGGGATGTTTGTACAGTTTACAAATACGTTTTATTGGCACAGATTTTTTTTTTAACAACGCTTCTCTGTTCAAAGTCGTTTTGTTGTTCATGTGAAAAAAAAACAAGTTACCCTAAACTCGAAGAAATTCTGCAATGAATCGAAAGCTCGTAATATCAGCCGACTTAAGACAACTGCTACCCGAGCGTTTATGATTGTTTTGCTGAATTACTTCAGTTTCGGGATTTTCCTTACTAAATCGTTCAGTAAATCCGGGAGCATCCTGTCCCCATTACACACATTTAAAATAACTATATAACCATGTCTATTGGTTCAAATAATTGCAAGAAAGATTCAATTGGTTGAGAGAATTGCAGAAAATATTCTTTTTATCAAGAAGGTTAAAAAGGTTAGACGTAACACATAGGGAAAAGAACACTGGGTGCAGGACGGATATATGCGTGGGAATCTCTCATTTAAAATTATGATATAATTTCAAATTGAATTTTTCTGTACAAGAATAAACTAGTAAATATATGATGTATCAAATAGAGAAAGAGTTGCCTAACAGTCCATTTTTGAAAAGGTAAAATTAGTACGTACATAAGAATTGGAGGTGCTCTTTCAACTTTTATACCTTAGGTTCTAATTTAACTACTTCAGGCACACAAAATGTTACGATACGGAATCCCCATTTCCTTTCTCAACTCTATTTTAAGCCATTCAATGAACGTAAAACACTGCTTGTTAATAAAAAATTAGACACTTATTAACTAGTAAATGATAAAATATACGTGTGTGAATTCATCCTTCAATGAATGTTAAACACGGTATCTAAATTCCTTTAAAGTTGAAAATGTTAAAGAGAGAACCATAAAAATAGAAGTAACTATAATATACTTCGATCTTTTTATAAGAAGCTTTAGTGAAGAGTAGATATGTATTTTATACAAGAAGAAAGTACTTAACCTTCGAGTTTTCTCTCTTAATTAATCGTAACTTTCCTTCCTTACGAGTATCCTCAGGGGTACATTTCCATTGGCGTGTTCCGTCTTCACGTACCCGAGGTACTTTAATGATCTTTTTTCATTTCTCTTAAGGGGTTTACTGTCTTTTCTAGTAAACCCATGTGCCTCGCTCCCATAATACCCAAGTGATCATTTTCGGGGCTTTAATGCCACTACTCTATAATTCCCAATCCCTCCTTTTTCACTTTCACAACATTTTCTACTTGACATTGTCTTGTGTTTGGCGCAGCTTGGCTAAATATGGCCAATGCCTAAAGTCATACAACGCCAAAATTACCAACAAACCAAACTTATACAACAGTAACTAGCATCATAGTAGTAGTAGTAGTATTAGATCGCTTACAAAGGGGGCTGTCGTGGCCTCAAATGTCCTCATGTTGGTGGGGTGTAAAAGTTTGGAGGGTGGGTGCCAGCTCACCTGACCGCGGTTCAAAATTACGTGGTGCTGTCTTCGGGATTACTTTCACTTTGGGATTGATCCCAAACCGTCGTCAATCCACTGTGTTGCTTCAATACGACGTTAATTTAAGTACCTACCTATTAATATTAGAAAACGAGTTATAAGACCATTCTTATCGCTTCTAACAGCCGTTGGCCAAATATGACCCTTGCGCCCTAAACCCCCCAAACCAACCAACTTTTAACAGTCGTTTTAATTCTAAAAGCATATTTTCTCACTCAATGTATAAAACAGGCTCCTTTCCTTTTTCCGGAACCTCCAAACATCGCAGGAATGCCTCGGTATTAAATCAAAATCCTTCGCAACACAAAACGCGCGCAATTATACGATACAACGTTTCGAGCAAAAGAACAGGATCAAGAACACATTGTCGCGTCGCCTAGACCAATGAAAGCCAGCCTCATAATCGAGAGCGGACCTCAAATAATTTCATAACTCCACCGCCTCAATCATGACAACGATTGAATCCAGAGATTTTCAAAGCACTCCGTTTTGAAAAGCCAGCACACAACACAAGCTACCCCCCCCTTTCCCCCTCCATTTCAAAAGAGTCTAAGTAAATAATTTATATTAATTTAGGACGAGTTTGAGAAGCGCGTCTTTTATTAAAATCTCGAAATACGATGGTGTCGCGAGATTATTGCGATGAAATTCCGGTCCAGTGTATGTAACACCTGTTTTCTCTCCCCATTGATTAGGGTACGAGGGCTTTTGTACTATGCGTGTATATATACCTCCAGTGTTGTTCCCTCTATATATAAGCCCCTATCTCTGGCATTCATATAATTCGTCCTCTTCGTCTGCATTATGAGATCGCAGTGAGAAGGGACTTATTTTGATATGAAAATATATTTAAATGCCATAATGTGCGAATATCCTTGAAGCTTATATTAAATGCTTTTCAGCACGTAGATTAGGAAAGAGGGGTAGCGTAGATCTGGTGCCTTAAGAGGATTGGTGATATGGTAATGTCTTGGAGGGGCTGTTTACGAATGAAAGGACCATTTAAAAGTTGTAAGCGTGGAGTTATTTAATTTCGCTCTCTCGCGCGGTATAATTTTCGCACATACGTGTAAGCGATAGTAGAGCCGAATGTTTAAATGTAATTATGCGAACGCAACGGAATGTAATAATGATGTGATTGTTTGAGTAATTAAATAAAATGCGTGATTATGGAAATTTAAAACATAGGCCTTGTTCATCCCTATCTGAATTGACTGTATTAGTAACAAAACCTTTTTAGTTAAATTATTTTTGGTTGGATAACTTAATGTAACTTTTTCACAATTTTTGGTCTGTTCTGTGCACTAATTCCTCTTTTTTCTCCTTTCACGACATTTTTTTACTTGACGTCGTCTTGTGTTTGGCACTGCTTGGTCAAATATGCCCCCCATTGAGCATTAAAATGCCTAAACAAACAAAATCACAGTTTAAGGGTAACTCACATAATTTTATTCCTTGCATCTTTTATCCTGTACATATTCTTGGCCCGCGGTCGCCCGGTCGGAAGAGCATCGGATAAGCAACCGGTGGGTTGTGAGTTCGAATCCAGCCAAAGACCGTCGTGTACAAAGGAGGACGGTGCACGTTAAATCCGTCGTGACCTCAAATGTCCTCACGTTGGCGTGGTATGGACGTTTGGAGAGTGGGGTGCCAGCTCAGGTGTTACCTCGTCATCTGACCGTGGTTCAAAAATACGTGTCCTCAGGTCTTTCCCTTTGGGACTGAACCCAGACCGTCGTCAATAGCCCGTTGTGTTGCTCTAGTACGACGTTAGTAAGAAATACCTATACATATTTGATTTCTTACAAACATTTATATATTTTTTACAAATTATGCTTGAATTTTCATTATGTAATTAAGTTTTAAAATTTGAACAATGGATCCTTTTCTTCTGTGTTTTTCACCTTTCCTTGCACCTTTGCACCTTTCAAATTTAATAAACAACCACAATTTTAGGGTTTTCACAGCCAAATATATTTTTGTATGCATTCATTCCACGTTCATTAATTGTATTTTAAGGGATTGGCAGAGTTTTATTTTTTGCCTTTGTCCATTATTTCCAGCGACAACACCTTTAAAATTAATTTACTATCTGCAAGAATATAATCTCTCTTTCATCTTAAAGAAAATTAGAAAATAAATTCACAAAAATATTTTCTTTAAAAGACTAAACCTTCTATCAATGAAACGAAATTACTCGAGTTAAATGTCGGTAAAATTTTAACCTGGCTAACTTTCAATGTTCAATAACCATTAGCTCACTACAAACTTGTTGAAAAGCTTACAGAAAAATATGCCTCTAGAAAAGGTAATAATTGCAAACAATTTAAAACTTTGCACACGTGAATTACATTTCTCATTATAAAAATGACCAATATATATCTTAAAATATACATAATTTTGTACTTAAGTTAAATATGGATTCAATCTGTTAACTAAACAAAACATAATTCTGAAGCACATAGAGATATGATAATTTGGAGTATCAGAAAAATGAACTCTCTAGGATAATAATTTCCTTACTTAAAAAATTACAATCTGACCTGGCCTCACGATTGATAAAAGCATTTCAAGAAGTTGCTTATCTTGTATAGCTTAGTAATTTTAAGAAACTTACCCGCAATTATGGCTTATCCATCACAAACAGCTTTGATTATACGAAAAACGAACTCAAACTCAATGAATTGGTCAGATCTTACGTCGGATGTCTTAGCCAACTCACAGACGTTAAGGAAATCTTCAACACCATACATGCAATTGATCATCAATATTCTAATCGATCAATCTAATTGTATTCTATTCGATATAATCACCAGAGACCCAATTGGTATATTTGGTGAAAAACAGCAATGAAGGGCGAAGAAAATACGAAGGAAGCCAGTACTCCTAGCGAATATCATAGCATCAGCCGATGCAAATAGTGCTTGCCTTCCACGAAAGTTATCCATCACTAAACCACAGCCACATTTGTGAGGAAAACCATCTCAACCAAAAAAATAGCGATTGCAAATCACCGGATAGCTCCTTGCCATTAACCGACAGACAATAACACAGCTCCAAAACTCTGCTATTAAGACAAAACTGAAGAAAGAGCGCATTTGCGGAAGGGGCCGAAAAGTTCGGCCCCTCTAATAAATACTCCTCGGGCCAGGCAACTACCCCCAGACCACCCCCTTTCGAGATTCTAGAATAATATACTGAGTGTTGTTGCAAGGAACTGAAAGCTCTGTTGTACACTTAGAACCTGATGAACAAGGAATCAAGCAAGGAGGGGGGAGGGCGAGAAATCATATACCATTTTTTTTATCGTCTGCTTTTTTTTCTTCTTGGAGATGAATCGGGGGGCATCTTTAAGATCATGATTCAGGGGAGGAGTCGGAAGGAAAGCGGGGAACCACCTGCCCTTCTTTTTAAAGGTAAATGGGAAATTTGGAAATTCGAGCTTTCAAATCGTCAGCGGGGCATCGGAAAGTTATTGGGCTCGTAAGAGCCACTCTATCATGGTCTGTCGAAAAGAGATACGGGAGCGAGGAAAAAACTAAAAAGAAAAACAATCCATGCTTCTTTTTTTTTAAATGATATATTTAAGACAACCACGCGTTTCTTGTTTTAGTAGTTGCTTTATATGCATGTAGATCGCTCATCTTACCGTGCGTCTGATACCTAATGAGAGTTGGGAGATCTTTTGGAGTTGAAGTTGCCATCGTGGGGATAGTTTATGCTTTTATTCGAGCTTATTAAAGATAATCATGGTGAAAATGTGAGCAAAAGGCATCCTTCTTAATTTTCCGAGGTTCCCTGATTCAATGACGTTAAATGCATCAAATTAAAGCAGTCGTTTTAAAAACTGCGGCATCTTACCAGTACAAATGATCTGCTATTAAACATGTATGATCTATAACCCGCTGCGTATAATACGTAATTTATAAGCTTGAGTTGTATTCCATTTTAAATAAATAATATAATCAGTACTTAGTTGAATTAACATCGCACCCAACAAACTAGTTGCCACAGCTGACATGAATTTTAAAGATGCCGTTAAATTCCTATATTACCCATAGAAACATTTTAATTCAGTCTAAATTAACAAATTTTAACTTTTGCAACAATTTCAAAAATTTAATATGTTTAAAATTGTTTTTAAATAAGTTTTCCAAGCTGTATAAATGTGAAATATTTGTCTACGTAAAGTAGTTTTTGAGAGACAGATCTTCAAACATAGCGATTTCCCAAATTTTTTTCGCAACTTCTTAAAATGCATGAAATTTTCAAAATATTTCCTTTTAATGCAAAATATTTTGGATGCGGTTCTTTTTATAACCTCGTCTACCAAATATCATGTAAAATTCGTCAAAGTACCGTCAGAATTTTTCTTATTTTTGGTCATCTCACATAGAATGACCCAGATGTAAAAACAATAGAAAGCATTCAATCCCATATAGGGTATTTATTTTGAGAACATTAAATATTATTCATAAGGTTAATTGAATTCTAAAAATTTAATTGTCTGCTAATTTCCAATGCATTTTAGGTATATCTTTAATCATTTACATATGGTGCTTGAATCGACTGGTTGATGCAACAAGAAACCATGACCCTAAGTTTTCTAAACAATCAAGGGTCTTCACATGGGTTGTTTGATGCGCAATCATGAAAGGGGTATCTGTCTGAAGCGAACATAATTTAAGGCTACCATTACCACCAGATCAGAGCAATCTCTCAGCTGGGGTACAGCTGTTTCTGATCGACATGTCAGATACATCGCGATACATGTAAGTAAAATGTATCGAGTCAATTGCATTCGAAGCACAATTTATTTGCTTCAAGCCCCAGGCTTCTTTAGGGATGAAAAATGGTAATCCTTGATACACCTGACGATAGGGTTGAACCCTTTTCTTTTTTCGTTCGATGGCAAAAGCGATGACCCCGTATTATGTGAAAGAAAAAAAAACGTATATATACAGTGGAAAGTAATTGCGGTTCTACTTTACGTGAGTACGGTTTTGCTAAGTATTATATTTCTTAATCAAAGATAGAAGGGAGCTTCGGGGGTTGTTTGGTTACGACAAAAAGTGCGTTGAATGTTTTTTACCGTTCATAAAAGGTTTGTAGTCACTACCACAAAATTTATAAAGCGTATTTTTAACTTTGCTTGTCTTTCTTTCAAAGGTTAACAATAGAAAGCATGTTTAAGTTATAGGACACAACTACACTACCCTTCAATAATGGACCGGACGCCAGCGGATTTGCATAAAATCCGACTGCTTATTAGGGGGTGTTTTTTGTGGTATGTCCTGGACCTTTGCATGTTGTTCCTCATCAACTCAACGCCGACGCCTACATGAACATTTTGGACAATCAGGTCCTTCCTACTCTCTGGCAATTGTATGGAACGGATGAATATTACTTCCAGGACGACAACGCTCCATGTGATGTTGCAGACTCTGTCAAGCAGTGGTATCAAGATATAGATGTGAGACGTCTTCCCTGGCCTGCTCATGGTCCCGACCTAAACCCCATAGAACATTAGTGGGACGAGTTAGAGCGACGCTTACGGACCAGGGACACACGTCCGAGATCCACAGCTAAGCTGGTGACATTCTTAATGCAGGAATGGACACCAATACACATGGCTGTGTATCAAAACCTTGTTGAAAGTATCCCCAGAAGGGTTGCTAGTGTAATTGTAGCACGTGGGACCCCCCCCCTATTAAACCATGTATTCTTTCCCGAATACCCTCACATCTTGCTTTCCGGTCCATTACTGTAGGGTAGTGTATAGTTTTAACCTTCTGAGGGGTTCAAACGTATATAACTGTTCTGTAACCAGCAATCTTCACCAGTTTTGCTTATAGCTCGTTGTGTTGCACCAGTTTGACGTTAATTAATTACCTAACCTTATTAATTACCTAACAACCAAACAGTTCAGGTCATCCTGACTAATAGAATCTCTAATGTTAATTTAACCATTAGTTATTAGTTCACTAATAGTTTATTGTTATTATACTAATAATATTTAGTCATGTGTGTTGTGGTCAGTAAAGACAATGCTTCGCAGACTAGGCTCAGGTGTGTTACCTCGTCATCTGACCTAGGTTAAAAATTACGGGGTGTTGTCCTTGAATCTTTCCCTTCGGGTTTCATCACGGACCGTTAGTTAAAATCTACCTACCTGAAATATCTTTATACTCACTGAGTTCAGAACAAAGTGTGACACCTTAGTGGTAGTCAGATGCATAGAATTCTTACAGCATGAACATTTTTCTGATAATAAGTCTATGGCCATTTCGCTGGACTATGAAGTCAGGGCCTCAGAAGCTAAGTAGACAATAGATCCTAATGGTGGCTCCACACCAACGGCGACAGCAACAAAGACAGGAAACATTTTGTTGTTTGTCTCTGTCGCTGTTAAAAAAGCCTTCACACCACGAGAGACAAGAATTTATTTGCGCATGCGCATAATCATTTTCGAAAGCAAAATATTTATTTGATTATTTCTTCTTTTTGCAAGATGCCTGACAGATCACGTCCGCATTTAACAAAACTCCTTTTACAGCGAAGACGATTGCCAAAGAAATAAAAATGTCTTCCATAGTATTTCCGTATATTTCACTGAAATAGTTCGCTGAAACCAAAGCTACAGAGAAAGCTTAGCTAGAACGTCAACAAAAACAAAAACGCTGGTATAGCGAGAGTCACAATCTTTATTCTGATTGGCTTTTGGCATGGCGACAGAGACAAAAGTTGAACTTTTTCCAAGACTTGAAAGCGCAGCGACAGCGACAGAGACAAACCGGAAGAAACAAAATTTGTTTTTAATACGCATGCGCAATAGCGAAGAAACATGCATTTTGTCGCTGTCGCCGTTGGTGTGAAGCCACCATTAGTATCATGTTAGAAGATGGGTTCTTCATGAAATAAAATTATGTATTTAAAATATTAGTTTAAAAATATTTGGGCATATTTAAAAAAAATGATAATACTGTATTTCTCAATGAACAAACATCCCATTAACCCTCTAAGTAATTTTGACAAGATGTCTCGTTCGTCGAGATCTGGTGATTTTTGCTTATAGAGATATACATCGTCAAGACAACCAATATTAGGGTTAAGTTATAAAAATAAAGAACACTATAACAAAATAATTGACGCACCAAGAAGATGCAGAATTACAATGGTGCCGGGCTCGATCCATTTGAACGGCTCCGACTGGGGACGTTTTGTCTTTAGGGACGAGTCTCGTTTCCAACTATGTCCTGACGACAACCGCAGGCGTTTCTTCAGACGTCCACGCCAGCGTGGGAATCCTGCTATTACTAATGCAAGCCACACATGCCCACAACAGGGCATTATGGTCTAGGGTGCCATCTCCTTTAATAGCCCCCTTTGGTAGTCATTTCTGGCACACTTACAGCACAGCGGTATGTAAACATTCTACGACCCGCTTCTGTTACCGTTAATTTTGCGACACCCCGGACTTACTTTTCAACAAGATAATGCCCGGCATCACCCGGTATGTGTTGCTATGAATTGTCTTCAAGCTTTCCCAACACTTCCTCGGCCAGTTAGGTCTCCTGATCTCTCTCCCATAGAGCACGTTTGAGACGTTATGGGAAGGTGATTGCAACGATCCCGGAATGTTGACCATTTAGCACGACAGTTGGAGACAATTTGGCAAGAAATTTTGCAGGACACCATCCGGGAACCTTTTCAGTCTATCCCACACCGGGTGACAACTTGCAACCGGGCCAGAGGTTGACCAACGCCTAATTGACTTCCTCCATTTGTAACAGTCAAACTCTGAAATAAATCTTTCAATTGTTCTGAAATTTGAATCGTTTATTTTGCTATGTATGTTCTTCACATCCACCACGTTTTATCGCAATCGGACAATTCCTTCCTGGTGCGTCAATTTTGTGTTATAGAAAGTATTTTCTATCCTGTGACTCTCTCAACGAGTAGATTTGGGGCAAATACAATACTACACTACACTACTCAGAAATCGTGCAGCTCAGACGGTTAAAATGTAAACCAAGATAATGAACCTAAGAAATCAACTTATGATATTATTCCAAGTCAAGCTAGTTCATTAAAATAGCAATAAAGTGACTTTTGATTAAAAGCATTTAGCACTTTAAAATGATCCATATGTTGAAAAGCGCCGGTTTATATTTAAAAATAACCCATTGGTTGAAAACCATACATAACTAGTAACCTGCAAATTGAGTCACACTTAAATGTTGAGTACTTGACACAATGATGGCTTTAAGTATTTACTTTCTGTGGAACTCGTTCCTGCAAATAGATATATGTATGTGCGAGATGTCTAAGCATATATTTAAACACATAAAATCATGTTAAGCGTTTCAGACTCACCATTGGATGCGATCATCGTGTGCAGAGGACATTGCAGTGCATTCTTAAATGTTCTCTAAAATTGGAGATGGAGCAATCAGTTACCAACCCCTTCACTAAATAGAACGTATCCGCAGAAGTCGTTGAAAAATCGGCATACTTGTTTTACCCTTTAGACCTTAGATCTGCTGCTTAAGTGTTCCATTAAATCTTCCGGACACCAAGAATTAAAATAACGGCATGGAACTCAACGAGACATAAGGATATTTAGGGTGAACCTTCACTCCAATAAGTCACAAGTAATACTTAGTTTAACCTTTTAGAGGTTCACACGCGTCTCTCCATTCTGTAAGCTAGTCTTCTCTGACTGACTTCTATCCAGTTTTAACTTCCTTCTCATGCATTTTCGAACTCATTGATTCGTTTAAAATATTGCCCTAGTACGATTAAGCTTTATTTAGATTAGTTGTCATTTTCATTGAAAATGCATAATTTATCATACAGTATTAATATAAGAAAAATTATATTTTCTGTTTCTAAATATAAGTGAATTCAGTGGTAATTTCAAACATATCATCCCTATCTTTTTAACTTGATCCCTCGGGTGTTCCTCACGTATATATTTATTCTGCACCCTGCTGTTTTCTCTGCATTATTTCTACCAGTTTTAGCCTTTTATACCAACATAATATATATATATATATATCAGGGCTCGAAATACACGGGTGCACAGGTGCACTGTGCACATGAAAATATAACTGTGCACATAATTTTTTCCCACTAGGTGCACTCAGTGCACCTTGTGCACCTAATTTAAAAACTTAGGTGCACAAGGTGCACCTGTATTAAAAAATCTATTTCGAGGCCTGATATATATATATATATATATATATATATATATATATATATATATATATATATATATATAACTCGGATAACTCGTCCTTCAAAATCTGGTCAGCTTTGCTAATGGCGAGATACTTCGTCGATATATATATATATATATATTTATATATATATATATATATATATATATATATATATATATATTTATATATATATATATATATATATATTTATATATATATATATATATATATATATATATTTATATATATATATATATATATTTATATATATATATATATATATATATATATATATATATATATTTATATATATATATATATATATATATATATATTTATATATATATATATATATATATATATATATATATATATATATATATATATATATATATATATATATATATATATATAAATATATATATATATATATCGACGAAGTATCTCGCCATTAGCAAAGCTGACCAGATTTTGAAGGACGAGTTATCCCGTCAGTAGAAAAGGTTGACCAGTTCTTGATTTCGTCATCATAAGAAGATCGGCAGTATCATGATGAAGAGCTGCCTCGTCATTAGCGAAATTGGCCAGATCTTGATGGACGAGATATCTCGTCGAAACCACTTGGAGGGTTACAGAACTCTAATGGAATCTGTGTAAAAAACCTTGCAATCTCGAAGCATTCCCTCCCCTTAGAATTGAGTCAATCAACTGCTTATCAACACCTCCAAAACAGAATTTTGACACGACACATATCGATGAGTCAACTGTAATGACATTGATTTCGGATGGAAAAGGTGCAAACATTTCATTCGACAATTTTTAGATAACGGAGGTTGACATTAACGGATGACCTCAAAAAATGACGACCCCCTCCCGCTTATGGCAAGTTCGCGTGCAGATGTTTGTTAATTGGCAACTACACAAAAATTCATGTTCGACATCATTTTGGATGGCTAAGGACCGAAATGATTATTTCTTCAAGACGCCGTGAGTTACACATTTAATGATAACGTAAAGCTGAGTGAGTAACAAGCATGTGTATAATTACAAAAAAAGGAAGTTTTTTTTTCTCGTGTTCTGTTTGCCATTTGCAGTCGGCTGGTTCGAGGTCAAAAAGAGGATGACACATATGTTTTCGCTTATCTGTTCCTAAGTCCGTTGGTAACAGTTTTTTACCCAACAGGCCCTCTTTCAGCTTTATTTATACAGAAGATTATATCTTAGTTTATAGGCGTTCTCCCTGTACTTACAAAACCCAAGAACATTTCTGTTCTGAATGCTAATAAAGCATTCTAACTAGTTCACTGATTCTGATTCAATCTTCCTTGTGTAGTGTCAGTCTCTTCCATAACCTTATGAAGAGTTCAAGCGCATATTGCCCGTTCTGTTACCTGCAGTCTTTCTTGCGTGATATAAAAAAGTAATTTTCTTTCCTGAGAAAAGTCCGTAATTTTTCTCGTGCTCTTTTTGTATGGAAAATATAGGGAGACAAAATTTTAAAACAAATGTCGCCACATTTTTTAAGGTTTCCGAACACGTTAAAAATATTATTTTTTGACCAAAAATTCCAAAAGAAGTTTTTGATTTTGTTTGATAGAGTATTTATTTGATTTTCCAAAGTATATTTGATTTTTTCTCTGAATTAGTTTCAGATTTATTTAGATTTTAATCAAAGCGGGAAAACCGGAAGTAGGTATAAAAACACCGGAAATAGCCGTTAAAAGACCAAATACCAGTCAAGAATTAAATTTAAAGTTTACTTTGTTTTGCATATATAATTTTTGAAAGGTTTCTCAAATGTTTTAATGGTTTCTTTTCTGGAAATAGTGTGAACATTTTTAAAGAGCAATGAAGAACAAAATTTTTTACACGATCAGTAGAAGAGAGAGCAAACTATTTTTAATCTAAATTAATATTTATGCATTATTTCCTCACTTCAAATGTTAAAACACAAAAAAGTTATTGATGGATTCTCGTAAGACTTTGAGAACTTGTTCTTTATACTGTTGTCTAGGAAATGAACTAGAGTAATTATGCCGAGTTGAAAAGTTTTTAAATTATGGCCATGTATTTAAGAAATAAGACTGTAAAACTATCAAAAGTCTTGTATTTATTTTTCGATCGATTGTAAAAATTTTTCTTATTTACATATCCTTTTGTTTCTAGCTCATTCCCTATAAAAAGCGTGCAGTTTATTTTGGTAGCATCTTTTTTAAAATTGGTTTTAATAGATTTTCATGTAGCACATTTGTGAGAAGTTTATGACAAATTTCTTTAAAATTTCATACATAATTATAATTTTTACAAAATTATCAATACATATTTTCCATATTCATAGCCCAATGCAATTGTTTAATAACACTAAACGTAAAAATTTCATTAAAATGTTTCTATGCCACATAAAAAAAATGGTCTCAAACGTTTTAGGATTTTAAAATAAGAATTTTTATGAGATCATTTTGCTTATAAAGATACCCCTAGTCGAAAAGGTTGAAAAATAGTTGCCAAACGTCGCCTGTGGCAATCCTGGAAGCAGTACTAGGTTGAATATCTCTAAAATCATAAGAATTACCACTGAATCCAAAAGAAAACCTTAACTCCATGAAGATTTTTGAAAATAATTTAAACAGTGACGCGTAGAGGAGAGAGGAAGGGCTCAACCCCACATTTAAATTCTCTACCTCCTTATTCCTATCTCTACAAATTAAATAATATTAACGAAGTGATTACTTACATTTTTTTTCTTCAAATACTAGAATAGTTATTAAATATTAATAAGCATCGCGTAAAATTAATTATTTACTAGAAAATGCAAATACTGATTTCACAGTCTACGCACTCGTGAAGTAGTATAGCATTAGTAGCATACAATTTTAAAACTAGTTGCAAAATTTCCTCTAAAACCTTATTTTAGAGGCAATTTTAGTTGCTCAAAAGAGAAAATGAATCAGTTAAATACCAAAATGTGCTTATTAAACGTTGGAAGATTGTGGCAAGAAATTTAAATATAAGAATTAATGGACTGCATATTTTCTTATGGTTTTAAAAGACGAAGTACAAACCGGATTCTGGTGTTTTGTTTTATGGCTGCCACGACTTCGTGCCAAAACTTTAAAATTGGCGACCTTCGGAAAAATTTCCACTCAAAGTAAAATTTGAAAAACACTTTTTTCCATCCACAATTTAAACAGAGGAATTAAATTTTCTCTGACCAATTACAAATTTTCTCAAAAGTAACCAAAATTTTCAAAATAGCTTTTGAGACTATTTGTTTAAAAACATACCACCGGTGGTATATTTTCCAAGCCAAGGTTGAAAAATAGTAGCAATAGTTCAGCTGTGGAAGCCTTGAGATTACGAATTTATTTTCTTGCTGACATAATCATCTTATATATCGCTTCAATGTGTTTCTAAAGTCACAAAAACATAAAAAATTAACTTCGTGAAACAAGATTTGAATATTTGCTTGGTGTTATTTATTGTAATTATACACATCCGTCAAAACTTTTAAAATTCTATAAGGTCCATAACTTTATTTGGCATTCAAATTCTTTAGGCCCTCTACGAAATAAAGTTCTTACTACGGAAGTGTGAATATAAAGTTTATGATGCAGTGATATAACAATTCGAAATAGAAGTCACAATTAAAAATATTTACTTTAAGTGCAAAATATGCAGTTTGTTTGTGTTACCTTCTTTATTAGTTCATAAATTTTTTGATGAAAATAAATTTTACTGCGCTGAATAAAGTGTAATTCATCTATGTAAAATAAAAAGCTTTTTTTCAGATTGCTAAATGTATCACCCTAAAAATAGGGTACTAATTATTCCTCAACTTAAAAGTAATTTAGTATTTATTTTATTTTTATACTTACATTGATTTTCTATTCATCTTTATCACATTGCCTATAAAGAAAAGAAAACAAAATTAAATCTTAATTACTTGACTTAAGGATTTATTGAATTACTTATTTTAATTATAATAATTTATGGCTAATTTAAAGAAAAAGTAGGCTATGAAATTTAAATTTAAACAATACAAATTAATTATTACATTACAGAATACAATAAACAATACAAATACAAATTAAACATTACATTACAGAATACAATAAACAATACAAATACAAATTAAACATTACATTACAGAATACAATAAACGATACAAATACAAATTAAACATTACATTACAGAATACAATAAACAATACAAATACAAATTAAACAATACATTTAGCATCGATGAATATAAAATGTGCATCAACAGGTCTAAAAAAATTATTACTGTTACAGATTCTATGGAAATGTTACTCTTTAAAAAGTATTTAACATGTGTTTAACCGAACGATGGCACAAACAAAAAAATCATTCGCAAAATTGCTCTATTTTAGCTATTGAGCAGTAAATTAGTAATATTGCTATAGATTCTTTGTGTGAAAATCTAGAGGTGATAAATCCTTCAAAAAACGTAAATCAAACCATCAAAATAATTCACTCAACCATGATTGTCACTGCATCTAAATAACATATCGCGTCCGATACAATTACTAATATTTTGGAATTTTATGGGAAAAAACGCAAAAAGTCCCCTCATCCATCTAATCTTAACGCGGTGCCTACTTCGTAATTCGAGGTTTGAAGAGACAAACTGCTCATCACAGTGAGACATTTCATGCCCTTTGAAAAATGGGAAAATTACATACCGTCAATATTTTACCTGAAAAAATCTGAAGTGTAATTAAGGAGCAAATTGGTACAAATTGAGTCTTTTTATTGCTTGTTTTCCCGTGTTATAATTACAGGATCGATAGTCCAGTATTTTACGCAGCTCGTGCCTCCTTCAATACGTCGTGTTCGTATCTTGCCTTTTTTTATTGTCTCTCAAATCACTCCTTTCCAACAGGCTAATCGATTTTTAATACCCGCAGAAGCGTATCGACGTTCTCTACGTGAATATTATACCAAGTGTCGGAAAAGTATTTCTGGAGTCCAAGAAAAGCTGTAAGTATAAATTTGAATGTGTCTTAATAAGAAGGAAAAAGTTGTTTGGTGATAGAAACCACATCTGGCTTTTCTTTCACACGCTGACGCAGATTAGTTTTTGAAGAAATCGCAAATACTGGGTTAGTTTGGCTGATTAATTTGATTGTCTGAAAGACGTATTTGTTGAGATCAAGTAAAGCTGTGTAAGTATACCTTTGAATGTGTTTGAATAAGAAAGAGAAATGGTATTTCGTGTTAGAAACCACCTGGCTTCTCTTTCAAATACTCTGGCCCTCAGATAAGTCTTAACAAAACTGTTAGAACTGGGTTTGATTGGTTCATTTGACTGTCTAAGAGATACATACCGAGTTCAAGTTAAGCTGTGGAATTACGATCTTTTTAACGAGTCTTAATAATAAGGAAAAAGGTTATTTGGTGTTAGAAACCATTGGGGATTCTCGTTCAATGTCGCACAGATCAGTTTTAAAGAAACAGCACTGGGTAAGTTTGGTTAGTTTATATGATGGTCTAAGAAGTATTTGTCGAGTTCAAGTAAAGCTGTGGAAGTATAACTTTGAATGCGTTTTAATAAGGAGTAAGGTTATTTCGTGTTAGAAACCACCTGAAGTCACTTTCAAACACTCTGACCCACAGTACGTTTTAACGAAATTGTAAGAACTGAGTTTGGTTGGTTAACTTGATTGTTTAAGCCAAGTTTAAGTAAAGCTGTGGAATTATAATTTTGAATGAGTCTTAACCAGAGAAGGAAAAAGATCATTTGGTGTTAGAAATTATTTGTAAATTCTCGTTCACACAGTGCCACACTGATCAGTTTAAAAAAAAAAAAGCATTGGATAAGTTTGGTTAGTTAATTTGGTGGCATAAGAGGAATTTGTCAAGTTCAAGGTAAGCTGTTTAAGTATAACTTTGAATATATGAAAACCATAAGATTAAAAAAAAAAGGCTATTTGGGTGCTAAAAATAATCTGGCTTCTCATTCAAACTCTTTGACACAAAGATAATTGTTCACAAAAATTGTGAGCACTGTGTTGGTTGGTTAATTTAATGGTCTAAGAGGTATTTTTTTTTTGAGTCCACGTAAAACTGCAAGAATAACTTTGATTGTACTTAATAGGTAAAAAGGTTATCTGGCGTTAGAAACCACTTGGTGCTTCTTGCCAAAACTCTCACACAGATAAGTTTTCAGAGATATTTGTATGCACTAAGTAAATTTGGTTGATTAATTTGGTAGTTTAAGGCATTCGTAGTCCATGTAAATCAGTAATAGTTTAGGTGAGAAAACTGCAAGAGGGTTATTTAAGCAGGAAATAAGGAACTTTACTTGGTGTTAGAACCATCTGCTTCTCATTCAAACTCTCACGCACTGATGCTTTAGAGAAATTTGAAGTGGTTGGTTATTTTGATTGATTAATTTCATGGTCTAAGAAGTATTTATGATATCCGAATAGTTCCGAGTACTAACTTGAACTAGAAAAAATGCTGGAAGTGTTAGGCAAGAAGAAAAATTTACTGCTAAGAAATCATGTAAATATTTGTCAAGTTAAGAAATATATACTTTAGGTTTGAGGTATTTGTTCAACTCTGGTCTACAGTAAACCCCCGTTGTACAATGAAAATTGGTATATGCCAGGGGTGGCCATAGCGTGGCTAATATACAAATAAAATGTATGAATTAAATTTGATAAAAAAAATACTGATTAATATCCAGAAGTAATTATTTATTTAATTTCTTGTTACAGAGTTATTCAAAAATAAAAATACATAAATGTTAGTAAGAAATATTGTTATAATTCTATCAAACAATTTTGTAAAGAAAATCTTTAAAAATTAAGTTTGTTTGTGGATGCCTTACGAATGTTGTACATCTTGTCAGTTAGCGGCCGAAAGTTTGGTTGATGACTTCTTAGGGCAGTTCGCACAAGCTCAGCTAAATTCTGATAACTAAAAACAAATCAATGCTTATTTTTAATAAATTTAAGTCTTGAATACAAAGACTCGCAACAATACGAAGTACTGAAAATAACCTAAGATGTGTGCTACTGACTAAAAGTAAGGATGTCTTGAGCTAGTTATATCAATTCATGCAAACATAGCAGAAAAACCAACCAACCCACCCACGATTTGAACTAGATACGGAAAGGAGTGACGGTTAGTTAAATCATTTCAGACAACCATAACGACTTAATTTGCTGTTTTTAAAATTAAAGCAACTACTCTTAATTTTATATTACAAGACATATTTGGGGACACCAGTGTTTGTTCTTGATTTTATCTGAAACAAGCAGACACACAATTCTTTTTCGCTTTCCATCTTCAAATTAAAATTTCGCAATCCAACGACTTTTCGACGAAGTCATCAATTCTGATCCTAATTCGCATGATAATTTAATTTATGGATTAATACATCAGTTTTTACAAAATTCGCCTTTGTCCTTAAGGTAAACCCGCCGAAGCACTTTCCTCCATTTAAATATTCCAAGGAGTCGGTTCCTCCTCCCTCCCCCCTGTCGATTAATTTTTTTTTGCCCTGGATACGTTGGAGGAGAGGAAGTGGACCAGTTGAAGAAGAAAATACAAAAGGGGCAGGCAAAACACCTGATTTGGGAAACGTTCCTCTGCAGAAAGAAGCGAGGCAACATTAATTACAGCATCTCAGAAGACGCGAAACAAGAAAACGGTGCAAAAGAAATCATTAATTTTCTCTCAGAAAACTCACGTCGGAGAGGTGAAAGCCTTAAAACTCTTCCCTTTAAATGATCATCAAAGGTTTAATTATTTCTTGTACAAAAGCGAGCAGGAGAATGAACCGTAAATAACTTTTCGGGTCCAAAATAAATAATTACAATATGCGCGAAAATACCCCCGAAGAGACGAAAGTCGTGTAAGAATTAAAAGCTAACACCACCGTAATTACACGGTGCTCAGTTTGCTTTCTGGGAGCGAGCCCATTCTTTTGAATATTAATATTTTCCTGCTACCAGGTTCTCTTCGTTTATTAAAAGGTATCGATAAATAACTGATAATTACACTCAACAAACTGAATAAAGCGGTCGTTGTTAGAGGCAGGGAGAATACAAAGCAGGCTCAACAGTGTCTGGTCAAGCTAGTTTTAGTGCATCACTCATCACCTTTAGGCAAGTGTCACCTTTTGCCTAGCCGCGGTGGAAAATTAAACAAGCTCTTGGTGAGTAAAAGATAATGTTTTTGTGCGTAAGTGCCTACCACGTACCGCTTTGTAGTAATTGCTCATGAGAAACTTAGCAATTAGAATGTGCATGCCATGTGCCTCCCACGTAAAGTTTTACATTCCTTTCTTTTCAGTTACTTGACATTTCCTGTCTTGTTTTAGGCGCAGCTAAATCAAATATGTCCCTTGAGCCATAAAACCAGAAAACAACCCAAATAAAGATGGGGTGAAAGGGACTCACTTGGGTTTATTCACTGGGTTGGTAAACTGAGAGGTTAGATTCCTCCCTGGGTGTACTTCTTTGCCCTTCGATCAGTAAAACCTTTCCTTACGTGAATGTCCATTTACTTGACACTCTTTTGCGTAGCTAGGGCAAATATGGCCCTTGACCCATAAAGCCCCAAAACAACCCAAATAAAGTTGGGGTGAAAGGGACTCACTTGGGTTCATTCACTGGGTTAGTAAACTGAGAGGTTAGATTCCTACCTGGGTGTACTTCTTTGCCCTTCCATCAATAAAACCTTTCCTTGCGTGAATGTCCATTTACTTGGCACTCTTTCGCGCAGCTAGGGAAATATGGCCCTTCCGCAATATAACTTAACTAACCGACATAAAATCAAGATTGCCATGGTACAAGAGACGTATTCAGAGGGAATCGAGTAAACCCCAAAATGTTCTTGGTGTTTAAAAATGCTAGAATTAGTTTATAATCGATATAAATGGAAGTTTTTGCCAAACCCTGAAGTAGAAGACTCGTGTTTTTGTCTGAAAACGGTCAAATATACTAGCAAAGAAAATGCTCGTCTAGTATTTGGTTGTTAGCAGTCCAAGTGATGTCGACGAGATATCTCATTCATCAAAACCTGACTAATTTTGTTGATGACGATAGATATCGCGTATGAAGATATTGTCGATTATTTTACGATGACGTGATCAAGATCTGATCAGTTTTGCTACTGACGAGATACCACGTTGGGACTCTGGTGCAAAAATCATGTTTCAAACCGTCCCCAATTCTGGCAGAGGACAGTTTGTTTCCCCTTGTTTTTGAGATAGGGCAGTTTTCTCAACGATATATCTCGTCCTTATCAAAATTTACCCAATGCGGACGCGATATCTCATTAAAACACTTGGAGGGTTAAAGTATGAGATGCTTTTATAAAGAATATTCACATTAAGAGATCAAATATCCGTCGTTAAAAATGAATCTAACATTTTTTATTTGCTAAATCGTTAAACTAGCCAAGAAAGTCAACATGTAATTTAAACTGTAGTTGTTAACATCGTGCTTAAACATCGCTCATACACATTCTCTATATATGAGTTATTAAAGCAAGAGTGGCCTAACACAGCACACTCAATGGAGATAAATGCGATTTTTTTTGCCTGCATTTTTTATGTATTCTTTTCATCCATAAGATGATTTGAGAATTTAAAAAAATTGTTTTTCATTGATCAGCACTAAGTTATTTTCAATTTCAGAACTCTTTGGACTTGGAAAATTTTCGGATTTATGTGGGTTAGACTACCTTTTCTCTGATAGCCTCATGTATAGTCCTCTATGTATACAGTGAAAGATCGAGTTTTGCATAGTCCTACACACAAAGAGATGTACTTGAGAAGTCAGTTGTTTATCAATGTGTATAACAATTTTCCTAATGTAGGAAATCTTAATGTAAAACTGGAAGGTACGAAGATGAAGAAAACTATATCACAGCAACAATAAACAATGTTGGTATTTGTCATTGGTTTACATAGATGGGAGATCCAGATCTGCGATTTGAATCAATGATAATAATATAATTTTGACAGAAATCTTTCAAAGCTCTTTGTTACAATAAAAGTATAGCTTTATAGAGGCTTATCAATATTTGACTACAGATTAAATATATAATAATACTATGGACATAGTAGGCCGAAAAGATACTTAACAAGATATAACTAAAAGAATAGCACCTCAGAAGAAAACACAGTCAAAAATGTATTGAACGTTTCAGCACATTTCCTAATTGGGCACACATTAAAAACATAATGTAATCTCACATGGATTTGCACTGATGAAAACCAACTTTGCAATAATGTTTAATACATTCTGGTGCCCTATTATTAAAATCACGGAACTGGAAAAGCAAGTTCAAAAGTATTTCAGTTAAATTTTAAATCTCCTTCTCGACGTGGTATATTTTAAAGTCTTCGCATTGCAGTATCGACCATCATCCAGTTTATTGGTCATCTCTTCTGAATTTACGATGCTGTTATTTTTTCTTTCCCGAAACTTTGTTTACATCCAAACTCTTACAACCCATAATAACTCCTTGATATATTCAGGTTGACAAGAGATCAACAACGCAAGAGTCGAAAAATTAAAGACCCCTTTAAGAAAAAAAGATGCGACTGCATAATAAATTTGACCGTTAATACTCTACCATCTAAGTAAGCCCTACGGCGCAGAATTTCCCTGTGCACGGCAAATTACTGGGTCTGCTTCATGCCAAAGACACTAAAACTTCTCTCTCATGAGACAGGAAGGAATAATATACCAAGCGTCATTTGGGGTGGTTTTTTAACGGAAATTTCCCTAAATGGACGTTTTTTTTTCTTCGCTCCCCAAGCAAAAATCTAGACGAGATGTTTCTAGGGGAAATATGTCGAGATTTTGCCTTGTTTGAGAGCCCTGATGAATAATACATCTGTTCCCCACTCTGATTAAATGGAGTCGTCAAGGATATTTTGCTGCGTAGAAAATTTGAATGAGGAATGGTAGCAACCAAGGGACATAGTAAAGTTGTGATGAAATTTTACAGCATTGCTGATTGGTGAAGGTTGTGCGTAGTTGTATGGGATGTATGGGATATAATTACGCTGCTGGGATAGTCAGGGTTTTTAATTTTAGAAAGGCGTTAACATCAAACTTTCATAGTCAGTCTTACTCTTATGTTTTTTCAATACTTGACATTATATTTCAAGGGATGCGAACAAAATTCTTGGGCTTATACGAATGAAGAAACATTACTTTTGTTTTTAAAAGCATTCTTGAAATATATAAATTTTATGTAATACAATCCCCTGAACTCATGAGTTATTTTAGAAAGGTTTTTAATAAACTAAAAATCAAAAAGTAAGTTCGATGGTACTTTGGAGAAGTTATAATTAAGGAGAAGTTCCAAGCGATTACTATAATTTTGTTATATACCAGTTTCTGCGACAAAATCTTGAATCGTCAAAAATAAATTCTAAAATATTTTTTAGAAGAAATATGAAATCTATCTCCACGTGATTCATTAGTAAAATTTTGTCCCTTAATTTAAATATATTTGATTTCAACTTATTTTTAATTCATAATTCCCGAACAAAGACCAAGTTTGATTTAAACCATGGAATTGCACACAAACCAGCATATGGAGGATGTTCCTAAAATAGCGCTCGCCAATGAAATTCTCAGCAGTCCAGTTATAGAAAGCAATAAGAAATCTAGAAAATAGAAGTCAGCATAAAGAAAGTGTGAGCACAAAAGCGGAAATGGATTAAATATAAAAAACCCACCTAATCGTCTTTGAACAAATGAATGGAAAACAATTGAAGCGAATGGTTTGAAGCTAATTGTGGTAATATGACGGAAGTGTAGAGTTTCTGCCCTTGCACTGTATTAGAAATAATAATTAGCTCTATAAACTCGAACTTCTGCTTTACTATTTTGGTACATTTTATTTGAATTTGGGGTAATAAATGTGCAGGTAGAGGCTTACATTTATTATATATGGATTTAAGTAAAGTATGAAATGAAGGAAAAAAACTAAACTACCCTCAAAAGATATGAATAACTAAGAAACTTGAGGATAGAGGGGTAGTTCGTAAAATTTCATTTGATACATTTTCTGTTCAGATGCAAGTCTTGCAGTATGTCCAGTGTGCACTAGTTGTGTAGACATTTTTCGGTACAGCTTTAGTCTATGTTTATAGCGGTGGCATCGGCCTTGGCGCTTATTTGGCGCACTTCTAAAGTCGCCAAGGAAATAATTATTTCAAATTAATCAATGAAATCAAACGACAGTTTAACGGATTTTGAAAGAACTTTCTTGAATATTCAAATAAATATTTAAACTTTCCGCTTACCGAGGTTGCCATAAAAACAGCAATAATCGAAATACAGATAGGTTACCTTAACCTGTCATAACTCAATACTAGAAATGTGCCAAATAGTGCCGTTGCCACCGCTATAAACGTAGACTGAAGCTCTACCCATTTTTCTATGACGTTGTGCTTTAATGCTAAATCCTACTCTACCGAGGGTTGGAACTCTTAAGTGGAATATGCTACCTCATGTCCACACTTATTTTAGTTCTGAAAATCTGTATGCTTAGACTGTTCTGAAAATATGTGCGACAGCATGTATCCTACCATTATATGAGCCTTTAGATAATTTCACAGCATAAAACAATCCCATGTAGTGTTTTATACCTAAAATTCTTGTGAATATATTCAGACATTGCAGTCAATGCGTTGAAGAGTAAACGCGTTGCATGGAGATGCATATTTTTAGGATATATGGTATATATTTCAGGTACACCGCCTGGTATACCTGAAATCGGTGAAATTCAAAAGACTCGTTTTCATTAACAAGATCTTTTTTTATATAAAAATGGTGGTTTCTGCTACAATCTACCCTCTAATTCCGTGAGTCCTCTCTTAGAAATTTATAACTTCAAAAGAATCTGATTAATCTGTTTCAGTTAAAGCATGGTAAGGCCAAATTGAATCATGTATAAGTAACAGTTAACTTTTTGTAAATAAATTTACATTTAAAGTCTTCTATATTTGAAGCAATTAACATGTATCTGTAACTATAAGAAAAGTTTCACGAGATTTTATACAAATTTACAACACAAGATTTTCATAGGATCTAGTAAGCTTGATTTCATCAATAGGGTCATTTTTAGATTTAAAAATGGTTTGTGCTGAACCTCTAATTCCGTAAGGTCTCTCTCAGAAATTCATTACTTCAAAAGAATCTGATTCGTCGGTTTCAGATTCTAAATAATACCTCATCCCATCCGTTTGAAGAAGCAAGAATCTGCGATGAATAAATTAACATAGAACACGTAAAAACGTGGAAAGCAATCCGTTATCTAAGTTTCACCTCCACTCGTTTAGATCCCTCTCGCTCTTTCAGAAATAAAATCCCCATCCTTCAGAAAGAGGGAATTCTCGAAAGGGAAAAATGAAACTAAAAAGGGAAGAAAGTGGGAAGAGTTCGGGATGTTCAGAAAGATGAACACAACGGCACTCTTTCTTTTTGGAATCCAGATTGAAAAACAAAATAGGGAGATGAAAAACAAAATGCAATTTTTCCCCCTTCCAGGAAAGAAAAAAAATAAACATAAATTATTAAAAATAAAGGAGTCTGGATTCCTAGGAAAATGAAGTCGGCAACTTCCATTACTCTGGAAAACTCATCAAATATGGACTCGCTCGTGTTGCATTTCTCGTCTAAAATAAGAAAACAAATCCAGAAGCCTGTTCTTTGGCTTTTATTTTTGTACGCTTTAATTTTCCTCGGGGATGGCTTTAGTATGAAATGGACGCTTCATTAATCTGAAGCTTCATACTTTTTATTTGCGGTGTTGTACATCAAACTGTTTGCTGAATTCTGATATTAAGTATTCTGAATTTGCAAAACACTTTAAATTATCATTGATAAGAAGTATTTGTAATATTAATTTCCAAGGAAACTAAAATATGAAAATAATAACTCGCATTTTTAATCAATTTTTAGTGAAATACAAAATAATGAACACAAATAATTTTAATTATTCAGATTTGAGCTATTTATAAAATACTTTCTAAGGTATCGATTTAAATTTTGAAAATATTGGATTCAACAGTTTTAAATAATGACTAAAATGCTGAAGAGATTTCCATGCATATAAATTTCTATTAGAATGCTAAATGAGAAATCTGCGTTGTTTTCTGAATTTCATGAAAATATTCTCAACAGTTTTGTAACCGTTTTCTTCATTTAAATGAGAAGAGTGGTATATAAGCATATACAGAGGTGAAACTGATATCTTCTTCAACAAATGTTTTAAATTCTTAATAAATAATTTTGTAACTACTTATGCTTCACAAACATTCATGCAATTTTCGGTGACAAAACATATTACTACTCGTTTACTGAGTATGAATGTGTGCTAGTCTCAGTAATTCAAAGTTGAGAGTATTTAGTTCCTAGTTTGAGGCTTGTTGCATAGAAACCTAGTTTGAGTCTTGCTGTGTAGAACCCTAGTTTGAGCATATTTGCTTCGAAGCTTAGTTTGAGCTAGTTGTATAGAAGACTAGTTTGAGTCTAGTTGCATAGATGTCTAGTTAGGGCCTAGTTTCATAGAAGTCTATATTTAGAGTTTTTAGATTTCTCAAAGTTCATTTCTCATTCTCTTGTGAAGTTTGAAAGATGAACCACACCCAAAAACTTTCCTTCTCAAAGATAGGCTTCTCATGTTTCAAGAGGACTAGAAACCTAGTTTGAGCCTAGCTGCATAGAAGCCAAGAAAGAACTTAGTTGCATATAAGCTTAATTTCAGACTAGTTGTATAGATGCTTAGTTTGAGTTAGTAGTATAAAAGGCTAGTTTTAGCCTTGTTGCATAGAAGTCTAGTTCCATAAGTCTATATTCAAAGTTTTTAGATTATCTCAAAGTCCATTTCTCATTGTCTTGTAAAGTTTGAAAGAAAAACCACACCCATAAAATTCCCTTCTCAAATAAAAGCTTCAAGTTTTTTTAAGTGGAATATAAATCTAATTTACGTCTACTTTAATAGAAGCTTAGTTTGATCCTAGTTGCATAGAATTCCTTTTTGAGCCTAGTAGTATAGAAATCTAGATTAAAAGTATTTAGATCAGATTAAAGTCCATTTCTCATTCTCCTGTGAAGTTTGAAAGATGCACAACACCCCTTCTCAAAGATCCTTATTTTTCAAGAGGAATGGTAGGATATCTAGTTTGAGCAAAGTTGCATATTAGCCTAGTTTGAGTCCAGTCACACAGAATTAGGCTCAAATTTCAGAGTTACGAGATCATCGCAGACCATTTATCTTGTGAATTTTGAAAGTACAGTACCCAGAGAGTTCCTTTTTTTCGTCAAAGAAAGGCTTCTCATCTTTCCCAAGAGGACCGAGCGTTGCTTCGAAGCTACGATTCTCCGAGAGCAACGCACACGAAAACGTTACCAAAGAAAGCTTCCCCTGTTGCACAACCGAACGTCTGGCAAGAAACAATGGACCCCTTGTTCAAGCGCATGACCCAAAAGATTTTCTATCGGATCTTTTTTTACATACACATCCTCCGCTGTTACGTCGGGCATTAGTAGGATACCCCCATGTAATGACCACGATTCCTCCAGAAGAAACACAGGGAGGATTGAGCAAAAACATACGGATTAGAAGAAGGCAGGGCAGCGCACTTTGGTTACTCTGTGTGCAAAAAGTAGGCAAGAAAGAAAAAAGGCAGTTACGAGGAATAATGAGCTCTTAGTTCATACGTTTAGGACGGATATTTTTTAACCGTACCTCGTGAGTACGGCTTGAGGCGAATCGTGAAAACGCGATTTTTTTGGGGGGGTATGAATCACATTTTTTTCCTACTATTGCCTTTCGTTGCATAGCAAGGGTTATTAGCTTCAGGTTTTTTTATTTTGTTATTTATTTGAGATTTCAGATACACCAGACAACTGAGATTTCTTTGTCTTTCGGTTGGAAAAATTGAAAAAAAAAAAAAAAAAAAACAAGGATTTCTTGTCCGTTGATCCCCGACAGGTGTTGGTAGGGTTTCAAACTTTCCTAGCGGTGTGCTCTTAGATTTGAAGATAGCTCTGAAATATATCAGAGGGCGTAGATTATGTCATGTAGAAATTGCAACACGCTTCCTTCTGTAGGCAGTTTCCAAAGTCACAAATCTTCAAATCAAATTACATAAGAACTGGGTTTATAGTACTTTTCAACCTCTTTATTGCGTCCTTTTCAACCCTTTTACCACATGTCGGAGCATCATCCTTCCCAGCGTGATTTAGTGGGTTTGCTCACAGCGTTAGCAATCTGCCAGTTGTAGGGGGGTAGGTTCGATTTCTCATTTCTGTGTCAGTAAACCCCTCATTGTGTGCAGGGAATACCTTGGCACCTGATAGAAGGTAGTTGCGATTATCAATCGGAGTTACTTCGAAACTTGATTCAATCAAAAACCAAGACAGTCATGAACAAAGAGAGCTGGTGCACGTTAAATCTGTCTTTATCTGCAATGTGTTTTCTTGGGAAAATATAGAAGTTATTATTTCTTTACTCAAAGTAGGTGTCACATTTGTACATTTTTGTTTCGCATATTAATATCATAGCTTTTGTTAAATTTTGAAGTGAACTGTATCATAGAGGACAGCATTTGTTAACGGTACACGGAAACCTAAGAATGCCATTCAAGCATATTTTGTACTGTAAACACAAAGACTGCTTTAATATCAAAATATATTAATAAAATTAATATGGAACGATTTGTATATTTTATGCTAATCATCTTTTTAAGCATTTAAAACTTTCGTTTTGGGCAGCCTCATTTGCCTTAGGTACCATAAAGTAGCTTCACTTCTGATTCCTCCATCTCTTCTAACATAGTCCGATTCTCATGGCTACCTCAAACAAAAGCGTTTTAACCCTCCAAGTGTTTTCCACGCGATACCTCGTTCATCAAGATCTGAACAATTTTGCCAATGACGAGATATCTCTTCATTGAGATATTGCCAATTTTTTTAAGCTGACGTTATTCATAAGATCTGATTACTTTTGCTTATGACGAAACATCTCATCGACACAACCAATAGGTTGCCCAAATGCCTATTTGATTGGAAAACTTCTGATAATCGTACTTGATTTTTGAACATGCCCAATCCCATCCCAACTCAATCCAAAATAAACTTAACAGTTGAACTAAAAAAATTTGTGTACATGTAAGTACTTTCATGCTTAACTTTCAACCTCTGCAAAAGGGAGGAGGTCGCTGGTTGAGGTTTGAAGATGGACCCCAATCTTTTTTTTGCTGTATGAAGACTAAAGAAACGTGAATCTTTGGTATAAATTGTATAAGTGGGAATACAAATTGCTCTGCTAAGTCAAAAATTGCTTTTAAAAATTGCAAGTAAGCATCTGACCAAATTAACCATCATGGTAGTTTATCTTCGCGTCGAAAAAGAAACTGTATACTGGCCAGCCAATGTAAAAATAAGTTCCAAACTGTCACCATTTCTGGATGAGAGACAATTTGTTTTTTTACTTGTTATCTCCATTCTTTTTGGAGTAACAGGGCAGTTTTATCTCGACAAGATGGCTTGTCCACGGCAAATTTGACCAGATCTTGGACGAGATGTCTCGTCGAAACACTTGGAGGATTAAAGCTATCTTTTTCCTCACACCAAGGTATTAATAATTAAACAAAAGTTATTAACGTAATTAATCATCAAGTAAATGTTAATATTATCTTCTATAGTATTAATCTTCTGTTTCGAGAAAAACACTTACAATTTTAATGCTGTTAGGGAAATCATGTTGTATTATAAGGAAAGGAGACTTAGGTTACAAATCAAAGATAATTTCTTTAGTTTCCAAATGAAGCATCGAATAACTATTTAGAAGCAGCAAAAAAATTTTCATATTGTGCAAATACTGTTTTATTTTCCATTTAAAATGCAAAACGAATGCAATTTTGGAATTTTAAAATTTAATATTTTTTTTTTCGGTTTTACCAATGTGTAGTTTCGTATTATAAATTATATATTACACATTCAATAAATGTATTTTCCTTAAATATGTTACAAAAATTCAGCTGTGAAAAAGTTATGCTCTTAGAAGATACCTTTAGTTGTAATTCTGTGTAAAAAGTGCAGAAACGAAAGTTCAACACGTGTTGATCCATTTTACTATAAGAGCGAAAAAAATACTCTAGGGAGAGCAGAAAAAATTCTCAGCAAAGCGAGAGAATGGGGATGCCATCGGCGTAGCGACATCTATCGGTCTGTTGTGGAAACTTACTTTTTTTTCTCTTTTCCATTTATCCCCACCTTCTGGTTCCACCCCACCCCCACCCCAATGAAGTTTGCTTCTTACTTTTCCAGATGATTTTTTTTGAAGGCTTAAGATCATGACAAGATGCAAAAAAAAAAAATTCTGGTGCAGAAAAAATGTTTTTAAAACATTGTTGTTATGAGGTTTTGCATTTTTAAGGAATCTAATTAATTCCCATTTACATATTTAGAGCACGTGAAACAAAACTATTTGAATTGTACAATGCAAATAAGGGAGACGTATTTTGGTTATCCAACACAGATGCTGCTGACTAGTTTTGGCTTGGAACGATAACTATTTGGAAAAATCTATATTTTGTTCTAACTTTAAAACCTGGAACTTTAAAACATAAACTCATAAGCTAGAAAATTGTCCCACACAGATTTTAGAACTTAAGAAATACGGTTTATCTCCTATTAAAAAAGGAATGGAATTGGGGAAAATTCTATAAACAAGCTTGATCCTGATTTGAACATGGATAGCTGTAAATAATTGTAATTTTATACGAAATTTAATGTTTACCGAACAGTATTTACTTTTGATATTAGCTATATAAATAACATATTTCCTATTCGTTCTTTCCCTGGGTGCATTTATCTCTTGCAAATCAGTAAAAATTTATTGTGTGTTAATGTCCATTACTTGCTGTTAAGTTTGATGTTACTCTGTCAAATATGGCCCTTGAGCTATAAAACACAACTAACTAGTCGTTTTGATTACAAAACAATCATTTACGAAAATATTTAACCTCTTGAAGTTTTATGTGCTCTTGAGTCGAAAGGAAATATAATAAGCCCAAACAGGTAATTGTCAAACTCTAATTTCATCGTAACTTTTACAATACAAGCATTTATTAAAGCATTTTAAACTTAGTGTTTTATCTACGTCCATGTATTTTATCATCTAAACCAATTACTACCTCAAGTAAGATTGAAATACATTCCATGAAGTTAAAAATGTGAAACTGATGGAATAATATTCATACAGGGATGAATCGTAGTTTATTTCAGTCAAGTTGGATGAACTGAGAAAGCTAAAAAGAGATAGCATTAGAGTTTCCTTATTAATTACATGAGTATTTGCGAGGGGGATTCTTAATATAACGGTCTCATTAGTTTTGTCGACTTCAAGAATCTATTCAAGGTATGATCCATGATCTGCAATATCGTGCAAAGTAAAACGTTAATGAATACAGTGAAATATTTAGAAACAGTTCACTTTCACTTCAAGCAGCTTTTAGAAGTGATTATAGCACCAAGAATCTTATTAATTGAAGGACTTTAAATTCAGTACTAATCGGTAGGTAGATATTTAATGGGCGTCACACTGGATCAACACAACGGGCTATTGAAGGGGCTCTGGGATTAAACCCGAATTGAAACATGGAGTACAACAGTACGTAACACCCCGCCCCCTTGTACATGACGGTCTTTGGTGGGATTTGAACTCGCAACCCTCCGGTTGCTAATTCGTTACTCTTCCAAATGGGTTTCTGGGTACGAAATGGAATTCCTAGATATTATATACAGGGTGATTCTACGGTCATAGGACAAACTTGGAGGGGTGGTACAGCTTACTAAAACATACATTTTTCGTATAGGAATGTATGGTCAGAAGTGACGCGTAGAGGCACGAACACAAAAACATTGTTTTTGTTTGCAACATACCTGCAAAGTGCATCTTTGCAGCAATGTTTACAGTAAATGCTCAAAATTGCGACCACTAACAATACTAATAACCACTAATAATACATGCTTGGTCGGTCTCATCCCATCACGGCCGACAGCACAGTTGTAAATGGCGTTTTCCCGCAGATCGGATGGCCAGGCACACTACTGCCCTTTACCTACAGCATTAGCAGCCAATCACAGCTGCCGTGTTTGTATTACTGTTGGTGGTCGCAATTTTAAGCATTTATTTTAAACATTGCTGCAAAGAAGCACTTTGCAAGGATGTTGTAACTAAATAATGTTTTTATCTTCGTGTCTTATTTTTGATGTTCGTGCCAGCACGCGTCACTCCTGATCATACATTCCGCAACGAAAAATGTATACTTAGTAAGCTGTACTACCCTTCTAAGTTTGTCCTATGACCATAGAATCACCCTGTATAATTAACAATTACCGTATTTGTAAAGTTGGTAATTTCTCAAATAGACTCCAGTACAATCTCTTTCACTTTAAAAGGCGATAGATATCAGATTCGTATCTTCTTAAGCTATAACTACCTTAAGCATGATAGAAATATATTCATGAATATTGACTGTTTGCATGAATATGACAGTTTGAACCTGATGGAATCGTACTCATAAAATGATTAATTGTCATTTATTTGAGTCATGCAAGTTTGAAGAACAAAGAAATACGCACCACATGGTCGTAATTAGAAAATAGTACAACGGTTCCAATAACTCAATATTGAGTAATCTGATAGCTTCAATGCGCGTCATTTATTGCAATGTTTGCTAAATTCAGATCAGTTTCATTTTGACTTTTTATGCTGACTAAATTGGTGCTTGAAATTGCAATTTATAGCTAACACTAAAATCTCAGGGATGAACTTGATACTTGAACTTCAGAAATGAAATTCGACGAATTTTTCTTGAACCTGTTACTGCTATTAAGTATTAACTAGAACTGGCAATATTTTGATTTCATACAACAAAGCAGTTGTAAAGTAGGGGAATTGGTAGCATAAATCCTTAAAAATAGTAGCTAAAAAAGGTCTCCATCTCTAACTTTCTTTTTGTAGCAGTTGTAATTGCTCAGATACAAAATGAATCGGCTAGTTAACCTTCTGACAACGTCTATAGATATAACAAGCACGATTCTATCTTGGAGCGATTTTTATAACTTTCAAGGTATAACTGATGTACTGGCCGTTGTCCAAATTCTTTTTTGGAGCGATGATGGTACAACTACTCTACCAGTCGTAGTTTAGAGAATAAAAAAGAGATTAAACTTTCGTTAACTGTCTGTATAAAGAATATTAAAAAAAAAGTAGCCAAAATTTAGGAAATAGTAGTTTTTGAGACGTTTATGCTTCTAAAGTTACCCCAAATCGCCAAAGTTGGAAAAAGTTGAAGAAAAAAATCGCTTGTGACAGCCCTTGAGAGTGGTATGATTATTAAATTTATCTTTTCTACGCCATGTTTTTATATTAATGAGGGTCATTTATGTTTTAGAAGCTGTAGGTGGAACACGAGGGTAAAGTTACTTGCCATCGATAGACAATCTTGTCTAGGGCCATCTGGAGAACTCTAAGATTGATTGAAATCAACATCCACTGCATATTTAAACTCTACTTGTTCGGAATAAATATAAAAATGTTAATACCTCTACAGGATTCATCAAATGGGAAGAATATTTCTATGTAGAAGGATCACTGCAAATTTTTGTCATCTTGGGGATCCTCCTAGAAGAGAAAGAAATATTACCAATGAATCGAGGGACAGATAAAGAATGGCAAACGTTGTTAAAAGAAATTGAAGTCTTTATTTTGTTTCATAATCGCCATGGTACCTTAATTTTCTTTTGCGAGAACTATTAGAATTGTGCTTGGCCACATATGGCCCTTATGCCATAAAAACACATTTAGAATTTGCATCAAAGACATAATTATATTCACATTTTACAAGTAACAATCGCCATGATGTCTTTCATATACCAAAAACGACATTATGAAAGCATTCTTTTTCAAAATAATTTGCATAAGTTGACCTATTTCGAGAACTTCCCCCATCAGCAAACCATAACAGTTTTAAACATTATATATTTAAAAAAAAAATTGCATTCCAAAGAACAATCATTTCAATTATTCTATACGATTCGACATGGTACTTTAATTTTCTTTTGCGAGAACTATTAGAAATGTGCTTGGCCAAATATGGCCCTTATGCCATAAAAAAACAACCTTTAGAATTTTCATCAATGCATAGTTATATTCACAATTTATATCTAACAATCGTCTTGATGTCTTTCAAATACCAAATAAAACAACGTTATGTAAGCATTCTGTGTTTAAAATGATTTGCATAAGTGGACTTATTTCGCGAACTTCCCCACTAACAAACCATTCCATAGTTTTTCAAATTATGTATTTTTAAAACTAAAATTGACTTTTAACTAACAGTAATTTTAATTATTCTATACAATTCTTTAGAAAAGTTTACATCTCAGGAATCCATCGTTAATGTTTAAGATTCTTCACAAACTCAATTGATGGACTCGGGCAAGAAAGTGATAAGAAACAGAAAAGCTCCATAATGAAAAAAAATGTACAAACAAAATATTCAAGAGGATCACAAGAATTTTTGATTATTTGAATGAGTACGTAAAACTCGAAAATTTAAGGTTCAAGGAACCACGTGAATAGTTTGTAAATAATTATAGAATGGGAATATTTTTAAACAAAATTTGCTAACCTACAAGTTTTAATAAGTGGCAGATCATTATTTTGACCGAAGTCCTACCATTCGTATGTATTATGAACAAAACTTTCCTGTGTAATGAAAATATGACCCTTTCTCCATGAAACCCAACCAATCAATCTGATTAATGGTGGTATATAGGTAAGTAATTTTTAAATTACATTTTTTGTCCAGCTGGTAACTCAGAAATAAAGTTGGAAAATATTCAAGTATAGTTTCATATAAATTTAAATCAAAATTTCTCTGCATATATAACCCCTCTATTCAGACAAAATATATACTAGATTATTTAATCTTAAAAGTGATTTTGTTAAGATCTTTCCCTTCGTGATTGATCGCGGACCGCCGACAATAGTCCGTTATGTTGCTTCAGTGCAACGTTAATTAAAAATACCACATACGAATACCAAGTGATTTCGAAGAAATATAACCAAATCTAAAATTTTCTTAAATATAATCTCAGTTGGGAAACCTCTTTACGAAATATAACCTCTTAGAAGAGAGAGACCTCTTTCGAAGAGATATAAACTCGTCTCAAATGTTGCTAATGACGAGATATATCGTCCATCAAGATCTGGCATCCGTCGTCCTACAAATCCGTCCTGGATATATCGTCCATCAAGACAAATACCAGGAGGTTTAAATATAATTTATTTTTCATAAAAGTACCATTAGAAGTTCAAATCATTTTGAAAATGTCTTCCTGCTTAAAAGTAGCTATTAAAAGCTACTTCGTAGGCATAGTTGAGGTGTTTAGACACGTTAAAACGGTTAACGATGTTGCCAAATATTTGATGATTACGGGATCACGATTAGGTTCTCATTCATAAGATTAAACTCATTCATTAAGATCTGGCTAGTTTTGCTAATGATGTGATACCAAGAGTGTTAAATATAATTTATTTCTCATACCAGTACAATTAAAAATTCAAATCAGTCTGAAAAAGTCTTCCTTCATAAAAGTATATAGTAAAAACTACTACGAAGGCATAGTCCATGTGTCTGGACAAGTTAAAATGGTTAACGATGGTACCGATTTTTTTTTATGTCGGCAATATCAAGATAAGGTTAGTTTTCTTTTAATGACAACGTAACTCGTCCATCAAGATTTGGTCAGTTTTGCCAATTATGTGATACCTAGTCGAGACAAGTACAACGAGCTGCCAAAAATTATTTAACTGGCAAAAACTCCAATTCCAGGTTTATTAAAGCCAAATTATTTTCGTCCTTTTCACTCCTTGTAAGCTCTATTGCCAGGATAAGTTACTCGAGCTAATCAAGCGATATATGGGTAATAAAAATTCCAGGCGAGCAATATAGACATAATCTGTTTTAAGCAGATCGAATAAATAATTCCGAAACATCAGAATCCGAGGCACAAATTGCTCAATTTTCATAAACTTGGATACGTTATTATCTGTATAACCTGTGCATGCGAAATTAGTACTTATAGATACCAGAATAGTATACCACAGAATTATATCTTCAGATTATATTGAAAGCCGTCTGGGTAATAGTCAATTCCATTCCACATTAGCCAAATGGGTTTCAACAGGCTAAGGAAATAAAAGAATTGATAAGGCCCCACTCTTATTACTCCCAAATTCCACTTCTTTTTCCGCCTTTAGAACAGACAGTCAGCTGTTTAGTCTGTCTCCAAAAATCCCGGCGGAATCAATTTGTGCTATTAACCCCCCCCCCCGTTATTATTTAGGAGAATGTATTATGTACCACGGGAAGAAGTGTGCCAAAAAGGGCCTTTTCGACGGTAGGTCTCAAAAAGCCGCCGACGGAACGACCGCGCCCAAAATTTAATAGATTAAAATTTTAGGGAAGCGAAATATTGGGTGCCCCACCCCACACCCGCCGCAGACGATCATCCGGGGTGCCAGAAAGGTCAGGGGGGAGATGAAAAACTGGACACGCTCGGGGCCCCACCCGCTAGTGTGTTGGGCGATTAGGTGGCACGAGAACGCTGGTGGTAAGTATACATGTCGCCTGTATTGAACTGACATATATTGTTATGAATTATACCCTCCCCGAGCTATGATGAGGGGCTGTGTGTGAGCTGTGAACGGAAATCTGTCGCCCCGAGGTATACGCACACCCATGCATTTTGTGGAACTGCGGTGGTCTTGTTCGAAGAGTAAGGGCCAGTTTACGATTCTGCGTATGTCCAACTGCGTCGGTTGCGTCGAACCAATGATAGAGGAGAACCACGTGATTGACAGATGGGCGGGATCACGCAGCCTCTCTGCAGAGCAACGCAAGGTCCAATTCTATACTTCATCAGATTCAACTCTCGACGCACATACGCAAGCAAACGCGACTACTTTGACGAATCAAAATCCAGCATCTAATGTTTTGATTCAATCGAGTAATAAACTAAACATCGCCATTACCGAACTTGTTAGCGAGTTGCTGAATGCTGACTGTGGAAGTTTAAAAAACATTATAAAACACTGGGCATGCGTTATGTACGAATTTGACTTCGAAAGAGACGGACAGCTGTTGCAAAGGCCTTGGGAATTCCTTGTAAGTACATGTATTTACACTAATCTTTAATTTGCATTGCAATATGTCTATATTTTGTTTACCTAGTTTCATCCGAAATAATAAAACCTCTTAGTTTATGCTAGTGAAAAATTGTTTTCGAAGTTGATTTGTTGTGTAGCTTTTATTTCAACGTTTATGAGCGATTTTTAAGTTTATTGGCAAATTAAAGTGAGCGATAGAAAAGCGCTGTAGAAATAGCTGTTTATTTTTTATAACTGAAACTATTGTGGTCGTAAACATTTGTGAATGTAGGAAACTTTTGTTGTTTAATTATTCCATTCCACCTCCTCTTTTGACCAATAATTGTTACTTTCCCAACCTCACAAAACACAACACTTGAACTTCTACTAAAGTGCTTAGTTAAGAGGAAATGTACAAAAAACTTCATCTGTTTTTTTATGTGCAAATGTTCTTTCCCTGAGATTGAGGTGCCTTCGTTTCTCGGAGGCTTTACCCACAGTTAGCTACCTGCCAGTTGTAGGCAGCATAGGTTCTATTTCTCCCTCAGTGTATTTCCCTCTTTGGTTTCAGTAAAACCTTTGTGTATGTACATTACTTGACATGTATTCACAGCGCATTTAACGGTGCAGCCAAATATGGCCCTTGCACCGTTGAAACCTAACCAAACCCTGAGATTTGTTTTCAGTTTTCCTAGTGATAGTGTTTGATGACCAAAATCCTTCAGTTCGCTACTTTAAACAGAATTATCTTCATTAATTTTTCTACTGATAGTTTTTTGGTTTTAGTTCAAGTCTTATGACAACCCCTATACATAGGCTTTCAACAAAGACTGAAAATTTCTTGGTTTAGTCAAATTAAATTATACTTTCTTTTGCCACATTTTTTTTTTTTGTCTTTTTTCTGCATTCAAAGGTTTTGTTGAACGGACCAGCACAGCCAACGAAAGCATTATTTCGATTCACAGCCCGAATAGCCACTGCACTGGAAGAACGAGACTGCAACAAATACCAACAAATTTCCACTTTTGAAAGCTTTACCGCACAATTATGACTAAAAACCAGTTAACCGAAAAGTACCTTCCAAGTAAAATGGGAGGGATTTCTTTGTCGAAAGCAATAAAATCAAAGGAAATTATGCCGCTGCAAACTACCAAATGTAATGGGCTCACTTGAAATCCACTACCCTTGCAAGTCAAAGAAAGTACATGTATTCACATGATAGGTTAGGTTTTGGTTCTCGAACCCGCTTTTCACAAAATAAACTTCCTGATGCTTAACACAAGGAAGAACACCTCATTTGGACTGTAGCTTATTTGTTTCTTACTCTGAGAGCTGAAACCGCTCGATGGCTTCTCAAGAACACACCAACAGTTGAAACCTTTCCAACAGATGACGCTTCTGGTGCAAACAGCACATATTTGGAGAAACCTTAAAAATTTTGAATTTTAATTCCTGTGTCAACTAATTGGTTGAAATTTTTTTTTGCAGAATAATATCCAACTTCATTTAAGTGATGAAAGTACATCCAGGGACAGATGTTCAATGGAAATGCTGTAGCAAGACAGAAGATGCTGCAATACTGAGCAGTTCTCTTACAAAAGGTCACTCATTATTTTCTTAAAATATGGTTTGTTTAAATAATTCTGGTAATATTTAAAATTTGTTGTGTCTAAAAAAAAACACAAAATTTAGTACCGTTTTCTACTGTAAATGCATAAAGTGTGAGATTCTTGTATGGAAACGCTGGCAATATTCTACTTTCTCACAAGATCAGTCACTTTCTGAGAAGTTGGCAATGTTCGAAGAACATGAAAAGTTATGCCTATAAAAGAGTGGTGCCAAAAACTGTTCCGGAGATAAGGGACACGAAAAATACGTTTATAAAGTAATAACACTGTAAAATAATCTTTTATAACTTAACATTTTTATAATATTTATGTTTGTAATTCAAAACTAGTGTCATTTTATTCATGCTTAGTTGCAATGCATTTGATGTATATCTGTTTGAGAAAACATTTCTATGTATGTTTACAAGGTTAATTACTATACTCTGCTTCCCCCCCCCCCTCAATACATTTAATATTTTACCTTAGGTGACAACTATATATTGTGAGTAGTCAGTATCATAATTTTTCATCTACTCCGGCAATGTGTCTAGATTTACATGTAACTCCTTAAAAGCTCTGCTTTCAGCGAGTGATTGTGTGAAATTTTGAAACATCCTTGAATACCCATCAAATCAAGACACAGTAACCGCAATTGATTCTTCTGTAAAATTTCTATCTCAAATTTGAAAAACAATGTACTTTCCATGTTAAAAGTGATATAAAACTAAATGTTGATTAATTCAGTTTTTAAAGTGTTGCTATGTAAGTTTTTATAATCTTATTACACCAGGATAATAATCAATATATTGGGTAAAACTGTTTTAAGTTAGTGTTGTAAGTTATATAAAACGTATAGTGTAGAGGTGGCTGATGTACCTTAAAGCTGTTGTGGCTGAAAGTCCTCACGTTTGGTTGGTGTAGAAGTTCGGAGAGTGGGGTGCCAGCTCTGATGTTGCCTCGTCATCTGACCATGGTTCAAAATTACAAGGCGATACACCGAATGGCTTAGGCTGAGATAGTGGTTATTAGTTGAATATAAAACATACTCCACTCCCAGTTTAATAAAATTTCTTTTTGAGTTATTCAGAAAGTCGAAAGTTAACTTACAGTGTGATTTCATGTTTAATACCATATATCAAAAAATTAGTATCCATAAGATGAATTTCATGACCAGTGGTTATATAGTTTGCATTTTGTTTATTTCATTTTATATTTCAGACATTATTCTCTAAAGAAGAGAAAGAAGCTAACTTCTGAAAGATATCAGTTGCTCTGTCAATGGCAAAAGAATACACTTGAGCTACATGATAGTTTTGTAAACTCCATGGGCATAATTCGACTGTATACAATTGCACCCTTGCTTATATTGATAGATTTATAATTAAATAAATTTAATGCTAAGAATTTCTTGTGTGTACATTTTATTATTCATAATCTTTAGTACTAGTTTCATTTTAAAATTTACAAGTTTTGTATTTAATATAATTTTGAGTCACAAATGCAGAAAAAGAATAAAATAATTTTTTTTCAATACTTAAATTAAATAAAGTGAAATTATATTTGCTTACTAATTATTTCTTAATGTTTCAGGTAAATATTTAAAATAACACATTACATGCAACATATTACATTTATTATAAATTAATTATTCTCATCTGTGTTTACTTCACTTGTATTTTGCCACCTATCCATTTTATAAATTGAAATTATTTGCTCAGTGAACGGCATTCAATCCAAGTATAATATTAAACATAAGTAACTTAAATTTTCTTTGAATATCTTAATAGGAAGTTTATATGAAATAGTCAATTGCATTGTTCTTGTGCTTATTATCTTATATATTTAAACTATCTATATATATAAAACACTAACGTACGTGGACCCGAAATCGACGTTATTTGTGTATCGTCGAATGGCAACAATCAACATATATAAAATAACCCAGATATTTTGAATTATTGCTGTTTTCAAATAGCCGAGGTCAATTTCTATTAAAAAAAAGGAATTAAATTGTAATATTTATGTTTGAACTTACTTTTTATTTCTTCCTTTGATGTAAACGTAATTTTGCTACCCGGTATCGGGCCACGCGTCAGAATTAATGTTTACTTTTTTAATTTGATTTAGAATTCCGTGTTTGGGTATTTGAGTTGACTGCGAGATGTTGCCGACATATTTGAGGATTCCCAAGTATTATAAATGTGTTATTTTTGTTAATAAATCATTATTGTCTTTGTCAATATCGTTGAAAAGTCTTTTGTAGCATTATTCTATTTCACAATAAATATAATCGGGAAGTCGAAATTCAACATGTTTGAAAAGATACGTACGTGTTTTTTTTTTCAGAATTTAGCATTTTTTCAAGGATTGGAATTTTATTTTTGTTTGCATTATGTGTTCCGGTATATTACATGTTGCAGAAATATTATTTAGGAGTTAGATTTTAATGATATGTCTTTTTCCTGCAAAATATCTAGACGCGGGTAATTTTGTAGCAGTATATGTACATTTCGGCCAACTTTGCTTAAATATTTGATTGAATATGCAATGATTTAAAGAATTGTTTCACAAAAATGAATAAAATATACAAATCAAAACATGTTTAATTACGGTGTGTAAAAAAGTTTAAAAAGCACTATTACACACTGCCGAGCGCTAGCTGGCGCAGCCCGACTAGTACTAAGTATTTAACAATGCTTATAAGATTGAATATGCAAGACACACAAATCATAAAAGAGAGGACATGGTAAACTAAATCTAAATGCTTAAAAGAACATGGTTACCACATACATGTGTAGTATGCATAAATTAATTTCTTGAAATATGAGAAACACAGTAATTTTCCTATTGTAGTGAGTTGACACAAGAAACATATTCAAACCCTCAGTACAAAATAACATTTCTATTGAAACTAAATTAACTACAGAATATATCATTGGAAAATGTTTCGCTGACTAAAAATTCAATACTTCCCAACTTTCAAGGTGTGTTTTGTTCAAGTTTAAAAAAATCTCGGGCAGAAATGGAATGCTGACAATTTGAATTTATAGCACCAACCCAATGATAAAATATACATACTCCAATTCATTAAAGCTTACTTTATTCTGTTTACTGTGAAAAAAAATTTGTAGATTTTACAAAAGATGATACAAATTTTCAGGAAAATGAGGTTTGTATGGACAACTAAATTTTTGTTCGGTGGTTGGCTGGATTAAATATAATGAGCAGGGTGTAAAAAAATCAGATTTTTTAAATTTCTGTAGGCTGCTTCTTTCTTCCTGCTGACATGTTAATGGCTGTGTGTGTGAAAATGTATATTTCTACTCTTTAATCTATTGCACACCACAAAAATAAGCTAACTGACAAATACCTAAAAAAAACACTAGTAGGAAGTAATTTAGCCTCTTTCTCTTTAGTAAACTACCCTTTAGTTTATAATTTTGAATCAAACTGTGTTGCATACATACTTTTGAGTGTTAAAAAATGAGTGCTGTTAATCAGGAATGTTTATACGTTACTCTTCCTGGCATTTAGATTTATGATGGCATGTGTGTTTACATTACTGTTTCCAGTATATAGTATATTCTAATATGTTACAACTGGCTGTTGCAATCTTTTATAATATGCATTAATTGACCCAGTTCTCTCTGAGCTTAGTGTAGCCATTAATGCTGAAATCACCATGAGTACAGAAACATTAAAGCGTTTTACAACTTCTATGGTGTATTTACTTAGTTATAAAAAATTTGTGATTTGTTGTGATTCAAATCAGTGAATTAAAAAAATCATTTGATTAAAATCATGACACCCTGATAATGAGTAAATCGAAGATATATTTATCTACATTTCAATAACTAGAAACCCTCATCAGATAACAAATTTCGTGTTTTCCTTCAATCTCACATAAAAGGCTTCAAAAGTAAAAAGATTTTAAAACAAATTATTCATGTAACTTCATTTCATTTTGGTTTTTAATGCTCTGATTAAATTTAACACTTATATATAGTCTCAGTTTAAAGTAGATAGTTGTTTTGGAAAGAAAATAGTTTAATGTTGATTTATCTGAGTATTCACAATCGGTACAATATTTTTTAGAAATCGAGATTTACTTGTTTATTCTAATTTTGGTTTTGTTCGGAGTTAAAAGTTTCCAAAGTGATGTTAATTTCGCAATGTTCTCAAGTACCTACAAAAATGTCTCCCGTGGAAAAAGAAAAAAAAAACCAACGGTTCTCAAAATTGGTTAAAGTAAACATAAGACGGTAGAAAAAAAATACTGAAATGGATCAAGAAAGCGCGCGAAAAGTAAACACGCCATCTAGTGTGCATAATCGAAAGCTGGATTTCTCGTTCCGACGCAAGCCCATACGCAAAACTGTAAACGACTATCCTCCGCGTATGCGTTAAGGCGGAGCATACGCAGTTGCACATACGCAGAATCGTAAACCAGCCTTAACGGATTAGCAAATGGAGGGATGCGAGTTCAAAATTCGGTCCAACCTAAGCTAGTCGTGTAAACGGAGGATGGTGCACGTTGAATTTGTCACGACCACAACTGTCCTCAACTTCGCGTGGTGGGGGAGTGTAGTGCCAGATGAGGTGTTAACCTTGTCATCTGACCATGGTTCAAAATTAAGAGTTGTGCAAACTTTCCCTTTGGGTTGGCCCCAGACCATCGCCAATAGCCTTTCGAGTTATTCCAGTGCCGACGTTAATTGAAATACCTACCTACACGGATCGTCATAAATAGCCCGATACGCTGCATTGATCCAGTGCTACGTTAATTCAATTGCCTTACCCATGCATTTGGTAAGGTAAGGAAAGGTAATTTTAATCAACGTCGTAATTCAAGAACAACACAACAGGCTATTGACGACGGTCCTTGACCAATCCCGTGAGGAAAAGATCCGCGGACAACATCACGTAATTTTGAACCGCGGTCAGATGACGAGGCAACACCTGAGCTGGCACTCCACTCTCAAAACCCCATGCATTTGGAAGCATATATTACGTACTAATTATCAAAGCTTTGCGTAAAAGTATCACACGAAATTTAAAAAGATACAGAATTGAAACTCTCCATTCTTTGTCATTCTGTTTGACTAAAACCTTCTTGTATGTGCGCGTCCATTGCCTTACGTTGTCTATCGTGTGTTTGGCGCAGCCACGTATAAATATGAAATTCAAAAATTTTCTGATCCACAGTCAACAAATTAAATTATTTAAATATTAATTTAATTTGTTGATGGTTAAGAATATGTTTGTCAACATAAAAGAAATATAAATTATTGAGGGAAATTCTAAATGATGATGAGGAAGGAATTAATATAAATTGATGATTTAAAAGCATGTGGATCGACAACATGTGCAACATAAAAAAATAATGACTGTGAATAATTTAAAAAATCATGATGTATAAAAACATAAGAGTTTTACAAACCCAATGGGTCTAAAAAGTGAGATTTGGTTGGGGGTTTTTCCCCAATTAAATCTTACACAAATTGTACTTTTAAAACATTTAAGACGATGCTGATTAAATCAAGAAAAATTAAGATATGACGAACAGTAAACGTTGATGAAAACGCATAACAATAAACAGGAACCCACGCCAATAACCGATGAGCGAATATTCAACAGGAAGTTCTCTTTGTAAGTGGAACCCACTGAAATCTGTTATAGTTAACACTGCCACACGCGCTAATAACCTGGTGTCTTTAGCTGTCAACAGTTATTATTTCTAAGAAAAATATTATAATTTTTGTTTTCCAACTTTGTATTAGTGTGGTGTGCAAAAGAAAAGAATCAAAAACATTTTCTTAAAAAATATACTTTTTTCGTTTAGGTTCAATTGAGTTCCTTTTCAAGACAATGCATGTTTATAATGGTTAGAAATGTCTTTAAACCGTTTAAAATGCGTTCTGCAACCTCTCTGGATGACTTTTAATCAGTTTTGATTTGATCAACTGAATTTTTCCAAAGGATTATTTTCTAGGAAAGTATCATTCCAAAGGATGCTATTCTAAGGAAATAAACATTAAAATATTTCCATAAAATTCTATTCTAGTGGACCAACAGTATCTTTATAAGGAATTTTTTTCTATTTAAAGGACCAATAGAATCTGATAAAAAATTACATTCTAATGAAAGGGGACCAATAGAATACCTGACCTTCTTGAGCGATTGAACCTTTCATCGGATTCTTTCAACCTATCGATGCGGTTGTTAACCCTCCAAGTGGTTTCGACGCGACATCTCGTCCATCAAGACCTCACCAATGTTGCTAATGACGAGGTATCTCGTCATCGAGAATACCAATAGAGTTCCAAATCATAAAGATATTGCTGGTTTTTGATAATGACACGGTCAGGTCAGTTTTTCTTTTGACAAGATTTCTCGTTCAGGAAGGACCTCTTGACTTTCCTGACCTGTACAATCTTTTCTCGGATTCTTCCGACCTGTAGATGCAGTCAGTATGTTATTACGTATGTTGTGAGAAAAGGCAATATTACACTACTGGAAAATCTCGTTGCACTCTGAGGGTTAGATAATAGCTCCCGATCTAATTAGATCTCGAGTTGCAAAAATTTTATGTTCAGCGAGTGACAAACCAAACCATTCGTCTCCGACAAATTTTCCACGGCTCTGTCGCAGTTTGCAGACGGCCCCCGACTGACTGGAGGGCAGGGGGAGGAATCGTAAAAAACGAGGAGGAAGAAGAGGAAAAGGAGCGCGAAAGAGAAGCGTACCTTTGTGACTCCTAATGCGTACCTGGCGGGGTCGCCCTCACATAGTTCACCACCTTGATGATCCACTTTTAACGCGTGGCGTCCACCAGTTTCGCCGCCCCGCGCATCATTTGTCAAAAATCGCCTTTCCATTTACCTGCGAAATGACTACCCGGGCAGAGGAATGGGAGGAGAGGAGTTTTTCTTCATCCTCCGGGCCAAGGTGATAGGGGGTGGACACGCTGATAGGCGTGGGGTGGTTTCGAACAGTTTAGTTAGATCGACTTGTGTACACCTTCGTGTTTTCGCTTATTAATTTCCTTCGCTATTTTGCGGTTGAGGAAGGAAAAAACAGTTCCTGTGAGAGCTGTGGTTGTTTATTGAAGAGGTACCGCGCATCTCCGCGGGGTGGCGCTTGTTGATGTTTTTTAAAGTTGGTCTGTTAATTTGATTTTGGGGCTCGTATCGTGCCTATGGGGATCGAGATGTCGCCTGATGTGAATTTGTCCATTGCGGTAAGGAAATTGATCGGGTTATGTGATTTAACTAATCTGGATTCAGTTTTAGTGTTCTGTAACTCGGGTTTACTTCTGCATATTTTGAAGCTGAGCGCGAGTAATTTTCGAGCTTTAACAACTAACTTGGATTGACTATGCAACATTACACTTGAATAGATTTTGCGACATTACTTGAATTCATTATTCTTTAGTGTTATTGGTGTAGAAACGGTTTGCAGCAAAAATATACCATTAAGATACAAAATTTCCTATTAAAAACACTTATTAGACTATAAAATTTTTCGCTTGCGTCGTCTATTTCAACGAGAAGTGAATGGAGCAAAATCTAAAAAGTTAAAAGAATAATATAAGAATGACAAATTCAGTTTTCGAGACTTGAGACTTGATTTAAGTTGTGTAGCTAAATAGCACCTGATCTTAAATAAACTACAAAAGGGAAGTATTAAAGAAGAAAACACTGAATATGGGAGGAAAGAGTACGTAAATTACAGATCTATACAAGGGGTTCATTCCGTTTTAAATATAATTCCATAACGCATGTACAAGAATAGTCTCTTTGATTTTCTAATATAAAGTAGGAAAGTCTCCTAAACCTTTTAGATTTTTTGTCATATGCCGATCTTTCACATTCATCGGTCAGACTTTTTATCAGATAACAAGACAAAACTAGTTCATTTGAAATATGAAGATTAATAACAATACCAAATCACTTAATACAAAGCAATCGCAAATAATATCCCCTCAGAGGAACATCTCTTTTAGTTGTCTATGGTCTTTTTCTCTCAAGTGATCTTTTCTTTTCACATGGGGTTCAATGGGGGCACACTCCCGGCAAACACAAGCGATCTTTGTCTGCTTTTATCCAATTATACTATTTCTCAATCCCTATTTTTCCACTTCACGATACTTTTTACTTGAAGTTGCCTTGCGATTGACGCAATTTAGCTAAATATGACCATTGCGCCACAAAAACCCAAGACTTAACAGCCTTACAAAAATAAGATCCTTTATGGATTATAGTTGTTTTTGTGTATCTTTTGGGAGTTATATCTTTCTAGAAAGTAAATGGGGACTTTAGAGGTTTTCAATCAACAAAAAGCAGTGACGATGGATAAAATGGGAAGAAACGTTTTAAATATATAAGATCATTGTTTGTTCCAGTAGATCTGACGTATTTTAATGCTTATAAACTCGGCGAAAGAATATCTAATTCCAGCATGAACTCAAATTAATCGCTTCTATATTTGCTGTCAGTATTCAAACCATTTCTATTTTAAATGTATTTTGGTTGTGACTTTCGATTCTGGAACTGCCGAAATTGTATTAAGTATGACCACAATTTACTCTCACATGATTATTTAACTGGGACTTTAGAACAATGATAAGGCCCTGTTCACACGAGTCGTTTCTAACGCGCGTTTGGCGAGGCTTTCGAGGTCCGCTTTTCATAAGCATTAAATTATGTTTTTTTATTCCTCGAATTCAAGTTTCTGGCTTTGCGATAGTTGAAGATAAGGTAAAAATTTCAACGGAATTCTAATCTGCGGAACATTTTAAACCAGATTGTTACCTTAAATGTGATTTTGTTTAACTAAATAATTAATTATATAATTAAATGGTAAATAATTAAATAATAAATCTGTTTTTGGTATCGATCTGGCGTAGAATTTTACAATAATTTGAAATTCGTTGAAATTTTCACTCTTTCTTCAACGATTGCAAAGATAGAAACTTGAATTTGAGGAATAAAAAAACATAATTTAATGCTTACGAAAAGCGGACCTCAAAAGCCTCTCCAAACGCGCATAAAAACGCCTCATGTGAACATGGCCTAAGAATACGTGTCCAATCAGAATTGTTCAACGGTCGACGTTCATATAGTAAATTGAGTTTACCTTTTGACTGTCATCTCGGAAGTTTTGGGGTGATCTGTATTCCCTATTTTCTTAAATTAAAGACACGGTAGCTCAGTTGGAGGAACAACGGGTTAGCAACCGGAGGGCTGCGAGTTCGAAACTCAGCTCATCCAAAAACCGTCGTATATACGAGGGCTGGAGCACGTTAAATCATCCGTACCTTCAAATGCCTCCATTTTGGCGTGGTGTGGAAGTTTGGAGAGTGGGGTGCCAGTTCAGATGCTGATCGCGTTGTTCAAAATTATGATGCGTTGTCCTTGGACGGGACTGATCTCGAACCTTTACTAATAGACCGTTGGGTTGTGTGTGACGTTAATTAACTACCTACCTTAAATTAAATGCTAAGTTCTTTGCAAAATTAGTTTTCAATTCATGAAAAGATAACTGTTATCATACGTAGAAAACAAAAAAATGCTATTGAATTCTCTAGAATAATACATTCAAACGAATACTTATCTTGTATCACTAGATAATAAAATCTAGAAACACGTGTAATTACCACATAATGTTGAAACAGCAGGAGGCAGACTTCTTACGGTTCAAAAAAATAAAAATAGAATCAAGAGGGATGAGAAAGGAAGTGAAACAAAGACATACCAAATTAAGAAAAGAAACTGCCGTGCAAGACAGCCTCGAGTTAATAAACATCGATCGGCTCGAGACATTAAAGACAAAAAGGTGAGAAATCAATCAAAAAGCACCGTTTTTTCTTTCGTTTTTTATGGCGACGTTATTTATAGCTTTACACTGATGTCGCACGCAACAGGTATAAACCTTCAGCAGGGTGTTCGAAAGGAGAAGGGATCTTTCGCGTGAAGTATGAGATTTTCATTTCCGTCTGGAGTGTATTGGATCATGAAATCGATACCGTGTTACTACAAGATTGACATTCACGTGAATGATGCTTGGTGTTTTTTGTTTTCAATTAATTTTACTTCTTGCGTGTGTAAGTGAACAATTGATGTTGATTAGAAAAGTCGAAACACACGCACAAATTTTAACGAAAAAAATCATGATCGATGAGTATCTAATTACAATAGTTACTTAGAAACTTTTCATTTGAAATTATAGTAGGCTCAGTGCACCAAAATTAAAAAATTGGAAAATGCAATGCAAATGTGTTAGTGAGAATCATGGCAATTCATATTCAAATCACAAATCGCATATATAATGCCGTCAAGGGAACATAGTCTTTATGTGTGTCACGGACCTCATGTAGGTCACTGTAGTCCTGTTGGAAGAACAAAGTACCGAAAAGTTGCGATTTCAAATCCAACCAAAGACTGTCGTGTACAAGGGAGTTGGTGCACGTTAAATGTCGAGACCTTAAATGTCCTCCCGTTGGCATGATGTGAAAGTTAGGAGAATGGGTACAAGCTCAGGTGTGACTTAACTCCGTCATGGGATACCGACCCTTTGATTGGGTTGACGGTAAACAAAATTTCCCATAACGTAAAGGTGACCAAATAAGAAAAGGAAAAACCTCGTCATCTGACCGGGGTTTAAAATAACGCGGTGTTGTCATCGGATCTTTCCTTTTGGGTTTGATCCTGAAACCATCGTCATTAGACCGTTGTGTTGCTCACTTTGGACACGAGGGTAACGAAATCAGACAGTCTGGCTAAGGAAGCGTCAGCAAACAAAGATGCTCCAGAGGACAAACAAAGATGCTCCAGAGGACAAACAAAGATGCTACAGAGGACAAACAAAGATGTTCTAGATGACAAACAAATAGGCCTCACAGTTTCACACATCAAGAGACTCACTAGAGAACACATTCTTCAACTGTGGTAGGATGAATGGAATACAGATGACACAGGCTGATCAACACATGATTTCTTCACAGACGTCTCCGTGGATACCCGCATCAAAGATAGACGTCTTTTACAGTTTGTAACGGGTCACGGCCCATTCCCCAGCTATCTCAACAAATTCGGGTTACCTCAAACCAACCTTGTGGAATAGAGGGAACTCCAATGCATTATGCCTTGGAATGTCCCCTCACAAGCTCACTTCACCTGCGCTGCACACTACCAGGACCCACTCCAGGATGTTCAGGATGCAACAGAGCTAAACCTAGTACTAAAGCATAGGAAGTGCAGTGAAAATATTTGCATAATCAGTGATATTCTGACAATCCGCGGCAGGGATTTTATAGTAACGACATAAACACAGTTCCCATATGACCATCAAGGAAACCTAGCAGAAACTTTGCAAATAAGAAACTAATAAACACCCAAGGGATACTACTAAACCGGTAAATCGTTACAAGGATAGGTACGGGGTCTTCCCTGGCGGAATGTGTTGCTCTAGTGTGTTGTAAATTTTTAAAAAAATACCACGGACCTCATGTACTCTAATAATATTTTAGTTTCACATGGAGTTTACGGTCTTTAGTTAACCAGAATACCCTTGTTTTTTTTTTGCTTTCATTCTATAACTGTTCTCCAAAACCCTCATTTTTTCCATTTCTCAAAATATTTTACTTGAAGTGGTCTTGTGCGTAGCCAAACATGGTCATCGCGCCATAAAAATCCAAAACAATCAACCACATAATCGTACATGTCAGTAAAAACAATTGATGGATTGTCTTGGCACACTTGACTAAGCTTTCCAACATCAATATGACTGGTGATAACACTTTGATGAAAACTTATCGTTGCATAATTTAAATTCCATAATAGCCTACTATTTCAAATCCTCTTACTTTATTCAAAGTGTTAAATGGAATGTTCTTTCTCACTTGGAAAATCCAAATACCTTGCTTTTAAGTCTTTTTAAGTTTTACAATTCGTTATCAAAATTTATTCTTTGAAAAAAAAAAAAAAAAAAAAACATTTTATTTTGAAAAGTTGCAAACATTTAGAAACGAAGGTGGAAATTGAATTTGCAGCATAAGACGGGACATAAATCCTGTCAAAAAGCTTGAGATATAACATCAAGAAAATATTTACAAATGAACATGAGAAATAAGCTTAAAGCTTCAGCAAGATTGCATAAAATAACATAGTTAACACATTTTCGAATAGAAAAGTTTGACATTGGAGGGGATTGTCAATTTCGTTCATGCTCTTGTGGCAAAACGTCAGATTCTTCAAAGAGGTAAATCGGTTCCAAACTTTCGTGTAGGGCTTCTTAAATCGTAATGCAGAACAGATTAAAAATCTTTCATAATTTTGTTCACATATTGTACCATTTATTAGTTAATATGTAACTACTCTGGTGGTTGTCTCGACGAGGTATCTCGACATTAGGAAAAAAAACTGACCATATCTTGATGGATGAGATATCTCGCCATTAGAAGAAAATTGACCAGATCTTTATCTGGTCATCATAGCTTGCTTTTACTCTCCTGGTGGTTATATCGATGAGATATGTTGTCATTAGCAAAACTGACCATACCTTGATGGATGAAATAGCTCATAATTAGCAGAAAGCCGACTAGATCTTGATTTCGTCATCATAAGAAAAATCGGCTAGATCTTGATGACGAGATATCTAATCATTAGGATAATTTGTCAGATCTTGATTGACCTCTTAAAAGGTTAAAATTCACTCAAATTGTAAAAAATTTGGAAAAACCACAACACATGTGATTTATTTAGGTATATTGAGACATTTAATGATGTTTATTATTTATAAGTTCATGTCTTGAAAAGATGTTTATTCCCTTAAGCCAAGCAGGCTAGAAAACAATTGCTATTCTGCTGTCATTTTACTATACCTGTTGACTTTCAGTCACCTTATATTTGTCTCCAGGATATGATGGATTGAAAGTAATTATTTTATTCCGATGATAAATGACCCAGCTTCATATTTTAAAAGAACAGTGAGATATCAAGTCAAATCTTGATCTTATACTGTAAAGGCAAAGCCTTATTTACATAATTATTACTTAAGTCAAAGCAATGTATCCCGAAAAAAGCAGAACAATCTTAAAAAAACAAAACCACTCTTATCAGACTATAGCACACAGTCACACTTCTTGAACTGACAAAGTCATCAAAAATTATACAATGCTCACCCAGCATAATTTAAAACCCCAAATGACACACACGATTGACACTAAGCCACATCTTATAGAATCGAGCTTAATTTACTCTGCTATCTGATCGCGACCAAGGTTAATCCTAACGATGTATTTGAAAGCACTCACCTGAAGTGGATCGGTTGAGCCAGCCGTGGGACGACACGTGGATCAGATTTCACCGTGCGAAGTACACGATATGCCAACAGGATTAATGGAAGGTCACGCCTACAAATCGATCGTATCTTGTTATTCAACTCCTTTTAGGGGATTAAGTATCCGACTGTTCCCGGGGTCAACGAGATGGAGTCATCGCTCATTATAGTTAACGCGTTCGTAAAAAGACAAGGGGATAAAAGTCGAGAAATCTTATCTTCTAAAAATAAAAATGAAGTTGTCAAGTTCAATAATTGTCCCATCATTGCGTATACCTCCGGGAAGTATGACGTACATGCCTGAACAAGTTTCCTTCTTGAATCAGACACGGTAGAATTGGCTAATAGTTCTATTTTTCCTTCACATTCTTGCCGAAAACAATGTCTTTCATATTTGCATAGTATGATTTATTACAGCATTGTTTCGTATGAAATGATCCATAATTTCTTAATCTTCTACATCAATGAGATATGCTCTCGCAAGAGATTTCGAAGATCTGCAAGGAATTGTACCTTGATCGAAATGTATTGATGTTAATATTTTAACCCTATGCTAGGCTCACAAATGTATCCGTTCGTCAATCCTCAACTAGTTTTGATCTTCTTAACTAATAGAATCTTTCCTAGTATGCCTTCAGTTAATAGACGTGGTTATTTAATCATTATGTAAGAGTGGAGAGGGGAAAAGAACACACTACTACTCAGAAATCTCGTGTTTTTAAAAGTTAGTTTAATGGCACTGAAATTGATGCTTCGTCATAAATATAGTTGAAGCATTTTCTTAAAACTTCTCATAGATTTGTTCTGAAACAGATACGGTGACAGAATTATTAAAATCAATCTTTAATCTAAAGAATAACTACCTTTGCAGACGCATTTAATGACAGAGTTGTACCATTTCTTCAAAGTCTCTAACTGGTAATTATTAATGTACAATTTCAGTAAAATACCTATGTATATATAAGGTATAGTTGAATGGGTTTGAGAGTGTATTAGCTTCTAAACTGCAAGTTGTCCTCAGAAGGCTTCAAAGCATTAAATTGAAGTGAACATGATAGATATGCTTCCGCAATAGACGATACAATGGAAGCATTGCACCATTCAAAAGTTGAAAAAAAAAGCAACATTCTCAAACAAGGTTCAATAAGTTTGGTGGATAAGAGCGTTCACAAAGCCATTACTGGATATGGTTCATTTTCACAGAAATATCAATCATACCTGGGTAATGTCAAATGGAAATGTATCTCGTGCCACACAGAAGTCAGCCAATCGCAGTCAGTTATCAATCATCCAACCAGGTAACAGTTTCCTTTTCAAATGGAACACACCCGGATGCACATTATTACATTTTTTTTGTTAATGCATCGTTGAAAATGTCTGCCAGAATAGGAATTACGAATCTGACATTCAAGCTTCACGAAATCTTCGCTCCTGGCGTGTTTCAAACGGCGATGTGCAGCGAAACAATGTAAGCTTGTTAGGCAATCCAGAGTAGCGGAAGTCCATTCAATTTGCCTGTCCTCTAATAAGTCGTTTTGGATGCAATCCAAACATCCACGAGCCGACAAAAATAAAAGATATTTGTATGTCAGCATAGAAAATAACGGATAAGCGCTAAAAACATCTGGACCGAAGGCGAAAAAAAAATTGCTACGGCACTTATCAGGTCCCGGAAGTCACATTCATCCGAAAAAGCAAATCTCTTCCATCAAAACTGGATGAGATACACTAGATATTCAAATAAACCCCGACGTGGATTGAATATTGATAGAATTTCTCTTTCAGAGGACTGTCAGCAAAATGAAAGTAACACAATGGCAAAATATATTTTGCGTTTCAGGATGAGGTCTATTCCTTTCTTTTTTCTTATTATTTTAGAAAACAATTATCGGATCACATGATCTGTGGGCGCGGTGGCTTCAAGGGCAAATCATCTCCGAGAATGTACGTGTGCACGCGAGGATTATCCTCCAATCAAACGTCAAATTAGTTCTCGCACCCTTTCCCACCCTCAGCGCCATTAAAGGGCGATCGCCGAATGTGTTAGGTTAGTAAAATATTTATGACTTGGGGCTTAACAACGGTCCCTTTGTTCTCGCCGTCTTTGGTGAACCTTTTTAGGTCTATTTTTGGCATTTTCCATTTTCTTGGTGCAGAATTCTAAACATAAAGCGGGGGAAAATTCATAATTCAATCACTTATTTTTCGCATTTAAACTTCAAAGGTGGTTTCGACGCGATATCTCGTTCAATATCTGGTCAATTTTGCTGGTAACCCAGTTGGAAAAACAACGGATTATCAACCGGAGGGTTGCGAGCTCGAAACTAGGCCCAGACAAAGACCGCCTTGTCGCGGTGGCTTGTGCATGTTAAATCTGTCGTGGATCAAATGTCCTCAAGTGTTGGCGTGGTGTGGAAGTATGGAGAGTGGAGTGCCAGCTCAGGTGTTCATCTCGCCATCTGACCATGATTTGAACTGACGAGGTGATGTCCTCGGATCATTCATTTCAGAACTCATCTCGGACTGTCGTCAATAGCCTGTTGTGTTGCTCCAGTGCGACTTTGACTACCTACCTACCTTGGAATTTTTAGTAAACCTGTGTAGCATTTTTAATATAAATTACTTGGGTAATGGTTATTTTTGTTAACGTCGTACTAGAGCAACACAACGGGTTATTGACGACGATCCGGGATCAATCCCTTAAGGGAAAGATCCAAGGACATCTCGTAATTTGAACCACGGTCAAATGACGAGACAACTCCTGAGCTGGCACCCCACTCTCCAAACTTCCACACCAACCCAACGTGAGTAAAATTACTTGGGAGAAATTGCAAATTCACCAACAAGCTGTCGTGGCTCAAATATCCTCCCGTTGGCGTGGTTTTTAAGTTTGCAGAGTGGGGTGCCAGCTCAGGTCCTCATCTCGCCATCTGGCCGTGATTAGAAATTATGAGGTGATGTCCTCGGACCTTTCACTTCGGGACTGATCTCAGACTGTCACCAATAGCCTGTTGTGTTGCTCCAGTGCGACGTTAACAATCAACCTACCTTGGCATTTTCAGTAAACCCGTGCTGTGAAGTACTTGGGGGCAATTCCAAATTCAACCACTTATATCTGTTGCATTTAACCTTTCAAGTGGTTTGGACGACGTATCTCGTTCAAGATCAGGTCAATTTTCTTATGAGGAGTTACCTCGTCGAGACAAAGGTGCCGTATTAGTCCGAAGGGAATGAAGATCCATGCAGGAAACCAACTTCCTTTCACACAACTGTTTTTTTTTCCCTCATCAGAAGCTGTCGACACGAAGTCCAAACACCACGAGGGTTAAAATCTAAACGGGAGATTTCGTCTATTTTATTAATTATATGAATCAATTTGTAATACGAGTGCAGGTGATTTATACTGATGTTGTGTAGTGCAAATGATTCTTAATGAATGCCAATTTCTCTTTGTCATTTTCCTCATTACTTTTCACTTATACTTCATTCACCACTACTTCAATGCTCGTTTTATCACTACAGCTTTCTTTTCATTTTTCTACTTATCTCGTTTTCTACTTTTTTCATTTTCTAACCCCTTCTCTAGATTTAGTTTTCTTCTTTTACTATATTCTCTCCTTCCCTGATTCGCTATCTTCTTTTTACCCCTTCGCGTCTTCACACATATTACTTTTTAATTACCCTGTTATACTGTGCCCTCAGGGACATATCTCTTGAAGGTGTATACGGGTTTCATGGATCAGAAGTACTCTAGTCTTCTTTTCTTTTCACAAAGTTTATTGTCTTAAGTAGTCACGAGGTTCCCGCTTCAGATACCCAAGCGATCTTTTTTCTACTTTCACCTCACTACTTCATTCGCCAACTCTTTTGTCCCCCTTTCACATCACTTTTGCTTGTCGTCGTCTGCCCTGTCAATGGCGCAGCTTTGCCAAATACGATTCTTGTGCCATGTAACCTAAAATAAACCAACCTATTATAATGTTCCATATTATACATTGCTTTAGACTTTCAAAGCATCTTTTCTTTCTATTTATGTGTTCCAAAGAGTAAATGTGCAAGCAATCTGCGAGTTGTAGGCGGCCCTGTGTCACTTCCGTGTCAGCAGTAGAACTTCTCTTGTATGTGTATGTCAATTACTTTACGTTACCTGTATTGTGACTGGGGCAGCTAGGCCAAATCACCCTTGCACCATAAAACCCAACGAACCACCAACCACCATTTCTACTCCTTTCGACTCTTTTCTTGTATAATCGTTACTATCAAAATATTACCTTTGTATTAAGTAACATTAAAGGACCAATAGACACCGCACAATCCTGCAAAAAGCACGTTGTTTTGTGATTTTTATGTAGCAGGAAGTGCATATGATATTTTACATCATATTCTCTTGAGTCATTTATGGACAAAAACATTCGTCGTAATTAAGCACTTTGTGCTCGAAGTCGTTCATTTAAGCACCAAATCGAATTTCCAGCTGCAAATGGCACTGGAGTTCAAACTTCCCAGGGATGATAGACGCCACTTCTATCCCTCCGACCCGAACAATAATTGCAAAATTGTCTTAACACTTGTCACGGTCCTGTTATTAAAGAATCAACTCCAATTAGATCCAATTATGGAGACATCTGCCTAGTCCGAGGCAAGTTCTTCGGCAGTCCCTCCAGCTGGATCTGTGAACTGTCACCGCGGATTGTCAAAGAATTGTCCACCTAACATCCCAGGAGCCTCGGATAGGAAATATGCAGTGGTTTCGTTCCCTTAATTAATAAAATGAACCAAAAGTTTTGTAATTTCTACAGAAATTAGAAATAATTTTGTACTTTTAAGATAATGAACTAAAACCATGGGTAGAGAGTACAGAAACAGAGGCACGCTTTAAGCATGTTTGATTAAAACCTTCCAGATCTGAGAGAAATTTGAAATTTAAATATTTTAATTAAATAATAGTAAAATTCAATTAGATATTCTCTAGATTAGATCTATTAGATATTCTCTAGATTAGATCTATTAGATATTCTCTAGATTAGATCTATTAGATATTCTCTAGATTAGATCTATTAGATATTCTCTAGATTAGATCTATTAGATATTCTCTAGATTAGATCTATTAGATATTCTCTAGATTAGATCTATTAGATATTCTAGATAATATGTATACACTAGCAAAATACCCGACCTTACTCGGTTTGGTACAGCTACACTCTACGTTTATGACTGATGGCAACGGCTTGGCGATTTTTTTGGCGCACTTCATTAGTCGCCAAGGAAATAATTATTTCTTAACTCTTTTACTGTCACAATTTTTTTTCTTTTTACAACACACTTTTTAAGCAAATTTCAGAACGTTTTAAAAAGTATATTTTAAAAAAATTTCACAAAAAGTAGTAAGCTTAATCACATATCAAAACACATTTGTGAACCAGCAGAGAAACTAAGCTACGAATGGTAAGAATACCCTGAAACTTATCAATTACACTAAATACAGTGAGCATGTTGAAAAAAGAAAAAGATTTACAAAAGAAAAAAAAGCAAGAAATAATACCTGATAACGTCAGAATTCTCTCGTAAAAAAATAATGAAAACGAAAATGGTCAAAAAAACAAAACTCTTAATCCAGTCGTGAAAACTATTATAACAAAATAAAAATTTCACAACTGTCAAAATACAAATGAATGGACCAATGGTATCACAGAAAACGATTTAAAAGGACCAATGCAATAAAATGATATTTTAAAAACAAAATAACCAATGGGAGGAAAGAAAAAATTTCAAACGAATCAATCAAATCAAACGATTTTAACGGATTTTGGAAGAACTTTCTAGAATATTTAAAATGGAAATTGAAAGTTTCCGTTTGCCGAGGTTGCCGTGAAAACCACAACAACAGCAACGAAAGATGGGTTGCCTTAATTTATCGTAACTCACTACTAAAAGTGCGCCAAAAAAAATCGCCAAGCCGTTGCCATCACTCATAAACGTAGAGTGTAGCTGTACCCTCGGTTTGAATTGGTTTACTCTAGATTGAAGAGATAATCAAAATATATAATGACATACGTTTTTTGTAGAATAAAAATTTATTTTAACATCTTTCGCCATCTTTATATTTTCTACAACTTACTTTGGACACAAATCCTACACATGCATATCCATTCATGTAATACATTTCACATACATCGCACAATTGCTGTATGACAAAGCTACAAAATGACGAAAGGTGATACTAAGGTTACTACTATAAAAGACGATTTATAGGAAGATTTGGAATTCCCTTTCTTAAGTTCTTTTCATGTTCAACTCAATTAATTAAAATTACGATTTACGGCGAGTGCTCTCGCACTCATAGTCAACAAAACAATATTTTTTTACTTGTGGCACTCTTGCCTCCGGTATGCGACATTGTGAAATTTTGCAATCTTCTAATGTCATTATTACAACGAATATTTTAATGTTTGAAAAAGTTCCAGTTTGGATTAATAAACATTATTATTCTTTCAATAAAGGCATTATTCTTTAAATAACGGCATTATTCTATAAATAATTGCATTATTCTTTCAATAACGGCATTATTCTTTAAATAACGGCATTATTCTTTCAATAATGGTATTACACTTAAAATTTACTGAAAATTTATACTGACTTACCTAACATTTTTAAGTCTAATACTTTGTGGTGCTGTTGCGTGTGATGAGAAGGAAAACACATTTATTAAAATAATAAATATTTAAAACAGGAAACAGCGAAGTAAAACAAAATAAAAGATGTCGCAAAAAATTGTTCTAAAGATAATAATTTGTGATTCAATTTTATCTCTTGATCTCGCACAGTTGCCACAACTTACAACTAAAAGTGTTCAAAATTTAGAAATGTGAAATTAATTCAGAGCGAAAGAACCAGAAAAAATATCACTGATCGCGCGATCTTGTTCATTCACGTTTCATTGAAAAATATCGTCTGTCCCAAATATTCTTAAATCGTTTTCATTGCGCAAAGAATAAAAATAAGACTCGAAATAAATGAATTATCAGAGATGAAATTCCATAAAAAAAATTTTTTTTTTTAAGAATAATTATTTTTTCAGCAGTACTGGTAAAGCAATCGAAGTAATCGTAATATTCAATAGACATTCCAATTTTTCCCAAACTACCAAATTATGGTTGATTTAAGTATACTTACTCAGGTGTTTTAGCATGAAACTCAACTAAATATAACAATAAAGAAATGTTTAATATTGCATTCCCTAAACTAATAGATAATGTATAAAATAAAATACAATGCAATAAAATATCTGGAATACAATGCATGTGATGTCTACACAAACACACTAACACAAAATCGAGCATAGAACAGAAAGACGGACAGACAGACTTTCGCAACCAATGCCACTCACTAAATGAAGATAAGTACTCACTGTATGCAAATTTTCATGAAAATATCTTAAACCGCGTGGACGTGTATAGGGCACAACATACAGACAGACAGACAGACAGACAGACAGACACCAAACGAGAAAAAGACGGATTCGGCATCAGAAGGGTCCAAAACGGATAGAAAACTTGAAATGGGTGGAAAATATTGAATGTACAAACAAACACTCCATTCTTATTTATATAGATTAGAATTCTAGAATATGTTCTAATTATTTTTAATGTACGAATAAACTTATTTATGTGTAGCATAACTGATGGAGATATATACTAATTTAATATCAGTTATAGCATTTTTCTTTTATAAAAAGGCACTAGGAAAACTGCACCTATATCGTTTGAATGAGAACTGAAAAAAATCGGAAGAAAGCAGTGATGTAGAAAAGGAGTATGTTACTGCTAAAGCTGATATTAAAGTTGGGACTAAATATCTAAAACACAGATTAGGTTAAAGTGAACAAAACAAATTATGCATACTGATATAAAACTATACAAAATTATTGATTGTTGAACAGTAGGTATATAAAGAACATGGATTCGGACTCTCCAATTTTATACTTGCTTTTAAGTTAGTTTTTATTCAAAAAATATTATTTATTTCACTTCTTGGAATGACATCTGGAGCAAAACAGACATGTACATTCAAAATTCTAGGTTTCTGGGAAAATATAAAGTTATAAATGTGTTTTCCAGATATGAGAATGGGAGTTGTAGCATAACTATTTGTTATAGGAGACGTTGGAAGTGGGCGGCTCCTAGGTTCGTTTCCTGTAAGTTACAGAGGTACATTTCTCTCTTGAGTCAGTAAAACTTTCCTCGTGTGTGTATGTCTGTTTACTAGACGTTTCTCGTCTTGTGTTTGGCCCAGAATCATCAAATATGAACATTGCACTATAAAATCAAACAAACCAATCAAAGTATTTGGTAAAAATATTCATTCACTAATATTCAGTTTTGATTTTTCTGTACTAAAACTACAATTAAATCCAAACTACTTTACCTTCCGGTTGGAAGTGCAGCGGATTGGCAACTGGAGAGTTGCAAGTTCGAAACGATCCAACCAAAACCGTCGTGTGCTTGGGGGCGATCGCACGTTAAATCTTTTAGAGCCTCAAATGTCCCCACAATGGAATGGTGTGGAAGTTTGGAGAGTCGGATGCCTGTTTAGGTTTTAACCTTGTCATTTAACCATGGTTCAAAATGACGAGGTGTCATCTTAGGATCATTCCATTCGAGATTGATACCAGACTCTTGTCAATAGTCCATTTTGTTGCTCCAGTGCGATGTTGATTGAACTACCAACATTTTCTTCCATAAAAGAACTATCACAGAAAAAGTTTTTGAAAGTAATCCCCTTCAGGCAGATTGCCCAATTAATCACTTTAATCTTTCTTTCCCTTGTAATAAAACCAATAAAACTGCGCCTTCAAAAGGGCCAATGATTAAACACTTATTTTCAATGCACCAGATCTAATCTTCCAACATTAACTACCGACAATTGATTAACAAGGAATACCGGGAAAGGCATTAAGCCAAAGGATCATGTGGATAAATTAATAAAGGCATTCCTACCCTCTGACGGAAGAAAAGATCGCTTCTGCTCATAACAAGTTCCTCTCAATATTCTTACGACAGCATCTACTATTTGTGCTCGATTATATATCTCCACAGCACTATGCTATTCAATAAAAGTTCGGAGAGCAACACGTTTGACAAAGGATTAATTACAGTAATCAAACGCTCCGTAATTTGATCTTCTTTCGCAAGGGATCGAGTACCAAAGCGAATGAAATTATTTCTCCTCATGCAGTTCTTCCTGATTAGAGATGCGATCGTTCGCAAAAGCGATATGTCACGGGCAAATTCTAATCCAGCTTTGTACCTTATAATCGCTTAAAATAAATACGCCTATTGAATGTTGTTGCTATAGGTAATGAATGATTGTGCGCAACTCATTCGAGTCTGGTATTTAAGCGGAGTTTCCAGGTTCACGAATTATTTTTGTAAATGTTTTGCTTTTGTTCTCGCTTTTCTATGGGGAATAACCCAAGAGATAACATTCGTTTTAAGTCACAGAGTTAATCGACGAAAGAAATGTTTTAATCATGCGCTATTTTCCTTTGGTAGGGAAGAAAAATTGTTTTTGATTACCTTAAGAATGTTTCATTTCGCAGCATATTATTTTAATGAGATTATTTTTAGTTCTTATTACGTATAAAAGGTTGATTTATTCATAATATATATTAAAATAAGACGCATTTTATGAGAAAAGTATATAATTTCACTTGAACTTAAGAATTGTGTTATAAATCTTCAAATGAAATAAGCATGATTGAATGCAAACTTCAAACGCCCAGGGAACATTTTGTTATAAAAAAAATATTTTTACTTGCCGCTAAGAAGAATTTATTTGAAACGTTTTTCCTTTCCAAGAGGAGTACACACAAGTGTATCTGCTTAGTGATTCCATGCAATTACATAATTTTATGAGCGATGAACTCCATAACCTACGAATGTATGCAAGTCGTGCATTGATTATACTTCATTAAGTACCAGCTAATCACGTTAAGTTCCTTTTAATAAAACGTATACTTTTTTATTCATCACCAAGTTATAATCTTTGCATTTTAAGGATGATAATGAAGTGTGATAAAAATATTTCTTCGTTTACAATAAACCTGAACAGCTCTGACGAAGAACCGTTTATCAATTCGTACCTGTTGTTATCTTTAACAATTTTTATCAATTTATAACAGTCTTAAACAGTTTCTTTCAAAATAACAAAGATTCAATTGTCAATTATTCGATATATTTCTGTAAACAGCTTTTAAAAATATGGGATTAAGGAATAGTTTACTGAAATTGAAGTTTTTATATTTGCAAACAGCAAAATAAATCTGTGTTGCTACGAGATACTTAGTCAAGACAACCACCAGAAGAGTTAAGATAACACAACCTCGTACATAAGGAATTAAGCCATTATAATTTCAAAAATATTTAAAACTTGAACGTAATCTCCTGAAAAATTTGAAAAGTCAGGCTTATTTATTTTTTCAGTTCTTTAATTTTTTGGGAATATTGATGACGTAACATCCTTGGAAACCCAAAATACCAGCATCTCTTAATGAATAAAAATTGAAATTTAGTGGCAAAAAATTGAAACAAAACAGTGTATTAATGCAAATCTCTGTAAAACATCAATTTCCATTTTAGCGTCTTTAATTTCAGCTGCAAAAAACCAACCCCGAACTTCTGATGCACAATCCTTTAAACCTCAAATAGTTTCTTACTATGATTAGTTAATGGCGCTTGTCATGCACATGGGGTACCCTCAGATCAGACACTTTTTCTTACCTACTTTCTTCCGAGTCTAGCATCCAAATGAGATAATATGCGTATATAGTGTGTCCGTAGTCCACCATTCTTATTTTCTCACATACCATCAAGCTCTAAGACGTTTGGATTGTCGATAAAATTGCCCGGATTGAATGCAATTGTGTTTTGGGGCTCCTTTTTTGACAGTGAACATGAAACTTAACAATGTATTAATGTAAATCTATGTGAGACGTCAGTTTCTATTTTAGCGTCTTTAATTTCAACTTAAAAAAGCCAACCCCGAACTTATGGTGCTCCATCTTTTAAACCTCAAATGGTTTCTAACTATGATTGGTTAATGGCGCTTGTCATGCACATGGGGTACCTTCAGATCAAATGAGATAATGTATGTTGTGGGTCCTTAGTCTACCATTCTCATTTTCTCACCTATCATCAAGCTCTAAGACGTATAGATTGTCGATAGAGTTGCCAGGATTGAACGCAATTGTGTTTTACGTCTGTTTTTTTATTTTACTGCAGTTTTCAAAATTCGGACAAAATGCCTGCAGAACAATTACAATTGCTTGTAATAGTGTTGCAAAACACTGAATATAATTCTGCACCAGGGCAAGGAGCGATCTGCTGGCTATTTGTATAGAGGCACCCAATGGGTTAGTAGCCGCTACTCCTAACAAGGACAATCATTAACATCAATGCGCTTACAAACTGGGATTCAAACCCGCGACCTACTGGCTGGCAGGCAAGCGCAATGACCACTCCACCAGTTAGACAGCTCTTCATAGAAAAATAATTGTGGATTATAAAACTTATAAAGGGAATAATGTTCATAAAAACTTTTTGAACCGAGTAGAATAATCATATTTTTTTCCGTCTGCTATGAAGGAATAAAAACTTTGGGAATTTGCCTCCAGAAACATTGCATCCCTAGAAGCGTAGTTTGTAAAACGCTGACCCAACCGGCCCATCAATTAAAAGTCTACGCGTTTCGGACGTTAAGCTCCCTTCAGTCCATCCACCACGAAATTCCTAAAGCCATAAAAACACCAACTCAGACCCGCGGTCGCCCTTTTCTCTTTAAAAAGCACTTAATCACTTTTCCGGCTCCGACTCGTGCACAGTTGACTCACGTTGTCAGGTCTGAAAGAATTACGTCCTATTAAAAGCCTTAATCCTGTTTGCCGGACGTATGCCTTAGCGCGGCTCAAGTGTGCTCAATGCCCCCCTAATTAGAGACTGGAGGAACCCCGGGTAATTTCTGGTGGAAGACATGCCAGAAATGGGGATGAATGCTTTCCCGACCCCCGAGGGATGGCAAGTTCATCGAAACACTCACCAGATAGTTTCCTTCGGTCAACTTTCGTAGACGGCTCATCCAGCGTGCTTTTCGTCTTCCATCTTTCATCTGCGTACGTCATGGCTGTAAAAAAGAAGTAACGTGCTTAGTTATAACTAAGGCGGAAAGGGACATCTTTGATCAATGATACGTCAGTTTTGAGACGAAAGTTGAGAAGATGGAAGTGGGTTTTTTAAGTAAAGAACGCGAGGTGAATATTCATTAAGGAAATTTGATAATAGTAAATGAAGTATGCACTGAAGGAGATAACGTCAATCCTCATGTGAACTCAAGAGACTAGAAAATTCTGTGGAAGAGGAAGTAAAATGAAAACGCCGCGAAGTTTTAAAATGTTAATTTATTCATGAGAAATTTCCTCTTAATTTTCATTCGAGGGGAGATTTAACATAAATTAGTCAGTTGTTGAGAGATCCGTGCTGATTTAATTATTAATAACTTCATATAGATAATGACACAGTATTTAGCTGTTCAAGCCATTAAGAGAGGTGATTTTTAGGAAGAAATATTTTAGCCGATAGTGAATTGATGGACTCAATATAAAGGAAATATGTTACCATTGTTATTCTAGTTGCAATTAAAAAAGAAAAGGGTTGTTTGAAACATTGTATAGATATATATGTGTTTTGTTTTTTAAACCTTCATTCTGTGCCGTTATGAATCTCATGTTCTTTGACCCTCCAAGCGGTTTTGACGAAATATATCGTTGATCAAAGATCTGACCAATTTTGCAAATGACGACATATCTCGTCATCAAGATATTGCTGATTTTTTATGATGACAAGATCAAGACATAGTCATTTCTCTTCTAATGACGAGATATCTCGTCCATCAAGATCTGGTCATTATTTTCCTAATGACAAGATATCTCGTCCATCAAGATCTGGTCATTATTTTCCTAATGACGAGATATCTCGTCCATCAAGATCTGGTCATTACTTTCCTACTGACGAGATATCTCGCTGAGACAACCATCAGGAGGGTTAATGAAAATATTGTTTCTATTTGTGATGAAGAGAACACATTTGTATGCCAATCCTCTTAGAGGTGCACATAGATTTATCAGTTCTGCAATGTTCCCTACGTTATTTCTAGTCTTGACCTACTAGGGTAATTGAATGGTTTCTAGAATTCTTTTAACCAATGGATGTGGTAATTAATCATTAAGTATATTCAAGGGTAAAAGCAATTTCTACTTCTCGGAAATATCTTTATCTTACAAAAAAATTTATAGAAGAAAATGACTTCTTATTGCATTTTCTGAAATGTACATTACCCTACAATAATGGACCGGACAAGATGTGATGGTATGAGGGAAAGAATACATGCTTTAATAGGGGGATGGTCCCCACGTGCTGCAATTACACTAGCAACCCTTCTGGGCATACTTTCAACAAGGTTTTGATACACAGCTATGGGTAATTGTGTCCATTCCAGCTGCAAGAATGTCGGCAGCACAGCTGTAGATTTCGGACGTGGTTCCCTGATCCGCAAGCGTCGTCCTAACTCGTTGCTCAAATGTTCTACGGGGTTTAGGTCGGGACTGAGAGGGCCAGGGAAAACGTATAACATTCATAACTTGATACCACTGCTTGATAGAAGCTGCAACGTGACATGGAGCGTTGTTGTCTTGGAAGTAACATTCGTCCTTTCCATAAAATTGCCAGAGGGTAGGAAGAACCTGACAGTCCAAAATGATCATGTAGGCATCGGCGTTCAATTGGTCAGGAACAACATGCAAAGGTCCCAGGCCATACCACGAAAAACACCTCACACAAGTAGTCGGATTTTATGGAAATCCGCTGGCGTCCGGTCCATTATTGTAGGGTAGTGTATGTGCTTAATAGAATATATTTTCTATAATAGTTTTTAATTTCACAAATCCATAATCTATTTCGATCCATGACAGTTGACAAATGTGTGTCAAAATCTCTATTGTGGAAAGTAAATATACAAAGTTAATTTGCCTGTATAAATGTAGTCATTATTACCAATAATTCATTCGCATGATTGAAAATTGACGAGGTTTTGTGCTTGCCAATGCCCAATCATGTGAATTAATTATAAATAATGTGACTGTGGCTCTAAATAATATTGATTTTATTTAGTGACAAATTCAATTTTGTATATTTACATACCTCATTAGAGATTTCTACACACATGTAAATTATTATGAAGCGAAATGCATAACAGTTTTATGAAATTTAAGTTCAATAGTCTTCTGGAAAATATATATTCAACTAGGGGGCACGCCCCCTGCTCGCTAACGCTCGTCAACCCCCGGAGGATTACTTTGCAATCCTCATCGGTTCGCTGCGCGAACCTTGCTCGCTTCGCTCGCATCAATGAATACATTGTTTACAAAATTTGATATTCCAAAAAATATTTTTCAAACATAAATTTGTTGTCCTACAGAAAAATTATACAATACCTCTGGAATTAGAACTCGAATAATTTGGAATTCAAATGAAAACTTTGAGAAAATTTTTACTCGAAATGTGAGCACTGCTTTGGAAATCGAATACCCAGCATGACTAATATTAATTTTTTTTTCTTTTCAATTTTATCCGATAACGCTATAAATTCAATTGAATCGCGAGGTTTCGTGGTAAACAAACAATCGTACAGTGTTGCCAAAAGACGATAACAAAAAACGTCTTTTTTGCGTGCCACGTAAGATAATTATATATATAGATAATGCATTTACATTTCAGAAAACATAATACTCGACAATGAATTTAAACCGATTTTGTAAACCTTTAAATATTTTTACGAAGGTATCAATTTAAGTATCTACTGATAATAAAAGTTATATGTGAATTATTTCGTTCTAATTTGACCCTATTAGGAACAAATAAATTACATTTTTTTCTAAATTTTAAAATTCACATGTTTATTCTTTAAACTATATTTTTCGAGTAACGATATTTATGTTCTTAAATATTCGAAATTATCTTTTGAATAAGATTATTAATTTTAAGTATCGTGTATATATAAATGAAACAAAGGTCTATTATAGCTTACAACGATTAAAATTACATGTATTTTCTTTTCCTCTAAATTGTAGTAGTCAAACTAAGTAAGTCATAAAGCAGTTAATACTATTTCGAATATTAAAATATTATTTATCAAAAATAAAACAATGAAATGTACTAAAAAATACGAAGTTTTAGGTAGGATACATGATTTCTCTAACTTTTAATCAATAAGTTGAGACTAGCAAAAAAAGTAGATTGTGTACAATTGAAACAGAAAACCAATAACTTTAGTATTCTAAAGAAATCAGTAGTTCTTTCATAACTTAGATTCCATTGCAAGAAAGCTCTTTGAGGGCTGATATTTCTGCAAAAAATAGATTTAAATTCATCACTGACGTCAAAAGAATAGAAAACGTAATCTTGCAAACAATTATAAACTTGAAGATTAACCATATGATGATTTTTTTTGTTTCCTTCTACGATGATAACCTACTCTAAATGACCAAAACTTTGATTCAGTCTTTTTTATACACGTTATGAGTCTTTTGTAAGTAGGATTCATTAGCAGATGGGCATAATTGAAACCGTACTGATATCAGTTGAAGTGAGCAGGATTCTTTTACTTGATGAATATCTGCTGTGAAAACGTAAGAGTTCTTTTCTTTCAACAGCAGTATTATCTGCCTTAATTACCGTTGAACTGCGAATGAGTGAAAAGTTCAACCAAGAGAATCGATTTATGCATACAAAGAATATTTTGAGAGAGTATGGTAACAATAGCATAATTACCCTACTATTTTGCTTCATAAGCTCTTATTCTGATTGTGTTAGAACATATCGTCGCCTTAAAAGTGAAACACACTTCATCAGAAACCATAAACCTAAGAAAATGAAGAGGAAAAAAATTCTAATCGCTAAATAAAACTAGCCTTCTCAACAAGGTATCTAACCTACATTAAAAAAAAAGGGATTCAGCGGACAACACCAGTCTAAATATCCCCACATTCGGTTTTAGAAAGGGTAAAAAACTCATTTTCAAATTTTTGACTTCGTGTTTCATCTGTAAGCCGATATTTTTCTTGCGATTTTTTAATGTTTTTTTTTCCACAATCAAAGAAAAATATGATCTAAATTCTTCAAAGTAAATTCTGAAAATTCATGCGTCAAATCACACACTAATTCACATAGTTTTCAATAATTCAAACACGTGAGGTCATGTATACACGTTTCCAACATTATAAGATGGGTTTCATACAGTAGAGAGAAGATTAGGATTTGAATTGTGTTACCCAAGGGATGGCTTTTTGCTCTAGATTTATTTGATCGTGAGGAGAAAAAATCAGGCACGCGATGTATATTTAAAAAAAAAATATATTTTTTCATTCTACAAAGTATTATTTCGAATGCATGCAAGGAAAATATGTCTGGTATTTTAATTTGTATAGCTTTGAACAATGTTAGCTAAAACATACAAATCGAAAGATTCACACAAAAAATCAGACTGGTATTAAATCGGGGGACAGTATTTTACTAATTCCCTACAGAATTCGTTAAACTCTACTAAAAAATAAAATATATGTTTCAGAATTTTAATTATGTATCACATTTTTTATCCTAAGAAATATATGTTGCTAAAAACGGCCATTAAGGTCTAGAATTATAGAATCTTTCTTGTGATCTTTGATTGAAAATAGAGAACAAAAATAGATGTTGAAAAATTATGCTACCTCGAATAAAAATTGTTAGAGTTGTATAAATTAAACAACTTACGATTTCCAGTCATGGATTCACATAATTTAATAAATTTTATTTCGATTTAGACTCGCTGTAAAGGCGTACAAATTATTTAAATTAAAGGGAATTAAGTTAATTAAATTAAGAATTATTTAAATTTTTCTTTAAGAGAATTTATTTAAACTAAAATATTATTATCCTTTTGATACATTAAAAAGAAGCGCTATTCTTAATAATAGTTCTGGAAAGAAACTTACACGAAGACGATGCAAAATAAAATGATTAAACTATATATGCTTTAAACTGTGTACAATCAGTTTTTTCACTTGGGATAAACTTTCGTATTAAAACGTTCCAAATGGTAACAATAGCATAATTACCCAATTGTTTAGCCTCTTAATCTCTTATTCTGATTGTATTAGAACATATCGCACCCCGGCAAGTGACACAACTTAAAATTGCAGAAGTTGAGAAACATCAACTTAAAGGATACTATAAAATTTGTATTGAAATTGCATAAGCTTCTTTTAAATTTTAGGCAAGTATTTATAGTGGTAACTTCTATTATATTCTATAGAATAGTAATATAACACGCTGGGACACCTCATACATATTTTTCAATGACATGTACGTATACCTATGTAGATAACTTCAAAAGCTAACTAAAAAAAGATGCGTTCCAAAATAATTCAACTGAGCCTGGATACTTGTTTACTTGAAGTAGGTAAACAGAAATACCTGAAACCTGTTTATAAGCAGAAATGTTGAGCTCTATTTGCCTTGTTAAAAGAAATGAGTACACAAGTTAAAGCATTTCTGTGGATATAAAAGTACTCGGCAAAATCTCATGCTCATAAAATTATTTCAAATTTAGAAAAATAAAAACTGAAATATAACTTATTTACCAATTTTACTTAAGACAATCTTTACTAATGAAATTGTCTTTCTTAGTTTTATAAGAAAAAGCAATTTTTTTACTTTCTTTCTAAATTTCAGGTATTTCAATGCAGATAAGTCATTGTTTGGTAAATAATGTTCATATCAGAGAAGGAATTTTTAGGTAGCTTTTCCGAGCGAATGCAAGGATAATACCTGGATGTACACAACAAAAAAGTCAAATATTTAAGAAGTATTACCTTTTGAAATGTTTTTGAAAATATTTCGTATATAAATTAATGTAAACACTATAGTTAAAATTTTGTTTAGGAAAAAACGGTATAGTTTTACTCCAAAACTTAAATTTTTTTTGCTTGCTTTTCCAGTTCAAATACTCAGTTTTTCTCACAATTTTACTAAATGTTTTGTAAGTTTAATCTTCACTAATATCGAGGTTGTTTAAACGTGTTTAATTTAATGTTATTTAATGTAAGAAAATTCTCATTTATTTAAATGTAAATGGTAAAATGTTCGGCTAATTTCTAGCGTGCCTTATTATACATTCTAATCATCACAATCTTAGAATCGAATAATAAATTTGATATTTTTTCAACGAAAAAAATATTTAAACTTTCCTCTTGGTTTTACTCCTAAATGATGTTAATACCGCTTATAATATTATTAATGAATTGACAAGAAAGTGTGATATTTTCTTTAATAAAGTTCTTAGTTATAAATGCAGTCCAAGCGGACTGATTTATTACTAATGCAAATTTGAGGTTAATTTATACCAAAACTATTAAAAAAATTAAGCTGCACCTTTTTCTCACATTACACGATCAAAAATAATGTTTATTATAAGCACTTACATATTTAAATACAAATTCATATTTAATGCAGCATGCATATAATAAGTAATTTCTTTAAGTTCTCTTTTGTAAATTTTATTTTCCAGTCATTTATGAGAGATAAATTGAGTCAGCTACTTGTATGCCATTTTTACTAATGATTCATTTCCCTTCTCTGATTAATACATCAAAAAACGGTTTTGTAAATTAAGTTCCATTCAATCTTAAAATATTCTTCAAGCTTGTATCTGCCAGAAATTATTTTCTAAAGGCTGATAATTATAGGTATTTGGTGCAATTTTTCATACAAATGGCGTGTTTATGGAAAATAAAAGCAAGCAAAAGGGTAGAAAAAGCAAAATAACTATACTTAATCTATAGAATTATCTATGATACGGAGTCGGGAATATCGGGCGAAATTCGCTCTTCGGCATACAAAGTACTTGATTAAACCTGATCCAGCACCTCTTATTTTGCTTCTATTCTCAAGAAGTCAATGAAGAAAAGTAGAAGGGAGGATATATTGCCACAAAATACTGCTGGTATAACTGGTTTATGAAATTACCTTCACTTTTGAAAGTAAGGCGATGGATAAACATCAGAAAAAGTTCTTCCAATTTTTTCAATTGCAGAAGCTAATTTAGGATTTCCCTTATAAAAAAGTTGGTATTTCCATGGTGATGTTTCAGTTATGGTTAGATTGGGCAAGTACGTTTGCGGTGTATGCGCGTTCAGTGAATATAAAACGTGCCTGTGATTAAAGTAGGGACTTCCAAATACTCCAAATGCTTGAAGGAGTCCTATGGATTAGTTTCACCACTAGACCGTTTCGAATCTTAGCAGGAACATTGTGCAGAACAAAGAATGGGCAGGAGTTAAATGATTTGCTCTTGCTTCATTTACTATTCAAACTAGAAAACAATTCACTGCGTGCACTTTATACGTCATGTGAGGCAAGATTGACTCTATCAAAAAGCATTGGAAATAATTAAAAAATTTTTATCAATGATAAGTTTAAGCAAATAGAGTGTAAACATTAAAGCCTGGGAATGTGTGGTAAAGATATGAAATTTTCGAAGTTACTAGGTTGGTTATTTTTTGGTGCAAGGTTCATATTTGGCCAAACTTAGTCGATGGCAAGACAACTTCAAGTAAAAAATGTGAAGGGGAAAAGGGGGACTGCGGAAGGGCCATCATCATCGTTTGGTTATCCCAGGAGGGCGATACCTGTGTTTACTAATCACTAAAAGTATTCGGACCGACAAAAAATTAGCTCAACATGAGCTCTATTAAAATTTGCTAACCTCAAAAGATTTTATTGATTTTTTGAAAGTTTTTACGAAATTATATCAAAGTCGAAGTGTAAATTAAGGTATCTGCGTACGTTTGGAGCACTTTAAAAAAAAATGCTATTCAGAAGCAATTCAGTATTATTTTTTTAATTATTTTTGTTCAAAATTAATTTTACACTATCAATAATTAAATTTAAAAAATATATTTAACAAAAAGTGAAATTTTGTGTGTAAATTTGAAGTTTTTTTTTTCGAAATTTTGAAAAATGATACAGGGCATACAATTTAAATTAGCAGCAAAATAACATAATCAGAGTAAACTTCATGATGTTATCTAATGCTAATGACTAGAAGTAGAAATATATTTAAAAAAAATAAAGTTTTTATAACTCATTGAAAAATAGTTAAAGGAATTTTTGACCATTTTGCAACATTGATATTCAAATGTAAGTTCATAAATAAGAAAAAAATAAAGACATCAATTTGATTCTAGTGCATGCACTAGCAAACACTATTTCGTATGTGCATAAAAATTTTTTTATAAATATACATCAATGACTTTTTTAGTTATCATTTCTGGAATTAAATATTTATGCATAAAATGTAATTCTAAGAAAAAGGCTTGTAAACAAAATCCAAGAGAGTAAAAAAAAAAAAAAAAAAAAAAAAAAAAAATATATAATGCAAAATTCTTCTAACAAATAAGTGAATTTAATAAAAAATTGCAGTGGTCAATTTATCGAAACATAATTATTATATGTTTTAACTTACTGTAACAAATAATAGGTAGACATTATGGTAAAAAAAGAACATTCTTATTATTAATTCCGGTTTCGTTATGCTAATTCCGGTCTAATTAACGATTTCGTTCAAATTTTAAATTGACTTAACTTTTATTTTATTAGTCGCACATTGAAAGTTTAAACTGTTTTAGAAGCACAAAAGTACAAGGAATTTGTTAGTAGAATAATAAAAAAAAATTGCAAATTTTCGTCAAAATTGACTTTTTTAACGTATGCAGAATGAACTTTTTTTACGAATTTGTTTTGTCTGTAAGTTGAAAATTACTTGTGAAAAATTCATTCAAACGGAGGAGAGAATTGTTTTGGTATATTTTGTGTATTGAGAGAGACAGGGCTATAATTTTGCATGTCTTTTCCATCAGCCAAATAAAAGTAGCTTTATTTTGGAGAAAAACAATCCTATATTGAAAATATGAGTTGATTTCAGGAAGTGCAGAAGAATGTAAATAACATTTGCTTGTATTTTTCAGCTGGTATAAGAATATTTTGTTCACGATCTGAAAATATGAAATACAAATATAACTAAAAATATTTAGCACTGGATCTAATTGACTAAATGTAATATGTAATTCAACTGCCAAATATATTTTTCATTCCAGCTGCATGAAATAAAAATGTCATACTACCATTTCCTAATGAAATTTTTGACAATGTATCGAACATTGTTCCCAAATCAACTAATTGTACGTTTAACTTTCAGTATGCAACACGTATAACAAAAATAATAAGAAATTGACAAGAACACGATCAATTCGAGAGCGAAAAATATTCACAATAAAGACCCATCCAGTTTCTGTGGAAGGCTATGAGGCGTAAATGAAAGTTTCTCAGATCATTCACTCAGGTAATGTATACAATTTATGTTTTGAAAAATCTTGTTCAATTTCTGAAATTTTTTTTTGACGCGTGGCATTTTGTTTAACGATGACAACTAGAGTTTAATTTAACCTTTCGAAAAAAAATATTTATTTAAATTTGAATAACTGAGATGTCATGTACCATAATCACAAACTAATTGATAATATAGTTGGTTTCGATAGGTTTTAAAAATAAATATTTATGAAAAAAATGTTTTGTTTTGGCACTTTTGAAGCTAAAAGTATGTAAAAAACTGCATACTCAAGAAATTAATGTTTGAGGAGAATGATGTTAACCCTCCTGGTGATTATCTCAACGAGGTATCTCGTGATTAGCAGAATTGCTCCGGTCTCTATGGAAGAGATACCTCATTAGAAAAAAACTGATCAAATCTGGATTTCGTCACCATAAAAGTTGGTATTATCTTGATGATATCTCCTCATTAACAAAATTGGTGAGATCTATACGGACGACATATATCGTCAAAACAACTTGGAGAGTTAAGAACCATTTGCAAAGAAATTTTTTTACTAATTAAGACACGCGTAATCACTAATAAAAAGCATGCTGATGCACTGATTAAATATTAATTCGCTAATTAATATTTGATTAAATCAGATTTTTTTAAAGTTGTTACTTTGTCTTAAGTAGTTGTTCATCTCTGAGTTGCTTGTTTTTCTACAGAAAACTATTTTTGAACACATTTTTTAAATACAAATTTTAATGTGCACATTTCTCTTACATGTTAAAATAATAAGAGTTGTAACATATTTTTAAGGGAAAATTCAAAAGAAAAGTTACGAAATTCCACAAGTTTCGCTACGATGAATCCGAAACCTCGTTGTGGAACGAATGACAATATGGCTGGAGTTCGGAAAATAATAAACTACACAGACCCACCCTATTTCCACAGGACCTTCTCTATCGTCTCGGCGAGCAGACATGAGATTAACTGTACTTCGCATCAGACACACGTTTTACACACACAAGTATCTTTTGTTAGGAGAGAGCAGCCCTTTATGGGTGGTTCCTTTTACCATTCATCATATTTTTAGAGATTGTCATGTTTTATATCATCTTTACAGAAACTTTTTTGATAGATATATTTTAACATTGTGCGGGATTAGATTATAAAAAAAACCTCATGTAAATATTTCTAAATTATAACATGTCATTGACATTTAAATTACATATAATGGTTATAATATTGTGTTTCTTTCATCCTAAGTACATCTTGCAAATAATTTTAAAATTTTAATAGATCTATCTTAACATTGTGTGTGATTAGATTATAGAAAAACCCCATTAAAACATTTCTAAATTTGTGCATGTCATTAACATTTAAATTATATATAATGGTTATAACTTGGTGTTTATTTTCTCGTAACTACATCTTGCAAATATTAATGACATCATTCCTGTATTTTGTACCAAAGATCATATTGCTAGACAACGTAATTTCAAACTACCATCTCATTGAATACATGTTAAAAAAAGTATCTGTTTATTTTTTATACTGATCACATTCTATGTTGATTTAATATTTTTAATGTATTTACCTTTTTTATATTTTAATCTTGTCTTTATATTTTTACTCGTCACTCTTTGTTGGTCTGGTGATAAAAAATTATATTAATTTTTTTTTTCATTTAATGGTAACTCATCATGGGTGTTGTTTCGCCTACAACCAGTCAGAAAACATTTTTAGCTATTGAAATATAAAATACGATGAGTGTAATCGGGAAATTTTTATTCACATATTGCACTTGTCCTTCAATTTTTTTTAAGTTCAAAGACTACCAAGGAAACCCTCTTATGCCTTATTTTTATTTTGAAATTGAATACAAGTTCTTTAGGACACTAAATGCATATTTTAATTTTTTTAAAGTGTCAAAAGTAAAACGTATTAATTCTAAAGATTAAAAGTTTTGTTTATCTTCTGTGAGTGTTAGTTTTATCGAAATTAATAGTATTTAAGTTTTGTATTCAAGAGGAAACAGCAAAAAAAATTATCTGTCATCTCTAGAAACCCTAAAACACAAGAAAGTTCCCAACTATTAAAATGCATTCTTAGGGTCCAGAGTGAACTAGTTTCGAAAATCACTGCTATCCGGCTATATCTCAAAACATTAGGGTTCCTCGTTTTTGAACATTGCTTGACGAAGCTTGGTCTTGCCCTTGAGTCATAAGAAAAACAAGCACGTCATTGAACAGAATCTTAGAATTCTAGTGAATTTAACTGGAGAATATCTGCTTTTTCGGATCTTTAGGCTGCCTCACCCCCTCGACATGTTCCTTGTGATTCCAGGAAAAATTTCGTCTTTCTGTATTTCTTAAGACCTTAGTCTTCCTAGCATTTGCACTAGTTTTCCAGTTCCAGGTAATTCTAATAACCATTTCGCTGCTATCCAGTCTGAGAAGTAGATGGATGACAGCGATTTTAATAATCGCTGCTAACCATCTACTTCTTGGATCCTCAGGGAATCTAGTTCCTTAGAAGGGATCCTAGTGTTTCAATGAACCTGATTTGAAAATTACTGCTTCTTGTTACTTCTCGAAACCTTATGATTTCTTGTTCTTGATCATCATCTAACCGTGATTCAAAGTTACGTGATGTTATCCTCGAATCTTTTATTTCGGGTTTTATCCTTGGCCGTCGCCAATAACATGTTGTCTTTCTCCAGTGCGATTTTAATTAAAACAACTAACGTCCTAGTTCTTGAATTTTTAGGGTTGCAGGGAACCCAATTTGATAAATGTTCTGCTTCTTCTCGAATATCTAGGATTCAAAGAAGCCTAATTTAAGAATCATTGCTATCCACCTACTTCTCAGAACTTAGTTTTTTGTTCTTTTAATGGGTCGCTTAATATTTCAAAGGGACGCCAATTTTAAACTCATTGCTATCCTCACGATATTTAAACCTGCCGTTCATCAATATTCAACATACGTTCATCCAGTAAAGAATTGTCAGATAAAAAAAAGGGAACGTCCTTCTGCCAAAATGTAAGCAACGATTAGTTTTTCTGTAAGAAGATAAAAGCCTACAAGATTAAAAAATGTGATGGAAATTAACCCTTTTCCCAACGGAATGTCACACTCAACTAGTTGGCAATGAAGTGATGGCCAGCCACCAAAGTCTCGGGGATTAATATCTGGTTCACACCCCACATCTCAATCTTGCCGTCCTACGCAGTTCTGTCCTCTTTTTTTTTTGCGCCCGTATGCACCACCCTAAAAATCCTAGGTTCCCAGACTTCGGAAGCTGTAATTATCACAGACCACTTTATCATCTGTTCTAGCGATCGATCATTATTTCCTTGGTCTTTAATCGCAGGCCCAAGTCTTGCTTCGCAATTACGGGGATGCAATCAAAATATGTCAGATTATTTCCCAGACTTAATGCGTCATAATCGTGCGCTTTTCCACGGCGTTTGACCATCCCTCGAAATCTTTTCGATAACTGTTACACCATTTGGTTTTTCGCGCGCAGTGGTACCAAAAGACAGCTTTTAACAATAATTGCTTCGTGGATTAGTAACACCATTGCATTGCTCAGTTCTCCGTCTTGACATCGGTTCAATTAATGTCTGTTGTAAAGTGCATGTTAGATGCACGTGTATTGCATTAAAATAATGTGGAACAGTTGTGGCAAATTAGTTTTATGTTTGGTGCCTCAACCGTGGAATTGAACAAATGTGTTGTAAAATAGAGAAATTTTGCATGAATTTTAAGGTACAAGAGTTTTAGCTGAGGGGATTTCAATTATTCCATAATACCACGAATTGAAATAGCTTCTAAAAATTCTTGTATAAAATGGTTTCTTAGTAAGATTTTGGTAATTTGGTAATTTTTAATTAACGTCGTATACAACTCTCAGTAAAAAATTTCAGTCTCAAATAGAGGGATTTCACTTAAATTTAGAGATACAAGAGTTTTAGCTGAAGGGATTTCAATTATTCCAAAATACCACAATCTGAGAGAAATAGCTTCTAAAAAATCTCATACATAATGGTATATTTGTAGAAATAGTAAAATAACTTTTTAAAAAGCTACAGTTTAGGCAAATTAGTTTTATGTGTATGGTGCATCAACTGAGGAACTGAACAAATGCGTTGCAGATAGAATAATTTCGCATGAATTTTAGAATACACGAGGTTTAGCTTATGAGGTTCTAGTTATTCAGAATACCATTAATTTGAATAACTTCTTAAAAAAACCTTATACATAATGGTTTCTCCTTAAGAAATAATGGAGTAACTTTAAAGCAATAGAACCAGTAAAGGTTTATAATTAATGTTCTTTTATAGTACAAAGAAAATCGGAATCTATTCACAACTGAGCCGTTATTTTTGAAAGTAGTATTCGTTCACTTTGAAAAGAAATTAGTTTTTTTTCTTTAACAATTTCAATAATTATTATTGCTTGGTAAAACTTAACAGGTTTATAGTGTTAAAAACATCATCCGAATTTAGTAACGTTTGTCAATATTTTAAAATTAATTTAAACGCTAACCCTTAAATATCTCGATGTATGAAAATATGAACTTATACCACTTTCAAAAATAACGGCTCAATTAATTTCTCAACTTACACGTAACAAAGCAAACTATTCTCAGTTTTAAAATGGCGAAAATATAGAATTAAAGTTATCTTTATTTTGATAGCTAATTTGTCTTATCTTTTAACCTGGCGTTTCTATGATATCTATTATAGTTTAAAAGTCTTCTTGCCTTAAAAATGTAACAAGCATTTACATTTCAATTTTAAAAATTAATTTTTAAGCTTTTGTGAAGTTATAAAAATGTAAGATTGGTTTTGATTCAAATCAATGATTTAAAAAAAATACTTTGATTAAAATCACGATTTTAAACGTTGATTTAAATAAAGTGATTTAAATCTTGACACCCTGCCTTGGAATATCATTTTTTGCAACAGAAGATAGGATAGGGTGAGTAGTTGACGTGTCTGTTAACTATATAAATCTTCACCATTTGAACAATCCACGCCAAATTTGGTACTTGTTCTTTAGAACTCTGCTGAGTATACTGCATATTTACCTCCGTTCTATTTATTTTACGTGTGTAGAGAGGTCTAAAACAATTCGAAATCCACATACTAATAACACCGAGTATCATTACGATCACTGTTAAATGAATTCACACCATATTTGGTACACTTATGCTTTAGAATCTTGCTGGAAACTGGCTATTTTAAAACCATGTTGTTCAATTTGTCCTGGATCTGCAGAGGGGTTCAAAACAATTCAAAATTCCCGTAGGAAGTAACACTACGATAAATTACAACTAATTCAACCCGAGAGGCCGGATAATTCTACGAGAACTTACTAAAGCTATGTTAACAAATGACAAATTTATATTCACACACTCCGTAAATATGTTTTCAGTGCCCAAATTTAATTTGTAGTTTTCGGTAACGTAATGACAAAAGAAGAATTAAAAAAAAAGTGTCAAATTATTAAGAAACTTATGCTTTAGAATATTGCGGGAAACTGGCTCTATTTAAAACCCTGTTCAATTTGTCCAAGATCTGCAGAGAGGCTAAAAGCATTTCAAAATTCCCGTAGGAAGTAATACCCTACGATCAATTACAACTAATTCAACATGAGAGGCCAGGTAATTCTACGAAAAGTTACTAAAGCAATAGGAACAAATGACAAATTTACATTCAAACACTCCGTAAATATGCTTTCAGTGTCCAAATTTCAATTTTTCGTATTCGGTAACGTAATAATTACAGAAGAATTTAAAAAAATTGTCAAATTATTTACAAACAGGCGCTTAACCGCAAATTTTTACTCTCATCGATCTGTATTTTTATCCAACAAAATATTCTTGCAAACCTGTTATTAGCAGGATAAAATCAAAAGGCATAAATTAACCACAGAGAGCAAGATTTCTAGAAGAGAGCCCAGTGTTTCAGTTATCGTTCTGATCTAACGCTCCACCCCTAAGTTTTGCCTTTCTGAAAGAAAAACGAAGCACGTATAGAATGATTATACCCAAAGCACATTTTATTGGAAAAATATAGCCACCCATCAAAACCTTCCCAGAGGGATGGCCCATGTTTGAAAGGTTCCTAGATTTCTATCACAAGTTTCATTTCAAAGCAGCAAAATGGAAAAGAAGCTATATTTAATTGTTGCGTAATTAAAACGTCATGCGTACTAGAATTATCGTGAGTAATAAATATGTGGTGATTCATCTGCAAAAGCAGATAGCTGTGACGAGTGGTTATGATGTATGTTCTCATTTGAAGCTAATACCGTTTCATATACATTTTCATCACTTTAAAAGGTATCCAGTTTCTTCTAATCAGTAGTGCCATAGATCATTGTACCATGAAAGAACTGTAGAGAATTTATTATCTTTCGTTAGAACTCCTTTCTCCTAAAATGGTACGTTCATTAAATCATTACAGCGCTTCGGGCATATAAAATACTAAATATATAAAATACTAAAAACATCACTAAAATATAATGTCAAAATTTCTGAAAACGGTTGGCAATTTTATGTAAGAAAGATTTATCTATATTGCTCGTTTAAAGACCTAAAAACTATGATTTGTTGGTTTGAAACAAACGTTCTGCAGCCCGCACTATTTATAGTTTCAAACCAGTTCTAACCTTGTTGACCAATAGAATTATTTCTAGGGTCCATTCAATGAACCAGTGTGATTATTCAACACATCGATTCATCAGATGATCATAATTGATCAGTCATTATGTGGGTTGAAGGGTCAAAAGCTATACTAAACTGCCCGAAAATCCGAAGTAGAGTGTTAAATATAATTTCTTTGTTAAAAGATACTACGATTTGACGAAACACGAAGGGCGTATATATCTATTTTTTTTCCTCTATAGAGTCTGACTCCTTCCTGTGAAACCATTAGATACAGCAGGTGCAAAGGAAATTGACAGTGGTTATTTCATTATATATCTTAATAAAATTTATTGCACCCGAAAACCATTTTTCATTTAAGCTCTCATAACCCTTTACATATTCATCGAAGACATTAATCTCAAGAAACTCATTAATGCATGAAATAATCGTAAAATATTATCACGCAACATGTGTGATGATTCGGAATACATACATAGCTTATACTGCATGTTGCTTATGTGCATTCTGTATGAAAATGCATGATACGAGAACAAAAAAGCTATTTATCTAAGCATCGAGTTGTTATGTATGTGGAATACATTAATTTAATATTATATTTTGTACTTTTCCTGCATTAATTTCAAACACTTAAGATGGAAACATGATCGTCCACTTTTAATGTGAAAGTCATGTTAAAAACTCATCAATTTTATGTTTATGATTATATTTTATCTACATGATAATGTGATGATTACTAAATATATTTTTAAGCAGATAAATATGGAAGCATGTATTCTCAACAGTGTCAGTTGATGTATTCTGTTTTAACGCATTTCAATGTAGTAAAAATAATTTCTCAATATGCAATGTTGAAGATAATTCAAATTGTGAAATCTTCTTTAACAAACGAACGAGTTTCAGTTCGTTTGTAATTATATTCGTTTTCAGGCTGATATTCAGTTTTAAATAGCTACTTTGAAAAGAGTACTTAATAGCCAGATTTACTTTTGGAAATTTCGCTCAATGATTAAAGAATTTAGCAATAAAATGATTTTATGCTTTTAAATACACTTTTACAGAAGGGAAAGTCCTATTTTTAGATGCGAATACTGAAAATGTCAACTATTCAGCATTTTAATAAAATTCATATAAAAGCAGAACATTTATTTGAACCGAATACATGATTAAATTAATTAAGTAGCTTAGACTGAAACACGCAAGGCGTATTTATGGAAAGCAAAATGATATTTATGTGCAGATATATATGGTAAGAAATATTCGTTTTACTGATGCTATTATTGAAGTGAAGAATCTTAAGCTGATAGAGAATGGTAAGTACATAAATTTAAATAATAGTTAGGAGTAACAAAATTTTTAGTTGTATTACCAAAGGAACTGATGCTCATTTTTGGGTGGAAATTTATTTTATTTTATATTTAGAGGTTACCTACGTTTGAGATGATAGTTTTAAAGTAGAATACGGCTATGATTGTATCAAACAATTAGAGATAGCTTCCACTGTGAACACATAAGAGAGATATTTTCAAAATTTCTTAGAAACCTAACTTGTGATAAACGGCAAATTTAAAATCTTCATTTGAATGGAGTTTATTATATTCTTGTATTATTAAAGGTTTATTCATTAGCTTTAAAAGTAATTTAAAAAATGTGAACGTGTAGTTTATTTGTTTACCAAGCAGACCAAATTTTGATTCTACTTGGAATAAAAATAGTCATTATGTTTCTAAAAATCATTTTCAACTAACGTGTTTAGTACCAAACGGGGATTAAATATGTTTCAACTTTATGTACGAATATTCTTTGTGTACTCTCTTTCAAATTTACACATTTTCTAAAAATAAAAATTAAGTGATGAAAACGTATAAAATATGTAGATAGTATATGACAAGCTTAAAACTCTTAAATTTGTTAAACGTTTGAATTCTTCTCATATGGACAATTTCTTACATTTTAAATCTGATTTGAAATGTTAAGGCTGACCAAGTACTGTAATATTTCCAATTTATTGAGATCTTTAACACCTTACTGATCATAGGTTATAGAATGGGCAGCATAAATGGTAGGAATTCTGAAAGGATTGCAACCTATTCTAAAATCTGCGAATAAAACAAAAACAATAATAACACTTCAAAATTCCGAAACTGAAATAGTAATTTCTTTTCCACCGATATAAACATGCATAGATTTAAAACTTAAGATTGGTTACTCAAAATTAATAACTACTTTATCCCATTATACAGAATTTTTGTAGTTGGTGAGAATCTAAAATATAACTAATGAATTAAAATGAAGCTGTCATTAAATTGAAATTTCAAATATAGAAATTCCCTAAGGAGTTTACTATAAAAATCAATTTCGTTTATTTTGAACTTTAAACTTAAGATTTGAAAACGGTGCTTGCACCTAAATGTAAGGTGTAAGGAGGCACATAGATAAAGGCTGTAAAATTTCGATTCCTCCCCGGGTTTATTATTTTTCTCTTTTGTGTCAGTAAAATATTTCATTTTCGTGCCTATTAACTTGATGGGGACCGAGGTAGCCCAGTTGGTAGAGTCGCGAATTTAAAAACTGATGGGTTGAAAACAGAAGTTATCAAATAAGGTTAACCCTCCTGTTGGTAACCTGAAGAAATCTATCGCCGTTAGCAAAACTGACCACATCTGGACGGACGATATATCTCATCATTGGAAGAAATCTGAACAGATCTTCATCTCTCCATACATGTGTGTATTTCTCTCTTCCGTATCAGTAAAATTTGCATTGTGTACGTGTCTATGCCTTCTTCTTGATATTATATGTCTTGTGTCTGGAGCTACATGACCAAACATGGCTTTTGCGCCATAAAAATAAAAAATCAACCAAATCTTGATCTTGTCATAAAAAAGTCGGCATTAACATGATGACGAGATATTTCGTTGCTAGCAAAATTTTTCAGGTCTTGGCAGACGAGGTAACTCGTCGGAATCCCAACCACCACCAAGGAGGATTAATTTAAAAATCAGATTTCAACTAATTTGCAACAGGAAAAAACCCGAAAGAATATTAAACAAACCATTGTTTTTTCGAATCCGAATTTCAAACGGAAATTTTTCGCATTTTAAATTCAAATTCACCCCTTTCCCTCTTCCTCGTCCCCACCTGGAACATTTTGGGTCGTTCACCCAGGCTAGGGAACGACCCCTACCCCTTTTCCACGTTCAAAAGATTTAAAAAAAAAGTGAATCAAAACCTATAAAGTGCCCCAGATATCCTGTTCTTTCACGAATTTGGCACAATTATGGGAGAAACTCTGGTGAAGGTTTTTCCTGGTGAAGGTTGGTGTGGGTTGTGTTTTTTTTTTTTTTTTTTTTTTTTACCACAAGAAAAAGTCTTTGATAGGTGCGTTTTTGGAGAAGGATGAGTTTTTTTATGTGGGCTAAACAATCTTAAAAATATTTATACTTTAAATCACATTCTGTAATTAAAAGCTAGGCATCGTACTTTGAAAAATAGTTTAATATTTTATTCACTCTTCATCAATGAAAGTTAGCCATACTTAAAATGGATCAGCAATAAATAAAATGCCTTTATCGCTTCTAACAAATATGTTTTTTAAACAATCGTTTAAAAAGATGCTTTAAATTTTTGTTTACACTGCGTAATTGAAATTATAATCATGCTTAAAATTAATCAACAATAAATGCGATAAGTACAGTAAAATTAAATCTTACAAGAAATATCTTTATCGCTTCTAAGGCATGTGTTTTTTCAAGTAGGTTAAACAATGGTTTTAAGAAATGCTCTTTGTCAATAAAGATTAGTCCTTACACTTAAAATTAATCAGCAATAAATACCTTTATTGCTTCTAAGGCATGTATTTAACAGGAAGAAAACAGAACAATGGTTTTAAAAATGTCTTAATTTTTGTTTACATTCCGTAAATAAAAGTTAATCAAACATAAGATTAGTCAGCAATAAATTAGTATCTATCACTTTTGAAGGCATGTTTTTTCAACTAGATGGTACACAATTGTTTTTAAAAAGATCTTTAACTTTTATAAAAGTTAGCCAGACTTTAGATTTATCAGCAACAAATATCCTTATATCTTTAAGCCAATGCTTTTATAATGTAGACTAAACAATAGTTTTCAAAAAAAAATTCCTTGAAACTTCATTAAACTTAAAATTAATTTCAACCCCAAAATTATAAGGTAGTCCTTAGCACTTAAAATTAATCAGCAATTTATAAAGAAATATCTTCATCGTTTCTAAGGCATGTTTTTACAAGTAAGTAAAAAATAGTTTTAATAAAATACACTTTAATTGTTTAAAATTAGTCAAAACACACACAGTGAAAGAAAAGGTTTCAAATATTCTTTCTTGTTACTTCCAAGAGTATGATTGACATAAAAAAAATTCAATTTCAACTATGAGTAGTTGATTAAAATTAAAACATTTTTCCAGTTTAATTCAAATTTAAAATACTAAATACTTCTGTGCATAGTTTTATTAATTGAATGTAAATTAGCATTTAGAGAAACGGCAAACAAGCATTTTTCATCATTTTAGTACCTACAAAAAGGACGTGAAGAACTGTTAAATTTAAAGCATTTAATAAAGATGAATTTTGGGCCGATATTTAAAAAAAAAGAGTCAGTTTGGGTTGGGTTCTTTAATTGCTAGAGACAACGTGTTTACATGTTTAAAAGTATAAAGTCAAAAAAAAAAATAATAAATAAATAATCGTGTATTCTTTAAAGGTAAAAAGAGAAGAGTACGGAATATTTTTTTTGAAACTTCGAAGTTTTTTCACTTTTTACCAAATTATATTTAAAATTGTAATTCTTCAAAATGGAATTATGTATGCATGAACTTTATAGAGAATTAGTTTGCAAGCTAAAACAAAGTGTTATTTTAGTTTACATCTGTGTTGCTATCTTACAATGTGAACTTTTATTTCATGCTCTGATTATAATTTGATATCAAGATATATTCAAATATTTCAGGTACTTGCGAATACTAAAACGTATTCCCAAACATCCCAAAACGATACTGAAGAGATCGATAAGAATTATTTAATTGTTATGTTTGCCATAGCAGAAACAAAAATAAGTTTCACCCTTTATGAATCAATAGTAAATATTTGCTGCTAAATGAGAAAGCTTTTTGGTCGGCAGAAAATGCTCCAAATAATCATTTTACTTGTTTTATTAGATATATTTATTTAATATTTATATATTATTCACTATATTCGTGTATAAAGACACAACTCTTAAAATAAAAAAATTTAACCCTCCTTAGTTGTCTTAGAGATTTAGAAAAATTAACCAGATCATTTGTGGATTTATTTAAAAAAATTTCAATTCGAAAAAGTTTCCAAACGATTTCAAAGATAATTTCTTTTACAAGATTGGCGTATTGCCTCAAAATTGTGTAACCCCAAAAATTACAAAACAAAATGAATTTTTACACACATTTTAGGAAATACCTCTACATTTTAGGAAATTTAATAGATCAAGTTAAATAAGTTTATAATTAAAACTTCTGTCATGAAAAAGTTTTGATGCAATGACAGTTTTTTATGAGTGACACTAGAATTCATAATTTTTAAGATATTATCATATTAAGTTATTTTAGTTCTTTTGAAACCATATTTTTCATGTACATAGTCATCTTTAGTAGAGAGGACAGGGGTTGTACCTGTCACTAAGTATCACCAAATTTTAGGGTAATAAAGTCTTTGTTACACAATTATTTTCAAGTTTTCCCTGCTGTCTCCAATATTTATGTGAATATTTCAACATTTTACGCTACTTGTTTTGAATGGAAAGACATCAACAGAGAATAAAGTTTGATGCAAAGCCATTTTATTTCAAACAGTAGCAAACTTTCTAAATTTAAAAACAATTAAATCGTGCACGTTTGTTTTGATTTCAAACTTTCTTCTTAAATTTCAAAACAAGAACAATCGCACACGAATCAAATCCCTACTCAACATCACGACTTTCCAAAATTAAATAAAATAAACGGCACTATCGTACTTTGACGTGTTTTCCGAACACATTTTTAATGATTCGAATCATAATTCCTGCTCAACTAAGCCTAAAAATCCGACGTCTCCCCACAACCGAGGCGGCGGCAAAAGGAGCCAGGCCGCCCGGCCACCGAGAGAGCGCCCGCCGCTAGAGCACATCCCCAAAACAAACCAAAACACACGAACATTCGAATCAGAACATTAAGAAACAGATTCGCAAAAGGAAACAAACAACGATACATGGATTACAACTGACCTACCTCGCTCCTTGGGCGTCGGCCTTTCCTTTTCTTCCACGGATGAATAATTAAAACACAACAAAAACACAATGTTGTGAGATGATTCGGCATGATTAGGAGTTCAACTCAGGCGTCTGGCACAGTACGGCATCTGCCGGCGCGAAAAGGCGACCACGGAGCATGCGCCGTGACGTCAGAGTTGCGTCATTTTTGCAAGTCTCGCTTTCCCACCCTACCCCTTTCGCTCGTGTCGCTTCTCCCTAACCCTATCCCTTTTGCGCACCCCTTTACCAGATCTACCCCTTTATGGTGGCCCCATCTTTCAACCCCACCGTGGGATTCTTTGAGAAACTTTTCTTAATCTTTGAGGTGGGAGCGTTTTTTGCGGCGTTTTTTTGTGACACCGCAGGAAAAAAATCTTGCTTTTTCGTATTGTGACTGTACAGGGCTCGACGGTTATTAATATTATTTCATTTTTATGCTGGTTTTTGTGGAGGCTATTTATAGGGGTTTGTGGAGAAAGACTTGTTAACAATGGAGAGAGAATGGAGAAAGAATACTGAATGTGCTTTTGGAGGTTTTTCTTGTTAACCGTTTTAACTTGGCCAAACACCTGGACTTGCACCTCAGAAGTTACTTTTATTAGCTATTTGTAAGCAGTGATACTTTTTTAAATGGGTTTGAGCTTTTGTGTGTGTGTGATACTCTTACGAAAATAAATTCTATTTAATCCTTCTGGTCGTTGTCTCGACGAGGTATCTCGTCATATTAGAATTATTATCCAGATGCTGATGGGCGAGATATTTCGTCATTAAAAAAGACCAGATCTCAAACTCACTATCACAAAGAAATCGGTCATATTTTGATAACATATATCGTCATTAGCAAAATTGGTCAGATCTTGATGTACGAGATATCTATCTCGTCAAAACCGCTCGGTGGGTTAAAAAAAGGCTAGCCTACCGACCAAAGAGGATTTTGGATCTCTTAAGTTTTACTACAGATTAATATAGTCCTAAGAATTCTCGGGGCCTAATCAATATCTCGTCTAAATCACTGGAATGAATAATAGTTACAAGTATAAGAGCTAAAATAACACACACATATTCAACAAAAACAGGTACAGTAATTTTCGGGAAAATGCTGGATATTATTGCTCTCAAATCTTAGTTACATTATTTTTCTAATTATTCCAAAAAATAGTAAAGCCAACTCTCTGAGAGTCACGAGCCCGGTTGAATTGGTAATTTTTAATTAACTTCGAACTAGAGCAACACAACGGGCTATTGACGACGGTCCTAGATCAATCCCTTAACCCTTCTTTGCATAATGGTGGAAATTTCCATCATAACATTGAATGCCCAAAAATTATATAAAAGAACAAGTTCACTTTAAGTTGATCGTGTCTGGATACCTTTTTAATGGCCATTGCATAAAAAAAAACATAGCTGTCAAAAATAAGCAAGTGTCACTATCAGTAAAACGAGCTTGAAGTTGTCATTCCGCTGTTTGTTGTAGTTGCAATAAACGTATGATTTCGTTTTTAATTTTGTTTTTTTATACTTGAGTTTCTATTGCTAAAAAAGTGAAAATGAGTGGAAGAAAGGTTTGTAACATGTGTTTCTGTTATTTTTAGAGCAATTTCTGAAAAAGTTTGTGTTTAATTTAAAAAATACCACATGATACCATCATATTGTTTTTTTGCTAAATTTATACTATAAATATATACTAAGATTTTTTAAACCATTTTTCCTTTAATTTTGAACATGAATTATATCACCTTGATTTATTTCACCAATAAAGAAAAAATCATGCAAAGAAGGGTTAAGGGAAAGGTCCGAGGACAACACCTCCTCGTAATTTTGAACCATGGCCAGATGACGAAGCATTATCTGAGCTCCCGGTTGAATTAGATTGGATGGCGAGGTTTTATGGCGTAAATTCCAAATAAGGACAAGCTGCGCCAAGCGCAAGTAATTTGGTAATTGGTAATTTTTAGTTAACGTCGTACTAGAGCAACACAACGGGCTATTGACGACGGTTCGGGATCAGTCCCTTAAGGGAAAGATCCGAGGACAACACCTCGTAATTTTGAACCACGGTCAGATGACGAAGCAACACCTGAGCTGGCACCCCACTCTCCAAACTTCCACGCCAACCCAACGTGAGGACTACGCCAAGCGCAAGATAAAACAATAAAAATTTTGTATGTATAAAAGTTTTAAAAGGCAAAAGTGGGGGAAATCAAGCGCAAGAATTTTTATCAGAATAAGTTTAAAACCATGTTTAAAAAATTGTAATAAAAAGTAATGCACTAAAGTAATGAGTTGAAATATGTTGACAATACAGTAAACAAACATAAAAGCTACATTTTGATTTTTTTTTAAATTAGATAGGATGTAAATATGTGATGTTGTCCTCGAATCATTCCCTTAGGGGATTGATCCCGGATCAGCACTAATAACCCGTTATGTTGCTCTGGTACGACGTTAATCAGAAATTACCATGTTACCCAACCACATTCGAACCATGGTAACCCGGTTCGAAGTGTAATGCAATAGCAAACGGGAGGTTACGAGTTCGAATCCAACCACAGATCGTCGTATACAAAGAAAGTTGTCGCACGTTAACTCTAACGTGACTTCAAATGTCCTCACGTTTTCGGGGTGAGAAGTTTAGAGTGGTAATGGTAATGGTAATTTTAGTTAACGTCGTACTAGAGCAACACAACGGGCTATTGACGACGGTCCGGGATCAGTCCCTTGAGAGAAAGATCCGAGGACAACACCTCGTAATTTTGAACCACGGTCAGATGACGAAGCAACACCTGAGCTGGCACCCCACTCTCCAAACTTCCACGCCAACCCAACGTGAGGACTTTCGGCCACGACACATTTAAGGTGCACCAGCCGCCTCTACACCATACGCTTACAAACATCCATGCCCGTACCCGGATTCGAACCAGGAACCTTCCGATCTAGAGGCTAGCACCTTAACCACTATACCGGTTGGTCGGCAAAGAGAGAGAAGTTTACAGAATAGTGTAGCAGCTCAGGTTTGACCTCGTCATCTGACAGTGGTTCAAAATTACTGAGTGTTGTCATCAGGTCTTTCTCTTAGAGATTGATCCCAGAACGTCACTAATAGTTCGTTGTGCTGCTCAAGTACAACGTTAATTAAAAATTCCGTACCCAAACACACTCATCAATGGTACCATGTCTCACAAGATGATAATGGTAAGGTAAGGTGATTTTAATTAACGTAATATTAGAGCAACACAGCGGTCTATTGACGACCCCCGTCATCTGACCGTGGTTCAAAATTACGAGGTGTTGTCCTCGGATCTTTCCCTTAAGGGACTGATCCCGGACCGTCGTTAATAGCCCGTTGTGTTGCTCTAGTACGACGTTAACTAAAAAATTACCAATTACCGTGATCAATCCCCTAAGGGAAAGATTCGAGGACGACACCACGTGATTTTGAACCACGGTCAGATGACGAGGCAACACCTGAGATGGCACCCCACTCTCCAAACTTCCACATCAACGCAACGCGAGGACTTTCGGCCACAACAGATTTAAGGTGCACCAGACCGCCTCTACACCTTACGCTTACAAATATCCATGCACTGACCCGGATTCGAACCAGGAACCTTCCGATCTAAAGGCTAACACATTGACCACCAGACCGGTTGATCGGAGGAATTAGATAGTAGATTCATAGACAAATGTAACGATTCTAAGTTCCTTTGAGGTGACTTTGATTTCAAGAATAGCACCAGGACGTCATACTCTTCACCAATATCACCCTCTTTAGTTGCTCTCACAGTTCCAAAACCGCACCTGAAAACTTGCAAGAGCAACCTTACCTCTTTCCCTCCTGTTAACCACAGGTCCCTCCTGGGCGTCTTACTCCTTTTGCTCCCTCCGAAACTTTCTCTTTTCCTTCACTTTCTCACGATCCTCGGAGACTCACCTTAAAGCTCCCTCACCCCCTGTGGGAACATTGAGGAAGCGAACACACCCCTCCTCGAATTCTACCTGTGTGCCAGGGGGGAGAAGGGATGGAATGAAGGAAGTGAATCCCTTGCAGATACCCCTTTGCCTTTTTCTTCCCGGCTGAACTTGAACTTCTTACCTTGCCCTTGATTTCTCAGTTCTCTGTGTCAGCAGTGGAGGTTGAAAAAGGGGATGGATTGATGTGGGCGCTTTGGGAGGTAGTGCGGCTCTTTCGCTGTATGGTTAATAGCATGGATATACGGAACAGGGCCTCATAGATTCATTGTGACTTATGGTAGGGCAGTCGAAAATGCCATGAAAGTTATCTACCATAACTGAGTGTGAATGAAGTTTATATTTTAGTTAGTACAAAAAGAAAGAGCACCGCAGTATCCAGGTTGGAAGAGTTGCGGATTACCAACCGGATGGTTACGAGTTCAAATCCAACCAAAGACTGTCGTGTACCAAGGTTGGGCTGGTTCACGTTTACTCTATCGTAGCCTCAAATGTCCTCACGTAGGCCTGATATGGAAGTTTGGAGAGAGTAGTGCCAGCTCAGGTGTGAACCTCATCATCTGACCGTGGGTCAAAATTACGTGGTGTTGACCTCGGATCTTTCTCTTCGGAGGTGGATCTCAGACTGTAGCCAATAGTTCCATGTAATGCACCAGTGTGACGTTAATACCTACCTTGTAAACATTAAACTTCTTGCCAGTTTCTAAAACTAAAATAAAAATATTTACCATAATCTCAATATATGTCTCTAAAAAATAATTAACTAAATATTTTAATTTAAAAAGAGAAAATAGGTGTGTTTCAATATAGCCTCACTTTACCCCACCTGACCCTATATTTAACAAGATGTGACAGAGCTATCTAGTGTAGAGTTGCTTGGTTCTATCTTATGTTCGTGTAGGGGGTTATAATTACACTAAACGTAGGTTTAAATAAATGTACTATTAAATTTATTTACATTTCGCTTTCAAGTTCATATTTTATCAATTTCATTGTCTTAACCCTCCTAGTGGTTGTCTAGACTAGGCATCTCTCGGCATTAGCAAAATTTACCAGATCTTCATCTCGTCATAAAAAATATTGGCAATATTTTGCCGATGAGGAAACTCGTGATTAGTAAAATTGGCCAGATCTTGATGGATGAAATACCTCGTCCAAACCACTGATAGGGTTAAAATCTTTGCCGTTTACACACTCTACAACTTTAAGAGTGAAGTTTGACTAATATTTCGAACTTTGAAACCAAACCTTCAACAGTATCAAGTACGCTACACTTTCGGAAAAACAAACCTTTTAAAAAGCAATTCAATATACTTTTTCATCTATTTACAATGTATTTTCTGCTGACCAACCGGTCTAGTGGTCAAGGTGTTGGCCTCTGGATCGGAAGGTTCCTGGTTCGAATCCGGGGTTAGGGCGTGGATGTAAATTGTGCTGTCCTTTGTTAGGGACAATGATGGTCCACCCACTGGGTGCCCCTTCACAAGTGACCATCACTTCTGGCCTTGTATAAGGCTAAAATGACCTCGTTCAACTCTGTACTTTGTATTGTATTGTATTTGTATTTGTCCTCGCAATTGTACTGCCTTGCCATTGGAAAAAAAAAATGTATTTTCTAGTATTTTTTAATAAAAATATATAGCGAGAATAAACAAATTTATGTTCGCTTTACCTTGCATAGGTTTCATATTGTGACAAGATAAAATACTCAAATAGTGTATAAAAAGATTTCAGCTTTCTATTCTCGTCTCTGATCGGATTTTGTTGAACTACCTGGAACCAGTTTCATATAAGCTTCTGTTGAATTCATGTACTACTTCCAGGAACCATATCGTGAAGAACTGGTCACTAAAGTGAATCGTTTAAGAGGTAGGTTAATTTTTTACCCTACCTTCAATGGGGAAGTCGACGCGTTTCTTTTAATGGATGAATGATCCTATAGTTGTTTTCGTTAGGGTATCGTGGTAAATGATCTGAATGAAACGTGTTTAGAAATACAATTTTCGATACCAAATATTATGCAAAAGAATAAACTGGTTTGGGACATTTAAACACAGATTTCTTCTGTTCAGTTACAAAAATATTCCAGATGACAGCATTTGTAATAAATGAAGCTAATAATTTGAAACTCAGGTAGGTATTTTAACTAACGTCATACTGGAGCAACCAGTATCTGGGATCAATCCTCAAGGTAAAGATCCGACGTTTGAAACTGATCCATTTAACGAAACATTTTTCATTCAAGTATTTGCCGACCAACCGTTATAGTGGTTAAGGTGTTAGCCGGAAGGTTAGGTTAGATAGGAAGGTTCTGGTTCGAATGCGTGTCCGGGCATGGATGTTTGTAAACGTATGGTGTAGAGGCAGCTGGTACACCTTAAATCTGTCGTGGCCGAAATTCCTCACGTTGGGTAGGTGTGGAAGTCTGGAATGTGAGGTGCCAGCTCAGGCGTTGCCTCGTCATCAGAATGTGGTTCAAAATTACGTGGTGTTGTCCTCGGTTCTTTCCCTTAGGGGATTGATCCCAAACCGACGTCAAATGCCCGATGTGTTGCTCTAGTGCAACGTTAAATAAAAAAACTACCAATAACCATTGAAGTATTTAAATAATAGTGCTTTCATAATTTTATATAGTTTTTTAGGTATACCTCTTAAAAACTATTTGTTAGTAGAAATGTTGGTATTTATGAAACGGCAAACTGTTTTCCCTTTATCTCAAGTCGACCAACCGGTCTGGTGGTTAAGGTGGTAGCCTTAGATAGGATGGTTCCTGGTTCGAATCCGGGTCAGTGAATGGATGTTTGTAAGCGTATGGTGAAGAGGCGGCTGGTTGACCTTAAATCTGTCGTGGCTGAAAGTCCTCACGTTGTGTTAATATGGACATTTGAAAAGGGGGGGGGGCAGATCAGATGTTGCTTCGTCATCTTGATTCAAAATGACGTGGTGTTGTCCTCGGATCTTTCTCTTATGGATTCTCTCCGTCGACAATAGCCCCTTGTGTTGCTCTAGTACGACGCTAAAAAATTATCCTTTATCTCAAAAAACAAAAAGATTGAATTGCCTTTTTCTTACGTTCAGGTGACGATATCTTGAAAAATAAATCATTCATTGATACAACTGGTACCAAGTGTTTCTAACTTGAATACCTTAATGTGAAATTAAAAATTACTTCCTTCTAAAAATCGTAAAACGCAACGGCGCGTCATAAAATTTTACCGATTGCGTCGTAAAAAAACGTATATGCCGTAAAACTCGTTCGAATCAATCCTTTCGGAACAGTTGCAGGTCTTGGGTTTTGGAGTATCGTGGCCAAATATATTGCCCTAGCGCCATAAAATATAAACCGATTAAAAAACGTTGGAGATGGTTGAAGGTCCTGCAGCTTGGTCAAGGAGGTTCCTTGCGCCATCCTTTCAGGACAACGATAACTCTCTGAATATTTGATTTTTCTGGGTTAAAAAAAATTAACGTAGGCCACAAACCAATAAAACAATCTATTTCTAAACAAACAAGTTTGGTTTCTACATTACGGTACGGTAGTTACTGATCTCCAAGCACGTACTTTATTTCTGCTGCGTTACAAGTTCTAGAGAAGCGTCGTATGTAGCTCGAAGCTAAAATACCATTAGCAGCCCATACATAACGCGGAGATGAAGTTGTGAATATCAAGCACACACACACACACAAACACATGGCTTGCGCGATGATTGATCTAATTGGAGGTTGGTTTCTGATGAGTTAGTGCGTGTTAATTAGAGCCAATTAACGTAATTAATCGATTCAGCGCCGTGTTGGACGTGTTCAAGACAATCTCTTGGTGAGTTCGGAATCGAGAATCGCGAACAAAGGCCTCAAGGACCCTAGCGCTTGTGAGATGAAAGCACTAGAGGAAGAGAGTTATGCGCATATCAGATGAAACTAATTGTAGTACAGGCAGGTGTGAAATAAATCAATTTTTAAGTGAATGTTATTTGGAAGGGGGGGGGGCTTAAAAATAGCAGAGGGAATCTTAGTGGAGGGGGCTATAATTATGTGATGTCGAAAAGTGGGTGCGTTTTGATAAAGTCCTTCGTATGAACTCTGAAGATAACATCCAGTCAAACTTTTGAATTACTTGTGTTAATATATCCTACAGTTTATTTCAATATTGCCTTATTTTCATATTGCTTTAAAAAAGACTATAATATTGTTTTAAAGAAGAAAAGAGACTATCGTTTAAAAAAAAAAAACCTTGTTAAAAAAAAAAAAAACATTTTTTTAAAAACCTTTTTAAAAAACTGTTTAAAATAGACATATTAATTTGATAAGATATTAATAGGGACTGATTATTTCAGAGCTAGTTAGTTTTTTATCTAAAATTCCATTCAGGGGCTTCCTTAGGGGTCTTAGATGCGTACGGGATGTCCTGGTTCAGTGGGTGTACCCACTGCGCTAGTAACCAGCGAGTTCTAAGCGGCTAAGATCCGAATCCTACCTAGTGGCGTGGTTGCCCGATTGAAAGAGTAACAGCTTAGTAGGGTAAGGGTAATTTTGGTTAACGCCGTACTAGAGCAACACAACGGGCTACTGACGACGGTCCGGGATCAGTCCTCAAGGGAAAGATCCGAGGACAACACCTCGTAATTTTGAACCACGGTCAGATGACGAAGCAACACCTGAGCTGGCACCCCACTCTCCAAACTTCCACGCCAACCCAAAGTGAGGACTTTCGGCCACGACAGATTTAAGGTGCACCAGCCGCCTCTACACCATACGCTTACAAACATCCATACCCGGACCCGGATTCGAACCAGGAACCTTCCGATCTAGAGGCTAACACCTTAACCACTATACCGGTTGGTCGGCAAAGTAGTAATTTTTAATTAACGTTGTACTAGAGCAAAACAACGGGCTATTGACGACGGTCCGGGATCAATCCCTTAAGGGAAAGATCCAAGGACAACACCAAGTAATTTTGAGCCACGGTCAAATGACGAGGCAACACCTGAGATGGCACCTCTCCAAACTTCCACACCAACCCAAAGTGAGGAATTTCGATCACAACAGATTCAAGGTGCACCAGCCGCCTCTACACCATGCTCTTATAAACATCCATGCGCTGAGGAACTAGGAACCTTCTGATCTAGAAGTTAACACCTTAACCACTTGGTCGATTGTGAACCAAACCCACGCTCTAATTTTATTATTCGTACACAATTTTCGCCTCTAACTTCATACAGGTCGGACGTCTCTGATTCCAATAGAGATCAGAGCCATATAATTTGATTGTAACAATGTATGTAACGACTTCATAAGTTAACCATAAACAAAAGGTCGGTTGGTATTTGAATTAACGTTACACTGGAGCACGACAACGGTTCGCTATTAGAGAAGGTTCGATATCAATCCCCAAGGACAACACCACGTATTTTTGAACCATGGTCAGATGACGAGGTCACACCTGATCTGGCACAACACGACAAAGGCACAAACAAAATGCAAATGCCTCGTAGAATCTCATTGTTTCATCATCAGTGTAAAAAAGAATATAAAGTGTAAGAGCCAAACAAAAAAAAAATGAAGTTCTTGAACAAAAAAAATATTTTATTTCCAACGCCCGTCCCCACTGTGCTAGGAACCTGCGAGTTGGCGACGCATTTTGATTCTTCACTGTGTGTATTTCTCTCTTTTGTGTAAGTATAACTTTCCTTGTGTTGGAAGGACTGAGGTAGCTCGGTTGTGAAAGTAGCGTATTAGCAACCGGAGGATTGAAAGTTGGAAACTTAACCAACCAAATCTCGCCATGCACATGGGGGCTGGTGCACGTTAAATCTGTAGTGGCCAAAATGTTTTCAAATTGTCATGATGTGGAAGTTTGGCGAGTGCCAGATCTGGTTTTCCCCACGTTGCTTGACCCTGATTAAAAATGACGAGGTGTTGTCCTCAATCCTTCCCTTCGGGATTGATCCATGACTGTCGCCAATTCCCCTCTGCATTGCTCCAATGCGACGTTAATTCAACTATTTCTACTTATGTGTATGTCTTGTGTTTGGAGAAGCATGGCCAAATATGACTTATGCGCCATAAAACCCAAACAACCGTTACAGATCCCCGACCACTGACGTCTTTGGCCTTCAGTACCACAAGGGCTATTTATGACAGACGGATATTTTTGAAGACAGCGAGTAAGTCGCCACTGCTATTCAAAGTGTTCAATGTGGATGGAAACGATTCAAAAAAGTTATTTGAAAGCAAGTTGTTTAAGAAAAAATACTGATATTCTAAAGCCATTATACTTGACGGAAATATATAATTTCCTAGGTATACACGGTCAATAACCATCCGCTCTTTAAAGACCAATTTCATTAACATAGCGTCAGAAACGCTGTCGGATATCAATTACGTGATATTTAAAGTCAATCTGGTCAATTATCGTGATTGTCAACCGTGTTCTGATGGGTTTGAGAAGCGAAATTCAATTTTGGCATCTGCTTAAGTGTGAGTATACTCCCTCCAGCATACAATTGGTATTCCACGCAGGCTATCTTGGGAGCAGAAAAAGGGTTGTTTTTGAGACGTGGTCGGGCAATTGTAATATGGCTTAATCCATAAATCAACTAATCGTCTGTCATTTAACATCTGTACCTTGTTTACTTCAATTAAACTTCAAGTAAACTGTTTTATTATGCTAGTGGCAGTCTGGAATCGGTTTATTATTGGGAATATTCTCAAGGAAAAACGATTAAATTATCAAGGTCTCTTCAAGTTTTGAAAAATTACAATGACAACTATTACCAAAATCCAGGTGACAAAAATGGCATGTATAATGATTCTATGAAATACAATGTCAACACTTACAATTAATGACATCTAAATTATTATGTTACAGGACCGCGGAAACCCGGCCCGGATAGAAGAGAACAGGCTTAGCAACAGGAGGGTTGAGATTTCGAAACTCCAACCAATTAAAAGACCGACGTGTACGTGGGAGCTGATGTATATTAAATCTTCCATGACTCAAATATCCGCACTTTTGCTTGGTGTGGAAGTCTGGAGAGTGGGGTGCCAGCCTTATGAATACAACCCAAAACGTCACCAATAGCCCGTTGCGTTGCTTCATTGTGACGCTAATTCAACTACCTGCCCTCTTTTATTACCAGGGCAACTTTTTTTCACACATTCTACGTTGCATGTAGAGTACTAAAACCAAAATTCCTCCTTCATGGGGTGTATTGTAAGCGAATTATAACCGCAACATAAATGCAACTTTCTGCATAAATGCAACCACCTGCAACTTTTTAAAATTTAGCTTAACTTAAATTAATATGAAGTTACAATTTCAATTTTTGCCCTCTGAACCAACCCTTTGATCACGTATGTCTGATTTTGCGAATGCCGAAGTATGGCGGATCAAACAAGAAGTTCACGGAAAGACGGTGTTCGTCCTAACAGACGAAAATAAAACAAATGTCAAGAAATACTTTTAACACATTGGTTGCACTCTTGATAATCCAGAGGTAATGGTAATGGTAATTTAAGTCAACGTCGTACTAGAGCAACACAACGGGCTATTGACGACGGTCCGGGATCAGTCCCTTAAGGGAAAGATCCGAGGACAACACCTCGTAATTTTGAACCACGGTCAGATGACGAAGCAACACCTGAGCTGGCACCCCACTCTCGATAATCCAGAGGAAACTTGCGTAATCGACTGCAGAGTTTGCGTAGTAAGTGTCGATCATCAATATGTTGTTCGCCTGATAGATGACGTTTTAAAATATCTGAATGTTGAGCTAAAGAATTTTGCGCTTCTGTTATCCGATACAGCACATTATACGACTGCGGCTGGCGCAGTTTTTCAATGTTATAGAAATTACTGCCCAAGGATAGGCCATTCAACGTTCTTCTGTATTTCAGTATGTAATACAGAAGTTGTACACGACTAAAATTGTCAATATATTTTGAATTTTTTCATTCTTTACGAATATTTTATTTTAGAATTTAGTGTATCAAAAATAAACATAAAAATAAACAATATTTCCATAAATGCAACTTTAGGGAATGATAAATGCAACTTTTCCCATTTTTACTGCAACAAAAACGTTGCCTTATTTATTACCTAAACATCTAGATCTGTCGTAAGTTTTGCCGACCAACCGTTCTGGTGGTTAAAGTGTTAGCCTCTAGATCGGTAGGTTCCTGGTTCGAATCCGAATCAGTTCATGGAAGTTTGTAAGCGTATGGTGTAGAGGTGGCTGGTGCACCTTAAATCTGCCGTGGACGAAAGTCCTCACGTTGGATTGGTGTGATAGTTTGAAGAGTGGGGTGCCAGCTCAGGTGTTACCTCGTTGATCTGACCAGGTTAAAAATTACGTGGTGTTGGATCTTTTCTTTAGGGGATTGATCCCAAACAGTCGTAAACAGTTTGTTGTGTTGTTCTAGTACGACGTTAATTAAAAATTATTAATTACTGTCGTAAGTTTTAAATTTCTATAATTTAGAAGGAGATATTTTAGTGAGAGAAATGTTATACGTATATATTTTAGATATACTAGGGGTCCCGCCACCTGCTCGCCAACGAATATTTGAAAAGTTTGTAAGTTTAAAAAAAGTTTGTAAGTTTAAAAGTTTGTATAACCGAGGTATAGCTATATTCCCGGTTCGTTATAACGTGGTTTAACTATATTAGTCTTTATTTTTTACAAACGAGGAATTCTTGTGCAACCCTTCATTTGTTTATTTTATTAGAATAAATATCTTTCAAAGTATCCATAATCATGTGATCCCGAACAAACGATATAGTGGTTAAGGTGTTGGCCTCTGGATCGGAAGGTTTATGGTTCGAATACGGGGTCAGGGCATGGATGTAAATTGTCATATTTGTTGTTAGGGGTAATAATGGTCGCCCATTGGGTGCTCCTTTACAGATGGCCATCACTACTGGCCTTGAAGTGGCTAAATGATTACAAATCAACAATGCCCGCCATTGTATAAAAAAATAATAATCGTGTGAAAGGATCACCCTAGTTCAATGAGCTTCCCAATTGCTCTAGCAGCCTGCGAGCTGTTGGTGGCTTAGGTTCCATTCCTGTAACTACCCATTGTTTTCACTTTTCTGTCAGTAAACTTGTTCATGAACTTGGCGGAAAACATAATATCTAGCGCAGTTTGTCCAGATCAGTCCCTTGCGTCATAAAAAAATCCCCATGTAGCCCATTTAAAGTATAACGGATTAGCAACCGGAGGGTTGCGAGTTCGACAGTTGGGTACAGCTACAGTCTACGTTTATAGCGGTGGCAACGGCCTTGGCGATTTTTTTAGCGCAATTCTAAAGTTGCCAAGGAAAGAAATATTGTAAAAATCTTTTACTTTCAAAAATATTTTTCTTTTTACAACGGAAAATGAAAGCTTGAAAACACATTTGAGAACGTTTTGAAAAGTATATTTTTAAAAAACTTTCACAAAAAGTAAATTTAAGCACATTTCAAAACGCAATTGTGAACCTGCGGAAAAAATAAACTGCGAATGTTGGGTAAGATTACCCTGAAACTTATCAATTACATAAATACAGTGGGCATGTTGAGAAAAAAAATGATTTTTAAAGAAAAAAAGCAAGAAATAATACAACCTGATATGTCAGAACTTTCCGGGAAAAAAATTATAAAAAAAAAAAAGAAAATTACACAAATGGCTAAAAACTCTATGTCTACCGTCAGAAATCTACCTTAAAAAAAATTATAATTCAATAAAATTCCACAACTGGACAAAAAGCATTAAATTAACCAATGCAATCAAAGGATATTTTAAAATTAAAATAACCAATGGAATCGAATAAAATGTTACTAACGAACCAATGATATCAAACGACATTAACGGATTTTGAAAGAACTTTCTAGAAGAATCAAAATGAAAATTTAAAATTTCCGTTTGCTGAGGTTGCCATGAAAACTATAAACCTAAATGCAGATGGGTTGTCTTCAACTACCATAATTCGCTTCTAGAAGTGCGCCAAAATAACGCCAAGGCTGTTGCCACCGATATAAACATAGACTGTAGCTGTGCCGCTCGTCGTTTACAAAGGGAGCTAGTGCATGTTACATCTGCCGAGGCCTCAAATGCCCTCATGTTGGAATGGTATGGAAGTGAGGAGATTAGAATGGCGGCTCAGGTTTGACCTCGTCATCCGACAGTGGATCAAAATTACACGGTGTCCTCGAATCTTTACCTTTGCCAATGCCCCGTTGTTATACTACACAGTGCGACGCTAATTGAACTAATAAAAATAACTACTCGCTCCCAAAATATTGTTCATCTAAGCTAAATTTCTCATCTAAGCACATGTAGAATCTAATCCTCCGGATTCAAAAGCAAAACCAGTAATTAAATCAATCGAAACAATAAAAGAAAAAATAATTTGATATATAACAGGATTATTTTTGATAAAAAATTTAATTCAATTTTGCCTCAGTAAGAGTTAAACAAAAAAACCCGCTATCTTCGAACGTTCTGCTGACGGGGGAAAAAATTAACTTTCACACTTCTTGAGTTGAGTTGTTTGTATTTAATCACTTTACTGGTAGTTGCACAAAAAATATTGATACCCTACTATCGCACATTTTTTTCGTAAATTAATTTCGAATGCACAGATGATCAAAAAGTTATGAAAGGAAAGGGGTTTCTTTTGTCACATCATAAATCCCCAAAAGAAATTATTTGGTGATAATTTAATTACTATTTTGTTTTTGTGATAACTTTTTGCTGTTCCCGTTTTATTGTCGAGTTGGAATAAGTTCCACGAATTGACTTTGTTTGCACGATTGAATGAAAATAATTTCAGGATTTCTCTGAACTAGTTTTTATTTTATATCAACCAAAAATTGACACATCATTCATCTGAAAAGGAGTTAATATTTAAGTACAGTGAAATTTTGACTAACCGTCAGGGCTGGGACCGGGACTTTGACGATTAATCGAATAGACAGATAAAAAAAATCTTAAACAACAGCCCATCCATTGCATATAAATTATTGATAAAAATGCACGTTTATGAACAGGAAATACACTGTACATACGTGTATTTTATTTTACTAAAACAAACAACATACCATTTACATCTAGTGCAGTATTTTACATTATATTTGTTCATATTGTTACATGAACTAACACTATCACTTTCACACGTATTTAAATTTTAAAATAGTCTAATTTTATTTTGTTTTTTTTTGAGGTTCTTGCTTTCTGAATGTTCCGTAATAACAGACTGACAATTTACAGAAACTGACGGTTAAAAGAGTGACGGATAATCGAAATTTCATTAATTATTTAAGTAGTTAATTTACGTCACACTCTATCAACATCATGGGCTATTGTCATCAGTTCGGGATCAATCCCAAAGGGAAAGATACGAGAACAACACGTTATTTTCTCCAATTGTCAGATGACCCCGATCTGAGACCCCGTTATCCCCAAACTACCACACCCCGCTAACACGAGGACATTCGAGGCGACGACAGTTTTAACGTGCACCAGCCCCGTATACACGATCTTTGGCTGAACCTAGTTTAAAACTAGCAACCCTCCAGTTGTTAATTCGTTACTCTTCCAACCGTGTTCCCCAAGTGATTTAATAGAGAAATTATAAACTGAAAATAGCTTTAAGAAATTAACTTTTAAATACAAATATATCCAGTTGAATGTAGCCAGTACTGACAAATTTTAGATTCATTAAGGGTACAGATTATGAGTACCTTTTAGGCACAGGTTGATACATTTATGGTTACGTTTAGAAATATTTAGGTAATATGCAAATAAAATTTTAGGAGGAAAAATAAATATATTTTCCTCTAAAATCACTGCTTTAGTGTGTGCGACAATTAGTTTTCGAACTTAACCTGTCGGTCGTGTTTGTATGCCACATTATTATTCAACGTGTACTTATCTTTTAATAATGTAATTTTTATATTTCACGTGTTTTATTTTTATCTGACAATATTACCCAGCATAGTTCGGGTTGAATCAAATAGATTGAAAAGTAATCAGACTAATTTTCTCCTAAAACATTATAACTATCAGTTAAGAGTTAAAAAAAACAAGAACCTGCCTAACTCGATTTAAAATTTTTCAAATTACTTTGGACTCGATTCTGTAACTTACTCTGGGAGTATTTCTCTCCTCAGTAAAATTTTAACTCTATGTTATGTCCAATACTTGAAGTCATATTGTGTTAGACGCACATTGGTCAAATAAGCCACGTGTGTGATAAAGCTCAACCTATTTTGGTAGGAAATTTTGAAAGATCCCACTACAATTTCTTAATTGTATTTTTGTTAATTTTGTTCGGAACACTCAAGACTGGCATGCAATTGAAAATAAGTAATGTTTCACTTATGACTTTAGTGTTTAGCCATGTCTTTGTGAATGCGTTTATTTAAATACGACTGTAAATTTTACTGAAACCCTTTAAGTGAAAATGGATAGCTTAGATTTTTTCTCTGTAGACGAATACCTATTTAGATTTACTTTCAGTCAATATTTAACTGAGACAAGTCTTTAAAAATGTGTATGCTTAGTTAGATATTTAACCCTTTGCAGGGTTCTCACGCATATATCCGTTCTGCAATCTGCCCTTTTACCTGGAAGACTTCTTACCAATTTGACTTTCTTGACCAATAGTATCTCTTCCCCAGGAATTTTTCAAATACTGGGCCGCGTTATGGCAGTTGGAAGAGCAACGTATTAGCAACAGAAGTTTGATACTTAGTCCAGCCAAAGCTCGTCGTGTACACGGCAACTTATGCACGTTAAATCTCTCGTTGCTTCATATTTCCTCACGTTGGCTTGGTGAGTAAGTTTGAAGAGGAGTGCTAGTCAGATGTTGTCCTCGAATCTTTCCCTTCGGATTTGAACCCGGACCGTCACCAATAGCCCGTTGTGTTGCTCTGGTGCGACGTTAATTAACCTCAACATGACTTTTAACTACAATCGATAGGATAAGAAGTCTATGTGTGGAAAGTAAAACAAGCAATACTACGTTATTCAGAAATCTAGTGACGGTGACATATGTTCCTCATTCACACTTATTTTTCTTTGCAGGTAGATAAAAAGCACAAAACATTTTTCAAGTGTCATAAATTGCTTGAATTTTTTCCATAGGAACGCCATCCTATGTAAAAATATTCCAATATATATATACAGTAGAACTCCAACAAAACGGATCAATTGAGACCAGACCCCAACCGGATAATCGAGGATCCAGATAATTGGATAATTCACGATAAAAAGGTAATCATTAGAAGAAAACTAATTTTGTTTTGGTATGTAATGTAATTTTATGACTGAAAACAATTTTGTTTACTACGTTATTCGGAAATTTCGTGATGTTAAAATATATTCCTCATTAACTTATTTTTTTCTTGCACATAGATAAAAAGCACCAAACATTTTTCAATTGTCATAAATTATTTGAATTTTTTATTTAAAAAAAATCATGAAACGATCAACACCATCCGATGTAAAAATATTGCAATTTATATACAGTAGAACTCCAACTATCCAGTTCAATTGGGACCAGACCCCATCGACTATCCAGATAATTGGATAATTCCCGAAAGAAAGATTATTTCTTGGAAAAAAAAACGAATTTTGGTCTGATATGTAATGGATTATCATGACTGAATACAATTTTGTTTACACATTTTGAACTTAAATACTGCATAAAATTAGTCATTGCTTGAACATATAGGTCTAAGTCAGTTGCTTTGCAGTCTTCACTCGTTTCCTTGCAGCCAAGTCTGCATGATGTAGATGGTCGCCCTTAGGCTGCGCTCCATCCAGTTTAGCGCTGTGTCAAGGCACTCAAACGCACCGGCCACTCGCCTCCGCACTGCACTATGAACCTCGAGGAATTTTCACTACGATGTTTTTTATGTCCTCAACTGATACTTCGTCCTCTTTGTTTTTATCATTCACTAATAAGAAACTTTTAAAATGTGGATTTTGCTGATTTTTTTTTCTCATAACGATCTAGATAATTGGAGTTCTACTATACTAGGTATGTTACATTGATTTGTATTGATTTAGTAATTTGCCCTTCATCTGTTTTGTAATTGATAAAATAAATTACTTTTTAAACAACTCCTGAGTTTCTTGTGTTTACTCAATTATACCTACAAGTAAATCAATTCAATCAAATTCAATATCCTCAAGTATAGTGATTGCTTACAGTATAAAATGGTAATTTGTTGGTAATTTTAAATTAATGTCGTACTAGAGCAACACAACGGGCTATTGACAACGGTCCGGGATCAATTCCCCAAGGAAAAGATCCGAGGACAACACCAGGTAATTTTGAATCACAGTCAGATGACGAGGCAACACCTCAGCTGGCACCCCACTCTCCAAACTTGTGCACCAACCCAACGTGAGGACTTTCGACCACGACAGATTTAAGGTGCACCATGCCTCTACACCATACGCTTACAAACATCCATCATTGATCCGGATTCGAACCAGGAACCTACTAATCTAGGGGCTAACACCTTAACCACCACAGTATACAATGAATGAATTCCCTAAATTTAATCGGAGCTGTCGTGGCTATGTGGATGTGTCTACTCCTGACAACATGCATGCTGTAGGCGACGCAACTTCCACTCCTATCATGCGCATTTTGCAGTCCCTTCTGGCGTTCCTTAAGTGACAGTGAAACTTCCATTGTATGCTTCTATTACTTGATATTGTACGTCGTGTTCCCGGTGCTGCATGGCCAAATATGACCTTTGAGCCATAAAAACCCAAAACTAACTACCCTAAATTTAATCTCTGCACGAAAATATCTTGCCGAATACCCAAATTAAATTTGTACTAAGAATAATAAATTCTCTAGATTAGAGTAAGGCTTACAACATTAGTTATAAGCAGAAATATGTAATACGTCTAATTAAATTGATATGGGGGGATTGCTTAAAATCTTTAAAGGGAATTCTAAAACGTTGCGGTCAAATTTTGTATCCATGATTAAAAATCAATGTAAAGTAATGAAGACATAAATTGCCACAGATGAAAATCTGACTAAATGAAATTTATAACACAGTATGATGAACAGGTGAAATTCCCAAGTATTAAAAGACGAACTTACATTAGCTTCCTGAAAGACACATCAGATCAAATTAGACTTCTGTCTCGTACACGGAAATAGATTGAAAAAAACTTTCGCGCGCGTACATAGCTAAAGTTTTCTCTAATTTAACAGATAAAGTAATTTTAACTAACGTCGCAACTAGAACAACACAACGGGCTATTAATGTCTTCTAATTTAACAGAGTAATGCGTTAAATAAATTTTTTAATCAAAAGAAGTTTCGTACAAGGTTTTTAAAAAAGACGCATTAGAGTAAATCAACAACTTTAATATAAATGATGAAATCATATGCTTATATATAAGTATTAGTTTCCTACAACAATGCCGAAACAAAATAAATTCTGGGAAGCAAATTCTACGTTGAAAACAGTTAAATATTCAAGATTATTGCCATAATTTAAAAACAAGAAACGCATAGTTTGACAATAAACTTCCCGTGTGTCCGTGTTTGACATTAAACTTCATTCACTATCACAAATGAAAATGAAAAGCAATAGAAATTTTAAAGGATATTTTATGCGGATTCTAAAATGTATTCGCATATTGCTCAGCCTTCAATTTTAACTTTTATTTATATCATTGGTCGCGCTGACCAATTTTTGATCTTTCCACGTACAGTAGTAAATTAACACACAAAGTAAGTCTGGTACAGATCAATCCATTTTGACCAAACTATTCACTTCAATCTCTCTAGAACTGGACAATTTAGAAGTTGAGCACCCTGATTACTCGAACCGAGATAAAGCACAAGCGTGGATCCGGATATTGGCGACACAGTCAAAGTGTCTCTTGGAGGAGCAGTTTACGTTCTGTGACATCAAGTATTGCAGCCCTCCTTGTCAGTGTGAATTGTCAAAAGTCCCGTTTGATTGGAACCTTATGGACCGGTGCACAAATCCGATTTTCCAACATGCGGCGCCGCTGCGGCAATGAAGCCCAACTACATAACTGCGAAATGACGCTCATTTCGTGCCATTTGCGATAAATATTCTATCGAATAAAACGTGTTTATTTCGCTTACTTGGTGTAAAAAAATTATATTTTGAAACAAAATAGACGTTACAGGATACAACCATTTATTATTTATAATTTATATTCCATTTATTTATGAAAACAAGGTACTTCAGAACGGAGACGCATGTGCGGCGAGCTGCGGCACCGTGGGGAACTGCGGTACAAATTGCACGCAAGTTGGACATGTGTCGCCGCAGCGGTGCAGGAGGCATGTGTGCACTACTCTATTGGATCTAATGTATTTCAGACCACACTTGCGTTGTCGCAGCGGCGCCGCACTTTGAAAAACCGGATGTGTACACCGGGCCTTATTCCAGAAAGAACGGCCGTCCGTGCTCCTTTTCCTCAGAACTCCATCATCATCTATCGGCCGGGTCCCCTGTCAGAAGTGCCGCAACTTAGTTCAAACAACCAGGTCGCTCAACTTCTAAACTGTCCAATTGCTTCCAAAAAGCATTGGGACCCCACACGCATCGAATGACAAATCCCATCACAAACTGAGAACGATTGCTTCAACCATCGAACCATTGACAGTCAACTCAAGGGCCATTATACCTTGGCGAACAACCACATCACCAACCTATATGCTGGGATCTCAAATTTTAAAAACATTCCTTCAACAAGACCCTAGAATTATTTCGGCCAGTGCTATTATTTCGATTCTAATCAGAAAAGGCGTAATCTGTGATCTAGCTCTATCATCAACTGCAATTCAAATAAGAGGTAATCTATCAGAATCCAGAGTTAATCTGTCCAGACCATTTTTGCAGAGTGGTGTGGATTCAATTTATATGGTACTGACTGCATCTTATAACCTTATTTTGTATTTAAACTTTTGCTACGCCTTTATTCCATGTGATTTTGAAGTAAACAAACTTTATTTTTTATGTTTTAAAAATCTAATATTTTAAAGTGGGCGGATATTATGGTGGACAACTAGTCACTACCAAACTCGTAGAGCTGAAGGCCTTGTTGGTATCCCAATTTTGTATTTGTTTTAGAATTTCTAGTATCTAGAAATTGATTTGCAACATCAGGCAATTTTCGCATGCCGATAGCCGATTCTTACGTTAGGTGAGGTTGAAGGAATAATTTATTTAAGGTAGAGTAAATTATCTCAACTTAGTTTTCTATAGCGATTGTAAAGAATGTCCCATATTCTTATCATAATTTGCACCAAGATTTGAATTGAAGACAACAAAACAGCCGCTTCATTCTTGAGTGCATTCCAAATGCTGCATTTTTTTCGGGCCCTACTAAAGATTTATTGTTATGAATACTCGCTACAAAAACTCGAAATGATATCCAATCTAGATAATTTCCAGAAAATGTAGGTAATTCTAAGACAGGCAATCTAACGGTTGAAGTTTCACTAACCGGTTTGATGGATTGGACTTCCTCAGAACAACCTCTATCTTTTACTCTTCTTGCGAGAGTAAATTTTAAATGATCTATTTTGTCAGCGATTTCATTGAATTCGCATTCCATAGCTGCAATGTCTTCATCATCAGCAATTAGAAGCATCTGATCTTGAATATCATTTAAATTAACACATACCTCATTAATTTAATCTGAATAAGTATGGATAACACTATCATCAAATTCATCCTGCTCTATTCAATTTTAGAAAATCGATACAATTTTGGATGGGTTACTTTTTAAAAACGACCGACGTTTCTTCAGTATATCCAGAATGCGTTGTGGAGATAAAATATCTTGTCTAAATGTTCCAAGTAAATCCAAATTGTTTCTGCACCAACATGGTCGCGTTGACCCATGTTCGATCTCCACGCACAATAGTGAATTTACACACAAAATCAGGTCAAGATCAATCCATTTTGATCAAACTATTCACTTTAATCTCAAACTACGAATTTCAAAGCTTTATAAACTAACTAGCAGAAATACCCGGCTTTGCTCGGTTGAATTAATTTTATGTTGATTAAAAAGTCATCATAAATTCTTTTTCATAAAAAAATGTTAGCATCATCTTAGTGTACGGAATTTTTTTTAATATCCCCTTTAACTTATCCATCGCCATAATCAATATGAGAGGATGGTAATTTAAATTGTTACGGCATTCGCAACTATACTCTGTTTCACCTTAACTTGTCAGTAGAGTAAAGGCTACGTTGACCGCATCACAGCCGTTGTCGTAGAAACTAGGGTTACAATGTCAGAAGAAGTCAGCTATAAGCGAGGAAATTCGCCCTTTTTGGCAAGGAGAGATAAAATGCACGTGGAAATTCTATACGTTTCACAGATCTTTAATTTCTAATGGCTCTTGCATTACATTTGTTAATTAAACAAAAAGCTACTCTATGTTAATATAAATGCGTTTTGATTTTTCTAAATGAGTATTATTTTTAGTTATTTAAAAATATATATATTTAAAATTTTTTTACAATAAATGTTGTTTAAAAAAACAGTCTATTTAAAGATGTGATGAACCATAAAATTCATTTTTTGAATTTACTTACCTGAAAGCTAAACACCTTGATTAATACTTCTTTTTTCAATTTTAATAATTTTATTAAAGGAAATTAATCCAATTTAATTACTCCTTTGGTCTTACATTTGGTTGGACAAGGTAGGGGAGAGTGCGTCGTCTGCTAAAATATGTGTTTTTCTTAACAGCAAAATATAGTCTCCAAATTAAATCAAATTTATTCTGATATTAAAGAAAGTAAATAACAAATAAAAATACATATAACATAGAGGATATAAAATACATTCACAATAAATAAATAGAATATAAAAAATACAAATATAGTGAATACACATACAATAATAAAAAAAATGAAACCATTTTAAAAATTAGAGTTAAAAAAAATAAACCTTATATGTGTGAAACATATTCTGAAACTCGCGGAACGGTGTCGGGTTGATTAGTAGTAAATTATTAATTTTATGAATAATTTAAAATAGTTTACAAGAAAGTGTACAGAAGAAACCAATCTCTTTCATGAATAGTAGTTACAATGAGAAAACTATATTTACGTTTTACTTATTCATCACATGCATTTATACATCATCAATATATGTAAAACATAGCAAACATCATAACAAATCTATTTACATTATAATATACTTATTCATCACATGAATTTACACATCATCATCACTTAACATTTCCGAATCGCTATCAGACTCACTATTAAAAGAAATTACCAAGTTCTTACTTTCCCAAATATCATCCACAAGTCCATCTACTTCCCACATGTATTTCTCTTTTTCAGTAACATGGTTTATGCAGTTTTTCCAATTTTGTACAGAGACCTTTTCAATCCCTTGGATGACTAAATCCTTCACATCGTTCAGTTTAAAAGTCTTGTTTTCACTGGCAACGTGTCCTTTTACTTGACTCCATATCATTTCAATGGGATTAAGCTCACAGTGATACGGGGGAAGTCTCAAAACCTTATGTCCAAATTTTTCGGCAATTTCTTCAACTCTGTATTTATCAAACATATGTTTGATTTCGCTAACTTTTTTCAACAGTTCAATCTTGATCATGTCCTGGTTCCACGTAATGTTTTTCAACGATAGCCATTCTTGAATTGCACTTTTTTTCCAAGATGTCGTCGGAATTTTTTCTTTCTTCACCGAGTGATAGGGGGCATTGTCCATCACTACAAAGCTGTTTCGTTTCAATTTAGGCATGATATCTTCAAACCACTTCTCAAAATGGTTACCATCCATTTCTTCGTGGTAGTCACCGGATTTTTTTCCTACAAAAATGTCAGCCGCATCAGGTACAAATCCTTCATCACTTCCGATATGGGTAATGATGAGTCTTCTTCCTTTTCCTTTTGGTGCAGCCAAGCCTGTTGTCAAACTTGAAGAGGAAGCTTCATTGGTGCTTTTGATGTTTTTGTCTTGCCATACTCGACTTTGTGAGTGTCCTTCATTCACCCATGTTTCATCTAAATAATAGATTGAAGCATTTTCATTCTTCAGTTCTCTAATTTTTCGTAAATAATTTCTTCGCCATAAAATTATGTCGTGTCTTTCTAAAAGCATAGCCTGCCTTTTTCGCTTTTCAAAGGAAAATCCCAAATCTTTCAGTATCCTGTACAGTGTACTTCGGCTAATGTTTGTCGAAAAAATATCCTTATCATTGTTAATTTCATTTAGAACTTTGTCCAATGTAGGAATTTCATTTCGACGAAAACAATCATGAATTTTTCGTCGGATGCACGATAAAGTAAAGTTGTCATATTTCATCATTCTTGTTCTTTTTCCAACGGCATAAGGTCGTTTTTTTCCTGGAGTACTCAAAGGACTTGTCGTCTTCTTTTCTTTTTTCAAACGAAAAACAGTTCTTTTGGAAACACCAGTTAGTTGAGACACCTTTCCGACGATTTGGTTAATGGAATCACTATGGTTTTCTTCTCGAAGTCTAGAATAAACATTCAATATGTTCCTGCGAGCTCCACTACCAATTGATTTTCCTTGCTTTGATGGCGTATACAGCTTGGATGGTGACGTTCCTTTTTCAGCCATGTTCAGAGTATCAAACACACTCCAATAAAATAGCACAAGAGAGATATGAACGTAAATACACACGCTAGCAAAGACGCAGAGCGAAATGGCGCAGACTTGGCCGGAAAGCGTATTTAGCTCGCCAGAAATGTTACCATGGAAACCGGTTTAGAATTCCGTTTCGGATATATTCATTCGCTTCGGTCAAAAAAAAATGCTTTTTACAAATAAATAACCGATTATAAAGGTTCAAAAATCACTCCTTCATTGTAGGACAATTTTTACACGTTTATATGCATTTTCTTTATTTTAAATTCCAAATCAAGTTGGAATTATTTTTCATGCGGATGAACATCATTTCTGCCTTTCCCAATACTGACAAGTTAAGGTGAAACAGAGTATAATTTAGTTTGAAGCAAACACATATTTTCTTGAAAATTCCATTCAGCTGTAGGTGTAATAACGGAACTTCTGTTAGATATATAAAGCAGAGTTGGAGCCAGTTTCCTGAGCTATACAAATCTTCACCGTTTGACCAATCCACGCATTTGGTACACTTATATTTTCAAACCCTGTGGGTATGATAGGCTACATATTAACCCGCGTTCTATTTGTACAAGGGGGCTACAAATTTACAGCATTCGTGACTAATGTAGTTTGAAGCAAACGCACGTTTTCCTGAAAATTCCATTTAATCGTCTAATGAATTCTAATTGAATTTAATCGTCTTTTAATGAAAAGCTATATTACAATTTTGAAATATATTTGAACTACAATGTATGACTACCCGTTTTAATTTGACGTAACTCATCTTATTTTAAGTAATTTTTTAAATTTACTTGTCATTTTAAAATAAGAAATTACGCACTAATAAATTTAAAAAAAGTTTGATTTGTGTATTTTATTTAGTTTTACAACTATCTATACACTATTACGTATTTAACCAAAATTTTAAAGAAAGTTGGTCGTAATATACATATACCACTAAGAAATTACCCATATCTAACGATATTTTTCAGGAAATAAATAAATAATTAAAATCAAACTTCTCAATAATGTTTCTGCAATAGGTAATACACCGGAACACATAAATTCAAACAGAAACACAAAATTCCAATCCTTGAAGCAAGGCAGAATTCTGAAGAAATTAAAATCTAACTCCTCCAGAACACATAGATAAAAACAGAAACCAAATTCCATTCCTTGAAAAAATGTAAAATTCTGAAAAAAATATTCGACTTACTGAATATATTCTGAAATTGAACAATTCGACAAAATACGAACAATATTGATGAAGACAATAATGATTCAGAAGCAAAAAGAACACGGAACAGCTACACTCTACGTTTATGAGAGATGGGAACGGCCTTGGTGGTGATTTTTTTGGCGCACTTCTAAAGTTGCCAAGGAAATAATTATTTCCCAACTCTTTTTCTGTCACAAATTTTTTTCTTTTTACAACACACTTTTTTTTTTAATTTCAGAATGTTTTAAAAGATATATTTTTTAAAAACTTTCACAAAAAGTAGTAAGTTTAAGCACATATCAAAACACATTTGTGAACCAGCAGAGAAACTAAGCTACGAATGTTCGGTAAGAATATCCTGAAACTTATCAATTACACTAAATACAGTAGGCATGTTGAAAAAGAAAAAGATTTACAAAAGAAAAAAAAGCAAGAAATAATACAACCTGATAACGTCAGAATTCTTTTATAAAAAAATAACGAAAATGATAATAAAAAACCTCTTAATCCTTTCGTAAAAAAATTATTATAACAAAATAAAAATTCCACAACTGTCAAAATAAAATTAAATAGACGAATGGTGTCATAGAAAACGATTTAAAAGGACCAATGCAATCAAAGGATATTTATATAATATATTATTATTATAAATCAAATTAAAAAATTCAACATTGATTCTGAGATTGCCAGGTACCTATTAGTAAAATTACGCTTTTATAATCATTGAGTTTATCGTTTGGGCTTTTCGTGCTCCATTATGAAATTTAAGTAAACGTTAAATTAAATGGTCTAAATATTCTTTCTTCATCAATCAAATATTTATAAATTATATTTACATCGGGTAGGAAGTAATAGAATGTCAATTCAAACATAAATTTGAAAATTTAATCTGCTTTTATAAAAAATTGTTTTTAGATCAATGCTGGTAAAGCAATCTGAGCTGCGTACAGCAATCATTTTTTACTCAATGTTTGAGTTTATCGTTTGGGCTTTTCGTGTTCCGTTATAAAATTTACGTAATTGTAAAATTAAGTGTTCTAAATATTCTTTATTCATCAATCAAACATATATAAATATTATTTTCATCAGGGAAGAAGTAAAAAGTCAGTTCAAACATGAACATTATAATTTAATTTGTTTAAAAAAAATTGTTTTTCGATCAACACTCACTGGTTGTCGCGAACAAGTATTTCGCTGACTATACGTGACAGCACTGCTGCGAAAACAACTAACCATCTGGCAACCGATTGTATTATGTCACGAGAGATGATGCGAAAAACTGTAATATTTAAAAACTTGTAAAAAAATCTTGTAAATACGATGATTGGAATAAATTCTCTAAGTTGTTTGTAAAAATAAAAAGGCCTTTTACGTTTCATTGCTGATATTGAAAACAGATTGATTGCTGTAAAGTATAAGAGAAAAGGTTATACTTATTCAACGACCCGGGTTCTTAAAGAAGTTGAAGCAATACAAGTGTGAAAAAGAAGGTAAGCTTTCCTAATAAGTATTGTTTTCAACACTGGTAAAGCAATTTGAGTTGCGTATATCAATCGTTTTATACTCAATGTTATTTCTATGGCGATTTCAAAATTACTTTTGGCTTAGGCCTTCAGTCAATTTTAGGCCTCTTAGGATTCGAGTTTTTCAAAATCCTTTCTTAGAGTACCTCTACGGTACTACTCGTAGTTACTCTAGTTAATAGGTTAATTAGCCCTGCAAAATTTCAGCTTCCTAGGACTTGCAGTTCTTGAGATACAGTGATGAGTGAGTGAGTAGTATTTGAATTTTATGTACATAGATGACGTATATTCTTAACGGAACAAGAGCACAAACGTCTTGTTCCCGCACGTGAGAACGAAAAGTGAAATGTGAAAAGGTGAGTCTCGTAACATAGCGCGCAAATGGTACTAGTGATATCAAAAGTGGAATACCAATATAGCCGTCAGTGCAACGTAAGTTTGGTAGTGACTAGTATAATGCACTATAAAATTCACCAATCATACTTATATATTATATTAGAAGATTTACCCGCAGTTACTCTTGTTTAATAGGTTAACTGTAGATTACAAAATAGAATAATCACTTCTCTTTCGTGAAAAAATAAATGTTTTATTTAAGTTTCTGGTAAATAACTTTTTTAATTCCGTTTTTTGACAATAAATTCCCACAACTATTTTAACTACAAATTGTGTTCATGTATATCCATCTATATAATTCACTTAAAATACATCTCACCCTTGTAAGAAAAATTACGAAAGGTGATGCTAAAATGACTACTACAATAGTCGATTTTGAGTTTAGAGATGCTTTGAATGCTCTTAAGTTCGTTTCCTGCGAAATTGTTGAAGCTCAAATTATGATGAAATGATGAACCTATGGCAAATAATCTAACAATCATTTTCATTACCATTATTTTTTTATTTATGGCACTATTGCACCAAGGATGCGATATATTTGAACTTCATCGTTTTTAAAGGAAGGGTGAGAAATTACTTCTATAAGATATTAATGACTAATTATTTCAGAATTAGTTGATTTTTTATTTAAAACTCCATTCAAGGACCTTTTCATGGGCGCATCTCTTAGGTGTGTACAGGATGTCCTGCCTCAGTGGGTGTACTCACTGTGCTAGTAAGCTGCAAGTTCTAGGCGTCGAAGACCCGATTACTCCCTAGTGGCATGGTAGCCCGACTGAAAGAGTAACAGACTAGCAGAGGAGGTTGCGAGTTTAAATCTATCCAAATGTGGTGTTGTCCTTGGGGCTTTCCCTTGAAGATTGATCCCAGACCGTCACCAATAGCCCGTTGTGTTGTTCGAAACCAGAGTTGTGAATTCGAATTCATCCGAAGACCAAAGAGTACGAAAGGGACTGGTGTACGTTAAATCTTTCGTCGCCTTAAATGTCCTCATGTTAGTGGGGAGTGGAAGTTTGGAGAGAGTGGGATCTCTCTCTGAGTTGTTATCTCGTCATCTGACCGTGGTTCAAGATTATGCGATGTTGTCCTCGGTTCTTCCCTTGGGGATTCATCCAGGCCCGTCACCAATAGCCAGTTCTGTTGCTTTTGTGTGACGTTCATTAAAATTCCTACCTGCCTATTTCTCCCTGGTGTATTTCTCTCTTCTGTGTCAGCAATGTTTTCCTTGTGCGCATGTCCATTAAATGATATTTTCTGTCTTGTGTGTGGCACAGCATGCACCCCTCGCCCCCAAAAAATATGGCCCATAAAAACTCTATCCAACCTTTACCCGTGGTACTCGAGTGATATTTTCCCCCCATGGGGCTTATTGTCGTAAGTAAACTCGGGGTGTTGCCTCTGGGTTTTTATTGAAGCGATGTATTCCTCCCTTTCCCTTTTTTCCCTTTTAAGACATTTTTTAACCTACGGCCCATTTAGACTACGGCCGACACAGTAGTTGTACTTTGATCATGCCAAGAAAAATTTTAAACTACAGCCAGTACAGTAGTTGTACCTTGAAAGTTATAAGAATCGCTTCAAGAAAGAATTTAGACTACGGCTGGTCAGCAGTTGTACCTTGAAAGTTGTAAAAACTGCGCCAGTTATATCTATAGCCTTAGTTAAAAGGTTAATTGACTTATTCTTGTGTTTGGCGTAGCTTGGGAAAATATGGTTCTTGCTCCATAGAACCTTAAAACAAACAATCGTCCAGTGGCAGGTGCACTTCGGATGTAATTATGAGAACTTGGTGAATTTTTAATATATGTTATTAGATAATGAGGCACAAATTGGACTTTCTGGTTTCTTGGACTTGGAAGATCTGACGGTGAGATGTTTCTTCCGTTAGTGGTCACAATTGGCAGCTATTTGGGACTTCAAACTAAATTGGAAAAGCCATTTAAGGACGAAAAACTATCTGCTGGCACTGTTGCGAATTACAGACTCTACTCAAATTGGTGATTGGCAGTTTTTAATTAACGTTACACCAGAGCAACTCAACGGACTATTGACGACAGTCCGGGATCAATCACCTAGTGGAAAATTTCTATCCGATCGCGAGGCTTAAACCTGAAGACAACGCCTCATCATTTTGAACCACTGTCATATGACAAGGCAACACCAGAGATGGCACCACCCTCTCAAAACTTACTTCCACCCAAACCCAACATGAGGACTTTCGGTCACGGCAGATTTAAGGTGCACCAGCCGCCTCTACACCATAAGTTTACAAACATCCATGCACTGAGCCAGATTCGAACCAGGAACCTTCCCATCTTGATTGGTAATTGGATATTTTTAATAAACATCGTACTAGAGCAACACAACGTGCTATTGATGACGGTGGGGGATCAATTCCCTAGTGGAAAGTTCCAATCCGATCACAAGGCTAAAACCTTAACCACCAGACTGGTTGGTCGGCGCCTCTAGACAGAAAAGAACCCAGCATAAACAGAATAATCGTAGCGAGAGTTGATAAGAAATCTCAAGGAAATCCACATCAAATCTAGTTCGTATCTAGATTTTCTAAGTCACAATTATTAATCGTTCCATCCACCGGGAGTTAAGAGTGATCGGTTATAGTTTGCCTGTTACAATCCCTCCCCACATCAGTCAACTTTAAGCTCAGAGACAACCGTAGCAGTACTCAGCTTTCAGGTTGTCGCTTCAGGACAGGCAGCACTAGACTAAATTTAAAGCCTTGTTGAGTGATAAATTCCGCTTCTAACTTTTCGGACTGTGTGTGTCCCTAAGGTTTGATTGAGCCTCTGTTTTGTGATAAGGTACTGGGTGTTCTGTGACATGAAGTCGAGAGGAAATTACGAATCCTTTGCAGTTTAAGAGTTCAGCTGAGTTTACTAATGAATCCGATGTAATTGGCTGATATCGCTCGTTATGAACCGAGGTTGATATCGACTCAAGTGCTAGCCTTGAAAAATTAGTGAACTATAGCAGACAATAGAATCATGTTTCGATTTCACTCGGCAGCGTTTGCAAGGTTGGATATGTAGGTATTATAATCAACGTCGAACTCTAACAATACACCGGGATATTGACGACGGTCCGGGATGAAACTCGAAGAGAAAGATCTGAGCAAGTAATTTTGAGCCACAGTCAGACGATGAGGTAACACCTGATCTGGCACTCGACTTTCCAAACTTCCACACCTCGCCAACGTGAGGATATTTGAAGCCAGGACAGATTTAACAGGCACTAGCCCCCTTTGTACACGACAGTCTTTGGTTAGCCCAATTGGAAGAAGGGATCTGCAACCGGATGGTTTCGAGTTCGAATGCAACCAAAGACCGTCGGGTACAAAAGAGGCTGCTGAATGTTAAATCTGTCGTGATATTAAATGTCCTACGTTGGTGGGGTGTGGAAGTTTGGAGAGTGGGGTGCCAGCTCAGGCGTGACCCAGTCATCTGACCAAAGTTGTTCAATTGACTCAAAATTTCATATTGTCCTCGGGTCTTTCCCTTCGGATTTAATCCCGGACCAAAAGGGCCAATAGCCCTTTGTGTCTCTAGAGTGACGTTAATGAAAATACCTACCTACCATTTCGATTTTACTAATAAAGGTAAGTAGGTGAATTTACGTCGCAATGGAACAACTCAAGGGGCTATTGGTGAGATCACGGATCAATCCCGAAATGAAAGATCAGAGGACACTGTTCTTTTGAGTCATGGGGGTCAGATGACAAAGAGCATATCTGAGCTGGCACACCATAATTCCACACCACACCAACATGAGGTCATTTGGGACCACGGCATACAGATTTAAGTGCACCAGCTACAACGTTCGTGACAGTCTTTGATTGGATCGAGTTATGAACCCTCAACCCTCCGCTTGCTAATCAGCTGTTCTACCGACCAAGACACTACGGCCTCAAGGTAATTTGGTAATTTTGGTAATTTTTAATTAACGTAGTACTAGAGCAACATAACGGGCTATTGACGACGATCCGGGATCAATCCCTTCAGGGAAAGATTCGACGACAACACCTCGTAATTTTGAATCACGGTCAGATGACGAAGCAACACCTGAGCTGGCACCCCACTCTCCAAACTTCCACATCAACCCAACCCACGGCTTCAAGTAAGAAGAGTCACAGATAAGCAACCGGGGTGTTTCAAGTTATAAACTAGATACAAATAAAAAAACATGATTTCGAAAGTAGTCTGTGCCCGTTAAATCTGTTGAGGCCGCAACTATTCTCACGTTGGCGTGCCATGAAAGTTTGGAGAGTAGGGGTTCCAGCTCAGATATTGACCTCGTCATTTGATGATGACGAGGTATTGAAGTATCTGTAGCTTCGAGATGGATTCCGAACCGTAACCAATAGTACGTCATGTTGATCTAGGTTGACATTAATTGAACTTCATACCTCTAAAAATAATGGAGTGCAATGTAGTTCTACCTCTTCGTGGTGCACCCCAGGCAACGTCTTTGACGGCAAAGTGAACTACAGTTTTGGCATGCGACTGGCATGATTGCCTTGCTTCACATCTGTGTCGTATTGGCGTTCTTAACGGAGCTGCCTGCCCTCTGTGTGACAAAAATGAACCTATGGACAAACATCACCTGCGTGTCTGTGAAGCTCTCCATGGAGAAACTGATACTTCGAGATACTGGGAAGCTAGAAGACTCTTGGGGTGATAGCCATGGGCTATCCTTTGAACTTTTTGATGTTTCTTGTAGTTGTTCTTCTTTTGTTTCCTTGTTCATGTACCCCAGCCATCGGAAATAAAAAAATAACCCTTTGAAAATAATTTCCATTCCACATTGAAAAACATTGCACACATCGTGACGTTCTGACCCACAGGTTGACCAGAGCTAGGTGGCCTTTCAATAAAAAATATCTTAAGATGACTAATTTACAAAATCTTTTTCATAACCCTAAGTATCAAAGGTTTTGTGTTGCACTTGATAACAATGCTGTTAGTTTTTGACCTAAACCTTCAAGGTGTTTCTTAAGCCACAATCCAAAAAAAAAAACGGAACACAGAAGGGATTTGAAGCAAGACTCAAGAGAAACCTTCAAAAAATAAACATCCCGATCTTTAGTGAAAAATAAATTGAATTTCGAAGTATGAAATGAATATCTTGCTGCCTTGCTTACTTAAAAATAATCTTTACCTAGAAACAGCAGATTTCCAGAAAATCTAAGTCTTCGATTTCGAAAGCAAGAAGCAGATGCAATAATCGGAAACGAGAGTTCCTCGCATCCCTGCCAAAACAAATTGGCACGGGGGATTAGAATTTTGGGAATGACGTCTCTGAAACGGAGATCCGTCAATGTCACAGATCGAACGTGTATCTCATCGCTTATGCTGTCGGACAATTATTCCTCGGTCGGGCAGCTGTCCAACCAACGGTCTGCCCAGAGAATTACGCACAAAATGAATGATCTCAATTTGTTTTTGAGTCCTCTTGACAATCGAACTCAGCACAGACGTACTTTCAATTACTTTTTTCCCGCATTAATTGAGATGGGTAATAATGCGAGAAGATAAACATCGCACTGTGGCATCAGATAAGGCTCCCGTGGACGGATGCTGAATCTATGCGAATGAGCAGAAGGTTAATTATGAAAGCGTCGTTTTGTTTGTGTTGCTCGATTTCGATGTAAATCGAATGCGGTATTAAATAAGGGGTCCAATTAAGCACTCGGTCTTTGGTATCGTTTACTAGCTTTGGGAGAGTTGAATATTCATGAGATTTCGTTTGGGGAGGCTTGTCGTTTTTAGGGATGCGGTTGGGGAACTACATTCAGATAAAGAAAGTACTAAAATAAGCAAGTTTCATATCTTTATGATATCTGATAAGTGTATTGACGACAGATTGCATAACACGAGGTTTTTATGAGGTGAGTTCTAATTATATATTTGTTATGTAAATAAATCAATTTATAGGTTTCTGGTTAAGATTATTTAATGGAGTTAAAGAAACAGATATGTGCTTAAATCCTGTTGATGTAACTAAATACTATACCGTGGGATTTCATTTTCAGTGGTGAAATTTTTATTTTAGTTTTGCAAAATGAAATCTGGAGTGCATAGTAAGGTGGCACGATGAATTTTATTTAATTCTAAAAATGGAATTTGTGGTGGTACTGAAAGTTTTAAAATGGCAGCATATACATACAATTATATTTAAATTGCTAATTTGAAACAATATAGCCGTTACGTGTTGAAAATATTCTTGACGAATGATCGTTTTGTGAACTTTTTTGCAGTTAGTTTATATTTCTTGTTTTTAGTACATATAGTTAAATTTGTTTACACAGAATAAATATTGTCGTTTTCTTATTAAAGCCAGTAAAATATATCACGAACTATTTTTAAACTTACCCAGGTGCAATTTTTAACCCTTCAAAGTAGTTTCATCGGGATATCTCGATATGACTCATTACTTGATAAAAAAAAGAAACCCAACCAACCCATAGAATAAATTTCTTTACGTCATCTACGTCTCCTTGAATTTTAAGTTCCGAAAGGTACTAGGGATGCGACATCGATATCGATGTTTTCAAAACATCGATGTTTTTTAAAAAACATCTATGTATTTACCATCGATGTATTGAGTCGATGTTTTTGTAACATCGATGTTTATACTTGTCTATGTTTTTACGTTGTCGATGTTTTATTTTTAAATGAAAAAAGTACCGTTATAAAAATTTAAAAATAACCAAGTAGCATAATTCTCATAATCAGCTGATTGAACATACTTTTAGACCAAAGTGGTCAAGAGTAAAGGGTCTGAAAAATAGGAATGCGACATCGAGGTCGATGTTTTATAAAGAACATCGATGTATTGGAGCCGATGTCGCATTACTAGTTGCTTAACCAGTTTTAAAAAATGGGGGGAAAAGTTTAAATACACTGAATTTTAAAAGCATCGATGGTTTGGGGGCGATGTATTATCAACATCGATGTTTTAATTTTGAACATTGATGTTTTGCTGTCGATGTCGCATCAATAGTTGTTAAACCAGTTTAGGTTTAAGAAATATGGAAAAATTTATAAATACACTGAATTTTAAAAACATCGATAGTTTATGAGCGATGCATTATCAATATTGATGTTTTAATTTTGAACATCGATGTTTTGCTGTCGATTTCGCATCACTAAAAGGTACCAAAAACATGACGAATATAAAAAAAAAAACTTAGTTTCAAAAATTTTCATATGCTATATTGGAGTTAGTCAAGTTTCTAGATATATTTTAATTCATTACATTTACATACAAGCTAAGCATTTGTAACTTCGATTGTAATCCAATTTTATGAGAATCAGGTTCAATAAAATCATAAATCAGTATTAAACATGATCAAGGCTATCACTAGTATTGGAACTATACCTGTACAGGTATAGTTCCAATACTAGTATGTTCCTGTATGTTTCTATTTTTCAAGCGGGCTTGTCTCTTTTTTTTAGGTTTTTTCTTTGATTGCAAAATTTATTAGCGTTAGTGTACTTTACAATTAGATATTATTTGGTATTAAACAGCTGTTAAAGTTTCGTTGACTGTTTTACGACATATGTATGAGGCATTACAATGTCTGTGTATATATGTCACTGTATATATTTTATTCCAGGAGGCATAATTTCTGTTTTAAATAAGAGAATCATAAAATTCTTGGTCCATTAATTTCATATCTTGGTCCATCAATTTGTAGGAGCCCTTTTGCTATTTTTCCGTTGTTCTAGCAACATGCTAGTTGTAGGCAGTTAATGTTCAATTAATTCCTGAGTGTATTATTTGTGTATGGCTATTACTTTATGTTGTCTCTTGTGTTTGCAGCAGTTTGGACAAATATGGCCCTTACTCCATAAAATCCGAACCTGCCAAACATTAATTTAAATCTATCTTCTGTACAGTTAGGACTTCTGTTGTTTCTGCATCCGGGAAGTACCGAATTTCAAGAGAAAAATAATTACCACTCGATTAATAGAGATCTATAATTGTCCTAGCTTCGCGCTGTTATGATTGAACATGCCGAATCTGACAGAAAGAACATTGATCTTCTGATCTGAAAGAACATTGATCTTCTGATCTGAAAGAACATTGACATCTGATATGAAAGAACATACATCTTTCCCCAAACGTTCGAGCAATTAAATCAACCGCGTTGAGTTCAACACATGTCTGTCGCGCCAAGGCGTGAAGAACACCACGTTCACACTTTCTCAATCCGACATACGTGAAAAATCTGATGAAAAAACATCATTACTTTCAGGTTTTTACCACATTACGTCAAGCAGACAAATCGTTATCGGGAGGAATATCAACTGGACTGAAAAGACGTCGACCACCTGAACAAGCACTGCATGTACGACTGCCGACAAACCACAAAGACCACACTCAGGATCTTCTCGCCTGGAGAAATTGGAGGCATCCGACTTACTTAATCTTATTAACAGTTAACGGTAATGAAGGTAAATGACATTTAATGGTTCGGCGTCATGTCTGTGCGTGGCATTTGAGATGGGTCGCGATCCACACACCTGGTGACGCGAAATGAAATTGGTTTTCGCAGTTTTGATTTCATTCTGGATGTGGAGAGTGGTTTTGCCTCGTCTTCTCGGATCATTAGCACGATTCGGAATCCAGTCATGTCTCGTTGCTGTTGGGACGATGAAGTCCTAATAAATTGGACGTTGTGTTTACCGTCTGATGAGGCGTAATTGGTGGGATCACCGACATGACGCAGCGCGAGTGGTAGTTATAGTGTTAGTAAGTGGCGGAAAAGGGAAACATCCCGAGTCGAAGATTTTTTTTAACGATAATTTATACAAACTTAATGGCATCACGATGAGGAATAAGTGGCGTAGTGGGAAGAGCCTTTCTAAGGTATCAATCTGTGAAATCAATCTGATTAAAGACGGGTTTCTTAACCTGTTTACAGGATTGCAGTTTCGGGTTGCCACTGCGCCGCAAACCTGCCTGTTGTGGGAGATGTAAATTCGATTTATTTCAGGTTTGATTCCTCCCTGGGTTTGTTTCACACTTCTGTTTAAGGAAAAACTTTCCTTGTGTGTTCCTCTATTACTTGATTAGCCGACCAACTGGTCAGCTGGTTAAGGTGTTAGCCTCTAGATAGGAACGTTCCTGGTTATAATCCGGGTTAGGGCATGAATGTTTGTAAGCGTACTATGCAGAGGCGGCTGGTTCTTCTTAAATATGTCGTGGCCGAAAGTCCTCACGTTAGGTTGGTGTGGAAGTTTGGAGAGGTGGGTGCCAGCTCAGGTGTTACCTCGTCATCTGACCGTGGTTCAAAATTATGTGGTGTTGACCTCAGATCTTTCGCGAGTGCCGTTAATTAACTACTATCTAACCGATAAAGTCCACCAACCGGTCTGGTGGTTGAGGTGTTAACCTCTGAATCGGAAGATTCTTGGTTCAATCCGAGTCAGTGTATGGATATTTGTAAGCGTATGGTGTAGAGGCGGATTTGGCACCTTTAATATGTCGTAACCGAAAGTGCTCACGTTGGGTTAGTGTGGAAGTTTGGAGAGTGGGGTTCCAGCTCATGTGTTGCCTCGTCATCTGACCGTGATTCAAAATTATGTGGTGTTATCCTCGGATATTGCACTCATGGAATTGATCCCGACCGTTGTCAATAGCCCGTTATGTTGCTCTAGTGCGACGTTAATTAAATTGCCTTACCTCTTACCTACCCGATAAAAGCCAAAACAGTTGTGTTGCTATTTATAAATGATGTATCACATCAGGTTGACAACTTGACTCTTGTGGATTTTTATATATGCTAACTAATCACACTTGGGGATTTGTAAACGTATCCCCAAATGGGATTTGTTTTATATATATATATATATATAACGCATGTAACAAAATAAAATTATTTTGGATTTGTAAAAACATATATTTATTTTTCAACACCCATTTTATTAGTAAAACGTATTTTAGAGTTCGAATGTTAAATATTTAACAAAAACATTTAGACGATTTTTAGTTTCTAATCTTACTCTAAAGAACCTATTAATTAATCCGTACCAAACTAATTTTTATTCTTAAATGACGTGACATCGGTTTTATAAAATGTTTGTAGTTTGGTTTCATTAAATTTGGACTCGTAAAAGTTTCCTACCTTTCGTATTTCATTCTTCAGATCTGTGCTTCTGTTTAGTTTATGTTACTGCAATATTGTTATGATGATGTTATTAGATATTCTTTGACGCAGCTTGGTCAAATATAGCAGTTATGGTGGAATACAAAAACAGTTCCTTCACAAATTGCGCGTCAAGGTAGCCCGGTTGGAAGAGTAACAGATTAGCAACCGGAGGGTTGCAAATTCGAGTCCTATCAAAGACCGTCGAGTACAAAGGTGTCGTGTACCTTCTTTCCTCCATCCTTTTCTTTCCACAATTACTTGGCACTGTTTCTCTTGTGTTTTGTGAAGTTCGGAAATAATTGCCTTGTAGTTGTTGTCTCTTCACTATTTAAAGCTAACTGTTAACAAGTTTTGATTGATTTTCAATTTACTATCAAATTACGCTACGTGAACGGCTTTCAAAGTAATATTTCGCTCACTCCTTTCAACAACGTCATATCTCAAAAAACGTGATTTTTCAAAATAAATATTACTTCTGCTCGCTAGCGGCTAAATAGTGAGCGGTGCGATATGACGATCTTGCAGGGATATGTAACTAAAAATCGCCTATTTTTGATATATGACGTTGTTAAAAGGAGTGAGCGATTTGTTACATATTTTGAAATAAACATCTGAGAAGTTCGAAGTGCTGAGAGTAAAAATAGCCTATGTCGTTTATCAACGATGCAGATTTCAGTATAGTTCAAATTGGAGATGGAATTTGGCAATATTTAATTGAATTGAATTTAAACATCAAAACATTCAGCTTTTCTTTAAATTTCTAGCAATTCCTTTAAAATGTCTTTATTTCAAATAATTGTGGTTTGTTTAAAATAAGTAATTTGGATCGTGTGGTGTGTGGACTAACATCTGTTGCAAAAAAACAGCTCTAAGCTTTAATTTGTTTAGTCTTTATATTAATATTTGGAAGTATTTAATGCTTTAAATTAGACTATATCTTTTACATTAATTTCGTAGAAAACTAGTAGGAAACGTTGATTTATATTAAAAACACATTGTTTTAAAGCGAACTGTTAAAAAATGGTTGATTTGCATGATACGAAAGAAGTGTTTGACTTTAAAAAAATTCGTCTGAAATCTTTTACAAAGAAAGTTTTTTGCTGACAGACAATTTACTTTCTGATTTCAACCAATTATGTCATTTCTAACCATCAAATTATATTCAAACAACAAAAATAAAGCCCCATCCTGACATCTACTAACGTAGAATTAAGAGGCATTTACATTGCTTGTTATGTCTTAATATCTAGTGCTATTTTGGTTTTCCAGAATAGCAGTTATATTTTTTTAAAGCGACTGTGGATAATTACTCAGACCTCTTTAGGCCGAGTTGTGCCTTAAATACCTCTAATGTACATTTTATGAAAATTAGGACTCATTAAAAGCCTCGTAAAGGGTCCTCAAACTTAATAGATTAGCCTAGCTGTCGGATCTGGACAAAATTCCGCAGGTGGAGAAATAATGAATTATTGATCCTCTTTTAAATATAAAAATAATGAAGCATGCGAAATATGTTAGTTGTTCCAGCACTTTTAACACGACTTGATCAATTCCAAATTGGATTGGTTGCGTGAGTATTCATATTTAAGTTCTTGGGTCTATCAAACACATGTAGAGCCCCAGAACACTTGAGAATTTAAATACTAACGTAATCTTGTTTTTTTGTTGATATACATCTTTGAAAGTCGATGACTGATCTGATAGTTATGATGACGTGCGTTAAGAAATGGAATCTTCTGTTTAAGAGATTGATTATTTTGATTATTTGCTATACATTTTTCTCCCAGTAAAAAGCAACGAGGGAATATCTGATAGGAATCACTGAATTCAAATATGACATTTAGTTAACAATTACCCACCAATTTTAGAGCATCAAAGGAATATTACATACGCTAAACGGAGAAAAGTATTTGGACACTGCATGTTTTTAAGAAAAAGGGCTTTATTATTCTGTTTAGTAACGGGTAAACCTCCTTTTGCTTGTCTTATAGATGCAACACGTCGAGGTATACTTTTCACAAGTTCTCTGTGCGTTTGGGCAGGAATAAGCTCACCATGCCTCTTGCTAGACTGTGAGAAGAACGTGTTGTGAAGATGGGCTTGCGTGGCGGTGTTGTAATCGCCCCTCCAGTTTGTCCCACAAGAGCTCGATCAGGGCTGTAAACAGGCCAGTCAAGCAAATTCACCTCATTTTCAGGAAACCAGTTCAGTACAAGTATTGCAGTATGACATGGAGCTCGATCCTGCTGGTAGAAACAACCATCATCGCCGCAGTATTGCCATAGTGTAGACAAGGCTGAATTATCCAGAACATCAAGGTACACAACAGTGTTCGTGGTACCAGGTGCATAAAGCAATGGGCCCAGTACCGGGTCAAGTCAAGTGGGGGCCCCAAGCGGTAAAATTTTAGGGGCCATGAAACTCGAGTTACAAAAGAAGTCTCAAGAAAACTCTCTTTAAATTATTAACAAAAAGAAAAAAAAAAGAAATAATTTCATACCATAACACGGAATATAAATTTATTAATTTTTTTTATTTATTAATTTCCGTCTTGCTTTATTTTTTGCAAATTCGTCAATTATTTTGGCAATGTCTATTCGGCTTAAAATTTATTGTTCTATATACAGAATGGCCATACTAATGGATCTTTCTTCTCCCATAATACTCTTTAAATAAATTTTTACACGCTTTAAAATCGAAAAGGATCTTTCTAATGTTCAATATTTAAACTTTCAAAAATGTGCAAGACATTTCTTTGGCGGCTCGATAAATGTCTGGTGTGGTTTTTATGGTATCATCGCCTTCTTTTAGAAATATTTAAAAAAATGTCAAATTCATTATAAAAAGTACAAGCAATAATGTCTTTTTTGTAAATATCCTTCAACTGTATAATCGTATTCCTGTTTTCTTCTAATTGATAAATCACAGTTAAAAAATATTCAAAAAGGTTCCACGACAACTTCATATGTCTGAGTTATGAAATAATTCTGCCTCGGTGTTATCACATATGACATAAAATGAATTGACTATGAAATTTTCTCTTATTGCAAATTGAGGTATCCGACTTCTTTGTTTACATCAAAAAAACATTTTTCTCTTTTGTAGTTCAAATTCTTTTCTAAAGTTATCGAAAAAATTTTCTATTGAATTCAGTAGGAAAGATCCTTTAAATAGTTTGCATTCCACCAATTGCAGTGATTTACTAGTTGTATTTATTCTTTGTAAAAAATAGTATTCCAAATAACTGTCATAAACTGACATATTTGTCCCTTTTCTTCAGAAGTGAAGTCGCCTCCACTACAGTAACTTTTTTTCTTCTTCTCAATTATAAAAATTTCAGTTAAAGCCTCTTTTATATGGGTGAAACCAAGTTTTATTGCTAGTAAAGTATCTGTTCTTGGTAACCATCTTATATTACAAACTCTTTTCACTGCACTCAAAGACGCACATTTTAAAGACACAAGCACAACTTTCCTCGAACCCTAATGAAAAGACATTTTAAGACCTCGGGGCCCCTTCGATATTCCGGGGTCCTAAGCGGCAGCTAGTCCGCTTACCGCTAAATCCGCCATTGAATGGGTCGATTCATAACCAAGAAAAACAACCTCACACTAAGATGTATCCTCCTCCGAATTTCTATAATGTCCAAATACTTTTGTCCATATAGTGTATGTGTGAAGTTAAAAACGTCGGGGTTTAAAATTTGTATTCATTCATTCCCCTTGAACATAGAAATACATACCTCTATCTTACTTTTGCTGGTTATAATAATGAATTTTTAAGAAAATCTCGTTATAAAGCAGTATATCTTTGTTTTGTCTATCTTTTTGTAGTAACGACTGATATTACTTGATACTACTTTTATTTGTTATGATTTTCTAACTTTAAATAACCAATTCCCATAAGTTTTTAATTGGCCTTAAAAGCTTTGGTAAAAATACCTTTTTTCTTTAAACATGCCATTTATCCCTAAAATAACTTATTTAGCTAAAAAGATGGATAATTTAGCATTAGAATATGAATTTGGGACTAAATTAGATTCAAACCATACATAATACCAATTAGTTTCATGAAAATAATTGAATTTTTATGTCAACTGATGTCATCAGTGATGATTGAGTAAACCTAAATTACTTAGTTACTACTTGATATGACAGTATGGCGAATGATTTGTTTTCTCAAAGTCAAGTTTGAATGGTCAGTTTAAAATATATTTCAGTAGGAAAACCTTTAACTATCAATAGCTGGATATAAGAGGAAAGATTATTTGCAAAAAGCTGGCTAACTTCCAATGCAAAACGAAGTATGCAAAATTTATAATGTTCGGATACATTAATACATAGTAATCTACAAATAAGCGTTTCTTCTGAAAAGAAGGGCCAAAATATTTCTCGTGAGTCATACGTTTATACTGAAATAAAAATATGAGGTTTACTTCCTGAATCTTACATGTAACTGAAAATAATGTCAACTTGTTTCGTTATTGTTGTGCTGCATACGATTTGGGTAATTTTAATTTCAACAGTTTATGCTTGGAAGATTTGGCAGTAATTAATTATCAGTTAAAATATGAACGCTGTCAGCTTATAAAACTTCATTGACTTAAAAGTATTTTAACATTTAGTTTGTCTTAACTTTCATATTTGAAAAAAATTTTGTGTCCACTATATATTTATTTCTCAAAGTTTTTAAAAAAATTAACTCCTATTGACAGCGAAACGGAAGTTTTGCAGTCCCTACTTTGTTTGAAGTAGAGTATTTAAAGTATTCGTGTCTTCAGTTTATCTAACCACTAAAATTGAAATATTTAGGAATAAACCGATCAGTAAGATATAACACATTTTCCATTTTACACCATCGTGAATCCAAATTTTGTTGTTAGCATCTCTATGAGTATCGCTGTCTTCAGGTTCTGATTAATTTTCACATAATCTGGTGCCTTCATAGATTTCTAAATCATCAGAATAGTAGATGCTCACCACCAGCATCAGATTAAATATTGGATAATACTTTCAAGATATGTGCAATTTCTAGACTAACAACCTGTAAGTGAGGAGAGAATTGCCAATGTTTCTCATAAGAGTTTAATGTATAACATACTGAATGAATCGCTTTGTACTGGGAAATTATCTTATAGCTCATATCAAGGTACACGCTGACGCAGTACCTGATTTTATATGTGTAGTCTCAAAGCGCATAGAAAATTCCAAAACTATGCAAGTGTAGGGTGTCACTCAAGAGTTCTAAATACTCCACAGATTTGGGGATCTTCCACTAATTGCAGTCATAGAACAATGTCCTGCAAGACACTAATATTCCGCATTGATACCGGACCGTCGCCAGTAACCTCGTACACACAGTGATGCGAATAATTCAACTTCCTTTGTACCTTGTCAGCTTTCGTTTCACCCTGAAGGAATCAAGGTGGCTCAGTGGGTATGTTCATTGCGGCGCTAGCAATTTGCGAGTTCTAGGCAGTGCATGTTCGATTCCACCCCAGGTGTACTTCTCTCTTTGTCAGTAAAACGTTCACTGTATATGTTCTTTTCCTTGTTGTCGTCTGTCTTATTTGGCGCAGGTTGACCAAATATGGCCCTTTGCGCTATAAAATGCAACCATTATTCCCTGAGTTTATTCCTCTCTTCTGTGTCATTAAAAGCTTTTATTCTGTGGATATCCATTACTTGGATTTGTCTGTCTAATGTTTGGCACCGCTTTCCTAAATCTCTCCCTTCCGCTATAAAACCCAATATACCATCTTATAGACGTAATCTCATATTCTACCAGAAGAAACAAAAATAGACACCGCCTATTTATTCTTAACCCTCCAAGTGGTTTTGACGAGATATCTCGTCATAAAGTTAATGCCGGTTTTTAAACCATGAGATATCTCATCCATCTTATTGACGAGACATTTCGTCCATTTAAAATGCGGCTAGTTTTTCTATTAACAAGTACCCACTTCGAGATGACCACCAGACTGTTTAATGAGAATGGGATGCCAGCTCAGGTGTTGCCTCGACATCTGACCGTGGTTCTAATTACTTGGTGTTGACCTAGGATCTTTCTGTACGGGGGTTGATCTCGAACCCTCGCTAATAACCCATTGTGTTGCACCAGTGTGACGTTAATTAAATACCTACCTACCAACCAGACGGTTTAATGTATTGATTGTTCATTGGATTGGATTGATGTACTGGTTGTCCATCTTATTGGCGAGACATTTTGTCCATTAATATGTGGTCAGTTTTGCTACTAAAGAGATCCAACTTCGAGATGACCACCAGACTGTTTAATGAGAATGGGATTCCAGCTCAGGTGTTGCCTCGTCATCTGACCGTGGTTCTAAATTACTTGGTGTTGACCTATTATCTTTCTTTACGGGGATTGATCTCGAACCCTCGCCAATAGCCCATAGTGTTACACCAGTGTGACGTTAATTAAATACCTACCTACCAACCATACGGTTTAATGTAACGAAACGCTTTTCTGTAAATGTTAATTCGCGTCAAAGTAATCTACCACAGCCCAAATTTTATTAGAAAATCTCCAAGCAAGCGCAATTTCTTGTCGCGAAGAAAGACATTCATTTCAGTGCCGGAACAACTACGGTGTGGAGCGTAATTAGACGGAATGCTTCCTAATGCTGGGTTAACCACAAGTGTGGATAACGAGAATGTAATTTGAGAGAAAGGTCGTTGGAGGGTGATAGAGATGATGAGGAGCATAACGAAATTTAAATATTATCTCGAGCGATGGACTCGGGTGAAGTTCTCCGTGTGTCCGAATACCCCGTTTCTCGGTATGGAAAGAGACGGGGATTTTCGAGACGGTTTATTCGTTTATTTCTCAGGGTTTTGACTCATTTAATAACAGAAGAACGTGTCCGCTCAATGTGTGTGATTAATATGTGACTGCTAACTGCTGTTTACGGGCCTTCATTTGTAAACAACATTAATATTATATGTTTATGTGAGGTATGTGAAAGTTAGAATGTGATATCTAGTAAAAGCATTTTGGAAAGATACTTTATATTTTGTAGACAATATTTACGTGAAAGGTTATGTAGGTAGATATAAAAGAGGAAAGTACATTGACATAGAGAAGGACATACTGTATGATTTGAACATGTGATATGTTTCGGAATCTAGGAAGTACTAAGAAGAGACGGTTTATTTGTTCAGTTCTAAGAGTTTTGGAAAATTTAATAATAGAATAACGTGTCTATTCAATGTATGTGATTAATATGTGCCCACTAACAGCCTGAGAGCTTATGTAACTGGCATTTGTAAACACCATTAATATTGAATGTTTATGTCAAGTAGGGAAGTTATAGTGTGGTATCAAGTAAAAGTATTTTGGAAAGATACTTTATATTTTGTAGTAAATATTTACGCGAAGGGTTATGTAGATATAAAAGAAGATGGTACATTGACACAGAGAAGGACCTATTGTATAATTACGACTTGATATTTCTGAATCTGGGAAGTACTAGAAAGAGACGGTTTATTTGTTCAGAAACTAGTGTGAAACGGTTTATTTGTACAGAATAACTTGTCAATTCAATGTATGTGATTAATATGTGCCGACTTATATGGCGTGAGAGTTAATATTTGGAATTTGTAAACAACATTGAAATGTGCTACATTTAGGTAGGATGAAAGTTAAAGTGAGGGTATCTATTAAAAGTAGTTTGCATGCTTTACAATTTATGTATGTGATACATTCGTGAAAGGATTATGAAGAAATATATTGAGGGAAAGGGTATATCTAGAACATGGGGCAGGGTCGTTTCGGAAACATTATCTGCCCACGTGCAAAATATAAAGTCTTCTGGAAATATAACTATATTTTATAGAGGCGATATTTGTGAAAACTGAACAGAAAGAATACAAGTTTTTATATCAAATTAGGTAATATTTAGTTCTCTTTAACATATGGGGGGACAGGTAAGAATTAAAAATTCACAAAGTATTAGCCAGGACTTTCGACAACTTAATGCTCTCAGTGGTACATCTCTTTTTTTGTGTGTACTGGCTTCACGGATCCTAGGTATTCTGCTAAACTTTTCTTTTCACATAGTGTTTGTTGTCTTTAGTAAACTCGAGGTTCGCGCTCCCTAGATACCCAAGCGATCTACTTTCATCCGACTATTCTATTTCCTAATCCCTCTTTTACCTTTCGGAACATTTTTTGCTTTACGTTGTCTTGTGTTTGGTCCTTACGCCATGAAACCTCCAAACAACCAACATTTACAACTTAGCAAGATTCATGCTACCTACTATATTAGAGATAAATATTAGACACACGCATTTCAAATCGGTTTATATTATCAACACGTTTCTTCCATTTAAATAACTTGTGTAAACAATAAATTCAAATTGATTCAACTAAGATACAGATTTAAAAACTCTGACGTCAAAAGCGGTTCACTTCAATTATTCATGTCGGTTTTATAAGAGATTCGCACGAAAACAATTAAAATGTTTTGTTTCGCTGCTTTTCCATGCACAAAGTATGAATGTCATAATTACATTAGAACTGACTCTTTCCATTTGTTAAAGAAAAAATATCTTCCTTCAAACGAGGCCACAGCAAAAGCCGCCGGGAAATGGTTCGCATAATGAGAACCTTTGAGACAACCTTCTGCGGATCCCCATAACTGTCAACCATCAAGATTCTGGCAAATAATTCCAGCCTAAGCAAATTTCCATCCTTCTCTGCTGGCTGGCTTCAAATCCGCCTAAATCTTTCCCCCACCGCATTTGCATGAATTTAAACATAATGAGAATCATCTGTTAGTCCGCGGCACCCTTTCGAAAGTAGAAATGACAACGGAAAACCGTTTTTTCTGTTCCTTTCCCCCCAAAAAGACGTGACTTCCAAGATTGTGCAGACTCCCCTCTGGTGTTTTGTTTAGCTGATGCCCATGCTAATGAAAACGCTGTCGTCTGGAGAGTGGACAACGCCCTGCCAAGCATGTCCAGGCCAGACTTACTTATGCAAATTGAAGAGGGACCAGGTGGTTTGCGTGGCAGATGGTGTTACGGACGGGATGGTCAGCAGATTATTCTACTTCGCATGTTCCTGACCGCGTGCATAATAAATAGGCCGCTGTGATTCATATCCTGTGGTTGTCAAAGGAGTGAGCTAGTTTCGGGAACTTATCTGACGCCGCGATATTGAGAAGCAGTAAATTCTCGTTGTATCGTGTTTCGATGTAGCACGCTTTCGGATGTATCGCCCTTTCTTACCGTCTCCTGATGGTGTTTCCACTCACAAACAAATAAATCTCAACAGAATTGAGAGCTCAGGTGGTATGTCTCAAGCAATGTTCCTCAATTAAAGGGGGCGGAGCCGAGGAAGCCAAGTTGGAAGATTAACGGATTAAAAACCGGAGGGTTGCGAGTTCGAAACTAGATCCATACAAAGACCGTCGTATACACGGGGGATGGAGCACGTTAAATCTGTCGTAGCCTCAAATGTCCTTACGTTGGCATGATGTGAAAGTTTGGGGAGTTCCTGTTTTCAAAAATATCTTATCGTATTTAGTATTTGAAAGGTTTAGCTGTCTATTTTGGGTTTAACTTGTAGTGTTATGTAACTTAAGATGAGAGAGAGAGATCATATTTGGTCAATATTCGGTACATAAAGTTATGTAACACTACGACTTAAATATTTCTAAAATTAGCTGGGGTTTAACGTGTTACATAACTTTAGATAAAAATATACTTGTTTTATATTTGCTTATATTTGACCCATAGATAAAGTTACATAACGCAACGTTACACTTTGCTAAGTTTTAGTATAACTTGTAGTGCTAGTGGTTCGAACCTTGTGTGTGTGTGTGCCATAAAACCCAAACATTCAATCCAATCCAACTTGTAGTGTTACATAAATTAAGATCAATATAGCTATTTTATATTTGGTCTATTGATTTATATTCAGTCTTTCATCTAAAGTTATGTAATGTTACAAGGTAAACCTTGCTAAACTTCAATGTGGGTTGAACTTGCAGTGTTCCATAACTTTAGGTAAAGATTTGTTCCATATTCTGTCTATTGGTTTACATTCAGTCTTTAGATACAGCTATATAACAATAAAAAAACCTTCCTCAACCACAATATCCTCTCATTTCTATTAAGCAAATTTTCTCGAAACTTGACATATCGCTCGTTTTTTGACTTTCAAGAAAAGCAATATATCCCCACCGGTTTCTATAATTATATCTCATGAAAAGAAATGGAAAGGTACGAAGCCCCCCCCCCCCACACACACACAATAGCTTTGAGATAAATGTGTTCATTTGTTCCCGACTGACAATATTTTGTTCATTATAGAATTAACGTTTTTTGAAGTTAGAACTATTTGGCATACCACAGATACCCTTTTCTTGAAGGTAGAACACGCTAGCACTATTTAATAATTTTTAACTTGTCATCACAATATGGGTGACATGAGGCTTTCCTAACTAACTTTGGGAGCAGATTATGACTAAAAACATTTCAACTTAGTTTTCTGTCTATTAACAATTGTTACATTTAAAAATATGTTTACACAATGAAATATTTGCACGTCTAGGAAGTTTAAGTAAATGTTTTTTGATTAAAAATTCCGAGTTAAAGCTGTCCCTTGGGGGCACATCTTTAGACGTGTATTGGCTTCACGATTACAAGGCACCCTAGTGATCTATTTTTTTTCCTATGGGGTTTACTGCTTCTGGTAAACATGGAGGTCGGGACCCCCAGATTGAGAATCGTCAACTGACCGTGGTTCAAAATTACGTAGTGTTGTCATCGGTCAACCCTTAGGGGATTGTTCCAAAATCGTCGTCGTCAATAACCCGTTGTGTTGCTCTTGTACGAGGTTACTTAAAATTACCTTACCCAGGATGAGAAGGCGATCTTTCTTCAATCCATCCTTTTGGGGTTGTCGTGACTCAGTGGGTATGTCTACTGCGTTAGCAAACCTTCGAGTTGTATGCGGCGCAGGTTCGATTCCTGTCAGGTGCATTCCTCCCCGGGTGTATTTATTGTGTGTCAGTAAAGCTTTCACTGTGTATATGTATGTCTATTACTTGATATTGTATTTCTTATGTCTGGCGCATCAAGACCAAATATGGCTTTGCGTCATAAAACCCCAAAATCCAACCAACCATCCTTTACATAGCAACTTGACATTGCCTGTTTTGCACAATTTGGGAAAATATTGCCGAGCCATTAAACCTCAAACCAACCAAGTTAAAGCTGAGCTTCTAATTCTAATTAGAGCAATTATTTTTTTGTACCCTATAAAATTCTATTATTGAATGTGTTATATAAAAATAAAAATGCCATTTTTACGTATCACTGAATGGGGAAGCAAATCCGATAGAACAAAAAGGTTTTCTATGTACAAAATTAAATTTATATACTTATACTCGTATATCAGTTCATATTTTTTTATGTGTGTTATCTTCCAACAAAAAAACAGCAGAATCAGTTTGTTTGATCACTGCTTTTATACCTCTTGTCCATAGTTCGGATTATCTCATCTGTCCTTATTCGTTGCTGACTGCGCTTAGGTTGTTAGCTAAGAAATCCATTTGAGAATCTAAGAAATCCATTTTTAAGGACATTCGGTACCCAAGATTTTGATAGTTCTTGGATGATTTAGATCTTTTTAGAATTTAGTAAATTGTCATATATATTGTCGTGTTGCTTATAGCTTTTCTGTAAATGCAGTATCACTCGGTAGTTTCTGCATCTAAAGACCATCCGATTCCTTCTTTGAGTGTTTCTTAACTTAATTTTGAGAAACTTTGCTGTAAGTGCAAGAAACAGGGCGAAATTCAGTTCGTCCAAAGCCATTGCAAACTGTTTCATCATACCCTTATTCGATATGAAGTGGTGGAACAAAAATATTGACCACTTAGCAGTGGTCATATTTTATGGCAGTGCGAATTTTCATGATTATTCATATTCTTACATTATGTCTTAATGGAATGCAAGGCATTTGGTTTCCGTTGTATAAAAGAAAAGCTTTTAAACTAACCCTGGATAAGGTTAAAGACGCCAATTATTTTAATCCAATGATATTTGTGAGGCATTCTTGCATCTATACCCTTTAATATCTAAACGAAAGCACATACCATTCTGCATTTTATAGAAAGATAAACCAAGTTTATGTAACGTCTCTAACAAGACCATTCAGCTCACATTTTGGGATATCTTCAGTATTTGTGTATGAACGACTCAGAGATTTTAAAGTATGCACACAGGCAAAACATATCTGGAACGCTAATACATCCACGACGGTGGCTTTGTTCCAAAATTTGCTCACAAACATGCAGCATGTGTGCCACTATGCAAAACTTATTTATTTAAAAAAGTTTTTTTTAAAAGAAACTTATTCATGTTTTACGTGTTTTAGCATGTATACGGAATCCATTTAATCAATCAAATGAAATTTTCCTTTCATCTACGATTCTCAAAAGCTCATTCGAGTTACACCATTCGTGCATACAACAACACATCATCTTTATAGCAGTATAGTGTAGAGCGTATCGTAAAAATAGTCTAATAAAAATAATCTTTCTGACCACTATCATGAGGATTTCAGGGACAAGCTTCCTGTTGGAACAGAATGTGGACCCATGATTCTAATGTTCAATCCGGACAGCAGAGCCAATTTCTTTCCGTACTATATTTAAAACTTATTTTTGTCTTATGTGTTTAACCCTCTGAGCGTCTCGTGATGTCCGAGTAGTGTTGTCTCCGAGTGCTATTCCAAGTAGTGTGTTTTAACCCCTCAAATCACATGACTAAATAACCACATGGGTTAGCTGAAAAGCATGGGTTAACCCACATGGGTTAGCTGTTACAAGTAGTATCCTACGAAAAATTATGCTGTCCAGAAGATAAAACTGGTTATAATGTAGAACTGTGAATTGAACGTAGATTGCATAACGGTTTTATTTCTTGTGAACCCTTTAGGGGGTTAAGTATGACGAAAGTAATACACTAAATCCATGAAACGAAATTCTGCCACCCATCGCTTCCGGAGTACATATTTAGGTGTGTACGGCCCTCGCCACCCCTATTTACCAGAGCAATCTGTCCTCCCTTCTACTCTACCCTCGCCGCTAAAACCCAAAACCAACCAACGAATCTGACACCTATCCAAGCTTCTTGGGTTGGTGTGGAAGTTTGGAGAATGGGGTGCTAGCTCAGGTGTTGCCTCGTCATCTGACCGTGGTTCAAAATTACGTGGTGTTGTCGTCGGATCTTTCACTTAGGGTATTGATCCCGGACCGTCGTCAATAGGCCGTTGAGTTGCTCTAGTACGACGTTACTTAAAATTTCCTTTCCTTCCTGCCCATCTAAAGTTCACTAAAGTCCATTTGGGGTACACCATTTTGTGTACAAGCCTTTGTCTGGTCACTCAATCACCGCAACGCGAACCAGATAAAAAAAAAACATCCGGATTTCACCTCACAGACAGATGTCAAACTAATCAAGACGTGTATCGGTAGAAAATCTGTGACAGGCAAGCGGAAGGATGGCAAGTTAAAAAATAAACACTCTCGTTACGGTCTCATCTGGCGGCAATACACTCAGTCCCTCACAACTCTCTTCAGCGTAATCTTCAATCAACATGTAACCACGGTGATTATTTCTTTTTCCCACTGCCTTCCGCTAAGTGTGTCGAGCCTCTTTTTTATTCTACCAGTTATGCAAATCACCAGGGGCAGGTGATTCTTGCCTTACCGTCGCTATTTATGGGGATGGGTTCGACCATCATTCGATCTGTCCATACGCACACAAAGAGCGAATATTTTTGCAGCTTGCCGGCGCGTTAGTGTCGGCGTCAGACCTCTTCCTGTCTGTCCTTCCAGCACCTTCTAATTGCCACCCGACGCCGTTCTTTTTCTCCTCCTTTCAGGAATTTGTTTTTGTGTGCAAATGGAACACCTGCACTTTTAGTTAGCTTAATAAATCGCGAAGCATGGGTAAACTTTGTAATTGCAGACGAACGTTAAATTGACCGTATGCATGTTGAGATGTCTTCCGGCCATCTCCATTGTGCGCTCGTCTTCTGATTACTCCTTTTTTGTCTCCGTAATTACTAAGGCATAAACTTTTCTCACAAAGCTAATCTTGCATATTTATAACCGAAAACAGCTACACTGCCAGCTTGCTCTCTTGCTGTCGCCAAATCAAAGGTACCCAAGTGATCTGTCTTCCCTTCTGTATTACCCTCTCCTACCCTCATGTCTTTTGTTTTCCCTCACATTTTTGGCCTGTTTGGCGTGACTTGGCCAAATATGTTGATGATGCCAAACATGGCTACACTGCACCAAAAAATCCAAAACCAAGCCCTTACGAGTTGTAGACGGCGCAGATTCGATTCCTTCCTGTGTGTATTTCACTCTTTTGTGTCAGTAAGAGTGTTCCCCGTCCGTGGGCACATGTCTATATGTTGCCTGTCTTGTTTTGGACCAAATATGGCCCTTGTACCATAAAACCCCAAAACAACCCCAAATCAAAACATACAAGATCAACCAATATTACTTATTATTTCTTGAATTGTTTAGTGTTGTTCTTTTTTATTGAACGTATGCAAAATTATTATTTCTTCTTTATAAAAACTTTGTGTATTATTGATGCATCGATGTTCATACTAATTTCAATTTGTTCAATTTTATGGATTTGTATTCGTTATGAAGATCTTTACGATGAGTGTACTTATTGCATGATCTAGAAAAACCATTTCCCAAATATGCTTGGTGGACAATGGAATGTCGCTACAATGGATTTATCCACTTAGCTAGCAGCATGTGTGGTGTACATAGCGTTGTTTCGATTCCTATAACTTACCGTGGTTGTATTTCTTCTGTGTCTGTAAAACTTTCCTCGTATGTGTATGATGCTGATGTGGTTTGTCTTGTTCTTGGCCCTAAATATGGCTCTTGTGCCATAAAATCCAACCAGCCAGCACGTTATATATTTGAAGTCGGAGACAAGTTAAGGAATGTTGAGGTTCGATACAATATGATTGAAAACATGTTTTTGTTTAAACAAAGCAGTACAAATGTCACGAACATCACAGCAAAACTTTTATTTATTTTTTAATATTCCAAATGGTTTCAACAAGATATATCGTCTATTAAAATCTGGCCAGTTTTGCTTAAAACGAGATATATCGTTATCAAGATGCCGCATCATGCCGATTTTTGTAAGTCCACGAGATCATGATATGGTCAGTTTTCTAATTGCGAGATGCGTATATCTCCATTTTTGTGATTTTGCTAATGATGAGGTCATTTTGCTGATGATCTCGTTAAGATAACCATCAGGAAAGTTAATTGTCGATACATGATTCAACCAACTATCCAACACATAGTCATTACAACAAAAAATGAACTATCATAAACTTTCCAACACATTTTTATAAGTCTTTTATTTACAGAGGAAATCCTGTTACAGCAAAACCAGTAAGCAAACTATCATCCACAAAACAAACTGATCTTTTTATTTGCAGAAGCTACAACTGCTTCCCAAAACCGGTGTCAAATAAGAAGAAAATTAGATTAGCCGCAATTTAATAAACTGAACTAATATCTGATGACGGGATAAAAGAAAAACCCCTTAAAAAATATACCTACAAAAAGATGCCCTAGGGTCGTCAAAGAACCCCGGGAATGATTTGTGTGAGCAGTGTGTTTGGAATACCAACTCGGCACTAATAGCTCTTGCATTATGCAATATCTTTCGACACACGTTGAAAATGATGAGCGTCTACCATACGCTCTTGGAACAACTCGGTGTTTCAAATTCACTGTGATCATTAACAGAATATTAACGGAGTACTTTTCGAATCGTGTCCAGTGTCATTAGAGGATGCCTTCTTTCTTTTCTTAAAACTCTAATGATACAGAGACCATTTGACGTCTGATTCCTCCGGATTCGATGCCGGAGGTCAATCTGTTCTTGGCTTATCCTAATGGAAGAGAGGGTCTTATATTGGGACAAGATTTAATTTCTAGGTGATGCAGCTATTAATATATACAAGTTTTCTCTGAATCTGCCGCGAGGCGCGGGTGATTTGGTGGAGGAAAATTATTTGATCAAACCGATCAAGGTTGGGAGGTTGTTGAAACGTACTCATCTATATGATAGAAATAGGAAACACATAGAAAGGAATTATGATAAATATTATGAGATGGCTTTTTCTGATATGTTGCCCTAAGATATGTTCCGCTTTATGGTAATGTGGATGGAAGTACATGATATATATCTTTCAATTCAATAATCATTCTTTCGTCATGGCCGTTATTAATTCTCCTGATTGCTTTTCGGTGATTGTGGATGAGTAAGTACAAAACACCACAACTGTACTTGTAAGAAAATTTATTTGAATGACTTCATTTTCAAACTCATTTCCACGAAATTTATACGGAAACTATAAAGGTAAGCGACTTAGACGAATTCCTGAGGACCATTAAGAGCAATTAGGACATCACTTTAAAACAAGTTATAAAAACCACAAACTTCTTCGTTTTGTGATCTGTTTTTTAATTAACCTTCCGAGTAGTTTGGACGACTTATCTCGTCTGTAAAGATTTGTCCAATTTTGCTAATATTTGAAGAGATATCTCGTCATCACGATATCGTCAATTTTGTTAAGGGCGAGGTACCTCGTCTAGATAATCACCAAGAGGATTAAATGACTTAGAACAACTTTATACATTTCAGTCGCACGATCTTTTCAGCTTATAAAAATAGTCGACCTCCGTTGGCTTACAAATTCTAGTTTTCATGGATGTACAATATTAGAAGACTTGGATCAAAGTCATTTTCACTCAGCATCGAAAATCCTAATGTTCTAATCTGTTTCCAGTATCTCTGAAATCACTGAAAGATAAGATGAAACAGTTATAGTATAAAAAAGTCAACTAGCAATAAAAACTTTCAGTATCACTTTTGAGGTACACTTTAAAGCTCAAAACACAAAATCTTCTAAAAAATGCACTTACTAAAGATGGGGAACAAAACTATACATTTGTATAAATTTAAATAAATCAACAATTCTTGTTGTGATTACATAAATCACAAGGTAAAAATAGCGTAGTTATGTTTCTCAATCCTATAAATGTCACAAATTTAGTGAGTATTTTTAAGTAATTATTAACTTTAAACGACTATATATAAAGTATTTAGGTTTTTTTTAATTGAGACTTGTTATAATAAAAGCGAGACAGTATAGAAATGTAAATGATCATGATCGATATCCTTATAGTTAGGGTTACTAATAAATTTCATCGATACGAGAGTTTCTTAGGAGGAAACAATTCGTCTTATATAGCTATAATTCGTGTCAGAATTCATTTTCTTGGCGGAATGGTGAGAAACAAAGGCGAGAGTAGACCTATATTTCTCCAATTGCTGTTTTGTCTCGTAAATCTTGAAAATAATACTGGAGCAAGGATGAAAAGCGTATGATGCTGTAGCACAATTATAGTTTTGAAAAACCCGAATTAGTTCAGATATTTCTGAATCATCACAAGTGAACTTAAAAGTATGAATGATTTCTTTGACCGAATATATTATCTTTGTATTCTATCTCTAAATCCTTGAGAATCCAAAAATTTACTAACAGCCCGTTGTGTTGCTTCAGTGTGAGGTTAATTCAAATAAATAACTACAAAACATTAACATAAATTAACATTATCACTTCTGTGATGAAGTAAGGGAATACTTGGTTGTATATATACACAGTACAATGACCTCTTCTAGACAATCCCTTCGCTGTATAGCCCAGTTGGTAGAGTCGTGGATTAGCAACCAGGGGAATAAGAGTTTGACACTCGATCCAACCAAACCGTCGTGTACGTGATTTTATGCTGCACGCTAAATCAGTTGTGACCTAAAATGTCATCTCATTGGTGTGGTGTAGAATTTTGAAGAGTAAGTTACCAGCTCAGTTGACCTCGTCATCTAACCGTAGTTTAAAATTATGTTGAATCTTGTCCTTGAATCCTTCCCTTCGGGATTGATTTCGGTCCGTCGCTAATAGTCTATTGTGTTACTCCAGTTTGACATTAATTCAACTAGTACTTTCTAACCGATCCTATTTTACCTTCCTGTAACTTTTCTGGTTGTGATCCTATGACCAGGGTATAATGAAACTGCTAGTTTAGCTGTTTCTCGTGTATTAATGCCAAATGTGTCTATCGATCTCAAAATTGCTTCACATTTTCAAGATAACAGACGATTGTTTTATTAAGCTCATTAATTTGTGTATATTTAACTGTCATATTGGTGTCAAAAATCTTTCGGAATGTGTTACCAGCAGTCGTTGTTAATCTTACCTGGTAATGTCAATTCATAGTTCAACTCTTCCCTTCAATTATGGTACAGCTTGCCTACGTTTGGACCTGACGCCATAAAACCCAAACATCCAAATCCTTCACATAAATTAATTTTAAATTCACCTTTTTTTTCCTCTTTCGAGGCTAGAATGGCTTTATTTGTCCGTCACGATTTAAAAGATTTTAACAGAAGTTTTTAATGTGTATTACATAAATATATTATGGCTTGTATGTAATGTAGACATTCTTGGTTTTAAAGCTAATTCTTTTGTTTGTTAGTTATGAAGTCCTTTGTTCATCTTCAATGGCTTGTCTTCACAAGTACCAGTAACTTGTAGATGGTATATTAGTTAGACCTTTCGATCAATAGGATATTTCACTCTAAAAATATGCTCGCGTATATATTTATGTTCGTGAAGATATTTATGCGTGAAGCAGAAAACCTTTATTTTATTTTTAACACTAATTCTCTCTTCTCGAATCTAGTTGTCTTCTTAAGTACAATTTTATCACATTTCGCTTTTTTTTGTTCGACACTCACTAAATTCCACTATATTTAACAATCAAATATCGATTACAGTCATAATTTTAATCAGTGGCAGATGATAACTTTTTCATACCTTTAAATTTCAAATCGCCTTCCTCTTAGCATAATTTTTAATCTGACATATTATTTAACCTTTTGACAACGGCTATAGAAATAACAAGCACATTTCTTTCTTGGCGCGATTCTTATAACTTTCAAGGTGCCACTGTTGTAACGGCCGTAGTCTAAATTCTTTCTTGGCACAATTCTTATGACTTTCAAGGTAAAACTGATGTACTGGCCGTTGTCTAACTTCTTTCTTAGCGCGATCATGGTACAACTGCTGTACCGGCTGTAGTCTAAAGGATAATAGTCTACTAATATTAAATCAACATTACTACTATAACACGTAGACTTAATACAAAAAGAAAACATCAGACTTTGCTTTAGTTAAATGTCGTGTAAATTGAATGTGTCTTATAATGGAAAAACTTTTTAACTCGTACACACACAGTGTGTCTGATGCTTTAATAGTAGTAGGGAAATATTTACCATTAAAATAAGTACCATAGAATGAATTAACAGGCAAACGATACTCACGGAAGACTAAGCAGACCTTTCCGAAGAGTTCGAGGGTTGAAAGAAGTTTTAACTGATTTTTCAATGAATCGCAACAGAATATCACTTGATTTTTGAATAAATCAGTGACTGTAGAGCGTGTAGGAATATGTAGCATTTTTATAAGCTTAATGAAATGGATTAAAACTTGAAAATCGAAGTATCAGTATTTCATGCCTTATAGATCTGTTTATCTATATAAATAAGAATGGAGTGTTTGTTTGTACATTCAATATTTTCGACCCATTTCAAGTTTTCTGTCCGTTTTGGACCCTTCTGATGCCAAATCTGCCCTTTTCGCTTTTGGTGTCTGTCTGTCTGTATGTATGTATGTACCCTATGCACGTCCACACGGTTAATATATTTTCATGGAAATTTGCATACAGTGAGTACTTATCTTCATTTAGTGAGTGGAATTGGTTGCAGAAGTCTGTCTGTCCGTCTTTCTGTTCTATGTTTGATTGTGTGTTTGTGTGTTTGTGCTGGCATCACATGAATTTTTTTGCAGATATTTGATTGAAATGTATTTTATTTTATACATTATCTATTAGTTTAGTGAAAACAATATTAAACATTTTATAATTATTATATTTAGTTGAGTTTCATGCTAAAACACCTGAGCAAGTATACTTAAATGAACCATAATTTGGTAGTTTTGGAAAAATTGGAATGTATATTGAATATTACGATTACTTCGATTGCTTTACCAGTGCTGCTAAAAAAAGTAATTATTCTTCAAAAAATTATTTTTTTATGGAATTTCAGCTTTGATATTTCAATTATTTCGAGTCTTATTTTTGTTCTTTGCGCAATGAAAACGATTTCCGAATATTTGGGACAGACGATATTTTTCAACGAACGGGAATGAACACGATCGCGCGAGCAGTGATATTTTCTGTTTCGTTCGCTCTGAATTAATTTCACATTTCTAAATTATGTGCACTTTTAGCTGTAAGTTGTGGCAACTGTGCGAGATCAAGAGATAAAAATGAATCACAAATTAATATCTTTAGAACAATTTTTTTCGACACCTTTTATTTTATTTTTTTTTTGCGTTTTTTTTTTAAATATTTATTATTTTAATAAATGTGTTTTCCTTCTCATCACACGCAACACCACCACAAAGTATTCAACTTAAAAATGGCAGGTAAGTCGGAATAAATTTTCAGTACATTTTTAAGTGTAGTTATGCCATTATTTAAAGAATAATGCCGTTATTGAAAGAATAATGCCGTTATTGAAAGAATAATGCCGTTATTGAAAGAATAATTCCGTTATTGAAAGAATAATAATGCTTTAAATACCAAAACTAGAACTTTTCAAACATTAAAAAATTCGTTTTCATAATGACAGGAGAAGATTGCAAAATTTCACAATGTCGCATACCGGAGGCAAGAGTGCCACAAGTAAAAAAATATTGTTTTGTTGACTTTGAGTGCGAGAGCACTCGCCGTAAATCGTAATTTTTATTAATTGAGTTGAACATGAAAAGAACTTAACTAATGGAATTCCAAATATCCCTCAAAATCGTCTTTTGTAGTAGTTATCTTAGTCATTTTGTAGCTTTGTCATACAGTAAGAGTGCGATGTATGTGAAATGTATTACATGAATGGATATGCATGTGTAGAATTTGTGTCCAAAGTAAGTTGTAGAAATTATAAAGATGGCGAAAGGTATTCAAATAAATTTTTATTCTACAAAAAACGTAAGTCATTATATATTTTGATTATCTCTTCAATTTAAGTAAATTAATTCAAACCGAGTAAGGTCGGGTATTTTGTTAGTTATGTTATAAAAATTGCTTCAGATATCATCTGAGACTACACATTTGGAATACATAAAACATAGTTGGCTAGTTCCATGCGTGACTCACACTACAAGTGAGCTAAACTTGAATCTTAAAGCTACCATAAAAAATTAATATTACAATAAAATGAGATTTGCAACTTGTTTTACTTTAGTAAAGGTTTAATTTATTCATATTAGCTACTAAATTTCATTTATCTTACTGGGTATTCTCTGTACATGGGGAAAACTGAGCTGTGACCCACACTACATGAAAGGGAAGTGATACTTTCATTAAGTACAAAAACTCTTGTTTCTTCCTCTGTTGATTATCAAAAAATTTTGTTTTAAAATTATTGTTACTTCCAATAATTGTACTTTAATAGCAGATTTATTAATAGACCAATTAAATATATAATTAATTTATAACATGACATTTTGTTTGTGAGTCACACTACATGGCAAATGTGACCCACACTACACTTCACAAAAACATTTTTACTGACAATTGAAACACTAAGAAAACATACATTAGAAACATTTTTATTGACAATTGAAACACTAAGAAAACATACATTAGAAACATTTTTCTTTTTCTTGCATAGTAAAATATAGAAAATATATTATCCCATGATTAAGTCATTGAACTTAACATTTAAAAATGTATAGTGCATTCGTTTATCAAATGCTAGTTCAGGGAATCTATTTACTGAATGATCAATAAAATCAATTTTAGATATGTCCTCTGTCTTAGAGCAAGAAAATTTTAAAGTGTCTTTATCAAAGCGCAAAAATTGAACTGTGAGTGTGATTGATGTGAACGTACTTTCTTCCATGTGGATATAAACTCTACTTTTGATTCCGGGTATTGCCAAATTCTAAAACATAAACTTTGTGTCCACTTTTGAATACAGAAGTTTGACTATTAAGTACATAATTTTTTAGAAAAAATGAATAAAACTCTAATTTCAAAATTCTGTTTTATGGTGTATTTTGGCATGGAATTAGTGAGTTATAAATATCTACAGAAATTCAGGGGAAAATATAGAAAGCTTAGCTGTAAAAGCAAGATTTCAATTAGAATATGAAATCTGTTTAAAGTCATTCTTCCCTGAGTGTATTACTCTCATCTGTGTCAGTAAACACCTACATTGTGAGTGTATGTCTATTACTTGATATTGTATGCCTTTGGTACATAATGGACAAATATGGCATTTGCGCTTTAAATCCTCATAGCAACCAATCATTTTTAAAGCAATTTTTCTCATTTAATGTACGGAATAATATTTATCTTCAGTGTAGGATACTTAGGTTCATTGACTATCAAAAAATAGTAGTTGATACTACAAAAAATAATTAATCTCAAATTTTTTCCACCTCCGCATCACTTTACATTTGTAAACTTACAACTATTATTGGGAATCTCAAGTGTTAGGAATGGACGGAAAAATTTGTTAGCCGTTATAAAACTTTAAATCAGTATACATCAAAAAAAAATTTTTGTAATTTTCTACTGTATTCTTACACACATACAGTTCCAAGCGATCCTTAATGCATATTCTAGTATTCGAGACATAAATATAAATTAACGAATATTTTGTGGAAATAAATTTGATACCACTTTGTCATGGTAGTTTTGAAGCTTGTATAGGAATCGTTATCACTTTTGTAAGATTCAGCTGTTTGTAGAATTTTTAAAGAACGAGAAATCTATTTTAAATAGATGCACGGGTGCGATCATTACCTATAAAGCGCTATCTTCAGACCATTTAATTATTAAGAGTTAATAAAATCAAGGTATATATATTCTTTATACTTCAATACTTTTTGTATTGATTTAGGAATCCTAGATATACCTTAAAACATACCATATGATGTAATTAAATGTTCATTTTGTCGAGTATAACGTGCTAGGGGTACTGAATATTTAAGATATTTTAGGACGAGTCGAAGGCTTTTCTAGTTACAAAGTTAGCTGAAACATGGTATCACAACCACTGCACTATAATTTTTACTGATGAAAAATTATATAAAAACTTCATCATACGAAAAAATAGCTTAAAATTCAAACATTCTAAATTTTATTGTTTGCAAGAAACAATTTTTTAAAATAAGCTTAGGATCTTGTTAAATACAAATTTTTAGGTTGATTCTTATCAAACAAACCAATCTTTACGGCAATACTTCGTTAGTTTAACGATCAAGCCATCACATGTGCATATAAGTAGATTTAAAATTAGTTTTTAAATGGAATGTTTAGTTTTGGTCTCAATTATACGTCTTTATTTACAGAAGGAAAATTATATATATAAAAATCTCATCATACGAAAAAATGTCTTAAATTCAAACATTCTAAATTTTATCGTTTGCAGGAAACAATTTTTTTAAATTAAGCTTGGGATCTCGTTAAATACAGCTTTTTAGGTTGATTCTTATCAAACAAATCAATCTTTACGATAATTGTCAGTTTAATGATCAAGCCATCACATGTCAGATAAGTAGATTTAAAATTTAATTTTTAAATGGAATGTTTAAGTTTTTAGTGTCATTTATACAACTTTACTGTTAATCTTTTGAAACGTTTTCGTTGCTTAAGACACATAAGTCAACAACATTCCACAACTAAAATGTGTAAATTTGGTAAATGTTCTACCTCATCCGCAATCTTGTCAGCACACGATTTTACTCTTAGATAATCATAAATGTTTTTCTTATTATATTTAAACTTATACAGCTATTAGACCTTTTTATAGACGCTTTTTTAAACCATCAATTTTATCACAATTGTCGGGTCCCCTTCCACATGCATAGCTCTTTGTCTTACATCGCTGCGACATTTTAACAATGTAAAAATTCATGATTTTTTAATAACCTGTCATTAAAATTTTAACTGTCGTGAAGGAGGTGATATACCCCATCTTATCACAATTTCCTTCAATTATATTTTTAGTCTTCATATTTCTTTTTATCAGTGATAACTTACATGTATTTCATCGTCTATCCTGAAGTTCTATGCAATCTAAACTACATATCATCTGTACAATAAATATATATAATTTGAAAATTTTTATTGTTGATTAGACTTTACCTTTTACTTATTTTTACTGGTTTATATTATCTTGTATTTGGCTGCTTGTACGTCTTTGTATCTTACACCATGAAACCTAAACCAACCATAAATGTTTAACAGGTAATTTAAATAATTAGTATCTGCTGAAATTCATTCTCTTAATAATTTTTTCTGAGGTATCTAAATTATATTAGTTTACTCTAAAAGTTGTAAGGGGAAAAAATTCAAATCACATTTTTTAGTAAGCAGTTAGGTGAGATGAAAAGTAACGCACACCTGATTTTTTCAAACTTTCATCCACCATAATAGAATGGATATTTTCACTTCTCGCTTTTCATTTGCATAGTGTAGAAGCTACTTTTAGGACTTGCAACTGATGTTGATGCAGCCTAAAACAAAATTTATTACTTCAAGGATGTAAACAAGTAAATTTATATTAAAACAATACCATATGGATTTTTATTTATAAAGTAACTATCGATTGAAACAGTTGAAAAAAGTCAATACTTAAAATTATAATTCCAGATGTATTATGTTGGCAATGACGAATTTTCCTTTGTATCCAGCTTTAAAAGTATCTGAACTCTAGAGTCAATTTTGTCCGAGCAGTATCAATGTTTAATAAATGATTAACCACGGTGCCTCAAATCAGACTATTTTTATGGTTATTCTCTATGGTATGACTTATACAAAATACTGATACTTAAATTTATCTTCGGATTAAGGGTTATCGTTAACATTAAAACGTATTCCAAATTCATGAATCCTAAAGCGAATCATTTGTGCAAGTTCATATTTTTAGCTCCACGTTAAATGTGGGTACATTTGAGAAATAAAAGCTTGAAATGTTTTGGAGAAATGTTAAGGTGTTTAGTCTAGTTGCCATAGCAAACAAATCCACACTTAAGCATAGTTCATTCTTGAAACTTTATACAACAGTTTTCAAAACTATTCGACCCTTTAAAATGAATGCATGAAACTTAAAAAATTAAAATAATAGGGGAAGACGGGGTACAATGAAACATTACTTCTAAAATCAGTAAAATTTGTCACAGAAAGTTGCAATTTATATATATGTTATGCAACTATATGTTCCAATTACTGATGTGATTTGGATACATTCGCACTTTTACAACATTAGCAATAGAAGATTATTGGTTTTTCACCATTGAAAGTAAGTTTCTTTACTAAAAGTAATTTTGTTTCTTTTTCCTCGTTGTTATATGTAATAATTATTTTTTCTATACATTGTTATCTTTGTGTTGTTGTCTTCATACCTCCAAAACCAAAATAAAAAATAATTAATATTAGAAGTTTGAAAATGTTTTTTTATTTAGTAACCTCAGTACGGGGTACAATGAAACACTTGCAGACGGGGTACAATGAAACATGTTTCATTGTGCCCCGGGTGAATGCATTTACTTGAAGTAATATATCAATGGTAAATATAATATCACTGATATAAAATAACATATTACTGGTTGTCACTAATATAAATAAAACACTTTTACTAAGGAAATGGCAACACCTAACATTAATAGGAAAAGGCAACACCAAATCAAAACAGTAATTTTGAAAGCATGCAAAATAAAACTTTTTTTTTTCTTAAAAAAATAAAAGATTTCAATGGTAAGTTAGTTTTTTTACATTCAAAAACATTTAAGAATAGTTTATTTATTTCATAGGCCTAAACTGCACTTACTACAGTTCACAATCCTCCTAACGTCCTCAGTCAAAGGGTCCAAAAACAAATAGGTCAATTAACTTCTGGTGAAAGGGGTGTTCTTGTTACTATGTGTGGATTTATTAATGCTTCTGGAAATTATATACCCCATTATTTAGTATTTCCTAGAGAAATTTCAAGATTTGTATGTTGAATGGAGCTCTACGTGGTACTGCGGGTGATGCAAGAAAATCGGGATGGATGATTGGAGATATTTTTGTTAATGTTCTAACATATTTCCAGGCACATGCACGTTGTTCGAAATAAAATCTAGCTGTACTAATAATGGACAATCATGAATCAAATATTACGATTTCCAGTCTAAATTTTACGAAAGATAACGGAATTGTTGCAATCCTGCCCCCACATACTAGTAGCAAATTGCAACCTTTAGACAAAACTGTGTTCAAGTCACTTAAAAATTTCTTCAATCTAGCTGAAAATGACTGGATGCTGTGTAATCCAGGTCGTACAATCTCTATCAATGAGATATCTTTGTTTGGCACTGCTTATTGTAAGTCTTTCACTCCACAAAATATTACAAAAGGGTTTTCAGCGACTGAAATATGGCCTTTCAATAGAGAAATGTTTTGTGAAGAAGATTACTTGTGTTCGTATGTGTCAGATTGAAGAGCTGACTAATGAAACTGAAGACCAGACAGACAAAACCCAAGAATTAGAAGTCAAGTGGTGGATCTTGCCATTAGTAGATCAGAATCACCTACTGCAGGTTGTTCAGCAACTGTTCATACACCATGCACTAGCTCTAAACCTGTGAGTAAATACATTTCTCCTCAAGAGATAAAACCTTACCCCAAAGCTGATTCAAAAAAATAAGTAAGAGAAGGAAAACAGAAAAAAAAGCTTTATTCTAACCTCGCCAGTACGAAATGCTCTTGTTAAGCAATTAGAAAGTAAAAAGAGGAAAAAAACTATGAAGGTATTGTTTTCAAAACAAACTACCTCCTACAGACTTTGAAGATGACGATGATCCAGATTATTTTCCAGCTCCAGCTGATAACCAAAGAATGAGATATCCACACATAATATTTGTGACACAAGCAGTATCTGTATAAATGATTATGTTGAATGTAATATATAAAATGAAACTGTAGAAATCATAAATTTAAATGAAGTCGAATGTGACTAAAATAAACTTTATAGGGTGAAAATTGTGTGTGCTTGCATCATTTGGAGTACTTCATTGTACCCCAGTATGTGTTTCATTGTACCCCAGTATGTGTTTCATTGTACCCCAGTATGTGTTTCATTGTACCCCGGCATATGGGGTACAATGAAACACTGTGAGACATTTACTTTTTGTTATTTTCCAAGCATAAAGATTTTGTTTAAAACCTAATAATAATTTATTTAGATGGGGAAAATACAAGATTAAAAGTATGCATTAGTTATATTTTTGTGCATGCAAAATTGTGGATAGGAAAAAATAATTAGTAAATTTTGTTTCATTGTACCCCGTCTTCCCCTAAAGGATTTACCTGTCGTCGTCTTACATCAAAGCTCATTAACTGACAAAAAGATTGTTTACTGAACGGCTTTTTAAGGGCGAACCTATTAGTTTTAGGTCAAATAATGAGAATTATTAAGAAGTTTCAGTTTTAGATATACTTGAAACAGACTTCAATGTGACAATGTATTCCCATTCATATAAAAAAGCATTCAGTGTAAAAAAAAACCTGAAAATCAATGCGTTCCTGTAGTAAACTGACTATGTGTACGTAAAAGTAAGAGGGAAAACCATTATTGGATTCTTATTTAGTTTAATTTTAAAAACATTTTTGTTTGATTGTAAAAATATTTATCCATAAAAATTCTTGTATACTGTTAATATTTAAAGTTATAACTTTCAAAAATTAAATTAGGAAATTTGTTAAGTCACCTTCTAAACTATTGTTATTCAACGATTTATTTTTTCATTTCCGATTCCAAATATTGTTTCCGAATGCCAGACATTCGGAATCCCATCATTGACCTTCTATCTTCCCAGTACCTTCGAATTTCAAGTTTAAATTTTAAGTGCATTGAACGTGCTCAAATTGTCAAAGTTCATAGGCTATTCAAGGTTACAGAACACGACAAAAAATCAACAATTCCAATCTGTAAAAAGGTCACATGAAAGCACTCGTGGGACAGGTCAAGAGACTGAAGGCTTTCACAGCTCGATTGTCTGGGATAATGTTCAGGTTATTAAACCTTACTGAAAGCTTATCCTATACCAATGTTTTCTCCATACTTTATTTACCTACATATCCTACCTTTTGTTTGCACACAGAAGTTATACACCTCTTTTTCATTCTGAATCTTACTTAGATTATGTATGTTTTGTATTGAGGTAATGCAAAAGTTCGTCCCGTTTTTGGCTTTAGATGGCATTGCATCACAAAATCGAAGTGCTATCTACTTCGCACGTGTAAAGTTTTGATGTCTGGAAAAGGGAATTTCAGCGAGTACTTGGGAAACGAAATATATTATTGGGTTGTTTTTAAATTTCGTTAGGCATTAAAAATAACAGAAAATAAGGAGAATTCTAAATGTGTTTTTTATTTCCTGAAAGACATAAATGCTTCCCTGATGCAAAAGAAGATACACTACCCTACAATAATGGACCGGACGTCGGCGGATTTGCATAAAATCCGATTCTACTTGTTTGGGGGTGTTTTTCGTGGTATGGCCTGGGACCTTTGCATGTTGTTCCTGGTCAATTGAACGCCGACGCCTATACATGAACATTTTGAACAATATGGTTCTTCCAACGCTCTGGCAATTTTATGGAATGGACGAATTTTACTTCCAGGATGACAACGCTCCATGTCATGTTGCAGCCTCTGTCAAGCAGAGGTATCAAGATATGGATTTAAAACGTCTTCCCTGGCCTGCTCAGAGTTCCGACCTAAACCCCATAGAACATTTGTGGGACGAGTTAGTGCGACGGGAACCACGTCCGAAATCTACAGCTGAGCTGGCGACATTCTTGAAGCAGGAATGGACACAAATACCCATAGCTATGTATCAAAACCTAGATAAATGTATGCCCAGAAGGGTTGCTAATGTAATTGCAGCACGTGGGGGACTATATCACTATTAAAGCATGTATTCTTTCCCTTACACCATTGCATCTTGCTGCCCGGTCCATTATTGTAGGGTAATGTATGTGTTACGTAGGTGCCATTGACAATTCCACGTGCCGTGATTGGTTCACAAAGTTTCATCACCTTGATCAGTTCTTTATCCAGAAACCTCAGAACTTCTGTGAGAGCATGATGATGCAGCTACCGGATAGATGATGAAAGGTCATAGAACAGAATGGCACATACTATATTGATTAAATGTAATGTTTAGTAAGTAAAACAATTTTTCTTCAATTTTTGCCCCAAAAACAGGACGAACTTTTGCATCAACCCAATATTGCATCTTCATACGCGATATTAAAGCCGGTTTTACGATGACTTCTACAATCTAACAAAACAATGTCCATAAAATGAATATCGGAAAAAACTATTAAGAATTTTCTTTTTTAACTAGGTCTCTATGATTGATTGGTTAGTGAATCAGCTAGCTGGGTTATACGAAGCAACTTTGAATGTTTCCTTAAGATGGGGTACACCATTATAAAATTCGTCATTGTTTATTACAGATTTCAAATATACTTTAAACAGTCAACGAAGATGAGGACATCCCATCTTAGTTACAATTTCCTTTAGTTATATTTCATTGTTCGTGTTATCAAGGGGGACATTGCATTTATGTATTTCATCTCTTCATCTCTTATCCTGCATCTTTTACACTGACCACGGTAGCCCGGTTGGTGGGGTAGCGGTTTACATGTTAAAAATTCGATTATACCAAAGATCTTCGCTTTCGAGGGGGTTAACGTTAAATTTATCGCAGCCTTATTTGCCTTCTCGTTGGCATGGTGTAGAAGTCTAGAGAGTGAGGTGCTAGCTCAAGTGATGAACCTCGGCATCTGACTGGATCAAAATGACGAGGTGTCCTTATATCGTTCCCTTCGGGATTGATCCTGGATCGTCACCTACAGCCCGCTGTGCTGCTCCAGTGCGATGTTAATTCAACTAGCTATCTACAACATCGGACATATGCTGTATAATTTTAGCTCTAACCAACTTGGTATAGAAATTGTTTTCCTTTACGAGGCATATAATCATGAGCTCTCTCACTCTCTGTTGTACCACTTTATGGACCAGACTTTGAAGAGGCCAAATCAAATAACGAAATATGCGAGAGAAAAGCTGCTCAATAATGCACGGATGTGATTTATTTATTAGATTAAGCGCTTCTCTCTTCTGATGTAAGGTGCCCTGAAAGGTCCTAATGTGATATGTCGACTCGAAAGACCCCCTCTCTAAATTATTGAATCAAGATCTCCAACAGGGAGTTTGAACTCTTTCGAACTCAAACAATTTAAATTTAATTAGCGCTGCAGCCTCGAAGAGAAGAAAAATTTCTTCGAATGAGCTTCATGGAACCCCAAGAAGGAACGAAACATTTTATTAAATACATGTCTTCGCTTTTCATTCGATACTGCGAATGTAAATGAGATGCACCAAAGACAAAAGTTCCAAAGGTAAGAGACGCGCGTTCCCGAGTTCTCTTGAGGTCGTTACTTTGATTCCAGATCCCGGGATTCCGACTCCAGATAAAGGGATTTCGAAGCAAAAATCGAGTATCGAATGCCTCGTGGTGTCGCTTCCACGGTTTGAGGAATGTCAGGGAAATTTTAGAAGTCGGCAGATCTCTTGCGTAATGAAGAATTCCTTTGATCGGATTTCTTCCGTTAATGGTAGAAACGTCGAGTAATCGCGCAGTGTTTTGTGCCGCTTGCAAATGTCACCGTAACTTCTTGACGCAAAGTAAAGTATTCGTTGAATGGGGGTAGTTTTAATCAGGAACCTTGGAGCACGGGGACGGAAGCATGTCCACGCACTTATATCGACCCTAAATAACGGGATCCTTTCGAAAGTTTAGCTCCATTTGTTTTCAGTCGGTGTCTTTAGCAATGTTATCACGAATAAATTCGCGTCTATGTTTAAAATGGACTAAACTTTCAAGATAAATTGATATGAGAGAGAATCTGATCTATATTCAATTGCGTCGTTGATCATATTATATTTCATCCCTGTTTGAAAATGGCAGTGTTTTTCAAACTGTGGTTATTGGAGGGTTTAAAAATCTCCCTTAACCCTCCTGGTGGTTGTCTTTAGGTATCTCATCATTAAAAAAACCTTTAGCAGAACTTGATGAACAAGACAACTGTCCAGCTCTTTTGAAATTTTTATCATAAAAAAATTGACAGCATCTTGACGATGCATCTCGTCATTGGCAAGATTGTGAACAAAAGTCGACAGACGAGCTATCTCGTTGAAGCAATTTGAAGGGTTAAGGGGCTCGAGGTTGTTGAAAAGAGAACGTGAATTCTTACCAAAAATTATTTTGAATTCGACTTTTCCATACACATTTTTCTATTGAAATTGAATCGTATAGAATAGTTTAGAAAAATCAGACAGAATTTGTGTATTCAAAAGTGAGCAACGTGCAACAGTTTTAGCAATTGTTAGATTGGTAGTTGAATTTACATCGCACTGGAGCAACACATCGGGGCATTGGTGACGGTCCGGGATCAATCCCGACTGTATTGCTCCATAGTGCTACTTAAATTCATCTACCTACGACCACATTTCGGTTCCTCTTACAAAATCCTCCCACGTCGACTTTTTCCTTTGAGGCATGTAGGTGGTAAAAAGTTAATTTTTCACACTTAGATTTTGGGTGAAACAAAATGAGGGTAAAATATATAGGCCCTTATAAAAACTGAAGAAATAACAAACCATACCACTGGTTTCCTTTTCGTTACAATAAAGGAGCTTAGGGCTGTTTAAAAATGAAACTCTAAAACAGATACTTTCCAAGTTTGGCTAAGCTTAACATAAAACGCAATTGTTTTGCAGTTTTGTATAAAAATTAAATTCTTAATCGAAAGAAAAAACATTCTAATACGTTTTTTTTTTTTTTTTTTTTTTTAATTAACAAAACTGTTCAGATGAGAAGCATAATCACAAAAGAAATTGGAAATATTTTATTCAGTGTAATTGTCAGACGACTCTCAGATATTAAAAAGTCCGTTTTCTTCTATTAAAAAGCAAGTTTTCTTCTGCCAACATTAACATTTTTTCAACAACCAAAAAAAGCATTGATCCATAAAAAGAAGTTGATATTGCTTCAAACCAAGTTGCCTTGCGTTGCAGTTTTATGATCAACGCAAGTTTCTTTCTCCTCTCGCGTTTACCCACTGAGTGGAGCACGGAATTGAAATGCTCATTTGAAGGAGAAAGTACGAAAAGCAGAAGAAAATAAAAAGACCTAGAACGAGGCAAGCATGAATCATCGCTTAATAACGTCGTATAAAACATTCTCGGAAACAATTCCAAACTATAAAATCATTTCTTACGTCTCGAAAAGAAAAAGAATGTGCGGCGAACGTGATACAAAGGGAGGAACAATAAAAAAGGAACAAAAACCACGAAATTTGATAAGAAAACTTCGCCACCGGATAAATAGCAATATTCCTTTTCCCAAAAATTCCTCGACGAATCATATCACGGTAATAAAAATACCCTACTTCATAATATATTCTGTTTTTGAGCGACCAAAAAAAAAAAAGTAAAAACATTCGGTTGTCAGTGGAAACTCGCGGGTGGAAAAAAATTATTCCTTCGTGGAGCCTTTTTGCGATGTTCGCGCAGGTCATTTCGAACATAATTCGAATGGATCAATACGCCGCCGACCAATCGCATGTCCCTGTATTTGAATAAAAGGCGTGGCCTGTGCATTGGAACGTTTGGGTTAAGTTTTTCAGGACGCTTCCTGTGTTTTATGGGCAGCGATTTCGCAGCGAAAAACAATGGCTTTCCAACGGCTATCGCGTCTTTTCATCTCGTCACAACTCGGCACGTCCGAAAAATACTGCTTGTCGCTCCGCGGTGTTGGGAGCCTCCATATTTCTCCTTATGCGGCGCCACCTGGTGGGATTTCGTGGAACTTCAGCGGAGAATATTCTCGGCGTGCACTTGGGGAAGAGATGTTAACTCCCGACTTTCCTTTCGGGCATGTTTCCTTTTGAAAAAAAAAATAATTTTTAATTTTTTTTGAAGGAACGATCACAGTTTTATACCCTTTAAAAAATCCAATCGAATATTTGTGATTGCCTTCTGGTCTTCTATTTTTTAACCCAAAAAGAGTTGATAAATACGAAATTTAATATAAAAAATTGTAACAGAAATTAGTGTATTGTTCTGAAAACTTGTCTTCAAGGGCACAACTAGAAGAATCGCAGTTTTATACCCTTTAAAAAATCAAATCGAATATTTGTGATTGCCTTCTGGTCAAGTTTTCTGTTTTTTAACCCAAAGAGAGTTGATAAAATGCGAAATTTAATCTAAAAAAATTGTAACAGAAATTAACGTATTCTGCTGAAAACTTGTCTTCAAGGGCACAACTACTTCAGGTGTGTACGGGATTCACAGACCCCAGGTCCACGAGCGATCGTTTCTTTTCTCATGGGGTTTACTGGGTTGCGCACAAGGGTCGTGCTACCGGGATACCAAACGATATTTTACTGCTTTCATCCCACTATTCTCCATTTCTTATTATTATCTTTCACGATATATTTTACTTAACGTTGTTGTGTTTGGCTCAGCTTGACCAAATGTGATCCTTGCGCCATAGAACTCTAAAACACCCAACCATTCTTTGCCTTTTGGGCAAGTTTCAATTTTTAACCCAAAAGGTATCTGATAAAACACAAAATTGAACTAATAAAATAAAATGTAAATCACTTTGTTCTGCTGTGAAAACTTTACTACTAGTATCAGTATTGAATTACCCTTCTGAAACTGAGAAAAAATTTCAACATTTAGTGATTCAACCCTCGAAGTGGTTGCGACGAGATATCGCGTCCGCCAAGATCTGCATAATTTTGCTAATGACGAGGTATCTCATTATCAAGATATTGCTGAGTTTTTATGACGATCAGAATCTGGTCAGTTTTCTTCTAACGACGAAATATCGCATCAGTCAAGTTTTGGCGAGGTTTGCTAATGACTGTAGAGATTGGCATATGACTAATTGATGACCCGTTTAAGCAATAATCTTTGTCCTAATATGACCCTTGCGCTTTATAACCCAATAAACCAACAATTTATACAACCACCAGGAGTATTAAGATGAATTTAAAATGTAAGGAATCGGAAGCAACGTGATAAATGTGGGCTGGTTAGTTGGCTTTGGGGGTTTTATGACGCAGGGGCCATATTTGGCCATATTGAGCCAGACACAAGATATACAATACCAAGCAATAGACAGACACAATTAAAGTTTTACTGACATAGATGAAAAAATACACCCAGGGAGGAATGCATGTGCCAGGAATCGAACCTGTTCCGCCTACAACGATACATTTGGGAGTTAGCAAATTTTGTATGCTAAAAAAATGGGGCCAATGTAATAAATTAGAATGGATAAAATTTTAAGTGGCCATAAAACTTATAACTATTTTATAAAATTGACTTTAAACTTATGAAATTGAAATTGAAAAAAAATATTTATAGATAATATTTGAAATAAATTTTATTAATTGGAATTTCGGAAAACTTTATTACAGAAACGAGATAAAACAAATATATCTATTTGAATCGAAAAAAATGATAAAATTACAATTGCTCTAAATCAAGGCGTTGATAATGAAAGCGCATGTTAAGTAGACACTAGAATTGTTTGCCTCAGATTAAATTTTGTATTTATTACTTAATACTTCAGGGTTTCTAAAACAAAATGAAGTTTGTGAAAATTCTAAAATGTTTTATTAGCTGTGCTAAGTTTTTGTGTGGAAATATTTCATTCAAAATGCTTGACTCAGGTGTAGGAATGATGTTATGTACTGAATAAAGTTATAGATAGTTGGATTTCCCTATTTAAATTAGAATAGCATTCAACCACCATTTTTCTAATCATCTGTCTTCTTCATTCTCCTATGAAATAATGTAATATTGTAAAAATATTAATAAATAATTCCACTTGAAATTAACAATTCCGTTAAGTAGTATAAATCGAAGGAATAAAGTTTTCATAATTGTCATCAGCCGATTTTTGTGGTCATAATTTGTACTCGCATCTCGGAAAAAAAAATATTCTATGGCAGTAAATGTAGTAAAAACTTACTAAGTGACAAATCTATATGTAAGTTTTCAGTTTAAATAAAATAAATATAAAAAAACAGTGATTTATTATTTCAATTACAAGACAACTAGTTTCAACTTTAAGACTTTTCATTTGTGCCATTTAATTTACTAGAAGTCATCTAATGTTCTTTACTTTCAGGATTGTTATGAAGTTATTTGATTGGTTTTTTTTCTTTCATTCCTTACGGCGAGACAAGGCAACTCTTCACTATCAAAATTGATAATATCTTGTTGGGCTAGATATCACAAGGAAAAAACTATCTTGATCCATTCGTCATCAAAAATTCCACAGTATCTTGATGACGAGATATCTCGTTGACACAACATGGAGGTTTAAATAATTCAAGATAAAAACTCTTACGTAACTTTTCAATTGTATTTAAAAATTCAAGATATAAAAATCATAAATTGAGATGAGAATAAAAATATTAGAAAGGTATAAGAATTCATAATTTAAGGTATAATTATGACTTTTTGAAATTGAACCTCGTGTAATAATTTCTTTCCAATTTTCGCTATCTTCTGTGAGTCAAAAAGTGACTGAACGGTTTGTCCTGTACGGCCACTTTTTTGATTCATAGAACTGTACTGGTTTTCGTAATTTGGCTTTATTTATAAATTCCAATTCATCTTTAAAGCTGTTTCTGAATTGCGAGAAGTGATATAATGTTGAAAATAAGATATCTATAATTTTCTTTACTTATTTAATAATGGGTAGTAGATGGTTAATTTTTTACTGTTGTCTTTTTTCTTAAGCTTAATATTTTAAGTAAAACGGCAGTTAATACGTTGAGGAAATTATGAGACGTTTTCTTATTCTGATACGTTAAATGGTTAAAATACGTTTATAAGTATATGTAGGCCTGTATAAAACAGGACCAACGTTCCCTGTTTGATTTTTTCCAGGATTTTTTCAGATTTTTGAATGTTTAAATATTTATCACAATGAATGATTCTAGTGCAAGTTGTCTTGCAAGTGAATTCATATTTGAGAAAAATTCGAGTCGAATTTGTAGGTGATAGGTGTTTAAAAAAAAGTCGCAAGCTTCCGCAACTGACTAAACTATGCTGTGACGTTGGTCTTCAAAAACAATGATTGAGAATGAACTGAAGAATCACAGATATAAACGTTGTTCTTGTTCACCATATTCAGGAATCAAACTCATAAATATGGAGGGAAGTAATCATTACCTTCAAAATATGCACATATCCAGTGAGAAATCAAATCTACGGACTGCATAATACCATTATGAGCTTTCAAACTTTTGAATTTTGATTGAGTCAGTATGACTACAATGGAATTCTAACTTCAACATCATTGTCATCTACATCATATCTAAATGTAAAAGATTTCTGTGAAAGATCAAAACAAGCAAAATAAAAGTTATTCCAACAAAACAAATGAATTCGTAATTAGGGTTCTCATAGAGCTGACTGATATCTGAAAAACAGAGATTTTTCATGAATAATTAAAGAATACTTGTATAAAGTCAAACGTGTATAAAACGTCCTGTATTGTACATAAGTTTAGGTACTGAACAATTCTTATGGATTCAATTATTCAAAAACAAATGCACCACAAGAAAGTTTAGATTACTTTTTTATTGATATTCCTATTCGAAGTCGATATAAATGATAAAAACAACAAGGTTTTATGTTTATGAAATGTTTCGAAAAGCGTAACAAAATAGATCATAAAAACGGAGAGTAATGAACAAATTGTAAACAGATTTTTTATAGTTTCATTACATTTATATGTTAAAAAAGGCTCAAAACTGGAAATAAACACGAAATAATTACGTGGAAGAATCAAGTACGTGATTAAAATTTTTTAAGACGAATTTGAGTTCCATTCCGCTGCCAAAAAGAATATAAAATATTTTTACAAAAATATTCTGTGAGTACACAAAAGAAATTTTTTTTTCATTTCTATGATAAAAATCTCATTTGAGATGAGATAATTTAAAAGTAAAGTTTTAAATTGTTGACTTCGTGTTCCCGTTTTCTCCGATATATATGTAAAATTTAATCTATTTTTGCTCGAAATTAAAATTATAATTTGTAAGAGACTACACACAATTTGTGTAGATATATTTTCTTTTCATGAAAGAGTAAAAATATTCCACATAGGTAGGTAGATAATTTTCAACTATATCCTTGTTTGACGAAGATCAAAGATAATGTTCACCCTTCCTATCTAGTACAACTCAGGTGTTGACCTCGTCATAGGACCGTGCTTCAAAATTATCAGGTGATGTCCTCGGATCTTTCCCTTCGGCATTGATCCCGGACCGTCACCGATAGTCCGCTGTGTTACTCTAATGCGACGTTAATTAATTACATAACCCATCTATTATATACAAGTGATTGCCCTTTCCTTTTAAACAAAAAGTTCATTAGTAAGACAAATAAATTGTTAAGTTTCTTCTGAATTTAAGTTCTTACGTTGGGTTGGTTTGGAAGTTTGGAGAGTGGGGTGCCAGCTCAGGTGTTGCCTCGTCATCTAACCGTGGATAAAAATTACATGGTGTCGTCCTCGGATCTCTCCCTTAGGGGATTGATCCCGGACCGTCGTCATTTTTGAAAATAATGAAGGATTCGTTATTACAAATATACTTTTCCTCTAAAAGATGGCAAAGTATTAAAATAATTCGTACCAAACGGATAAAAACTCATACAATTTTCTATTACGCTAGCAAGTACCAGATCTTGATCTCGTAAAAAAATCGGCAGTATCTTGATAGCTAGATTTATCATCATTAGCAAAAGAGGCCAGATCTTGATGGACGAGGACAAATACAGATTTTATTCTCTTAAAGTGTTTTTGACATTCTGTTCAAAGTACTGCTATCGTTCTTTTCCTCATTAAAATAAATAATGGAAAATAATACATCAGGAACACAAACTTATCTATGTATACAACATGAAGGAAACTCATGCATTTGTTATCGCAAAATATCGTCACTCAAAATGCAAAATATCGTATATCTAAAATCTACACTTTTCAAGAAAGCAAAAGAACTAATAGTTTTCTTTGTGATTTTATTCTATTATTCTATACATTTCGTTGAAACTTTTATTGGATCAGCTGAAGACATAAGAGATTTTGCCGCCAGGTGGAAATCACAAAGTGCCACATATAGTGAAAGATATAATGAAAGAGAAAAAAATGGAATTTTTGACATACGACCTTTTGCACTTTGAGTGACGATATGTTGAGTCATTCCTTTTAGCAAATCTAATTTTAAACAATTTAATTTTTTTTAGTTAGTTAACGTCGTACTAGAGCAACAAAACGGGCTATTGACGACGGTCCGGGATCAATCCCTTAAGGGAAAGATCCGAGGACAACGCCTCGTAATTTTGAACCACGGTCAGATGACGAAGCAAAACTTGAGCTTGCACCCCACTCTCCAATCTTCCACACCAACCCAATATGAGGACTTTCGGCCAAGACAGATTTAAGGTGCACCAGCCGTCTCTACACCATACGCTTACAAACAACCATGCCCGAACCCGGATTCGAATCAGGAACGTTCCGATCCAGAGGCTAACACCTTAACCACTATACCGGTTGGTCGGCACAATTTAATTTACTGTTTATGAATCTGATATAGTACCTTCTATTGTTAAAAATCAATTTATTAAAAGTAGCAAAAATTATGTTTCATGTTTTTTGTACCGATATTTTTCCTTCACTACCTACATACGCTATTTATATCCGACGTAAAATACTGAAATTGTTTCACTTACTTCACCCCTTTCACTAATGCACGCGAAGGATTGCGAGTTCTAATCGAACCAAAGACCGTCATGTACTTAGGTGTCGGTACACATTAAATCTGTCGTGACCTCAAATGTTCTCACGTTGGCGTGATGTGGAAGTTAGGAGAGTGAGATGCCAGTTCAGCTGTTGTTCTCCTCATCTGACCATAGTTCAAAATCATTAGGCATTGTCCTCGAATCTTTCCCTTCGGGTTTGATCACGGACCGTTGCTATGAGTCTATTGTTGCTCCATTGCGATGTTAATTAAAGTACCAAAATTCCTACCACTAACGCACGTGGCACAGAAATCGGTGATGTTTGTATATTGGTGAATGGCAACAAACGGATATAAAGAATCTAAAATCAAACGCTTCGAGATTAATTTACCAAAACTTGATTAATATCGATGTGGCTGTATAATATTGCTTGAATTGTACGTAACAGCTCTAATCAAATTCTTTAGCAGTCTGATGAAAATAGGCAATGGGAAATCTGGAAGATAGAAATCAACGTGATGAAGAAAATAAAAGCCAACCCGTTGGCCGTAAATAGGTTTAAAGGTAAAAAATATTGAATCGCCTTTGAAAAAAGGAATAAGATGGGTATTTTTAAAAAAAAAAGTATCGTCAAACTTGAGCAACACAACGGGCAATCGACAACGTTCTGGGATCAATCCCCTAAGGGAAAGATCATAAGACAACACCACGTAGTTCTGAACCACGGTCAGATGACGAGGCAACACCTAAGCTGGCACCCCACCCTCCAAACTTCCACACCAACCCAACGTGAATAATTTCGGCCACGACAGATTTAAGATGCACCAGCCGCCTCTTACACCATACGCTTACAAATCCAGTCTTACAAATCCATATTTACATCCATGCCCTGACCAGCATTTGAACCAGGAAGCTTCCGATCTAGAGGCTAACACCTTAACCACTATACCTTAACACCTTAAACACTATTTTTGACCAAAAATTCCAAAAAAAAGTTTTGGATCTTATTTGATAGAGCATTTATTCGACTTTCCAAAATATATTTGATTTTTTCTCTAAGTTTATGAGTTGCAGAGATATTAAGATTTTAATCAGAGCGGGGAAAAACCGGAATTACTTAAAGACCGTTAAAGATCAAAAACCTGTCAAAATTGAAATTTAAAATTTACTTTTTTTTTTGCAAATATAATTTTAGGAATTTTTCTCAAATGTTTAAATGGTTTCTATTTTGGAAATATTGTGACATTTTAAAAGAGAAGTGAAGAACAAAATTGTTTACACAAGAAGTAAAAGCAATTGAGAGAGAGAGAGAGCAAACGATACACTTCAAACTAGTTTTACTCTAAATTAATATTTATGCATTATTTCCTCTCTTCAAATGTTATAACAAAAAAAGGTTATTGATGGATATTCTTTATAATGTGTGTTGTCTAGGGAATAAACTAGACTAATTATGCTGATTTGAAAATTTTTTAATTTATAGCCATTTATATTTTAGAAATAGGACTGGTAAAACTATCAAAAATCTTGTATTCATTTTTCAATCGCTTGTAAAATTTTTGTTTATTTAATTATCCGTTTGATTCTAGTTCATTCTCTAGAAAAATACATGTAGTCTATTTTGATAGCATCATTTTTCAAATTGATTTGAATAGATTTTCATGTAGCACAAATGTCATGTTTGACCAATTTCTTTAAAATTCCATACATAATCATCATTTGAATAAAATTATTAATAAATATTGGGTCATCCGTAAAGTTATGAGCATTTTTTAAGATAAATTTTAACGAAGCAGTACAAAAACATTAAAAAAAAATTATTGAATCACATAAGTACAATTTTGTTCTACGACTTTTTGCTACTTTCCTGCAGCTGTTCTGAGAATTTTGAAGTGACCTGAAGAGGTGAAAATCTGAGGGGCAAGGTCTGGTGACTATGGGGGATGACACAAAACGTTTGAACCATACTCAATAAGTCTTTATCTGACATTCAGTGAAATGTGGGGCCGCGCATTGTCATGCTGGAAGGAAACACCTCCACAATTGGTTAGTTCAGGCTGCTATACCCTATTTTTGCTTTTAATATTGCCACTTGAAAACTGGTTTTTTTTTTTCAGAATTTTTTTCTGATTTTGTGGCAACATTTCATAATAAACAATTCCTTTGTAGTCCCACCATATAGAAAGCCGTTTACAGAGGATGGTCGTCCAGAGCGGGCATCATCTGAAATTTCCACGCTTAAATTTATCAAACCACCTTCGAACTCTGGCCTCAGAAACGACACTATGTCCATATACGGTACACATTTTACGAGCAATCTGACTAGCATTTTTTACTTTCTAAAAATAAAAGAGCATAATATGACGAAAATGAACTTTCTGGTTCTCCGTTCTTAGCACTACAGTGAAACAAAAATTATGCCACAACACATGCTATAATTATGCAGTGTAAGCAGAAAAGACCGAATTTAAACATCTGCTCCAATCAAGGTTACTCCTTATCAGCGGTAGCAAAATAATAACAACAAAGCTAGCTTCGATTTGAAAACGCGCAGAACTTTCTGGATGACCCATTATTTTATTTATTTATTGCCCAATGCTATTGTTTAACAACACTAAACATAAAAAATATCATTAAAATATTTCTGGTAATTGGTAATTATATTTAACGTCGTACTAGAGCAACCCAACGGGCTATTGACGACGGTCCAGGATCAATCCCGTAAGGAAAACATCCGAGGACAACACCTCGTAATTTTCAACCACGGTCAGATGACGAGGCAACACCTCAACTGGCAACCCACTCTCCAAACTACCATACCAACCCAACGTGAGGACTTTCGGCCACGACATATTTAAGGTGCACCAGCCGCCTCTACACCATATGCTTACAAACATTCTTACCCGGACTCCGATCTAGAGGTTAACACCTTAACCACTATACCGGTTAGTCGGCTAAAATATTTCGATACCACATTTTACGCCAAAAAGGTCTCAAACGTGTTCGGATACCTTAATACCCAACACACGAATTAAAGCCCAGTTTCGCTTTGGGTAATTGGTAACTTTTTGTTAACGTTGTACTAGAGCAACACAACGGGCTATTGACGACAATCCGGGATCGATCCCTTAAGAGAAAAATCTGAGAACAACACCTCGTAATTTTGAACCACGGTCAGATGACGAGGCAGCACCTGAACTGGCACCCCACTCTCCAAACTTCCACACCAACCTAACGTGAAGACTTTCGGCCACGACAGATTTAAGGTGCAGCAGCAGCCTCTACACCATACGCTCACAAACATCCATACCCGGACCCGGATTCGAACTAGGAACATTCCGATCTCGAGGCTAACACCTTAACCACTATACCGGTTCGTCGGCAAAAATCTTTCTACACCACATTTTACGTAAAACGCTCTCGAACTTGTTCGGATACCTTAATACTCAACACACAAATCAAAGCCCAGTATCGCTGTGGGAATAAGACGCTACCGAGTAAAGGGGTGTCGATTCCTCAGGAACCACCGCGTATCCCAATGCACCCCATCTCTACCGAGATCGTTAGGAAAAAGGCGTAAAAAAGCATTCCCACCCAGTGTCCTTTATCAGTCGTTCACCCCGGGACCCCAAGCCTTTGAACCCCGGGACCAACTGTCATTTCCATTGTGGGGCCCCCTGTCTCCCCTCGCTCAAACTACGCGCTCCACACGGATGTGCAGGGGGGAAGGGATGTATTGATTTTTTAACTGACCTCTACGTTTGCGTCATCGGGCCGGGAAAGGGTTTCTTTTTGTGATTTAGAGGGGGTAATAACCCGTTCCTGTTGGGTGTCCCGTTTTTTATGGTAGGAAGCCTTGGCTTCCGGTTTTGGGTGAAATTTTCTCAAGAAATGTTCGAGGGAACGCGGGGTTTCAAAAGTTTTTAAAAGGGAAAGCGGAAGTGGTTTTGCTTAGCGTCGGGTTTTCTCAATTGTAGAGTGCGTTTTGCTCCGAATTGTGGGAATCTTGTGAATTCGGGATTCTCGGGGTGTTTATTTAACCCTTTCTATGCGTGCGGTATTTGTTTTGGAGATTTTGATTGTGACACAAGGGTCTTATTTGGCCAAGCTGTAAGACAACAATGGGGGTGGAAACAAGGATTAAGGTAGGTGAGGATAAAACAGAAAGGACAGATCAACACTCGGGTACCTTGGGGTTGTATTGTCCGTACTCAACTAAAGATATGCCCTTTGAGGTTTTTTGAGATTTTGAACCTTTTGAAATTATATATGGGATTGCTATGCAATCATTCGCAATATACACTACCCTACAATAATGTACCGGACGCCAGCGGATTTGCATAAAATCTGACTACTTGTTTGGGGGTGTTTTTTGTGATATGGTCTGTGACCTTTGCTTGTTGTTCCTGGTCAATAGAACCCCGACGCCTACATGAACATTTTGGACAATCAGGTTCTTCCTACGCTCTGGCAATTTTATGAAATGGACGAAGGTTACTTCCAGGACGACAACGCTAAATGTCATATTGCAGCCTCTGTCGAGCAGTGGTATCAAGATATGGATGTAAAGCGTCTTCTCTGGCTTTCTCAAAAGTCCCGACATGGACCTCATAGCACATTTGAGGGATGGGTTAGAGCGACGCTTATGGACCAGGGAACCACGTCCGAAATCTACAGCTGATCTGGCGACATTCTTACAGCAGGAATGGACACAAATACCCATAGCTGTGTATCGAAACCTTATTGAAAGTATGCCCAGAAAGGTTGCTAGTGTCATTGCAGCACGTGGGAGACTAGCCCCCTATTAAAGCATGTATTCTTTCCATTACAGCATCACATATAGTTGTCCTTTGCATTACTGTAGGGTATTGTACTATTCAAACTGCATCTAATTGTCTAATCGGTGGTATGGAACTCATGTGGCCCAGACATCCGACATTATTTATTTTTGTCTTTGCAAATTAAATACTATAAATAATAAATTTTAATCTATGTCGCACTAGAGCTACAGAACGGAGTACTGACGACGGTCTGGGATCAATCCACTAAGGGAAAGATCCGAGGACAACACCACACGTAGTTTTGAATCATGACCAGATGACGAGGCAACACCTGAGCTAGCACCCCACTCTCCAAACTTCCATACTCTCCCAACGGGAGGATTTTCGGCTCCGACAAATTTAAGGTGCACCAGCCTCCTCTTCATCGAATTATAATGTTCATGAACTTTTTTGGGACACTTCTCTAGGCATTTACGGGTTTCATGAACCCCCGGTCTCCTTGTAATGTACTGGTTCCTCATGAGGTTTATTTCCTCTGATAAACCTGAAGGTCGTGATTTGGAGCATGTCGGACCTTTGGATGTTCTGGAGTGGAACATGTCGCTGACCCCTTAATTAACCCCCAAGTACTTACAGAAATTCACTAAAACCATGTTATAAAATTACTATTCTGACATTTGACATATATAAGCACCGCACATACAATATGGCTCCATTCTTCCTTTAAGCTTTACTACACGAGTTAAAAAATTAAAACGCTTGCAAATTTCGCGTTTGGTTCAAAATTTAACAAAAACTGCCAATAAATCAAAGCTAGAAATTCAAACTTTTTTTCGAAACATATGAGGGTGTCACCGCAATAGGGTCTATATCCACTCCCAGTAATTTTACAATAGTTGCGGAAAAACTGTTGCGAATAAATTATAAATGGTAATAGCTAACTCATAATATCTAACTCATAACTCTGACACATCAACAATTTACCAGTGTATACGTCGAGCTGCACAGCTATTAAAACATCGTTCAACCCATTTCGAACCGAAAATGAATCTAGGCATTTTTGAATTGACACGCTTCATATATTCTTGATAAAAGTTATATTGTTTATATTTTATTGTATTACAAAGAAAAATAATATGTGACCGGTTTTTTCGTCTTTTGTTCTGGCATGAACTTATATATACGCTTGGAGCGTGGGTGGGTGCACAACATTTTAATAAACCACCCATTAACCTTTAAGGTGATCGTCTGTCTCGGCGAGGTATCTCGTTCATTAAATCAGATAAAACTGAGCAGATCTTGATGGCGAGGTGTCTCGTTTATTAGATCAGGTAAAACTGAGCAGATCTTGACGGCCGAGGTATCTCGTTCATTAAATCAGGTAAAACTGAGCAGATCTTGATGGCCGAGGTGTCTCGTTTATTAGATCAGGTAAAACTGAGCAGATCTTTATGGCGAGGTGTCACGTCCATTAGATTAGGTAAAACTGAGCAGATCTTGATGGCGAGGTGTCTCGTTCATTAAATCAGGTAAAACTGAGCAGATCTTGATGATCGAGGTGTCTCGTTTATTAGATCAGGTCAAAACTGAGCAGATCTTGATGGCCGAGGTGTCTCGTTCATTAGATCAGGTAAAACTGAGCAGATCTTGATGATCGAGGTGTCTCGTTTATTAGATCAGGTCAAAACTAAGCAGATCTTGATGGCCGAGGTGTCTCGTCATTAGAAAAAACTGACCTAATCTGGATGTCGTCATCATAGAAAAATCGACAGTATTTTGATTAGATATCTTGTCGCAATCACTTGGAGGTTTAACAGGTTAACTTTTAACATGAAACTTATTTTCTTATGGTATCTGACTTGTTACAAGGTATAAAAAAAGTTTATGTAAAAATAAGCTTTATAAGTTATGTATCTGTACGTGTGTGCCTCATAGATAATGATTAATTTGATTAAAGGTAGAAACATCTAATAATTTCAAATGCCTGCGTATTTTCCTAAATTTTATTTTTGCTATGGCAAATTTCTGAGACCAATTTAGATAGGGTGTCTTGTGAGGCACGATTATTTTAAGAGTTGGAAAGTCCAGTATTCTCTGGTGGTAATTTCCCCTTTCCTGAATGGTCCTTTTTATCATAAGTTCCTTAAGTAACTAAAAAATTGTGAACTGGTTATTAATAAAGTATTAATCTTACCGATTTCCCTCTAATATTCTCCTCGTATCTTTCTAATATACGTTTATTTCGTATTCAAAGTAGTTTCCTCTCATACAATTGAAAAACAAAAGCTCAAATCAGTATATATATATATATATATCTGGAAGATGTCAACAGTAAAATTTATACGTTGCGTTTGTATCCTTGGCTCAAGAATAAGCTAATTCTCTGAGTGGACTTACATTTTCTTAGCATGTGGCTTAAGTTTTTAGAATATGTTTTTATTACAAATGATTTTATTAGCCATTGTCTCAATTCCTTTTTAAACACAATTAGTGAAATTTGCATATGGTTTTGTCTTTGAGAATGATTAAAAGTTTTAGTAACTGCTGCAATTTGTATGTTCTGAATGAAAACCATAAAAATTATTATTTGCGAATTGTAAAATATTTTAATATAACGTTGGAATTACGTCAATATGACTTCTAATCAAAGGAACTTTTCATTCAAGAATTATTATTCAGTTCGCCGGCAAAACTTGCTCTTTGCTCTCTTGATCTCTTGCTCTTTGCAAATATTAAATACAATGAATTTTCATTTTAAAATTAACGGTATTAAATATTGTAATAAACTATTCATGAATGAAACACAATATGTATTCAAAAATTCGAAACATCTTTTCTTCCTTTCCATAAAATGTACATTGAATCCGAAATAACAAGTTGAGAGGGATTACAAATTTGGATTAGAACCTGAATTAACTGCATAATGGTAATTTCTATAAACCATTTAGTCCTCAAGGAGATTTCAAAAAGATATCTCATCATCAAGATATTGTCATTTAATTTATGGTGATAGTTCGTCATCTAAAAGAAATCGGCAATATCTTGAAAGCGAGATGGTCTCTTCTTAAGCAAAAATTGAACTGACCTTGGTGGTCTTGTCAAAACCACTTGGTTAAATGCAAATGCATAATAATGCAAATATATAATAATACATAATTGATTTACAAAACAAGTCTACACTGTTCTTTAAAGATGAATTTGAAGCTCTAGAAAGTATCTGTTAAAAATTATACACTGTCTATAATGTATTTTGAGTCGTATTGTTTCTTATTCCATTTGATCTACACAAGCTAGACCAAGTCCATGAGTTCATGCTCTTCGAAAAGTCAAGCATTAGATTAAAACACAGGTCCTTCCGGGACCGAACCGCTCTCAAGGGGGCATCTTCTTAAGAAGTATAAGTGCTTCAAAGGCCCTAGATGCCCTTGTGATCTTTTCTTTTTCCATGGGGTTTACTGTCCTTGGTAAGCAAGAGGGTCGGGCTCCAGGTAAACCTTAGCTATCTTTTTGTGCTTTCATCACACTACTCTGTTTTTTAATGCCTCCTTTATCCCTTTCAACATTTTTACTTGACGTTGTTTTGTGTTTGGCGTAGCTTGACCAAATATGGCCTAGGCGCAGTAAAACGTCAAACCAACCAAACAACCCCAGAAGAGGGTTTACCAGGAGATCCTTAGTCCCTATTGCATTTCCAACATGTGGGGAAAACTTAAAAACCATGCTGATATGAATTAATTTTAACTGTCCACTGATCAGTCTGTAGATGGTAATTTCCAGGTCCCTATCACCCTCGAATTTCAGGGTCGTTCCGAGATGTTTATTCTTGTACCAGCTATGGGTGGGTTGAATTTTCCGAGATATTGGTCTTTGGGTTTCTTTTTTGTAAAAACTTCGTAATACATAAGTAAGATAAGTTTTTTGTTTCATGAACATTCATTATTATGTATACTTTTATAATTATTGAAAATAGCTTTCGCTGTATTTCATTTCAGAGTGCTCCCAGAATTAAAATCAGTGTCTTTTAATATTGTTTTGAACCTCTTAAAAGTTTTGCTAAGTCTCTGCACCTTATATTTAGTTTAGGGGAGGGATTTTTGCTGGCCAAGAGGTGACGCATTTTGGTAGATACCAGTGCAGAAATCAATTAAAAATGGTTTTGTTCACTGTGTACGATGACAGTAAATAACATTAACAATCTGAAGGATTCTCATATACCTTGCAACCTACGTTTTTCCGTGCATAATATCTAATCAGTTACGACCTTCTTGACCAAAAAAATAACTAAATGACTGAATAATTATATTCTAAGAAAATGGACATTAGAATATTTCCAAAGGATTCTATTTGAATGAAATGGGCAATAGAATATTTTCAAAGGATTCTATTATAAGGAAATAGGCAATAGAATTTCCAAAGGATTCTATTTCACGGCATATGTTAATAGAATAGTTTCAAAAAAAGATTCCATCTTGAGGAAAGGACAATAGAATATGTCTAAACCTTCAAGGAATCCACGGATTCATTAGAAATATGTGGTTATTTAGTCATTAAGTGTGCTGTGGAGTTATAGAAACTATACTTCTCAGAAATCTCGCGACGAAAAGATGGCCAAGCAAATATTCTGTTCAATAAATCCGTTTCTTGAAATTCGTTTAGCATATTTAATACTTTGTCTTTAATTATCACTTATATAAAATGTTTATATAATTTAATAATTTTAATTCTATTTAAGGAATATATTTCAGATGTATTCTAAGCATTTATAATGTTTATTTTTTAAAGAATTTAGAGATAACCTAATATTTAATGTAACTACACGTCATGCCTTCATTGCTTAACAAGTATAAGCTGAGTAATGATTTGTTACGATATAAATGTCAAAAAGTTATAAACCTTGAAGCTTGCAGTTCGCGTCTTAAGGCTACAGTGGACACTAAAAATATTTTTTCTTAATTTTAAATAAAAAAGCTCAAAATTTTGTCTGATAATATATATTGTCAAACTAAACCTGAAAAAAAAATTTGGTGTAAAAAAATTTATTAATTTTTAAAATATTTGAAATTTAAAAAACAATTTAACAAAAGTTCAAAATGCTCCGGGCGTTCCAATTTTTTCAATATCTTTGATTTTTTTTTTTGATTTCTTATCTTAAGACACTATTTAAAAAATTTTGGGAAGCAATGTCATGTTTAATATGATAGTTTATTAGTAATAAATTAAAATGTGCTCTTAAAAGGAATTTTTAAGAAAAAAAATGACATTTTTAGTTAAAAAGTTAAATTTTTCTCTTCACACAATTATTATTATATATGTGCATCCCAAAATCTTTTAATACTTATAACAGGAGAAAATATGGAGAGTCTTGTAGTTATAGGATGAAAATTGAGACGTCCGGAGCATTTTGAAATTTTAGTTCGAAGCAATTTTTTGATTTGAAGAAAAACAACTTTTTTCATTTCAAAAGAGTATAAATAATTTTTAGGAATATATTTAGCTCTAGAACTCTAGCATAACACAAATATAGTTCATGCATTCTTTATAATGCAGTTTTTAAGCACATAATTGTAATTCACATAACGCATATGGATGGTAAAAAACTTTACGTAAATTGAAAGTCTTTAACTTTCTTAGTAAATAACTACAAGAAACCAAGAACACAAATTAAATTTAATTAAACACTAATATAGGATAGAAGAAGATGATAAAATTTTACAGTACTGCTATTGAATTGAAAAACATGTATGTCATAATTGTAGAGTAGTGTTGTAATACAAGATGTGCGTATGTTGTAATACAAGATGTATGTATGTTATAATACACGATAAAAAATGTATAAAAAGTAAAACAAAAGTAATTCTCAAAAAAATTAATATAATTTGATTGATGTAACCAAAATTAAAATGCTCCAGCACAATATGCTGCATCCGGTTTCACCGATTTTCTTTTTGTTTTTGTTTTTTTTACCACAGCATTTTTCTGCGTTTTACGCCTGTGGTCCCGTCTTTTGGCAATAATCAGAGAAAAACTTGAATCTAAAGAGGGATTATCCTCCGATTCAAGAGCTTTCACATATCCCAAGTTATGTTTTTGAATAGCATCAGTTACTGCTAACTCCAGCCTTCTTCGTGAAACGAACACTTCCTTGGGACATTTCCTCCAAATGCAGCTATGAATGTTTTCGTTGATGTTCTGCGTCTTACCAGCAACACATCTGTCTAAAATAGCATCAGATGCTAGTCGCTGATAAACTGGCATAATCTTTTCCACTACCTGTGGCGTCAGGTGGGTCTTCATTGCAGCGTGAGATTCTGGCATTTCCCCTTTGGCAATCGCCCTTCGGTAGAAACACCATGATGTTTCCCCATCAGGACACTTGGTATGCTGTGGCTTTCTGTCATTAGATGAGCAATGCAACAAACTAGCATATATAGCAGACTTCATTTTTTGTGTGTCAGGCACATTGTCTCTTATTGCTTTGCGATAAAAGTTTTGCAGCTTAACTATATTTTTTTCAGTCAAGCTGCCTTTCTTTTTACCACCGAGCGTCACTTTTTTCATGCGCCATTCTTTGACTTTATTTCTTAAGGATGTGCCCAACCTTTTTGCTACATGGTTCAGGCACTCTTCCTTTTGAATTTCAAGATCAGGCCCATAGACTTGATTCTGATTCAAGAACTGAAAAGTCTTCGAGTCCCCATCACTCAATACCGACACGTATCGCATACTGCAATCGCTCACAGACCTCCTCCACATATTTAGGGCAGCATGCATTTCCATAGCTCCGCTTGATCCATCGAAGTTCTTTTCGCATTCTTCAACATGCCCTTCTTTCCAAATGCAAAATTCAGGAGTACCCATTCCCAGTTCCTTGGCAGTCATCACACAATTGTGACAGTACTTGGATAGTACTTCAAAGTCGAGGACAAGGCCACTTATTATGTCAATGACAATACCTAATCCAAGCTTTGAAGTATGCCCTCGCTTCTTCCACGTACCGTCGTAAGAAACACTGACATCTATTACGACACTAGTACTAAGTGCGCCATCCATTTTGATATGAGCTGCTCTAGCAGCTTCACGGGACACTTGCAGCATTCGTCGTTTGACGTCTTGATTTTTAATAGACAAGTTCAGCATACATTTAGAAAAGGTTTTTTTGTCCATAACAGGCATATTTAATATAGAAGAAAAAGTTTCTAAGGCAGCATGGCCTCTTCCTATGGACAAGAAGGCACTCACCAACTTGCCATTGATGTCATGAGAGCTTTTTGGTTCTTCTTGAGGACTTGAAAACACAGTACCATAGCTCTCATCGCATGTACCACACAAGAGCTCCAGCTTGACCGAATATCCCAAAGAATGGTGTTGATGCACAACAAGTGAACATTGTTTACAGCTTTTGCAGGGAACTTTCTCCAACAATTCCTCAAACACAGTTTTGTGAGTGATTATGTAGTTGGCTTCAGGCTGGGGAGCTGGTTCCTGCCTTTCAACAATGTTAGCAGAACATTCTGATTTTGCATAGCGTTTCTGGCTATTTTCTGCATTTGCTTTCCTTCTCTTGCTGGGTCGGCCTTTTGGCTTCCTCCATCTCTTTGAAACAAGATCCATAGCAACAAAATGATAACAACAGCTTTTGAAAATGATTGCTACTGCTTATATGCACATGGGAAAAAAACGCTTTGTAAGTTTGTATACAAATAATGATATGCGGTTTCAGTCACAGATACAGTTAAAATTTACTGTGGCCATTTCAAATTTGATAAATTATAAACTGTTCTGAATAATTGTGAGGCTTTGAGAAGAGAAAAGAAAATAATCCATATTTTCGCTGACTTGACAGCTGTGTTTATGTGGCTGCAAAACGTAAACAAAGGGGCGTAGCCATGGCGGAGGAAAACGAAACTACCCCATAACTCAGCAAAAAAAGCATAAAATCGGAATTTTTTTTTGTGTTTGATGGAAGAGTATATAAAATAACAAAATAAACTAAAAAAAAAAATTCTGCAATTTCGTAAATTTTTGACATTTTAAGTGTCCACTGTAGCCTTAAAATCCAAAAAGGCAATTTTTCAAATTCAAAAATTAAAGTCAAAGCAGTTTTGTTCAAAAGTAATGGCTCAATTTTTCTGGAGATAAGTTAAAGATTTTGCAATGAGATATAAACAGATTAATGATACTCTTTGGTCTAACTCATACATGTAGTAGGAAAGGCTTTTTGTACCATCGTCTAAGAGGTTTAAAAGTATCACTTCAGTATGGACACGTAAAAGCCTCTATCCCTGTTTTCCCGTTCATAGTACGTCCCTGTGTACCCGTACATCCTTTAAGAGTACATCCTTTTAATCCTCACAGAACACTTGAAAGAATCGCACAAGAATATTTCATTTAGTTACCGAGCTCGAAACTTGCTGAAACTTGTGTCTTAAATTGCAAAAATGTTATTTTCCAAATCCATAATATAATTTTCAAAATCCAAAAATCAATACCAATATAATTTTTTGTATCTTGAACTAGGGAAAATTATTAGCTCAATTTTTCTGAAAGTAAACTTTTATATTTTCACTGATATACATATAAGCTAACTAATGGGGTATTTTTGTCTTACTGCTACATCTCATAGGATAGGCTCTTTGTACATACTACTAAGAATTTAAAAGGAGCTTCACTTCAGTATGGACATCTCTTACCATGCACTTAAAAGTAACCACACAAGAATACATCATTTTTGGTTGTTAACAAAAAGCATAAAGAACGTGAATAATTTTTGCAGTGACAAAAGTTACTGCTACTAGACAAATCCACGCATAGCTTCTTCGCAAAAAGTATTTTCGTTGTTAATATTGATGAGTGTCATTAATCACATTTGAAATCCCATTCAAATACTTTTATAAGCATCGATGCGTATGGTTCATATACCTCCGAATTAAAAAAAATTAATCTAAAATATAAAACAATATTTCGCGTACTTACGGTGTAAAGTCTTATTTTTAATACGATACATGGAAAAAGTACACACATCCAACATGTTATCACAGTTAGTTTCTGAACGTTCAACAACCCATGCACTTGCTTGTTCAGAGGTAATTTTGTATTTTTTTTTACGTCTAACCAATTTTTGTGTAAGTTTACAGTTTATTTTATTCTATGATTTATGTCTCCCAGATGCATTACTCTTTCTGTAATCGGACCGCTTAAGAATTTCATAAGAGGCGAGAGCTCCACTGTGTAGTTCTATCACTATTATGACAATCATATATTTAAACTAACAGGCTATATTGTTTGAATGAATCCTACAGCCGTTGAGCTTATAAATTGTTTATCTTAGTCTGTTGCCGCAAATTTGGAAAAAAATTTCTGTGTCATGCATGTTAAATATATTTATTAATCAGTCAGAACATACAAAAATCCTATATTTTGTTTACATTGGATCTTCAAGATATATGTAATTGTTATTAAGTTAATATGAACCCAAATCCAAGTAGAACAATTTTTGTCATGGGAGGTTTTTAATTACACTTTAAATTTTCACCTAGTGTTTGTGAAAATGTAGTGAATTTACTGTTCTATTTTGTGATGCATGATATTTTTGTGAAGATATGTACTTTATTACAATATATATTTCTAATTTCTATAATGTGGCACGATTTATTAGTGTGCATAGCAAGGCATTTGATTTCAATTTTGTATTAACCTGATGAGGTAAATAAATTTAAAACAACTTTGAAATCAACATAAAAAACATTTAGAAGCACCTACTATTTTTAAAAATGAAGATATGTTATTTATCCAGATGGGGCCGCTTCTCTCACACATTTCCTTGTTTCTACCTGGAATAAAATACAGTAAATTAGACAGAAAGTGATTATATTGCGCTTAGTTATATTACAATTTAACATTCATTTTATTTCGAGATCATACGAACGTCACATAATATTAACACCTAAAATCTAAATAAACGAATATTGCATCTGAAATTTCTGACAAGAGATGAACTGATTTACTTTACCTTTCATCTTCTGTATGTTTAATTGTTGCACGATCTATCAAATTGCTATGTGAAGTTCATCTTATTTATGTCCCTAATTTACGTTCTTATTTATGATTCCTTTTAAGTTCGTAAGTAGTTATAGGGTTTGTTGTGAATTATTGATAAAAAGATATATAAAAACATCAAGTTAATACCTGGAGATTTTTGGGCTTACATAGTCATTCAAATTATCGGATTGTCGAAGGTCATGAACTAATCTCAGACACCTTAAGTAATTTGATAGCATTGAGGAAATTATAACAATTTACATTACCACTAAACAAATATACTGAAATGTAAACCATACCTGATATACTGCTGCATTAAGCAAAATATTATTTGATTAATTAAGATGTTATTAGCTAAAAAATTAGAAAGAAATTATTCTGTCCCAAAATTTAGTTTTATATCATTATGATTATGGTATACATTTATAAAATTATTTAAAAGAATTCAAACTAATTTTTCATTATGAAGAGTAAATGACTTTGTTTGAAGCATGACATTTTGAACAAAAATATTATTTTGCCAAAAACAGTTAAAAATAAGCTCGCAATCTCAAAAGATGACATTCAGTTACATGTTTAATGAAAAAGTAGTATCATTCAAATAGTAGGGTGCTTAAAAATATTTCATTAAAAAATGACACTAACAAACCGTCAGAAAAATTTAAGGACCTAAGCATTTTATAACTCTTTTAGATTTGCTTATTAATACATTATAAAACTGGATTATGTGAAATATTTAAGATCGTACTTGTAAATTTATTCATTAAAAAATGTATGATTAAAGACAAAATTCATAATATACAGTCAATTTTCAAATCAATCAACATGTCAATTTTCTAATTCTAATCCAACTTTTATGTAAGTAGTAATGTTTGTAGCAAAACTGTTACAGGATAAAAAAATTTAAGATGCATCATTTTATTTTAATCATTCGAGAGGTATTCATTGAAAGAGTAAGATTAAAATTAACAGAAAAAACGTGTGATAGTACAATGACATTTTCTGAGACAGAATAGAGCAGAAACCCTTTTTGTAGACACTTGCTTTCTTTCAAGATGATGAGAACTACATTTCCATATAGTAATCTCTTTGAAAGATATACTGCACTATCAACATGCTTATAACTTATACGTAAAGATGAAGTATTTTAAAAGCCGTACGCTAAAGAATGTTTTGTAAGTTGAGTTTCTTCTCTAAGCCGATGATTAGAAAAACGAGATTCTAACTATTAGCTATACTTATTCTTTTCCACTAACTCAGATTTATTTGCATGAGAAAATTTTCTTGCTGTATTTGATCTTGATGCATTTCATACAATTGTTTCATTACACTAGGCTTCAAAAGAACTATCAAGCATTAAACCAAGAACAATGAAATTATTCTATGTCCCATTCAAATCCGTTCAATTTAAATACGTTACATCCGTCGGGTTTGAAGTTTTGTATAAGAGCAGCTGACAATTTGCATATTATTACTGAACTGGGTATTATGCTATGTGACTGTTCTTATGAATAATTAACTTCATGACAAAGAAAATATTAGCATTATTATACTCCTTCTATCAGCAATACAATTGCCGATTTTCAATGTTAACTAAACATAATTGCGTGTCCAAACATAATCATTCCATGGTCATGTGGCGTTAAGCTCTTAAAATGTCTAATTTCTATGTCCATAATTTGTCCAAATCTAATTTATCAGTACAATGATGATAGTCAGCGCAATGATGCTTATTTATGTTAATGTCATACCTAGAAGCGGTGTATGTAATTATGCCCAGAGACATTAAGGGCTGAAACAGCTGTGGCACAATTGCTCCATATTAACATCACATAGTTTCTCCCTTGGATATAACGTTTTATTTGGAATGTTTAATTTTTAGTGAATTTGGAATAATTTACACAATTTTCAGGTGGCTTCGTATCAAAATACAGTAAAAATTTGTTATATCGTTCTGCGATGTATCGCTGAAGCGGGTATATCGCTTATTCATTTTTACTTGTTCCACGATGAAAAGAAAGAGAAAATTGTAGGATTCTAGAATGGGGAGTTCAAGTGTAGCACAGATAATTTAGAATTGCGATCTGAGGTATAGCACAGAAAATCTAATGGGAACTCAAAAAGGTACCACAGATAATCTGATTGAGAACTCAAAGGTAGTACAAAAAAATCTAGAAAGAGAGCAACACAAAAGTAGCACACAGGAATTCTAAAATTGGGTGGTCAAAAGTTGCACAGGAAATCTAGAATTGGGAGTTCAAAAGTAGCTGAAAGATCTGTAATAGGGAAATGAAAGGTATCTCTAAGATTTGGAATAAGGAGTTCAAGAGTAGCAAATGGGATCTAGAATTGGGGGCTTTAAGGTAGCACAAGAAATCTAGAATTGGGAACTCAAAGGTAGCACAGGGAATCTAAAACTGGTAGCTCAAAGGTAGCAAATATAATCTAGAATTGGGAACTCAAAAATAGCACATAGAATCTTATTGGGAACTCATAGGTAGCAGAGGTAATATAGAAATGGAGGTACCCAAACGTATCACAGGGGATCTATAATTGGGTTCTCAAAAGTAGTACAAGAAAATATTGAATTGGGAGCTCAAAAGTAGCTGAAAGATCGAGAATAGGGAAGCGAAAGGTAGCTCAAATATTTGTACTAAGCTCAAAAGTAGTACAGGGAATCTCGTGAATTGTGGGGCTTAAAGGTAGCACAAGGAATCTAAAATTGGGAACTCAAAGGTAGCACAGGTAATCTAGAATTGGAGCTCAAAAGTAGCTAAAATAGGAAAGGGAAAGATAGCTCTAACATTTGGAATAGGGAGTTAAAGAGGAAATCTAGAATTGGGGACTCGAAGGTCCCTGTATCAGACTTGTCCTTTTCGCTATAATATCAATTTTGTAGGGATGTCGTCAAATTAGGAGGACTAAGGCTTTTTATCGTCGGAATCCAAACGAAAAATATACAAATTGTAAATGATCTCCCGTGTGTACAAAAATATTACACCATATTTCAGTTTCATACAACTAGCAGACCCGTGCATACTATCTGTGGTAAGCTTTTGTAATTGCTTATTCTTATTGATGACAAGAAGCCGTCTTGGTTCAGTGGGTATGTCCATTGAGCTAGTAACCTTTGAATTGTTGGAGGCGTACCTTTATTAGAGTGTGGTAGTTGTTCCATGTGATATAAATAATAATTACAATTTATTAACTAAAGCAGAATATAGTTAACCATTTCAACCCGAGTAATGCCGGGTAATTCTGCTAGTTTTCAATAATATACCTACATAGAATAAAGAACATAAGTCAAGTTGCTACGATTAGATTCTGAGCGTCTACTTCAATTCCATTCCATTCCCTTATTCAAAAGCAATTCGGCATTCTGGACGTTAAATCCATTTTCCCTCATAATTTCTTAACTGTAATCATTTGCATCTTCCAGATTTGTCATTGGCTTCTGTCATCAAACTGCTAATAAATTTCATTAGTGACGAGATATTTCGTGTAGTTTTAGCTACATTATGCTACTCCATTACTAAAATTAAAGGAGACCCAAACCCCAAATTTCGAAGGAAAAAAATGTGTGTTTTTTGGTTTATTAGATAAAACGATGAATTAAATACTCAAGAACAAATGGACAAAATTTCAGAGTCGAAGAAAATTACTACCAGCTGCTTTTTAACTTTTATTTGACCTTCTAACTACATAATCGACTGCCAACCATTGACTTCGGTTTCCATGAAAACCTCCATTTATGCAACATTATATCATAGTGTATCTACCGATGATCATTCCAAACATTTTAAATACCCTTAAAGTTTAGACTCCTGGTTTTTCAATCAATCGACGAAAGCTAAATGACAAAATCCAGGTTCTCATGTAAAACATGTGGTGACGCCATTGAAGGAAACACATTGAAAATATAGCGCTAAATTTCGTGGCATACGATCAATACAAAAAGGCTCGTTTACACAAAAAAAATAGCTGTAGAAAAAAAAATGTGTGGTTTATACAGTGGTGGTTTATTTTAAATTAATACTGATCCAATAAAATATTTTTTTTTCAGTTCATTAAACAAGAAATGTATAATTTGTCAGTGAATTATCACAAATCACTCACTGGTCATCAGAAATAAAACTGGCCTTTAAAAAATGTATACAAGTTTACGGTAAAAACTCTTGTTCTGATAAGAGTCTTAATGTAATAGAAATTACTAAAAAAATAGTACTTTCAAAAAGTAAGTTGTTTTAGTTAACTTCTGTTGTATTTTGTACTTAAAATGCGATTACCTCAAAATCAGTGTTTTGCAATTTTGTCAAAGTTCAGAGTACTAAGACTTTTTGATATATGGACTTAGAGTTAAACTATTTACATTGTTTAGGTCTTGAATATTTTTTAACAGACACTCTAGGAGAGCTTTTTTTTTATAAATAGTTCAGAAAAATTTATAAAAAATTAATAAACATAAAAATTTGGAAATTTTTATGAAAAGTTAACGTGTAATGATTAAAGGTTTTTTTTAATGAAAACTCGTAAATAAATTTTTAAAAATCTCTCCCTAGGTCTTTTGCATATGTTATAACAATATTGTAAAAATTTATTTCATAAATAAATATTAAAAATTGATTGAGGAGTAGGGTTTATAAAAAGTGTGTATTTCGGCTTAAAAAACATATTAAAATCGTAACATAAAATAGAGAATTGCAATTAAAAACTAATTTTTTTTATTGACTATTGATTTAAAATATGTGCTTAATTATCACTAAATAAATTGGTATTGTAAAATGAATAATAAGAATTTTAGATTTTTCCTTACGGGTCTCCCTTAAGCAGCAAAATGAGCAAATGAAATCCGTAGCTGTCAATTTTATATTGTTTATATCTGTTCTTACCATTTGACAGTAAACAAATAAAGCCGATTTCTGGGTCGCGTGCAATTGAGAAGTACATAATTGCTAGACTTTAAATAAAAAAGACAAAGTATAATTTGCAGGTTTTACACTAATAAGTAAGGTCTGCGGTAACCCAGTTCGAAGAGTCGCGAATTGACAACCGAAGGATATGATAATTTGATGATATATGATGACATCAACTTATGAATTGCAATACACTCTTCAAAACTTCCACACCTCACCAACGTGAGAACATTTGATAGCACAACAGATTAAGCGTGAGCTAGCTCCATGTACACGACGGTATTTGTTTTGATCGAGTCTCGAATTATCAATCCTTCGGTTGCTAATTCATGACTCGATTAAAATAAATACCGTCGTGTACACTAGCGCCGACCAACCAGTCTAGTGGTCAAGGTGTTGGCCTCTGGATCGGAAGGTTCCTGGTTCGAATCCGGGTCAGGGCATGGATGTAAATTGTGCTGTCCTTTGTTAGGGACAATGATGGTACACCCACTGGGTGCCCCTTCACAAGTGACCATCACTTCTGGCCTTGTATAAGGCTACAATGACTTCGGTCAATTCTGTACTGTTTTGTATTTCTGTATTGTATCATGTATTGTATTTGTCTTTGCAATCTGTACCCAGCCTTGCCATTGGAAATATTAAAAAAAAAACATTGAGCTAGCTCACGTTTAATCTATTGTGATCTCAAATGTCCTCACGTTGGTGAGGTGTGGAAGTTTTAAAGAGTGTATTTCAGTTCATAAGTTGATATCATCATCGTTCCATATGACGAGGTGTTTTCCTCGGATATTTCCGTCGGGGTCAATACCGGACAGTCGTTAATTGCCTGTTGCCAGACGTAAACTTAATTATTTACCATTTAATAAGTAAATCATTTTCCACCCTTGTAAGAGCGCTTTATTTTCATTCTCTCGAGTAGTTACAGTAATTTCATGGCGTTTATTTGCATCACTAAACGAGTTTAAAAATAACTTCAAGAGACTTAGAATGTCTTTCCAATATCGAACGCATAAACCAAGGACTTTCAAGTAGACGAATATCCCATTTTCCCCCTCTCTCGAATCACTTTCTTCTGCATTGTGTTTCTTGTACCATGCCATTTGAGATTTCCTTAAAAACGATTACTTACAATTCAATTGCGATCAATGGTTGCAAGTGAAAGTGTGATAAAGTGCACACAGAGGGTAACTGATTTCTGTGCATAAAAAACGGTTTCTTACTAGGGGTAGTATTGTCAGCATGCCCCTCACTTTCACTGCCGCACCCCTGAGAGCGTCACATGGTTTAGGGATCGTCCTAAAATTGATCGCACGCAAGACCCAATGCACAGAAAGCAAACTTGACTCCGTAACGGCAACCATGACTTTCTCTCCAATTATGCAATGTTAAATAAACTCATAAATAATCACTCGTTTTCTGATTCACAAAACAGATTCAAGATAAAAATCAAGGTTCATAAGTAACCCGTTTGAAATTTTACGTGACTACTAAGAATTTCTAAGCCTATTGCCTCTTTCATTTGCAATTTCAATAGTCGTATAGTTTAAATTATTGATTAAAACGCAATGCTTTTAGGTTTTTCTGTTTTATCCTGATGATTCGAGATTTGTACGAAGTATTTCGTTCAAACTTTGTATTAAAATAGTTTTTTTTTCTGCTAGCGCATTAAATTAGTCAAGTTAATTTGCTGTATTAAAACTGGTACTTCCTTATTTTTTTGCAACATTTCTCTCAATTAAATCAAAAATTTTAAATGTAATAAAATTTGTCACTGCGATATAAACGATTGAAACGCAGACAACCTCTATAATGGATTTTTATTATGTTATCAAAGTAAATTTTATGTTGTTCGTTGCCTGGCTCTTAATACACTAGAAATGGTTATTAGGCGTAAAAACTCCTCCATGATGTCTAGAATAAATCTTATGACAGTTTAATTATTAGAAAATATTGCTTAAGCCTTCATAGTCTTTTTAACTTTGATTTTGTGATCATCTGATGTTTGGGGAATAGCTGCGACCTTTTAATCCTAATAGTCCTCTTTTAGCAAGAAATGACCATAGAGCCAAACCTATCCGATTTAACCATTTAGCTTCTTATTTTAGCTAAATATTTTATTACTAAATCTGAAAGTATCTTTTTTATTCAGATATAAAATGGTAAAAGGGTTTGTTTGTGGTTTTCGTAATACCGAAATTCAAATTTTCACACAATTTAAAATCAACGTAAGCTTTTAATTTTTTTTTCAATTACAACCACCTCTGACATGTCAAGTTCTTGAAATGAAACGCAAAATATATCGGATTATTATTTAATATATTTAACCGACAGTTTAAGAATTTATTTTTGGGGATCTTCCCCAATATGCGTACCGCCACGACCTTTGATCCCCTGCCATGCACCCCATTCCCCATTGTCAACGGTCTTATAAAACGTTTGCTACAGGTACTACAGAAAACTATTCAATGCTCTCTTTTTTACCCCCAATTCCCGGGACGTATTTCTCCCTCGACTTTCTTGCGATGACGCCCCCTTTCTTACCCCCATATCGGAACATCTTGGGAAGGTGACTATGTTTAACGGCTTCGAATAAAAACTGCTTCGAATATTTGTTCGCAGGTAGTTCCCGATCGGTGGGGGTTCGAACATTTATTTGGTTTTCTCGCTAGCCCTCAAGGTGGTTGTGACAAGATGCTCGTCATTAACAAAACTTAATGACGAGATAACTCGTCAGTTGAAGCAAACTGACCAGCTCTTAGGAAGGGGACGACATTTAAGGTTTTCGAATAAAAACTGGAATATTTTTCCCAGGTTGTTTCTGATCGGTGGTTCGAACATTTATTTGGTGGTCTCGACGAGATACTCGTCTTTAGAGAAACTGACCTTATCTTGACAGACGAGATATATAGTCATTTGAAGAAAACTAACCAGATCTTGATCTCGTCATTAAAAACTCGATAATATTTGAAAGTGTCTTAAGTGAAATTTAGGACCTTATCAAGCACAACTTTTTTGATCATGACGATTGCAACTCATCAACAACGGAGTTTGCATTATTGATCAATCAATAATAGTGTGTTAATCAAGCAAGAATATTGTAACGGTAATGAGAAATGGTAATTTTTAATTAACGTCGTACTAGAGCAACACAACGGGCTATTGACGACGGTCCGGGATCAATCCCCTAAGGGAAATACCTGAACTACGGCCAGATGACGAGTCAACACCTGAACTGGCATCCCACTCTCCAAACTTCCACACCAACCCAACGTGAGGACTTTTAGCCACGACATATTTAAGATGCACCAACGGTCCTCTACACCATACCTTACAAGCATCCATGCACATACCAGGATGGAATATTGCAAAGGAAAAGCAGCTTTGAAATTTTTTTTAAAAATAAACATGGTTTATATTAACTTCATTTTTAAAATATCATTCTTAATCCTATGTAACACGCAGCTTACATAGTAGAAAATTAGTATCTAATCAACTGAAAGCTAATTAGGATACAGAGTTGTCGACTTTGCACCCAAAAGAAATCTATTCCAGCACATGAACCGTTTTTCTAACAACCATCACAAATATTTAATTATTGAATTGAAATAATTAACTTCTGCCTTCGTGTCCGATAATCACTTCATAATTATAAGTAAAAGAAACAATTATAAAATTATATCAAAAACTTTATGGAAAAAATTCAAAATCGAATTTAATTTTTCAAATTCGCTCAATAAAAACTTAGAACTTGGTTATTAATATTCAGCCATATTTTTTTAATCCTAAAAATGTTTGTTTTGTTAAGTAATTCAATAAAGGTAGCTTTTAATGTTTAATTATATATTCTGATTGGATAAAGGCCTTGGTTCTGGAAAAGCCTTTCCATTGAATAAATATTGAGAGCAATGGTTGTCAGCTTAGTTTGAGAGTTTTTTATAATAAAATATTATTTCCAAGCCGATGCCACACAGATCCATGCTCTCGTTTATTGCCTTGGGGAATATAAAATGAAAATATTTTTCTGTGTTCTTTCCCCTGGTAATGCAACCTCTTCAAGATGCTCAAGGAAAAAGATGTAAGCGACAAAAGACATCAGAACCACTTCAAGCAGTAATGGCTTAAATCATATCGCCTGGTTTATACTAACTCCTTGGAAGGGAAGGTAGGTTCAATAATTGATGATAGTTATGAAATTCTGATCACGCCATTTTAACTGGTAATTTTTAAATGGTATGATTGAAACTATTTTTTCACTTGATAAGAGCAGGTGTGTTTTAGTTTTGCAATAATACATTATAATCAATTTACCCCGATTTATCAGACCAATCATTAATTTACTACAACCCTTAGCATCTTCTATGACGATTTAGTAGTTTTTAACTAATTTTATAACTTTAACGATTGAAAAAGAATTGAGATTTTAGCTGTTTTCTCAATGGATTGTATGTTTCGATCGTCCTTTTCTTTATTTCATTTTTATTCTTTGCTATTAACAGCATTGTTATTAACATTGCATTATTTGCTATTAACTTCTCAACTTTTCCCATCACATTTCTAGTGCAGTAAAACGTTTTTCTCTGATAGAACTCAAATGTGCATAGCATTGTAGCACTGTAAACCCTACGCAAAACTTACAACTGCCTGTTTTAACCTATGAGGTGATTGCAGGTAATAGTTAATTTATTCCTTGGGGAAAGTAATGGCCTTAAAGGTATCTACATTCATTTAACTTCCCCGAACAACCTAGTTTTGTTCCTCGTGAGATATTATTCCATCATAACACGGACAAAGGTATTCCAGTATCTTTTCTTTTCATATGGAGTTTACTGTTTAGTAAACACAGGGATCACTCGTCCTAGGTACAATATTTTTTTTTTCTGTTTTCATCCGATAGTTTGTTGTCCAATACATCTTTTTTCACTTTCGTGAAATTTTTCACTTGACGTTGTCTTGTGTTTGGTGCTGCTTTACCAAATATGCTCCATAAAACACCAAAACAATCCATCATAACACATACAGTTTTAAGCTAAGTAGTCGATGCAGGGTAAATGTCGCATTAAATTTGAAGAAAAAGGGAAGGTTGGTTGGTTTATTAAGTTTTATGGCGCAAGGTCTGTATTTGGTCATACTGTGCCAAACACAAACAACACCAAGTAATAGACCTACACGCACATGAGAGTTTTTCCGAAACAGAAAATCAAAATATACCCATGAATGAATCGAACCTGGCCAGCCTGTAACTCACAGAAAGGTTGGAATGAAATAAGAAACACATTTCATTTATTTCTCATTGAAATTATTACAAACTTCATTTACGAGATATTAAAGCATTAAAGCTACATATTCAAATGATATAAAAGCCTGAGAGATGTCTACCAAACACGGTTTGAGTAGCATTCTAATTTACTCAGTTTCCAGACTTCAGGGCTAATTGTATCTGTACCCCGTTCTAACCTTTACACTCCCCTTCGATGTATTATATATTCAAACCCAATTAAATTTTATAAGTGTTCCAAGATAAATTGCCATTTATAGATGTTTAGTGGAATTCATTTAGCGTTAGATCAGTATTAATGATAAAAACCATGAAAAGTCTATCAGGAGGGAAAATTAGGCATTCAAAATGATGCTTCTTACTTTAAAAAGTAACACCACACCACTTTTCCCCAACTTCTAATTGTCGTTCAAGATTAGATGATGTAAAAAATGCAACAAAAGATGCGTCGAGCCACTATTGATGGATGAGTTTAATTTTTTATTCCGTTTTTTTGCTACCGCGTTACCATAGCGATATGCAAATAGGCCTGCAGTTTTCGGCTTTTTGAGATGAAAAATTTTGTTTATCATTTCAAAAATCTTGAGGTATTCATGCATGAAGTCATTCATCTCGCTCGTTTGAGGTCGTGCATTATGCAAGTTCTTGCTTTTAATCAAAAGATGGAAAAAATACGAGAAGAAATTAGCGGGGTGAATTTATTCCGACGACGTGTTTAAGGCTTGCGCTTTGGTTACGTGCTTTTTAAAAAGTTTATGTTATGGGGCAAATTTCTTTTTCTTATGCAGGGAATTTTTGCGAGCAGATGTAAATTTGCCTTTTATTTGCTTCTTCCTTGATAAAAAAAAAATAATTTTTTTCATGTTTTTCTTTTGCATCGAGTGATATCACTGGTTTGGATGTATTTCATTTTAATTATATTCCTTCATATCTTTATTTTCAATGAAACGCATCTATTCCAGACATAATTATCATCTATCCTCTTTGCCTATGTAGATACGATGTAAAGTGTATGAAAGGAATGTGACTTTTTTGTGTGAATCGTATCTTTTTCCAGTTAAATACTAAGGTAACAAGTGAAAAAATTGAATGCGACAATTCAAAAGCAACCACTGTCAATTTTTAAGCAACAAAAAATACTTCTGATCAAAATAGAAGTAAGTATTTTTGACAATCAGTTGGTAGAGTAATAGGCAGTTAAAATATTTGATAATGGCTAAAAGAAAATTTGGTAAAACTCAAGAGCACGGTATGCTAAACTGGTGACTAAACTTTTGGTCTCCAAATTGTTGTTTGGGTAGGTTTACGATGAGTAGGCATAGTCCAAAACGATCTCCAGTTCACGATGGAAAATCATAGCCGTGTTCTTGAATCACAAAATTTTTTCTGATTTTCGACAAATTGTATTTTAAAAATAAAAACTTAAGCCATTATTATTTATATACTTTCGTTAAAGCGCGTTTTACTTCAGAAAATAAACCGATTAATACAACAGTTGATGTTTTAAAAGAACAAAAATACTCATTAAAGGGGATTGACATTAACCATACTATCCCATATTTTACCCCAAACACTGTTGGTGACCAACTAAAAATTATTTAGGTAGTTTCATAACGAGTTACAATGTAATCTCGAGGGTAAATTAACGACTGAAAAAGTTCCGAAGCAAATATTTTTTTAATTGAAATTTTAATTTTTTTTTTAATTGCGAAGAAATATAATCTTGAAAATTTTCAGACACCGGTTAACAGTGCCTAACGGTTAAGGAATTCTTACACCATAGAGCCCCTCAGAAGGGTTATTTTCTTTAGGCACCACAACCCTGAGGCCCCCTATAGATCTATCTTCTTCCCCGTTTTATCCTCAATTTTTTATGTGCTTCGTATTATTTCCCTTGGTTGAGGTGTATTCTTTTGATTATTCTTTTTGTTAGACTTATTTTGAGTGTTTTATCTATTTTTATTGCATCTTATTTTGTTGCGTTTGGTAGGTATTTTTTTGATTAACGTCGCACTTAAGCAACACAACGGGTTATTGGCAGGAAACGGTCTGGTATCAATCCTACAATGGAAAGATCCGAAGACAACACATCATAATTATGAATCACAGTCAGATGACGAGGCAACACCTGAGCTGGTCCACCCCTCTTCAAACTTCCACAAGCCAGCATGAGAACATTAGAGGGCTAGGCAAATTTAATGAGCACCTGCTCCCTTTATACACGAGTCTTTGATTGGATTCGAACTCGCGACCTTCCGGTTGGTAAACCGGAGCTCTTCCAAATGGGCTAGCGCTGTCTTTGTTGCGTTTGGAGCAAATTGTCCTCTTCTGATTTATGGTACAAAACACAATACAACTAACTTTAAGCAATTGAGAGACGCTTTTTATGGAAGTAGGAAGACTCACATTTTCATTCAACTCGTGAAATTCAGATGGAAATTATGTTTATTTACTAATTTTACGCAATATAAGTTGTGTATGATGAAATTCACTCGTATCCCATGAAAAAAATAATGTTTTGTTATGAGTGAGATTCTTCTTTTCTACAACACATTAGTCTGTCGTTTATAAGTTCCGATTTTACAAATTTATAGATAGTTTTCGTCTAATTGTATTGAATATCTAATGCGAATCTGGTCAAGGAAGCCGCTCTTTCGTGCCAGCCTGCAAAGCACATCTTTCCCGTATCTTAACCCCGTGTACAGGTCGTAGACATTTTTATCAACGCTTTAAAATATCACCAATTTAATCCTACGTGTTGGGTCACCCCATCAGTCTTTGCTTTCTGACATCGCTGTAGCATTTTACAATTATTACAATTCATCATTTTTAATTATATTTCATTATAATTTTAACTCTCCGACCAATTTTCAAGAGGATCGTCCAAGGTCCGACCACTTTTATCATTGCTGAGATATCTCAAAGCTTTTAAAACACCACCAATTTTATACTACTTGTTGGGTCATCCCATCAGTCTTTGTTATCTACATCGCCGCAGCATTTTACATATTGTTATGATTTTATAATTTTTAACTACATTTCCTTAGAATTTTACCCCTTAAAGTTATTTTGGTGACGATCGTCCAAGTTCCGATGAATTTTACCATTGATGAGATATCTCATCATCAAAAAGAACCTATTGAATTCAGAATGAAGGTACTGTCGTTTTTTTGATGATTGCGAAATCAAGAACCCAGGTTAGTTTTTCTAATGACGAGATATCTCGTCCATCAACATCTGTTTAGACATTTGTTACCTATGACCTACATTAGACGATCAACATTTCTTACCTATGACGAGATACCTCATCGAGACATCCATCAGGATGGTTAATAGTCGTCTAAGATGGGGATATTCCATCTATCACAATTTCCTCCACTTATATTTTCAGCCTTCCCAATTTGGTTTTATCAATGGCTAAATGCCTTGCAATTTTTATCCTGCACCTTTTACATCATTCAAACAAAAAATATTTAATTTTAAATTGTGCTTTTTATTGTTGTGATCAGACAAATTTAACTTCCTATTTAATTTTACTGGTTTACATGATCTTGCGTGGAATTTTATGCCATATAACCTAAACGAACCATCCTAATATCAATCAGTTACTTATACATGTATGAATTTAGCTGTTTATAAATAATAAACAGACATACGAAAAGTATCTCATCGCTACAGAATCAATTAAATAATTTGACTGGAATAATGGAGAACTGAAACCATTCAGTCTGTTTTGAGACCTTTTCTTCTGTAGTAACAATACCAAGATAATCTTCTAACGACAAATTGTTATTACATTATAGCGTCAAGTGGTTTTAAGAGGCTTGTCTTAATGTCACAAAAAATACATATACTTTTATGCGATCATTGAGAGGAACATTATTTTGATCCGATGACAATCAAGTGTTGATTTTCATTAGTTGGTTTCGCATTCTATTGAGTAGTCTTATCTTCACAAAAATTCCTGTGCTTCTATACAGTTATTTGAAAAATTATATGGTTCTATATTGTATTTAATCGATCGCCAATTATTATAGGTTAAAAAAAGATCCAGTATATCAAAAGAGCTGTGTAGAATCCTGAAGTGACCAAAACTGACTAGATCTTGATGATCATCAATGAGAAATACCACTTATGGCAGCACGATTGTTATGTTTTAACCCTCCTGGTGGTTGTCTCGACGAGGTATCGCGTCCTTAGCAAAATTAGGCTGATCTCAATGAACGAGATATCTAATCTAAACCACTTGTAGGGTTAAGGAGTGGGTACATATCAATATACTAATTTATCCATAATTCATCGCCTCCTAGTAACACTGGAATCCATCCAAAGACCGTCGAGAACAAAGGGGACTGTTGCACGCTAAACCTGTCGGAACCTCAAATATCCTCCCGTTGAAGTGATGTGGAAGTTTGGAGAGTGTGGTTCCAGCTCAGGTGCGACCTCGTCTTCTGACCGTGGCTCAAAATTACGTGATGTTGACCTCGGATCTTTTCCTTTGGGTGGGATCCACTGCCACATTTGCTCTGCATTCCTTAACCGTCAGTCAATCAGCATCGATGACTAATAGCTCTTATAAAAAACAGTACAACATCAGAAGTTAGAAAGTTTTTGTAAGGCGTAACAGGAATTTAGATTGTTAGAGACCATTTATATGGTCTTTATGGCAAAGCTGCAGAAAACCTGGAAATCTTATAATTAGAATTCTCTTTAAGCTACATTCTGAATCTAGAGGTGCAATACCTAACGGAGACCTAACAGTATAACACTAGAAGTTAGAAGGTTTTCGTAAGGCGAAACAGGAATTTAGAATGTTAAAGACCATTTCTATGGTCTTTATGGAAAAGCTGCAGAAAACCTGGAAATCTTCTAATTAGAGTTCTCTTTAAACTACATTCTGAATCTAGAGTTGCAATAGCTAAAGGAGACCTAACAGTATAACACTAGAAGTTAGAAGGTTTTCGTAAGGCGAAACAGGAATTTAGATTGTTAAAGACCATTTCTATGGTCTTTATGGAAAAGCTGCAGAAAACCTGGAAATCTTGTAATTATGATTCTCTTTAAACTACATTCTGAATCTAGAGATGCAATAGCTAACGGAGACCTACCCTATAATGGATGCTTCTAAGCTTCATTTTTGCAACATTAATTTCACTAACTCATGTAAAGTTACTTCTCAGTGTGTAATTATGCTCTTAAAACTAAGTAACTGTCCAGCATCGTATATGCAGAATCAGGCTATATACTGAGAATGCTCTAAGGCCATTCTCCTTAATTTATGCATTCATGTTAATGGCCGAACCTTTATGCTATTCCATAGGAAAGAAATCCCATAAAATAAAACGCAGTGCGCTTTGAAAAGCTTGATGCCCATCTCACATTTCGCACGAAATCACACATCTATCTTGTAACCTACTTTACAGAAAGGATCTCAGTCCCTCAAAATACGTCACTTCATTTCACAGGCAGCACCAGAGGAAATAAATAAGCCCCGAATATAAATGATCGCCATTATTATTTTTTTCTTTCAAAAAGGAAAAAAAATTCCGAAAACAGTTTTCCCATTTAAAGAGTGCTCTGGAAAAAAGAAGAAATAATTACTTTAAAAAAACGTATATAATATCGGATCCATCCCTCGAATTTTGTCCTCATTGTCGAACGTTTTCGAGAGGAGTTTTAAATTTTCACGCTCGAAAGAACTTCTCATCAATTCGAAAAACTATTTTTTAATGAGGTCTCCTCTCTTCTCTCGAATGACAAATACGATTTTTATTGTTGTTGACGTTACCCACGGCAACGACGCATGCGCAGACTGACTCTCGCTCTTTTATGAAAGGGCGATCGATAATACTAGCTATAGGAAACTATTAAACCTTACCAATTTTTTTTATTTTCTTTGCTCCGTTCTACTCCTTTCTTCCGCCGTCGTTTTGATTTTAAATGAGTCTCTGCGAGCTCGAAGTGCATTTTTACTAATGATCCGTACGACTCCTTTTAAAATGTGCGTGCCTGGATTCTTAACGGGGCAGATGCTTTTCTCTTTCTCTGTGAAAGAGCCCGGGTTACTTTTGGAAAATAATATGCAGAGTATTTTCTCTATGCAAACAATTTTTTTTTTCGAATTTCTCTCTTTCGACATTAATGAGTTTCTGAGCTGTTTACCAAAGAGGGAAGTTTTGAAGATTATGGATTTTTGAGTACTTTCGGGGTTTGATGAACTGGAAAAGATACGGATTTTTTATATTTTTAATAAACAGTTTGGGTGTGTGTAACGTAAAAACAACGCGTTTGTCTTACGTGGAAATTGATTCTGGTTTTGGAAGGATAAATCGAACCGTGAAATCCTTTAATGTGTGGTACCGATCGAGCATCACGTTGCATTCGATGATGTCTTTTGAGTTACTCTTAAGTTTCAGGATTTAATTGAACGTTGATGAAAAAAAATCCTTCTGTGAAATTTGGCATTGTGTGTAGGAAAAGTAAAAATGGCGGTGTTTTAATTTCGAACTAGTTTTATTGGATAGCATTCGATATCAAACTACATAAAACTCAACCGATTGGAATAGATTAAACGAATGCTTATCCTAAAAAGAAAAATGACGAAATTTTAATTGTAAACTATTTTTTTTCGTTAAAACTACATAAAAATCAACCAATTAAAACAAAATAAATTGAATAATTATTGCGAAAAAGAGAAAAATAGTGAAATTTTAATTTTGAACTACAATATTCTCTACTTGGAATGCATTTAGGGATCAAACTATGTCAAACTCAACCGATTGGAATAGAATAAATTGGATGCTTATCAAGAAAAGAAAATGGCGAAATTTTAATTTCATACTATATTCCATTTAAAAAACATTACTAAATCAAACTACATGAAACAGAATAGAATAAATTAAATGCTTATCCTGCAGAAAAATAGCGAAATTTTAATTTTCCACTATTTTATAATTAGATAGCATCAAACTACAGTGGATCACAAAAGTGTTCCTGCATTTTCGAATTTCAATGAAGTGCTGCTCTATCCATTAATAAAAATTAACATTTCAGAATGGGAACTTTTTAATAATATCTATCTTAACTTGTTATTAATTTGTTCATAACGAAACTACATAAAATATTTTTAAAACGTAGTAAAACTTTTTTTTAGAAAGTCAGTAATAAAAAAATAACAAAAAATTACCTCACAAAAATCTTTGTGTACGCATTAAAAAATCTATAAAACTAGGAAATATTAAAATATTTCCGTAAGTTAGTACTTAGTTGGATATCCTATAGCCTTTACAACAGGTTTTAAGCGCCTGCGAATAGAGTTAGCTATGTTTATTTTTTTGTAATTTATGCATCAATGTTCCATCATTCTTCAATCAGTACTGTTTTTAGTTCCCTTTTCGTTTTAAAGTTGCGTCTTCGTACTCTAACCAGTAGTTCTTTTAAAATGTGTTTATTGTGTTTAAATCCGACGACGTGGTGTTTTCAGAACTTGTGGACGATTGTAGATACACCATAGGCGAACGTTGTGAGCCGTATGCTTAGGATCGTTATAGATAAGAAACTTATTTCCAATACCAAAATTTTGGGCTGAAAATTTTAAATTGTATTTAAAAATATTTAAATTAAGAACATGATTCATTATGCCATCAATAAACACCGAATTACATAGTCCCGATGTTGACTGTTCGAACTATGGGGTCCTCATTTTTTCTTCTCCTTTACAATTATTCGTCCATTAGAACCAAAAGTGTTAAATTTGCTTTACTTTGCATATAAGACATGATTCTAATACCTTTTGGGTTTATTTATTATTGATTTTAAGCCTAAGAGAGATTGAGCCTAAGCTTTCTATTTTTCGCACTTACAAAAACTTTTCTTCGGGGAGAGCGATTACTTAATCTAAATTTTTCAGTAAATTCTGTAGAAATTTCCGCAACACTCAAACGTGGATTTTTCACTCATTTTCTAACGATAAATCTCTGATTTCTTTGAGTTAACTTGCCGGACGACCTTTTATTACCTTATTTTCCATCCGATTTACTTCTTTAAAGCGTTTTATCAAAAACTGCACCATAGAATGGGATAAATTAACTAATTTAGCGATATTACGAACTGATTTAACACTACTATGATGAAATAATCAATTTTCGAATGCTGTTCGTTGTTTCCTTACTACTACGAGCCATTTTTAAATAATAAATAGAACATTATAAAATAATTATGGCTAAAATTTTTTAATTGTCGATCACCAAACGATTTTTTAAATGTCACCACAGTGCAAAAATAAGAAAAAAGCGATAGAGGATGACTTTTCATAAATTTATCATAAGTTGTTTCGATGTACGATCATTTTTGTGACATGTTCTTCCTATGCTTTCTTCAATTTTCATTTTTTTTAAAGAAAAAAAGTCATAGTTTTTTTAATGTTAGCTTTTATTTAGAATCAAATTGGTATGATATGAAAACCATTAGACCGTATATTTGAATTCAATTCCAGGCTACAGCGCTTTTCTACGAATTTTTAAGGTATACGAACACTTTTGGGAGCCACTGTACGTAAAACTCACTGAATTAATATGTTAAACATGCTTATCCATTAGATATCAGCCTTATCCATGTTTTTCTACTGATTTAACACGTATTTAAAAAGAGTAAGGAAAATTTTTAATGTCTCTAAAGTTTTAAATAAGTTGCTACAAAGGGAATGGTTTTTCGTTTTATAATCAATACTTTTGCTACTCGATAGCTCATTAGACCGGAATCTATTTACCTTGAAATGAGACATATTCTTAATTAGCAGTAAGATTCTTATTTTCGAGAATGGTAAGTAGTAGAGCAGTGTCAATAAACAACCGAACAAGCACCATGTTGCCTATTGCGACAGATGCCTTCGAGTTATAAGCAGCGCAGGTTCTATTAATGTAACTTACTCTGTATGTAACTTTTTTGTATGCGTATGTCCGTTGTTTGTCTCGTATATATAGCTCTTGTGCCTTAAACCGAAACGACCAACCAAAGGTTGACTCCCCAAAATGAAAAGTTTACAACTTCAGCTTGAACATGGTAGAATATACACTTTTTGAGTACACCATGTTACACAACCAACTTATATATATATATATATATATATATATATATATATATATATATATATATATATATATATATATATATATATATATATATATATATATATATATATATATATATATATATATATATATATATATATATATATATATATATATATATATATATATATATATATATATATATATATATATACATATACATATAATATATATATATAATATATATATACATATACATATAATATATATATATATATACATATAATATATATATATATAATATATATACATATACATATAATATATATATAATATATATAATATAAGAAATATATTAATATATATAATCATAACAATCTACATTTTAATGAAAAACTTGCGATCTGCAATTCATTGAAATTATACCCTCTTGTTTTGACCATTGAAAATTTATAAAAAATATTTTACATAATTTTCTATAAATATTAATGATTGCTGAATATATTTTCTACCATACATAACAATTTATATTAACCCTCCTGGTGTGTGGTAGTCTCAACGAGGTGTCTCGTCTATCAAGATCTCCCCACCTCTGAAAACTGACCATATCTTTTATCTCATAATCATAAAAAAACGGCAATCTCTTGATGATGAGATATATGTCGTCATTAGCAAAACTGGGCAGATCTTGGTAAACGATATAGTATCTCTACAAAACCAGTTCGTGTGTTAACAAACAAAAACCTTTTGATTTCTAATTTATCGGGACTTATATATAAGACCTTGCTTTATCCATCATAGAATATTCCAAATTTCATATATACTTTTGTAATACACGTTGATTTTTGGATGAGCGATGTTTTCCAGTTCATGATCAGTTCAAGTCACTGAAGGTCTTCAAAGAATGAAATACCTTCTAGTAGTGTCTCAACATTGAAACGTACCTAAGGATCCTCCTCTATCGTGTACTCAAAATACTACTTGAGACTCTAATGACCTTTTAAGCTGCAATACAATTAAGTTGCCGAACAAGAGGGCTGGCCCTCAAAATGGCCGAAACTCCAATCATTAGTTGGTCCCTGTCTGGGAAGCAAGGTTCAGGAATATGAATGGATATTCATGAAACTCTTTCATACATAATTTTCTTTAAATATCATTGGACACTAATGGTCTTTCCATTTGCAATGTATTGAACAATGTCTGTCTGTAAAGGACACGCCCAGACTAAAAAAACTTTTCAAAAAAAGATGTATTGAAATGTTTTAAATGAGTGTAGCATTCATCAGAATATATATATGAATCACATCCACCATTGTTGTTAATGTTCCTGAACGTTCCAAATGCTAGATCTTTCTGTCTTGAGGGATAGATATGATCTGCACGGTACAGTGGTGGAAATCAACAATCGGTTATAATATTTCCTCACGTCTATTTCCAAAATAGATCAAGTCACGGAATAGACATCCGACCTCGGGGAAACTAATCGAATGAATACTCATTCCAATCGCACATTCGAACTGTCGTTTCATCCATTATTATACCACCCGAAGGAAAAGCGGGCAATTGGATTCTTTCGTGTTTGGTGGCCATCCTAACAAACACACGCAGGTTGATCTTCCTCTGCTATTATTTTCACCTACGGAGTTTTTTATTGTTGCGAGAGCGTGATTTATTAGTTACGGATGTAGTTAGTTATGGGTGAATCGTAAAGCAGGCAGAAGAGGAAAAAAGTCCGATTCCTACTGTCCGCCCCTCTGACGGTTTTATTTAATTGCTTCTTCCTTTTTAATTGCTCTGCCCGACTTGCCTCATTTATCAAACGTGAATTAGAGGTGTTGGTTTAGGTTTTTCTTTATCTCTCTTCTCCTTCCTTTCCCGAAGGCTTCCAGGTTTGCAGAGCTCTGAGAAATTTCACAAGACAGAAATACAGAAATTCGCGATGTAATTTTAAATTGTAGGGAGTCTTGGAGATGGTCTTGATGACAGGAATTTATCAATTACATTTTTAATGGATGTTGTCAGAGAATTATTAAAGAATTAAATAATGGGCCACGATGACCTGGTTGGTAGAGTAGTGGATTAGAAGGCAGTGGGATACGAATTCGAAACTTGATTTTCGATTCGAATTAAAGACCGTCGGGGGTTGGTGCACATCAAATCTGTCATGGCCTCAAATTGTCAAATTGTCAATCTGTCATCCTCACGTTGACGTGGCGCGGTGTGGAAGTTTGAAGAGTGGATTACTCAGTTGGTGTTCTCGTCTACTCACCGTGGTTCAAAATAACGAGGTGTTGTCCTCGGATCTTGCTAGGAACTACCTACTTTTATTCAAATAAAATATATTTTTTTAGTTTGTTTATTAGAGGGCAAGTAAATAAAGACGTGTGATGAATGCAAGCTCTGCAATCTAGTGAATTTATTTTCCTGAGGTTTATGAGGGGTAAATGTACGTTGAATTTGGTTCGAAAATATTTTGACCTATCAAGTTGTAAGAATACTAAGACTAGCCTTATTTTACCATGCATACACTAATCATTCTGAGATCTATTTGACGTATGTAGATCCAGTCATCAGTATGACTAAGGTAACCAGTCACTAGAATGATTAGGGTATCCAGTCACTGTTACAGTTTTAGTACCCAGTATGGCAATCACCAGTTGAGTCATGATGACCCTACACTAGTAGGGTCATGGGTACTCAGTAACCAATACGGTTATCATCAGTAATGTAATCACCAGCATAGTTATGGTACCCAGTCGCTAGAACTGCTATGGAACCCAGTCAGTAGTTCTGTTATGGTACCCAGTTACTAGTACTGTTATGGTACCCAATCACCAGTTATGTTATGGTACCCAGTCACTAGTACTGTTATGGTACCCAGTAACCAGTATGGCAATCTACAGTATGTTTGTGGGAATCAGACAAAAGACCACCATATAAACCAGTATATAAGATGATAAATTACTAGGTCACACCCAAATAAGGTCACAACTAGTCATAGCGTCCTTTCATACGTTCCGACATTTCTGGGCATAAACCTAAAGATTTCATAGTTAGTTTTTAAGTAGTTTGTACCTAAGTACCGAAAATAAATTTCTAGTTACACAGTTAAACTCAAAATTTTCATTATAAAACATTTTGGCCTTGATTGAGTCATCAGTACCCAGTAGCTAGAACTGTTATGGAACCCAGTCACTAGTACTGTTATGGTACCCAGTCACTCGTACTGTTATGGCACCTAGTATTTTTGTAGGAACCAAACTAAAGACCAGCATATAAGATAATTAATTACTAGGTCACACCCAATTAAGGTCACAACTAGTGACAGCGTCCTTTCATACGTTCCGACATTTCGGGGCATAAACCTAGAGATTTCATAGTTAGTTTTTAATTAGTGTGCACTTAAGTACCGAAAATAAATTTCTAGTTGCACAGTTAAACTCAAAATTTTCATTATAAAACATTTTGGCCTTGATTGAGTCATTTCAATGCACTCACTCGATTACATTACTTTGCTTTTGGAGACGATAATCAGTCTCACGTTTGAGATACTTCACGCTTATATTTTGCTGATTTACGGTGCTTTTATTGGAAAATATTGGTTGGCTTTGAGTTTTATGATGCAAGGACCATATTTGGCAAAGCTGCACCAAACATAAGACGCAATGTCAAGTAATTGTTAACAGAAAATAAATAGAGAGGGAGAGAAGAACTGTAGAGAAAGATCGATTTGGCATCTTGGGGTGGGTAACAATTTTTCCAAAGGCAGTAAGCTCCATGGACCAAAGAATAATCGCTAGGGTACCTTGGATTCATGAAACTCATACACATCTAAAGATGTAACCCTGAAGGTGTTTTGAAAATATTCCATTAGAGCTCTAAAATTAGTTTGGTTTAAAAGGGATTAAAAAATATCGAAAAATATTTTGTTCCATGTATTTTTATCTTAATTTTGCATTCCAATCCACACATGCAACCTTCCTTCAAATACAATTAAAGGTACTTTAGCAGATTTTTATACATGTGCTGTAATTATTAGGAAATTTCCTGATCATCAACCAAAATAACAATAACAAACTAAATCCGTCACATTAAATGAATCTACGCCAGGCCTCGAAATAGATTTTTCAATATAGGTGCACATTGTGCACCTAAGTTTTTTAATTAGGTGCACAAGGTGCACTGCGTGCACCTAGTGGGAAAAAATTAGGTGCACAATTATATTTTCATGTGCACAGTGCACCTGTGCACCCGGGTATTTCGAGCCCTGATCTACGCGTTAATTAGTTGATGAACTTTAATTCATACTTCCATGTTAAGTTATTAAAAGCCGAATTTCCCATTATTCTGTATGCGATCAATGATAAAACAAAACTTGGAGATACCTAACAATATATTGTCGTATATGTACTTCACACCAATAATGAATACACCAGCTGCAGTGAGTCTAAAAATGAAATAAAACGAACCAATGCGTTATAGCATACCTATTTGTCTTAGAACACGTTTCCTCTAATCTTATAATTGAGCAAACGTGAGCTACTGAAAATATAATTCACGAAAAATCACGATTTTTGTTCTGATATAATTTTTTGCAGCAGCATTTGAAACGAATAACACTGCACGAAATTCAAGTACGTTTAAACGTTTTCGTGACGAAAAGATAGAATTAAGAATTGTATCCATTATTAAGAATTAATTGAGCTATATACGGCCATATTAAGATAGCATAAAATTTCTGTGTATACCTATATGTAGAGTAGTTCGTAAGTTCTTTATTATTACACAGAATTATTACGAGTTTGCGACGCATTCGTGTTTAGAAATGGTCTTTAAATAAGAGCAAGAGTGGTCAAACCAATGGAGATAAATGCGATTTTCCTTGCACCATTTTTTTGTATATTTTTATTTATCCACAATATGATTTGAAATTCTAAAAATTTGTTTTTTAGTGTTCGACAATAAAACGTTTTGTAAATTTAGAAAATTTTAATCTTCGCATTTCAAAAAAAAATAAAAGTGCAATATGGGTTAGGCCTTTTGCAGTTTGGTGTTTGAAAAATGTCAGACATGACTGTTGGTTAGGTTGCTTATGCCACCCACTTCCACATAGTGATAAATTTATATCGTTGTTTTAATGACAAATCACAATTTTTCAACTAGATTTTATTCCAAATTAGATTAACAAAGTTATTATTTTAAAATAGGTAGTCTAAAATGATATTCCATAAAATTAAACTTGAAAACTCCGCACAATTGCTCTCCACCCGATTAGCGTGGACCTCGTTAAAAGATCTAAGACTGATTTGAGAATTTAAAAAAAAAAGTCATAGTACATGTGAGGGGGACATAAGCCATGAGTTAGAGAAGATCCTTTTCCTTTTCTACACATACAGTTTCCGTTAGGGTACAACATTTAGAAAGGGTTCCAAGATTTGCGATGTTCTTTCTTGTAAGTCCAGCTCATGAAATGGTACATCATCCTGGTTTGTATATTTCTATTTCAAGCAAAAGGATTTGAAGCTGTCAAACCTTAGTCACTGGATTTTCAGCCACTCCACCTTTTCTTTGGTCTTGTATGTCATTTTTAACGTTATGTTGTTTAGCAAACGTTATGAATTAAAAAAGTGCTCCTTCATTGCAAGAGTATGGAATGTTTTTTTTTACTTTCGTGCACTTATCACTTTCCAGTCATTGGGAACGTAAATATTGAGATGATACTTTTTGTTTTTCTACCAATCTAAAATCCTGATCACAGGGCAGGTAGGAATATCCACTGCTCAGAAATTTGTGATCAGTTTGAAAGACCGTAAAGTCGGGACTTGCAGTGATATAATTGCACATCAAAAAGAGCTTTATGTTCCTATTTTGCTCCTCTCAAAATTGGTCCGAATACATTGTTAGTTTAGTTTGAACAAAATATTTAATGTAATTAATCAGGCAAGAGCCGATTTCTTGGATATATATATATATATATATATATATATAATTTCAAGAACACAAGAATTTCCAAAAAAATTCCAATAAAAGTCTTAAAAAATGATAAAAAATGAAGAAATGTTGGTGGATCAGGGCGTCATCAGGGAGGAGCCTGACCCAAACAACATAAAATGGTGTTTTCTACATATGAGCAGCATTAAGCTGAAAAAATTTCTCATACACTCCCCCGTGTGGGATACTGGGGAGTATACTGGGGGAGTGTATGAGCAATTTTTTCAGCCTAATGCTGCTCATATGTAGAAAACACCATTTTATGTTGTTTGGGTCAGGCTCCTCCCTGATGACGCCCTGATCCACCAACATTTCTTCATTTTTTAAGACTTTTATTGGAATTTTTTTGGAAATTCTTGTGTTCTTGAAATTATATTGCTTACCATGCTATGTCTGCAGCTTCAGCGCGCATGCATGGGTAGTTTCGCGTTTCGGTTTCTGGTTATTGCACCCCGGCTGTTTTTTTTTTTTTTGTATCTTTTTTGGTTATATTTTTAGTTATTTTGTGTGTGTTATGTAAAATGTTATTTTGTATATTTTATGCTATTATATATATATATATATATATATATATATATATATATATACTTTTTGGTGTGTACGGGCCTTAGGGACCCGAGGTACTTGTGTGATCTGTTCCTTTCACATTGGGTTTAAAGTCTTCAGTAAACAGGGAAGTACCGCCCCCCAGGATACCCAAGCTAACTTTTTATTTTTTCATACCTCTACTCTGTTGCAAAATGCTTCTCTTTTCTCTTTTATGATATTTTGTACTTCATGTCGCCTTGTATTATTTGGTCTCAGTTTGACCATATACGGTCCTCGCGTAATAAAGTTTTAAGACAGTTGTATAGTTTTATTTTATTGTAAGAGATGCAATCAAACAAAATTCGAGAAAAAAGAAGACTGAAGCAAAAGAAGTCAGTTTTTAGCGGTGATATCACTGAAACAAACAAAAATTCATGGTATTTGATGGAATCCCAGTGGTTATCTATTGATCTGAATTTACGAATTCCTCAAATATTTTCTTGCTTAATCTAGAGAAGATGTATTGTGGATTAAATATGAGAGTAATCATAATATTGTAGGCTTAAAAGTGAAACACACTAAGTGTTAAATAACAGTTCTGATAAATCTAAGGGGGAAATTCTACTCATTCGGTCTTTCTCGGGAAGAAATCCAATCTTCATACAAAAAATAAGTAATGTAGTGGACTACACGCAGGTCTAAATATATATCCCCCCCCCATTCCTGGTAAAGAAAATCTATGAAACCATACCTCGAAAATTGGTGTGTTTCACTTGTAAATCGACAATACATTGCTTTTGTACTACTTGAAACCTAAATAAATTGCAAACATAATTTTAGTAATTTTGCATAATTTTAGTTAGTTTTTCAGTGTGTTTTGCCGCACGTTACTAATTTGCATATACTATTTTGTGAATGCTACAATAGTTTTTACTGTCTTTCATTCCAGTGTAACATCGTATAAAATAGGTTCGATTGTGAAATTTCTGTGTGGTGTACTTTCTGAATACTAATCTTTCACTCAACCTTTCGCACGTTTGTGTGTGTATTTAAGTTCTCAAATACTTCACATCTTGAATATTTTACACAGTTAAGCACAGTAAAAAAACACTTTCAATAAAAAATATTTGCAACTAGCAATAACGCATCACATATTAAAGTTTTCAAATAAAATATTTAGCAACATTAAATTAGTTCTTTGTAGGCTCAAATAATAGAGCCAACAGAAATTGTATAACCTTATACTATACATTGCTTTAACTTCAAAAATACTGACATGCAAATAAATTAAACAAATAATTAAATACTTGCAATAAAGACACAAGTTTTCCTTCTCTGTCAACATTTCAGAGCATTTGTATTCCTACGTTCCAAACACAATTCTTTAGTTTAATCTGCAAATAAATATTAAACCATTAGGGAAACAGTTAATGACTACGAAATTAACACGCATATCATATTTGCATGCACACAAAACAATAATTGCTCAAAATATGTAATTATAATTAATGCAGCACAAATATATTCAGTTCGATTCTAAATGATTATGTACAAAAATTCCCGAAACAACGGAAAATGTAATGAAATCAATATTTTTCGGCTACTAACATTAATTACCGCCATCTTTTAATTTAGATATCTGTTTTCCTCTTTGATACCTTCCTCCTGAGCCCGGATGTTAAATAATTAATCACTGAGCTAGAATAGTGTAGGAGATTTCTCAGGGGCTTACGCCATGGCGTTTTGACATTGGAGGAAATTTCATTTTCTGCTGATTGCATACACCTCGTTTATCATCAAGCATTTTTGTATTGTTTTGCAACATTCGCGAAACTTGATATAATTTAAATATTTAATTATCAGAATGCATTGAATGGTTGAAGCTAATTTTTCCTGTTTGTTAAATCATTTTTCAATTAATACTATTTAAAAGCATCAAGTATAATTCCATGGAATTTTGTGAGCTTAATTAAGAAATTGGTATTCAAAAAATTTTAGTTTTGAAACTGTTCACATATGTTTTGAGTGTAAGTAACAATACATTAAAAGTTTCTGTTAAATGCACCTGTAAAGTGTACGCCAATCTATAATATTTTAATTCGTATCGCTCAAATATATGTCACTTCAGCGCATTTGCAATCAATTATTGTCAAATAAATTATGTATTACATATGAAATGGATATGTTTGCAGATACATGAATGGAGATTTTGTTAAAAATTAGCTTAATAAATGGTAGGTAGTTGAATTGACAACGCGCTGGAGTAACACAACCGGCTATTTGCGATCTATCTCCAATGAAAAGATCCCAGGACATTTTTCGTTAACTTAATTTTGAACCACTGTCCCAGTAACAGGTCAACACCTGAGCTGGCATCCCATTCTCTAAAATTAGACGCCAACGTGAGTACATTTGAGGCTTAACATTCACCAACGCCCACATATACGGCAATCTTTGGTTGGATCGAGTTTCGAATTCGCAACCCTCCAGTTGCTAATCCGCTACACTTGCAAACGGAATATCGTCGCCCCCAAAAATGACCTACGAAGTCAAGAACAAGTTGATAAATTCGTCGATGGCCATTTCGGTAGAGCAAAACGTCCAATATCATCACTTGTCCTGATGATAGCGAACGCTTTGCTCCACCTAAATTGTTATTAACGATTTTACCTTTATCATTTTAGTTTTTAATTTTTGACAAATATATTTGTATACAGCTGAACAATAGTATCTGAGTTATAACAAAACAGATTCAACTCTGCAAAATTCTTCAGAGGGTCATTTTCTAATTAACATAATTATGGATTATAATGCATAATTATATATATATATATATAATTATATATTTGTTACCGCTAAAGCTCGAAAGCCGTTAATATGCACATTGCATAGCTAATCTGTAGATTAACTTATTTGCTTCTTTAACGTGCGGAATCAATAGCCTAGGTTATCCTAGGTAACTCTTTCCTCAAGAAGCTGTATTGAACCCTCAGAGGGCCTACCGAGAGTTTCCTTCCACTTTGACCTTAACTCCTCTGCAAATAAGAACACTCATCTTGATGTCTATCTCCGACAGATGGCCCTAGAAATTATTGACGGTATTCCTGAAGATGCCATACAAGTCTTCACAGACGGCAGCCGAACAGACAATCTTGCAGGAAGTGGAATTTATATTAAGACTCCTACTCAGGATTTTACTCTTCAGCAGCGAAATCCTGATACTTGCTCTGTGTTTGGAAGTGAACTACTGGCAATTAATGAGGGGCTTGCTGCTGTTTTAACCTATGATAGTGACTTTAGTGAACTGTGGATCTTGTCAGACAGTCGTAGCTTGCTACAACATCTGAATGAGTGGATTTCAGTAAGCGATATTACTAGCATTGCTATACTTCTAAAATTGAAATCACTTTCTCAATATCACGACGTACACCTTCAGTGGATTCCATCGCATGTGGACATACATGGCAATGAAATCGCAGATGGATTAGCAAAAGAGGGTTCAAAGAGTGTCTCGATCACTTCTACTTCTCTAACATATCAAGGACTCTACTCCAATGTAAAACAAAAACTCAATACTTCATGGCGAACTCCACCCACGCATCACTGGTACTGCAGAAAAAGTCCTGGTACTCTACTAAACATCAAATGTGACAGAAATACGCAAACCACCTTGGCCAAACTTGCAAGTGGACATATAAAGTGCCTTTCCTTCGTGGACGGTTCAAAAACCTACCAGACCTGCAGGAAATGTTATGGTGATGAGGCGTCGCCTGAGCATGTCCTCCAGTGTCTTGGACTTACAAAGCACGACATTACTTCTGACCCTTTGACTGTAAGGGACTTTTTATATGTCAACAATCTATTGGAGCTCGTCTGACTTCTGTCAGATGAGTGGGATTAGAAACAACAACAACATCCTAGGTAATGTACACATTAACGGCTTCGGTATCGTTAAAGTTCAAAAGTTTGTTTCTCTCATTTCCTTCCCCTACACCTTCCCCCTCACCCTCCAATTTTAGTATTAGTTTAGCTTTTATAACCTTTGATGGCTTTTATAAACTTGGTACTAAAACGGGTATTTTAAAACAGCCTATTTTTTAAATGGCCCAGAAAAGAGCCCTTGTTTTAGACATTTGAAAAGAAAGTAGCGCAGTGAACTATAATTATTCATTATTTTTTTTTCAATAAAATTTCATCTGATAGCGTTATAAATTCAATTGAGCTTGGGTTGGTGTGGAAGTTTGGAGAGTGGGGTGCAAGCTCAGGTGTTGCTTCCTCATCTGACCGTGGTTCAAAATTACGAGGTGTTGTCCTTGGACCTTTCCCTTTGTGGATTGATTCCGGATTGTCATCTGTCCGTGGTGAAACATACCGTGCTGTTCTCGGATCTTTCCCTTCGAGATTGATCCCGGACCGTCGCAGATTGCCCGTTGTGTTGCTCCTGTGCGATGTTAATTCAACTATATATCTATCTTTTCCTCACATTCCTTTTGAAACTTTACTACTCTCCTGTGTTTTGCTTTTCTTCCCTCGTTGTCTTGTGTTTGGTGCTGCCTGGCTATATATGGCACTTACGCAATAAAAACCATAACCAACCAATGCTTTGTAACCAATGCTTTTAAACATAACAATCTTACCGCTCAATACTTTCACAGCCTCTTCGTTCACATACTGTTGGGTCCCGAATTTTCAGATTTAAGTGTTAAGTCTTGCTAGACATTTGTGGACACAAGAATACTCGGTCCCGAAGTCATGATGTGAGGATTTCTCATATGACCGTAACCACCATCAGTTCAAAGTCGAGCTGCCAGATGTTACGGGGTGAGATTCCATAATCCAACTCAGGACTGCCAAATTATGCTCTTTAATCAAAATTATCTAGTTTAGATTAGGTTATATCTCGTTTTTAAGCACATGTTATAAATAATAATATTCTCGTTTGATACTTAAATATCAAGCTGTGCTCTAGATAGGCAAGGGAGTTATTCGTTAATTGCTTTAAAAATTATTTAATTTCCCTTCAAATGGCTATTCATATCCTTATAATGATTCTATCGGCTGTCAGATTGTGGGAACTAAACATTTACTGACTTGTCTGTAATTCCTAAAATGGTCAAATTAGGAAAGAAAATACTAAGTTAAAAAAATATTGGCAAGTGAAAGTAAAGGTAATACAAAAAGGTAAAATCTTATGTAATTAAAATTACAAACTTGATCGAAAGCATTATGAACTGTGTATTAACGAAGCTTAACCAAAGTTGGCTCTGAGCCAACTTTGTACTTGTCCAGTCGGTAGGTTGGTAAATTCAATTATACTAACCCAATCTGTCAAACACAAGACAAACAGTGTCAAGTAATACATGGAAGGTTTGGATGATTCAGGAAGGAGAATACACCCAGGGATAAATGAATCCTGTTCCACCTACAACTCGCAGGTTTCTAGCGAAGTGTACAACCCCCCACGATGGTCCTTTAGGACTTGTATGCAACCTTTCTTGCTATGAAATTGTTCGCTAGTTTATAAATTATTAGTTGAGCTATTTACTAATTTCTGTACCATTATCTTTCCATTTGCTTTTAATTCTGAAATATTCATATATGTTGGCAAAATATTAAAAAAAATTAAATCTCTCCGTACTCGCATCCATAAATTTCTATGATGAAATAAAACCCTTAAACACACACAAAATTTTGTCCCGCCCTATAAATCATTTCTTTGTTTTCCCTAAAACCAGGATCAACTATTTTCATAAATTTAAACAAGATACACATTTTACCATCCATAAATTTGGATAAGGTACATCATAAACCCTAAATCAACCACCCGATGCGACTTCTGGCAAATCAAATGTTCTTCTTTTATTTTATGAAAAGCCTTAGATCTTATTTTTCAAACAGAATCGGCGTAAGTGCAAGTTATATTCATCCTTGCATCATGGCATTATTTGGAAGAACTCCACCCCTTTTTCGCATCTCGGAACGAATTATTTCATTATCGGCATTGAAGTAATTCCTGAAATAAAATGCTATCAAATTAAAACATATCCAAACTAATGAGCTTTTCCAAATTAATCTCTTCATAAATTTACAAATATTGCTTTAAATTTGAAAGAAACCTTAATGTTTCAATGAGGAGGATTAGCATAAATTGATTTTTATCCTTTAAAATCCATACAAATTTTCAGATTACTTTAATAATTATACTTTTAAGTTATTCGGCACTACCTCTGAAAAATAAAGATAATGGAAATAATTATAAGTTTGTATTTTACACAACCGTTTAATCCCTTAAAAATGCATCCAATATTAAAATAATGAAAACTGGATTCATTAGTGTTAATTAATTCGAAAAAGTTTTAATTTCTTCAAAATCTACGTGTTTAAGAGGTAAAAAATAGTTTAGAACGCACATATTATTCTTAAGTCCCGCTCAATGTAATTTGGTATTTTATACCCGGTCTTAGTAATTTGGATTACTTTTGACAGTAGAAAAATGAGTGTTATCTACAATAGCTATGCAGTCTTGTTTTGCCACTGAAATTCTGATTCCTGCACAAACTCCAGCATTCCTTTGTGTTCTCTCTCCTTTAAGCAATTAATTTTTTTTAATTCTACCAAAATAAATACCGTGAACCCATTAAATTATTTACCAAAAATAACTTTAACATCAGATAAGCAGATAATTGAACTGAGCAATTTATTAATCGTCCATTTTTGAAAATTAAGAAAATATTTAAAGCGTAGTATATGTAAAGAGCCATGGCTTTAATTTAATAAATTTAAACGGATATAAAAAAGTTTCATAAGTTGTCTTTTCCATTGTGAGTAATTAATTGTAAAATCAATTGGAGATTAAAAATACTATTAAATCTATGCATTTTTCAATTAGTTTCAAACCATTTGTTGAATTTAGTCGCAAATATTGTGTTATAATTTTGAACGCAAGCGTTAAATGTAAAAAAAACGCTTGAGCTTAAAAATGAACCAATATGAATTTTAAAAATAATAGTGTTTACTCTCTACTCCTTGTTACAGTAAATACCCCAACGAAGTAAGAGTAAAAAATACTTATTTAAGAGGCATGGGAATTAATCAAACAAGTTCAATGTAAAATATTATAATAGTATTTCTATCAAAACATGGTTTAATTTAATTCAAAGTATCTGAAAGTCAAAGTCTATTATATGCTTCGTATAAAATGTCACATGAAATTTTAGAATATTTTTATTTATGTAGAATTCAAGACCAGAAAAAATTAAAAAATGTATTTTTACGCTTAAACTTCATTTTTAGTGATACGCTCTTAAAACTAACTCAACATTATGGCATAGTAACAGCATTGTTTCTCCGATTTGTGGTTATGTAAAACACCGGAGAAAATGTAGCATTGCCATTGTCTAAAAAATACCCTGATATTTTCCAATATAGCAATTCGTTCAGTGATACATATTGGACGAATTCTTATTACAGTTTTCTATTATGACACCTTTACACTACAAATTCAAAATTCATTGTTTAGTTATTCACTCACTAAATCGATCAGAGAATTTTAGATGGGAAAAGATCGTTAAGAAATATTGAACAGTTTGAAGACACGCATCTGTAACATTGTAAGAGGAAAATATCGTGCGAGGAACAAAGTTTTAACAAAAACAGTTTTAGTTATACTAACATAGGAAATAAATTAACTTAAAATTTGGGAATGTTTTAAGCTTGTTTGTTTCGCTGTGTCCCATACCTACCCTACTGTATTGCTTCATACCAACTTCTTAACTTAAACATCACATACCAACTTCTTAACTTAAACATTACATACCAACTTCTTAACTTAAACATTACATACCTACTTCTTAACTTAAGCATTACATACCAACTTCTTAACTTAAACATTACGTACCAATTTCTTAACTTAAACATTACATACCAACTTCTTAACTTAAACATTACATGCCAACTTCTTAACTTAAACATTACATACCAACCGTAATTTACAAGTTTTAACTGCAATTTACATGTTTTAACTGTAGTTTACATGTTTTAATTGTAATTTACAAGTTTTTAACAAAAACAGTTTTAGCTGTACTAACATTGGAAATAAGCTAAAATAAAATTTGGGAATGTTTTAAGCTTGGTATGTATTGCTGTTCTTCATACATATCCTACTGTATTGCTTCCATTTTCTTAACTTAAAAATTACATGACTTATGACTTTTTACTACATTTTTAACTTAAACATTACATGACTATGACTTGTTTTTTTAATTATGTGTATGCGTATGTAAATAACATGTAAATTACATACCAACTGTAATTTACATGTTATTACGCATACACATACGCGTTTTAAAAAAGGCTTCAGAACTACAGTTTGGCTACTAACACCACGTAATGTTAATTGTAAAAAGTATCTGAAGGAATAACACCTTCTCAAAAAATATCGGATTGTTGGTAGCCGGGAAATGAAACATTACAAGTTTTTCAATTCTAACGAAAACTCCTTTTCACACCTAATAGTGACAAGCCCACCCCAACCTTTTTAACTTCATTCTAGTCTGAGTGTAGAATTTCTTTTGTAATGCAAAATGATTATTTCTTAAGAGAATAATACTTGATGGTCTTCATAAAATTTGATACAGAGTTAAGTACAATTTGTGATTTATAAGAGAAATAGAAGTGAGCTGAGTAATACATTTAACAGTTAAGGTTTGTACAATCTCTTAAGACTTCAATTAATTTTCGAAAAATTGAACTCAGGATCTGCATTTGTAGTTTATAATTGTAAAACTGCTTCGGCCTATTTTTAATTTAATTTTATGTGTTAGAAGAGTATCTACCGTCTTGTAAGCGAAATTATTTTTCGGTGAAGATGTCCTATTGGGGTTCCTGTTTGTATTTAGAAAATTTGTTTCAAATTGATTTTAGTCATCTTTAAAATTATCAACTATTTAGTTTCGCGTCAGTTCATCAGTAGAGAAAAGCAAGTGGTTAAAAAGAGCACTTAAGTTGTATCAATAAAAAATTCTACTGATATATTATGTAGTGAGTAAAAAACTTTGTATACAATATATCTGTACCTTGAAGGAAAAAAGAAACATTGTCCAACTTCACTGATTTTGAGTGATGTCCGCAAATTTTGTCAATGTAATAGAAATTATAGCAGAAAAGGTGCCTATGTGTCCTCCTATCAACACATTATGAGTGAATTAAAACATTGGAAAGTACTTTTGTACGCTGTACTAAAAAAAATGATAATTGCTAAATCATCCGTTACCAAAACTTTCAAAATGGACATTGACCCTTCAAAGGTACAAAGGTTCAGATTAAACAGCGTTTTACGTATTTACAAAAATTACCCTAACGAAAACATTTTAGAGTTTCATATAATTCAATGTAGATTTCTTCAGACTTTCTACGCAGGTTAATTTATAGAGCTTATTAAAAAACACCAGATTTTCTATATGAATTTTTCCAAAATTCTCTTCAGCTTTTTCGTCAGGGTAGGAGGCACAACCGAATCGTATTTGTAAAATGCGACAAAAATCGAATTAACCCGAAGTCAGTGTTCGATAGGAATGGAACGCATGTGCGACGTACCTACATGAGGAGATAAAGAACTTATCACAGTATCAAATAGGAATAACTTTTTATCATTGAAAAATTAAGTAAGGTCTTATATAAATTAATAAGTTGTAAAACACCTCTGGCGTCGAATGTTGGCGTGATGAGGAGGTTTGAAGAGTGGAAGGGGGTGGCAGCTAAGGTGTGACCACGTCATTGTGTGATGTTGTCCTCAGATCTTTCCTTTTTGGGATTGATACCGGACCGCTGCTAATAGCCTATTGTGTCGCTCCAGTATGACATTAATTAATCATCTACCCTCTGATGGCGATGCAAAAGTTTCAATTGGCGGTGTACGTCCTAGACATGCTCAATAGGATTCAGATCTGAGTATCTCGTTGGCCAGATAAGGATACGTTAATTGCAGTACTCTGGAAGATAAGGAATATGGAGCGTCATCTGTTTTATATAATTTGCCTCCTGGTGGCATGAGAACATTCGACCCCAGGTCACAACGTATATCACAATGTATCAGAATCCAAGGAACATTTATATCTCACTAATTTATGATCTTATGTAATTCGACAATAATAAAGTCCACCACACATGCTAAGTTTCATTCCTATCGAACTCTAGCTTCAAGGTGTTTCGATCTTTTTGGTATAGAGTGTTTATTTGTTCCAAAGAAGTTATCTCAAAATTATTTTAGGTATTCTATATTTTCCATTATTAAATATTTAAGCATTTAAAATTGTCTCAGTTGCTTTTCAAAATAAACCATTTTTTAAATTCACATGTTTGTTTCTTAGGTTTCGTGAAAGTTTTTTGATGACTTGGAATACATTGTGTGCATATGCTTCTGTAGTACATGGTCTATTAAATTAATTGGTTGTATTAAAAATCGAATTAAATAAATCTTCACTATCAAACTTTTCTTTACTTTTTGGCCTATTTTTAAAATTTTGATTACAAATAATACCAAAACTCCAATCATCGTTTGGTGAAAGAAGTGTAAACCTAACTACAATTCCAATGTAGCTAGTTTTGAAAAACTATTTCCTGTAAGCCATATCTTGTATTACAAACCATTTACAGTCGGAATAAATACAAAATATATTGCCCAGTTTCTACAGTTATAATTTTCTAAAAATGATCGTATGAGACAGGAGTTCAAAAATTTGGAACTGAAGACTTATTCGGTTTTTATGAATTTAGTACAGGCTATATTGATAGACACTTCTACACTATCTTACACTCCTCGAATCTTTCCCTTCGGGATTAATCCAAGACCTTCACCAATAGCCCATTGTGTTGAGTCAGAGCGACGTTTATTTAACTACCTAGCTTCTACAATAATATAACCAGCCAGATTAAATATTGACTTCATGAAACCATAACAATAGGGCTTCGTCTGACGATCAAAGCGAGCAACTAATACCTGACATCAAAATTTGATGATTAGAATAAATCTAATACGTGTACTAAAGGTAGAATACAAGTAAAATTAAAAACAGCCTCAGACAAGAGACGAATACTTTTTAACATTTCATTCAATTAATAATGAATTGACGAAGTAAAGGATATCATGAAATGTAGATAAATACAGTATATCTATTATGTTTAATAAAATCTATAATATTTTAAAAAGTTTCGCGTTCGTGTTTACTACTAAACATTCAACGAAATTAAATAAAAATAATTAAATATAACCATTCGTACACATCCCCTAAACAAGCATCCAATATTTACCGCAACTTAGTACATCAAATCACCTTTCATTGAAATCTGTTTGACAAACATATCATACATAGTATTCTTTTAATAAGGACCCGCAAAGGATTGACAAATATTTACCAAGACTTATTGTATCAGAACTCGTAATTTCGACGGCTCAATCACAAAGAGCCACCAACTCAAATCTGTCGGTGGAATTTCACTAAAGATGCTTTACATGACTCTTAGAGCAAAAGGAAAAGAAAGTTCATTTTAAGCCTTGATTCGCGCGGCTGAATTTCATATTATACTTAAATTGAATCCCTATCGCAAGCAAACCTCACTTGTTCCTCCATAAAGGGAAATATATCCGATTCACATTTAAATAATATTTACTCTCTATTGAAATTGTAATGGGATGGAACTATGGTTTGGCGACTACCTGTGAAACGTAAGGAATTCCGTTAGATTCATATTTACTTGGATCTCGTTTGACATTTTATACCGACGTGTGTTTTGTTTGGCTGAAAAGGAGTGGCATCAGATTGTACAATTATTGTGAGGCTTTCAATTCGGTGTTGGCATTCAACGCCATCCGTTGGGAGCCCGGATGTAGAGAATGGAATTGCGTTTGGCTTTAATGGTGGAATTTTTCGCTTCACGAAATGGCAACGGTAGAGTTGGATTTAGTTGTAGATGTGTACATTGCATTTGATAATGCGAATGCATCGGGTATAATTTTGAGTTTAGAACATTTTATTATTAGTTTGTTCGAATTTATTATCGTTGGCCTTAATAGTAGGTAGGTAGTTGAATTCGCGTCGCAATGGAGAACACAATGGGCCTGTGATCAATTCCGAAGTAAAACATCCGAGGAAGGTACCTCGTCGTTTTTAACCATGGTCAGATGATAAGATCAACATTTGGATGCCACCCCACCCTACAAACTTCCTCACCACGCCAACGTGAGGACATTTGGCATTATGGGAAGGCTGCTATAAATTTATAAATGTATAAAAATAAATATATTTATAAATTATTGAACTCTCTAGAATGATTGGAGCACATATATAATAAAATATAATTTCGTTTGACGGTACTATAAAATCTGAAGAGTACAAAGGGTATCACGTAAAAATATTCAGCGTGTATCTATTTATAGTGGTTTAACAATCACAGCGTTATGTGATTTCCGATTAATGTAGTACAGATTTCTCTACAGCATAATGGTATGGTTAAATAACCACATCTATCGGTTGAAAGAAACATAAGAAAAATTATATTGGTAAATAAAAGGGATTGTTTAGAAGTCATACAAGAAAGACTACAGGCTGCTGAACTTATATATGCATGTTAGCCCTTCGGATGGCTAAATAGTATTAAGTAAAAGAAATTAGACATTCGGAATTGAAAGTTATTTATCAGATATTTTTGTTAAATATTGACTAGCTTGAATAGTGGACACTTATTGAAGCGAGATTTTCCAAAATCATGATCGTATTTGTACTGAGTGCTGAATCAGGTTATGAAGTATAAACTTTTGTACATCACTTCCTCAGATCCTGCTTGACTAAACATAATGACAAATAGCATTTGTGCATCATGTAAAAAAAAAAGATAAAATGAACTTATATATTTACAGCAATTAAACTACTGATATTGCAGTGGCAACTTCGAAGGATATCCTAATCCGCTGTTTTGTATCTTCTCCAGACTAAAGATACCCCAGCTAAGTTGAATCCAACTATCAAAAGGCAATTCAATGTTAATGTCGTATTTCTTGAACTGTGCAAGATGCAGATCAAGCTAACGAAATTTGTTCCTACGTATTCCTACATTCCTCTTGTGTTTGACCAATGGTTACTCTTACGCCTAAAACAACAAAGCAGCCATCCTCTGGTGCATGAAACCGGCCTGGTACACGAGTGGTAAGTGCTCTAGTGGTTCGGAGTCTAAGTTCGAAACCTTTTAAAGACAAGGGTGTTCGTAGTGACTCGAAATCAGTTTTAAGCAGCACGTCATGGGATATCAAACTCTTGTGCATAAAATATCGTTGAGCAACAAACCGAATCTAATGCAAGAAAGTATTTTGTATAGGTCTCGTGTGTAACCAAATAAGACATCTTCCATTTATGAAACCCGGTGTACCCGAGTGAATTGTCTTCCCTTCTGTTTCACCCAAAGTCCATCCTGTTTTCTTTTTTTTCCTCCCTCGTTATTGTCTTGTGTTTGGCGCAGCTTCGTGAACTGCCTTTGCGGCATAACACCCCAAAATAACCAACCAACCTTTGAGATACATGATTTTCTTTGTCGTAAGAAATGCTATTAATCTAAGCATAATTTCTTATCTGTTTTTTTTTTCTCTGAGGTCCGCTTGATTCAGGAAGTTTGCCCACTGCGATGGCAGCCAGAGAGCTGTAGACGGCGTAGGCTCGATTCCTGTAACTACTCTGCGTGTATTTCTCTTTTTTGTGACAGTAAGAATTTACATTGTATGTCCATTTAGCTAATGAAAAAGGCACTGCTTGGTTCAGCTTTTCAAGATATGTCTTACGCTATCAGAAACAAACCCACCGATCCGTTCTTTGTCGGCACATAAGTCCTTTTTCAAGCCCCTCCTTATACCAAACAACCCCAAGTTTTTTCATACTGGATATTTTCTACCAAACGCCTACTTCAGTTCCTGGTACCTTAAATAATTTATATATTATAGGTACATACTGAATAAAAAGTGTTAAATAACTCGAATAACTCGTCACCTAACTTCGAAAACCTCGAGGTTGCATGTTTATGAAGCGTAATGGAAACCACTCAAATGTTTTTTTTTGGCACCCTAGTCCTTTTCAAGCTCTATACCAAACCCCAAGTTTTTTCATATAGGATATTTCCTCCCAAATTCCTGCTTCAGTTCCTGGTACCTTAAATAATTTTTATAATCCAGGTACATACTGGATAAAAAGCGTTAAATAACACAAATACCCGTCACCTAATTTTAAAAATCTCGAGGTTGCATTTTTATGAATCGTTAATGGAATATTTTCCTGAGGTGAAAAATTACAACTGCTTAAGTTTTAAAGAATTCAAAGCTGCTTACTCAATTTCGGGTACATAGAGTAAGCATTAGAAGTACACTTTTCAACCATTTCGTCCTTCTGTCTTGAGGGACTGCGCCTTATTGTACCTTTCTGCTGCCTCTAGCATAATACACAACTCAGTTCAGGAAACACAATATTAAAACATTTCAAAGCTTTTAATAACTGTTTAAAAATGAAAATTGTCAGACGTAATTAACAATAGTTGGCTCTTTACATCACTATCATTATAAGCTTGCGTATGCGAAAAAAAAATAGTTAAATAACGGTGTACAAACTTAAAAATTAAGAGCGCAAATCTTAATTAACTGCATGATTAACAACTGTTTTTTTGTCACTCTACTTGCTAATTAACTAATTACTCTTCGTTTTCCTGAACTTCAAATAAACACGTGAAACGAAATTTATAGCGTTGAAAAGATAGAACGTGACTGGTATTAATGCTTCCCTTTCAATGAAAACAAAGCCCTGTTCGAAAAACTGAACTGTACTCTGCATAGAAGTGTAATGTAAAAAGTTTATATTAAATGTAAATGTGCAAAATTTTTAGAATATCTGATCGTATTCGTTACTCTATCTTTCAACTCTTAACCTTATTGCAAAAATAAAAATACTGCATTATTGAATCACTTATACAGACAATATTCCGCAAATAAATTTATTTTTCGCACGCGTCATTAATTTTTACCTTTTTATTAAATTGTATAACTGATAAATTGTACTTTTGAAGCGATAGAAATTAGCAGGGTGTCGTTTTAAAATAAGAAATACGGGTCTGATCGAAATACAGACCAGTAAAATAGAACTTCGTATTTAGTTTAAACCTTATAACTTCACAAATAAATCCTTTCTGAAACCTTTCGGAAAGTGAAGTAGAACTATACTGCTCTCATAGTAGTTCTACTTCAATTTTCGATCTCATTTGGGTTTCGGTCTAGTTTCTTGTGTTTGAAATCTTGCGCTTTGATTTCTCGTCTTCAGAGACACATCTATTTTAGGTGTGTACGGGCTTTACGGGCCTGATGTATCTAGCGATATTTTTCTTTCCCACGGGGTGCACTGTCTTTAGTAAACACGAAAATCGTATCCCGGAATACTCAAGCCATTTTTTTTTTTTTGCTTTGATCCTGCTGACCTGTTCCCCAATCCCTTCGCCCCACCCCTTTTCACAACATTTTTTACTCGACGTTGTCTTGTGTTAGGTGCAGCTTCACCAAATATGGTTCATGAAAAAATAAAACACCAATCCAACCAATATTTTATTCATCTGAGCTTCATGAGATTTCTGAGTCGTATAGTGCTGCTTTGACTTTCCTCCCCCATATAATGACCAGATAAAAACATCTACTGGCTCGAAGATTTCTAGGAAATCTATTGGTCAAGGTCAAAACTACTTGGAAGTCATGCATGAAATACATCAGGTTACAGAACATGCGTGGGGAGCAGATTATATTCTTCCCCGGGTGTATTTATCTCTACTGTTTCAGAAAAACTCATTGCGTGTGTTTGTCCATTACTTGACTTTTTTGTCTGCCTTGTTTGATACAGCTTGGCCATATATGGCCCTTTTACCATAAAACAATGCAATCAACCAAAAGTTGAACGAAACGATGTGTGCAAAATACAAGGATTGACGAGTGGCTTAGTGAGTTTACCCGCTGAATTAGCGTCCCGCGAGTTGCCGGTATTGCAGAAGGATTTCTGTAACCTCTAGAAGAGAGATATACATACAGTATCTATAAAAACGTGTGTAATTATCCATATATTGACGTTTGTCTTGTATTTGGCACAGCTTGTCCAAATGTGTCCACTTGCACCATAAAATACAGCCATCAAGGCTGGTTGGTTTTGGATTTTATGGCTCAAGTGCTATATTTGACAAAGTTGCGCCAAACCCGCGTCCAATCCTATCTCGATGCGAGAATAATAGTGGTGATGGATCTTACAGTCATCTAGTCTGAGAGTTGTGATCTCATCCAACATCTTCCCGTAGACGATGGATATCAGTCGGGTAACATTCCCTGTTGACAGTTTTTCCTTGAGAGCTTACTCGTGATAAACTACACCTTAGTTTTCAAAGTTCTTCAGATCTTAAGATTTCTTCGGGATTTCCGTATCATTGGCCGTAAAGAACACTGAAGTTTACCAGAGATGATTGTCTATGTTTCTTCGGGTAAACAGCACGTCCAGGTTTCATTATGACTTCGTTATCAGATCAGGATCAACATCAGGGAGCACATCATGAGCACATCTCTTAGGTGCGTACGGAATTCATGGACCCGAGGTACCTGAAGAATCTATTTTCCCCCGCGGGGTTTACTGTCTGTAGTGAACATCGGGGTTAGCGTTGCTGAGATACACTCAAGCGATCTTTTTCTACTTTCATCCCACTACTCTGTATCCCAATCCCTCTTTTTACATTCACATGTTTTACTAGTAGTTGTCTTGTATTTGGAGCAGCTAGTCCAAATTGCACTTTTCTCTATACAACCCCAAAACAACCAGACAAAGTGTCTTGTGTAATAGTCATAATGACTGGAAAGAAAAAGGCTGGATATACGTCAGGCCTCGAAAAATATTTTTTTATACAGGTGCATTTTGTGCACCTAAGTTTTTAAATTAGGCGCACAGGTTATATTTTAGGAGAATATTTAGAAAAAAAAATACAAATATTTAAACATCTAAATTCTCTCTTCTCAGACGCACGGCTGTCGCGACAGTCGCTTTAACAGAGCCATCTGGAAAATGTTCCGATCATCGGAACAAGTAAACCTTTCTTCTATATAAACCCGTTATGGCCCAGCGATTTTATTTTCGCATAGTGTGTATTTAGGAATTTTAATTACATTCCTTTAGAGCAAGAGAGTTTGATACTAATATTTTGTTCAAGCATCAAAATAACATAAACAACGTCGTCATCCCCCCCCCCCTTTTTTTTTAACGCTAGGTGCACTGCGTGTACACTTTAAAATAAGTGCACACTGCGTGTACACTTATGGGAAAAAATTAGGTGCATAGTTGTATTTTTATGTACACTGTACACCTGTGCACCCGGGTATTTCGAGCCCTGATATATGTGCAAGTATAACCCTCTGACCGTTCCGAAACTGTATAATTGTTTTTCTCTGCAACACACGTATGACTAAATATCCACATTTATTGGTAAAAAGAAACCTTTGAATGGATCTATTGGTCAAGGAGATCAAAAAGGATAGAAGTAATGCAGGGAAGAACGGATATTTGCGCCTGAACCTCTCAGAGGGATAACGTCACCGTGTCGACAAAAGGAATACCCATCATAGGAGAAAACCATGATGTGCTGTAGAATTCTAATTTGCATACCCAAGGTCTTGTCACTCTTAGTGAGGTGCCGCCTCAGGTGTTGAACTCATCATATGACTGGTTTAAAAACATGAAGGTATTGAAATTTTCGTTTCGGAATGGGTCCCGGATCATCGTCAATTGCCCTCTGTATTGTTCCAGTGCTATGGTAATTCAACTACCAAGCTGCAGCTAGTTAACGCAAGAAAGAAAAAGAGCTGCAACCCTTTGCTCATTCCTCTCATTTATAAGTCTTAACTGAAATATTGATCGTGGATACTAATTCAAATTTAGTAAGTTTAAAAAATAAAATTGACGTAAATAACCCAATTATATGTAATTAAAATAATATATAAAACAAAATTAGGTAGAAAAAAATTAATATTTTTCTCATTTCTTGAGAGATTGTACTGTATCTGAAAAATATTGAGCTTTGTTTTCCAAATTTATGTGCTTATTATTGCATTCTAATGATACGAATACTTTTTCTCAAAAATTACAACAGATTTAAACGTATTGATCGTTGCCTTACATTAAATGAAAATGTTTTTTCAGTGAAATACTATTTTCTGTAAAATGGTCGGTAGCGTTTTAGATATATTTTGACACAAGATAGCAGCAGCGGGAATGATTTATCTAAAAATATTAGATTTAAAACTCCTTTTATAAGGTAAACAATTTTGGTATTTTAATGTAGTCATAATTAACAATTTGTTGGTTATCAAATAAAACGGTGAGCAATTTAACTGCTTTTCAGATTACGTCTTTAAAAATTTACTGCAGAAATCCGTTTATCCAGCCAGCAGTGAAAATAAAATAACGTTGTTACTTATTCGTGCAACATATTTTTGTTTTACTATAGAAGTCTAAAAACTGAAATACAACATAACTATTGAATTATCAGAATTTATACTATAATTAGCGCAGTATTTTTAAAGAAAATTCGCAAAAACATTTAAACAGGTACACTTGATCAGTTGTTTTTCTTGCTGAAATATTGTAAATTTATCTTTCTGTGTATATATTTGTACTAGTCTACAGACGTTTTATGGAGAACATCTTAAAAAATATTAATGATCTAAAATTTATCAAAATTAATAACTGAAAAATCTATGTAGGATCATGAATACTTAGAGATTTCTAGTGTTGAGCTTTTAGGAACTTCCTTCATTTTAGTAATTCTAAATGTGTGAAATTTGACTGAGATACTTTTAAAATTATTTTTGAAGTTTCATCAAATGATATATTTAATTTCCCAGAAACGATTTATGAAAAACGTAAAATATTTTAGATTGTACATTTGCAGTTTTGTCATTAAAACTAAAAATCGCTAAATTTTAAAAAATAGATTCATTCTTCATTGATTATTTTATGTGGTAGATACATTATATAAATTAAAATAAAATAAAACACTTTTCAAGCATGGCTGAGAACAACTGAATATTATTGATAGAGATATCAAGTTCCGATTTAAATATTGCATATTTTAAAAAGAAGATATGACAACTTTTAAAAAACATTTTTTGAGGATAAAATATAGTTGCTGGCAAAAATGGCATTAGCTGTTTCCTATCAGTTATAATGGTAGAGATATGACACAAGCACCACACAATATGCTTATTTAAATGGTTTTTAGCCCAAATTCAGAATCACGTATTCGGATTTGTTATCCTCTTACGGATGTCCTTAAAATATACGGGAAAATACAGAAAAAACATTGCAAATGAAAACAGTGTTCTGTATACTACAATATCCGTTTACTCCAACACAAAAGAGCTTATTTTCTGTCTTTCAACACATTAAAAGCTTCTTTAAAACTTCCTTAGAAGTCTTACATCCTTTTCCAAAAGATGGTTAAAAAAATGATCCGTCAGATTTGGGTTTCCAACCTTTCTTAGAAATTTCACATTTTATACACATATTCAAACCCAACAAATGGAGCCTTCGTAGCTCATAGGATATAATACCCACTGTGAGTTGTAGGTGAGGCTGGCTCAATTCCTCCCTGTGGGCATTTCTCTCTTCAATGTCAGTAAAACTTTCCTTGAGTATGACTAAATATGACGCTTGCGCAATAACTCAATAACCAACTAACCAAGCCAGCAATTCAAATCACGTTCATGGATTTGTTAACATAGATGATTATAGTGAAGATCACGGAGAATGATGTCACAATGTCTGAATCCTCTTAGTGGTTTCGAAGATATATTAATTCCATCAAGATCTGACTGATTTCGCTGATGATGAAATGAATTGCCATCAATAATGCCGATTTAGTTCTGAATGAAAATGTTGTTGCCATTTTTTGATGATGACGAGACCAATATCAGGTCAATGTTCTCATATAATGAGACATCTCGTCAAGCAGAATTCTGTCAGTTTTGCTAAATGCCACATATATCGTCAAGACAACCACCAGGAGGGTTTAAAGATGAAATAAGTTTGTCTAGAGCCGTTGGTAATTGGTAATTTTTTAATTAACGTCTTACTAGAGCAACACAACGGGCTATTGACGACGGTCCGGTATCATTCCCTTAAGGGAAATATCCGAGGACAACACCTAGTAATTTTGAACCAAGGTCAGATGACGAGGCAACACCTAAGCTGGCACCCCACTCTCCAAACTTCCACACCAACCCAACGTCAGGACTCTAGAGCCGTTGGATATCAATATTATAACATATTCAGCCATGATACAGATTACTATTAAAAAGTCGTATTACAGTCCCTCAACAACGTCGTCTCAAAAATCGGAGATTTTTAGCTATGCCTGTTTTCAGAATTCCATGTATGAGTAGTATATCCCTGCAAGATCGTCATCATATCTCTCCGTTCAATGTTTAGCCGCTAGAGAGCAGAATCAATATTTATTTTTAAAACATTTTATTCCACTTTTAAACTTTAAAATCACTATCCTGAAAAATCACGTTTTTTGAGATATGGCTTTGTTGAAAGGAGTGAGCGATAAGTTAAAGGAATAATTTTACGTGTGTTGTCCGATGTTTCGTAAACCGTTAATGTGGTTCAAAATTACGTGGTAGTATCCTCGGGTAAATTCGCACCTTGAAACGCTAATGTAAAAGGTACTCTGATTCTGTATAACTAAGACGAGAGTTGGTATCGACAACCTAGGTCAGTTTTTTAATTTTCTCCCAAAAAAAGTAGGGTCTATCTCGGCTTAGTGGGTATGCCTACTGCACTAGGAACTTTCAAGTTGTAGGCGGAACAGGTTCGATTTCTATCAGGTGCTTTCCTCCCTGGGTGTATTCCTCTCTTCTGTTTCAGTTAAACTTTCATTGTTTTTATGTCTATTACTTGATATTGTATGTCTTGTGTCTGGCGCAGCATGCCCAAAAGGACCCTTGCGACATAACACCTCGAAATCATACATCCCAAAATAAATTTCATCCAAGGAATAGAGAAACATTCCTTGTTTGTCTGTGTAACTATTAAGTATTTTCATAGTGAATACTAAAGTGAATAATATAATGTCCATGATGTTAGCAATACATAATTCGTAATGCACAGACAGAAAATAATCGTTAAACGGCATTATTTTTTAATTTCATCTTTCTTATGTACATCTTTCATCCTCAATATTAAAAAAAATAGAGGCAGTTTGATTCTTTTCGAGATGCCTGTTCAAAAAAAATGTAGTCTAGTTTAGTTTCTGGATTTAAGCTATTGTTTGCTGTACTTTCCTCTTGAACTTTCTCTTAAAATATATCCTTGCTGAAAATGCACGAGCTATCAAAGTGTTTCTGAGGTTTCTATTCCAAGACAAGCTTCATTTCAGTAGCCATGAGCAGGCCCTGATTTACCATTAGGCCCGTGGGGCACGGGCCTAGGGCCCCTTAATTTAGAGGGCCCCTAAGTTTCAAAAGTATCTAAAAGTTTTTAAGTAGCTACATAAATTATTGGGTATTTACGTAAATATCCGTCGACCGTTTCCCCCACTATCACATTCTTGTAATTACATTAATTATCTAACTATTATGTTTTTAATTTTCATCTGCTTTATTTTGTTTTGCCAAGAGTTATAAGTAATGTCACGATTTTCTCAAACTTTTTGGTGACATCTGTGAAACAGTCAACAGTCAAATACGTAAGTACCAATTATTGTTATAAAATTAGTTTTTGTGATGAACAAATAATATGGGGGGGGGGCTTCCTGCGTGTTGTGCCTACTATACCAAATTTTCTAAATCGGGCCCTGGCCATGAGTTCAATAACTATTGGGTATTCGTTATTCCAAGTCCTTAGAGACAGACATAATGAAAACAAAACTGTAGTTCTTGACACAAATGAACCTGAAGGTGATTCGAAATTTTTTTTATGTAAATTTATCTCAATGGATTTTTTTTCTTGAATTATTTCATCATATTATATATGATCAGTTGAAGAGATTTATTGGTTATTTTTCTATGTGTTCTTCAATAATGCTATAGTTTTTCCTCTTATAAAAGTATATTGGTTACCTTTTACCATTCCAGACACATCTAATCCATTTTGTGAAGCACAAGTATTCTTCAAAACATACTAAAGTTAATAACTATTAAATATTATATTAATACAAATTGAAATATTTGAAGCACTTAGGCACTCGTATAGTAAACAACGGCCAAGAAAATGCAGTCAATGACCAGCAATATTCATAATTTTTAAATTATTCTCTTTCGTTCACAATTTTTTAATTTGTTTAATACGCTCAATCATCCAAGTGATTTCATCGAGGTATCTCATCCATGAATATTTGAGCAATTTTGCCAACAAAGAAATATCTCGTCATCATGATAATACCGATTTTTTCATGGGATCAAGATCTGGTGAGATTTTTTTTAAAGACGAGATATCTTGTCCATCAAGAAATGGTAATTTTTCTGATGGCAAGATATCTCATCAAGACCAGGAGGGTTTAAACAAAATTGTACTCATTTTAGATGTTTCAGTTTATATTAGTAATGCTTGTATAAGAAATCAAACTTTTTTAGATTTATGAACCTAAATCGTTTGTGATCATTTTAGATATTTCAACTTATATTAGTGTGTGTTTGATCCTTTTGTAACGAATCAAACTTTAATGTTAAAATGTAATACAAACAATGAATATTTTCTCGGTAAGTGGTAATTTTGGTTTCTTAAAATCCGGAAAACACGAAACGTCTTAAGGATTTTGTAAATACAGAGTTGAAACCCTTAAAATAACATAATACGGTAACAGCTATAATGAGAAATACGGTCTAATTGAAAATTATAAATAATTATTACAAGTAATACTTCTCAGACTATCGCTCAAGCATCAGGTCTGACATATAAGTTGGTAAACGCCAACTGAAGATCTTCAACAGTTTAAATTTATTAGCTAAGATTTTTACATTATTTGAAGATAGAGTTAAATCTCGCGAATCTCGTTCACGAGGATATACTTAGCTTGTATGAAAATATATATACTTAGAACTAAAAATCCTCAAAAACTACGTAATTTTGTGGATTTGCCCACTGATCGAGCCACCTGCGAATTAAAAGTTACGCAGATTCGTTTCCCGTAACTTATCCTGTCTATAGTTCTCTCTTCTGTGTTGGGGTCTTCGGGACTCAGTGAGTATGCTCACTGCGCTTGTAGTCTACGAGTTAATAAAAATGTCTAAAATACCTATGCCTACCGTTGAAGACAGGTTTATCGAGTTAGCATTCTAAACACAATTAATGCGGTTTTGCAGCTGAAATGCTTCTAGAAAAGGATATACTTGGAACTAAAAATCAATCCTCAGAAACTACGTAGTTCTGTGGGTTTGCCACTAATCTTAGCAACCTGAGAATTAAAAGTTACGAAGATTCGTATCCCGTATCTTATCATGTGTATAGTTCTCTCTTCTGTGTCGGGGTCTTCGGGACGCAGTGAATATGCCCACTGCGCTTGTAGCCTACGATTTGTAGGCGGATTTCACATTTTCCCTGAGTATGTTTCTCTCTTCTGTGTGTGTGAAATATTGCTTGAGTGTGTGTATGTCGTTTTCTTGATATTATCTGCGTTGTGTTTGACTCAGTATGGCCGAACACGGTCCTTATGCCACAAAACCCAACCAACCTTCTCCGTGTCAGTATAACTTTCCTTTGTGTGTATATTCATTACTTGACATCGTCTTGTGTTTAGCGCAGCTTGGCCAAATATGGCCTATGAGTCAAACTCAAATCCAGTAAACCTCAGAAACTACAATTTTGAGCCAGAAAAAATACGGTGAATATCAGTCTCTAAAATTTTTTTTTAATATTTTCCTTACCTTAAAACATAACTTGGAAAATTGATCCCTAATATTTTCTTTGCAAGTAAGAAAATTAAATTCAGGATTTAGTAACAAACAATTAACGCTTTTGATTTCAGAAAAACAGCACATAAAACATGCTAGAAAAAAAATTGGAAATTGAGACTTCATTTGGATTTTAGAAAAACAGAACATAAAACATGCTAGAAATAAAAAAGATTTTGCAAATCGAGATTTCATTTGGATTTTATAAAAACAGCACATAAAACATGCTAGAAATAAAAAAGATTTTGTTTATTGTGGCTTCATTTTGAAATAAAACAATAACGTGGTGAAAAATATAGAGCTAATCCAAGTAATAAGGCGTTAATAATTCGTGGAAATATTTTCATGTCTTTTTGTTGATGTTCATTCGTTGATTTATAAAAAATAAAAATAGAATTAAAAAAAACAGCAGCTCGAAATTTGTAAGAAAAATAAAGTGTTTAATTGTTTAAAGTTTTGGTGGATATATTTCTAAAAGATAATAGATTCAAATATAAGTCTCTTATAATGTGCATGTTTAATCAAAATGTCAGTGTCGTAGAATATTGATGCTAGTATACAAATGGTATAAACAAGCTAATAGGATTACAATTTTATTTATTGATATTCAATATATTACAGTATTAGCAAATACTATGTTCCATTCAGGTCGTAAAGTAATGATACGTGTTTGGATTTAGTAACATAGCCATTTATATTCATTGTTCTTGGGTATTAAAAACTTAAATTTGAAATTTAATTTGTAGTAACAATTAATGTAACTCGAAGAAACAACTATTTATAATTAATTGTTTATGATCACTCATTTTTTGTGAAAATTTAAGACAAACTTGTGTGGGTGTCCATTTTTGAAATGAACTTTAATTCTAAAATTTAGTGAATATGGCCTTTCGCCTTAAAACCAACCAACGAAAATTTGGTGAAAGTAAGCATATTAAATGTATAAATTCTATAACCCTATTATTCTATTGACAATTCTACCAAAATTATATCTTCTACCTTCTACCACGTTTGATGTTTATACGACACTTATTATATCTACTTTACGTATTTGTTCATCAGATCGAGGAAATGGTTTCCCTTTTAAAATGAAACTTCCTTTCCTTAAAAGCTATTTTCTTTTAACGGTATAGTTACCTATTGATATATATTGCGCACTTCTGTGCTTATTTAAACAAAATAGGGATCAAGTTCCAATAAACGTGAATTTAAATTCCAATTATAGAATCCATAAATGCAGTGCTTTCGTATGCATTGTTTAGATAGAATCATGTATTATTCAAATAATGGCATACTGGTAATGCCATTTGAAATACATCAGATTAATTTTAATGTATATTCCATTTTAACAAATTAAACCTCCCCCAAAACATTTAAGTTCTTTAAATTTTTCAAATGTTAAGATTTATGAGTGATGCAAGAATTGTAAGAACTTTCTAAACAATTCTTGATTCTTACGCTAAAGAGCTGTATTATAGAGAACCTTTTTAAGCTAAGAAAAAGCATATGTATAGATATTTCAATATTCCTCAGAAATGATTTCAATTCCGATTGATATCATTGCATGAACATAAATATTAATTTTTTAAACAATTCAGATACAATATGAAGTTTTATTGTAACTGCTAAATTTAGACATTGATATACTTCGCGTGTTTCTAAAATTATTTGTACGAAAATACAAATCAGTGCTATTTCTTTACAGTGTTATATAAATAATAAGACTCACTCATGATTCTTCGTGGGATGAACAATTTGGCTTGACTAAACATTAAAAAACTACGAATTCCCTGATGATTCTACCTCAATTTATATTTTCTCTAAAAATTATGAAGCTATATCGAGCAAAATATTCAGTACAAACCAGACTTTGAAATGTTAGTTAACAAATTTTATGAAGAAGCCCATAGCATTGTACTCTTATTTTCAACATTTAATAAGCTATTTAATTTATACCACTGCTATTTCTACTCTTGTACTACATAATATATAATTTATTTTTCATTGAACAAACAAAACACAATGTCGACTCGATCTGTTATTTTTAAGTTCGAAGTAGTTTAATTCTAAGCAATCAAATTCCAATATTCTCGACAATGTTTTGTTTGATATTTCATCATTCAACTCAATTGAAGTCACTCAAATTGAAGTCTATTTCTCAACTTAGCTTTCAAATGAATTAAATGGAAGAGTATTTTTTTAACTATAAATTTTGATCATAGCAAATAAATCGGAGAAAATAATGGAGTACTTTATTTTTCTTAAAACTTCTATTTATTGCATGTTTCCCGCAAATCAAATTTTGGGAACCACTGCCTAATACAAAACAAATTTTTTTCAGTAAATCTGTTTTTATACAAAGCTATTTCTTCACAGCATACATTGAAATAATATCAAGCAAAAGCAAAATATCATGCATTTAAATTGTAGATTTTTAAAATAATTAGCCTAGTCATCATTATTTCAAATGTTACCTGGCTTACGCTTGGTAGTACTTTGACTCGCCCTACTTCCAACCACAAGCAAGAGTTCAATGCATGCAAAAATATTCTCGAAGTGTTAAGGACTTATACAACCAAATATATAAACTATAAAAAGGGAGATGCTTCATAGATAAGGAAGTATTGGTAATCGTGGAACTCAGTTCAGGAATTGGGACCTTGCATCATGTAGTTAAAGCTACATAAAAGAGGAATAATTCCTCAGGATTTTTACTATCACAAATATTTATGCATTATACTCCTGATACAAAAGTAATGGTTTTTATGGGCATAACACATCTATCCAAACCTTAATTCCATGACACATAATTTTATGGGAATGACACCTATAGGAATTAAAATTCCGTGACAAATACTTTTTGTGCTGTTTGTAGATTTTGTTCTTGATTCTATCCGAACTTAAATTGCATCACAAATAATTTTTAAACGCATGCCACTTCTGTCTGAATTAAAATTTATTTTTAAAAAAAATTATGGGTTTTACACCTCTATTCGAAACTAAGCATGACAACTAAGCATGTTCCAAGAAAGCATGACAAATAACTTAATTATTGAACCGTTTTATTAAATTCCTTCATAATTTTTTTTAAATAATCATATATTCTATTTGTACGTTCTATTAGTGATTTTATTACGTTAGAATACAAACTGAGGGGTTCCTTGCTATTGTATATCAAAATGCAAGGCTACCTCGACCGATGCATTGAAATACTTTCAATGGCTGTTTCAGGATCATGGCGCATTGTTGATTAACCACTGATTAGGATTCAAAACACCTCTTTTGAACCTAATTTCCACGACAAATAAATTAATTATTGAAATGTCTGACGAAAATCATTCAATTTTTTAAAATCTAATCCTACTCCGTACTCTCTTAGTACTTTTATTGCGCTAATAAATAAAATCGAGGGACAACCATGCTATTAAAATGTAAAATTATCTTGAGCGACCTATTGAAATACTTTCACTCCTGAAACAGTTCATTGAATTCTTTCAATGACTATTTTAAGGATCATGCCTCACTGGTAGTCAACCACTGATGAGGATATTTTAACACGAAAATTATACAGTTAGTTATCAATTAAACTTACCCTGTAAAAAGAAAGCTCTTAGAAATCCCTATTTGTTTAACATACTTTACATTCACATAAACGTTTGAAGAGAGGTCGTTTAACGATTTAGTCCTTCATGCTTATAGTCTTGAGCAATCCATGACCACTCGGAGAGTAAAAACACGAGAGTTTAAGTCCGTAGTAATATATATACGAAGCGAAGTATACATCGCCAAGAAGAAATACGGCATAAATTTGCAATGAATCAACGGCGAGAAAACGTTTAGAGGTGATAAAAAAAAAACAGTGAAAATCCTGCTCGGCGAGCTGATTTTTTTTGCTGTGTTCCAAGAAAGCATCTTTCACGATCTTTTATCGTGATCGGCGCAAACTATGTATATGCTTGTTATCACAGTGTTCTTGTATGCAGTGTTACTTTTTGTTTATTTAATTCATCCCTGAGATCTCGATCACTTTTGCGAATGGCATTCAGCGTTGTTCTGCAGAAAAACTGATGGATCGAAATTGATGGGTTTCCGAATGTAAGAACATACGTGTATGTGTAATCATCTGCCAATGCTCCAGTTATTGTGGTTCGTTAACCTCTTATGAAGCTGGAATACCTAAATGGCGAAGGGCATTTAGCATTTAGGGATTTCTGCATGTATTTTGGCTTGTGATTGATCTCTGTGGAGCATTATATGGAATCTTACTTTATTAACCCTTTGAGCGCCGTGAAATTACAGAGTAAAATAGTATTTTCCTTTAACCCTAAGCTACATAATGTCTCAATAACCGTATTTATTGGTTGGAAGGATCTTAAGAAAGGTTATTGGTCCGGAAAGTCAAAAGAGGTTGAAAGACATGCAGAAATATGAATTTTCCAGAACAGTAAAAATGTGTGAATCCCTCAAGTTAACAGAAACTGTGCCTGTGTTTGGTCGTGCGTGTATGCTTCCTTTTACAATCAGACATATTTTAATTGATTTTCCAGTTTTTAAACGTCACCACACCAATACTTTTTTAACACATCAAGTTAAACTTACAAGATTCGAGCGGGGAAATTCCCCACCTAAAAAATGTCTTAAATCTGTCTTGTCTTTTTTATCTCATGACTTAAAATTCATAAAAACTTTCAACTATGACGACGATGATCTTATATTTCACTATTTAATTGTGGCACCTGAATATTTATTTCTAAATTCAATGTACTTCAAATATTATGTTTTTAAATCTACTTTTTATTATTGGTTGTACCGATGAACCTTAAAATTTTTCTTATCTAGTAATTTCGTTCAGATATCTCGCCTATCAAGATCGGACTAATTTTGCTCATGGCAAGATATCTCGTCATCAACATATTGGCAAATTTGTGATGGTGAGATCTGGTCAGTTTTCTTCTAAAGACGAGATATCTCGTCCGCTAGTCAGTATGAATAATACCTCGAGATATAACTCGTCGAGACAAAAAAAAAGGAGGGTTATGCTTATGGTTAATGCACAATGCTCTAGGAGGGTCAATGAGACGTTGTGGCCAAGCGGTCAGTGCTCTGGGTTCGCTTCAACAGGCTCTGGATTCGAAACCTAGCCTTGACATGGATGTCAGTAGTGGTTTGGAATCACCTTTAAGTCGTAGGTGCCTGTCTAATTAACTCTCGGGTTGTAGGAAATGTCCGCAGATCCACAAACTAAACAGTTTGAATGCATGAAATTTTACTTTAAAATAAAATATTTGTGTTTTGAAAATTTATGAAATTGCCTTTTCTTTAATTAATACTTAAAAATTCAAATAGGGGTTAGAAAAAACATTATACTACCACAAATATAACAGTAGTTAAATTAAAACACTGGACTCGACACAGCATTGCCAAAACGGATTAAGGTTTTTTAGGTACATTCGCAGTAATGTACACGTAAAATCTGCAACATTTAAAGTTGTGCAATACACTTCAGATAATGATAGTTAGGAGACTCATCCTATGTTCTCTTTGGAACTCAGCAGTCTATCTAGTGTGGGGTCACCATAATAACTGAAATTATTGTCCTACCATTGTAGTAAATGTTGGTACCGCTCCCGAAAAACTCGAGCGATCTTTTCCAGCTTTCATTCCCAAATAAGTACTCTATTCCCAATCCCTCTATTTTCTCTTTCTCACGAAACTTCTTACTTGTTGTCTTGTGTTTGGCGCAGATTGGCCAAATATGTCTCTTGCGCCATAAAAATTTAAGACAGTCAACTTATCTTTATTACACAAACTGCTTAATTGGTATAATAGTAATAGCACTCGTCTGCAACCCAGTAATTTGTGGATTTGAATCCCAACTTGTGAGTGCATTTATGTTTGTAATAGCCCGTGTTAGAAGCAATGGCTTCCCCACAAATAGCCGTTAAATCCCCCCGTTGGGCCGAAGCCCAAAAGGTCAGGGGTCCGGCATTATCAAAATAATTTAATACATGAAATAATATCACATACCCTTAAAAATTATCTCAACCACATTGGTGAGGATAGGCGAAACTATTTATATATTCAATTTATTTTCCAGCTAATTTTTAATATAAAAGTACCGTACTTTTTTCAGTGAAGCAGTATGGCAAGATTCAAATTCTCCCGAAAGTTTGCTATTTAATTAGTTTTTTAAAAGTTGCAAATTATTATAACCTTTCTCCTTTCCTGTGAAACTCAGTAAGATTTTTCTTCTCAATTCTAAAATTGAGAAAGTTCCTTAATTGTTATTTTTAATTCTTCGAGGCGTTAATAAGAACGACGCTCTAGGTTTCATTAAATGACGAGTTAATTTAATTTTTTAAATGTTATCAACTGTCATCTTTGGGTCTGTACCTTAAAAATGAGATAATTAAAATTATTTTTTTTGCGTGTGTGCCGTCAGAGAACTTGAACTTAATTGCGTGTTGTGCGTTCGGGATTACATGGCATCGATCGTTTTTGTTAAGGATAGCTTCTCCAATCTCACTGAGAATTGAACCTGGTCTAAAGGTCATTGTACCAAGTTAGGTTACGAACTAGGTTTTACATAAAATAAAGATATGTATCTCAAGTAGGCAATGCTTATCTCTTTGATCCTCACTAGATCTCCGAGTTGTGCTTTGGCAAATGTTAGGTTCGACAAATGTTGGCAAATGTTAGGTTTAACAAATGGTGGCAAATGTAAGCTTCTAAGACAAATGTTAAATTTGATTCCTTCCTTGGTGTATTTCCCTCTTTTCTATCAGTAAACCTTTTGTGTACGCCCATTACTTGATAGAGCACGTCTTGTGTTTGGCGCAGCATGGCCATCCATCACCCTTGCACCATAAAAACCAACCATCATGGGAAAAAAACGTCAGTTACTGTTGGTTGAAAGAATCCTTGGAAACATGCTATTGGGGAAGAAGGTTAATACTTGTTCACAGGAAGAGGAAGACTGCATATAGCGGAACAGGGTTATACACGTGTGAAACCCTCAGGGTTAACTTAAAACTCATATGCTATAGATAAACCGTACAGTTTCTTAAACTTATTTGAAAACGTGTATTGACGTGGTTCCCAAGTGGTTAGCGCTCTGACCCTCATTTCAACAAGCTCTGGTCTTGCCCTTAATATAGCTATTGCTCTTTAACCCTTTAAGTGGTTGACGAGATCTCGTCCATCAAGGTCTAACAAATTTTACTAGTGGCTAGCTTTCTCGTCCATCAAGATGTAGCCAATTTTACTAATGACGATCTATCACTTCATCAAGATCTAACACATTTTACCATTGACAAGCTATCTCGTCCATCAAGGTCTGACCGATTTTACTAATGACGTGCTATCTCGTTCATCAAGATCTAACCAGTTTTACTAACTACGTCGTCAAAACATTACCGATTGATGATGACGAGACCAAGGTCTGGTCGACTTTTTCTAGTGACAAGACATCTCATTCATCAAGATCTGGTCAGCTTCGTTAATGACGAGATACCTCGTCGAGACAACCATCAAGAGGGTTTAAAAAAACAGCCAATCAACAGACTCGGAGTTTGAAACACAGACTTTTCATGGACGTTAATAGTGGTATAGAATCCGCTTTAAGACGTAGATACCAGTCTAATTCGACCTCGAGGTTACGCAAACCCCTCACAGGGTTAAGAACAAAATATGCAGATTTGTAAATATCTTACTACTATCGCAAAAAGAACCTAGAAAGGCTAAAATTATCTATTAAGCATAAAATGAATGTAGGAAAACTTATCTGGGCATGATATATAAAGTTAGAAACATAGTCTTTCGGGTGCCCCTATTTTTGACTAAGTCAGCAGCCCACCATTCAAGAAGAACCATCGTGGAAGAGTATGTTCATAACTAACCCGACTACTCCTTAAAACCTGTGTTGATAACTTGGGTCTTAACCCTCTTGGTGGTTGTCTCGATGAGTTATCACGTCATTAACAAAAATGACCAGATCATGATGAACATGGTATCTCGTCATTGCAAGAAAACTGACCTTTGAACTTATCGTAACCATAAACACTGAAATATTCGCATCATCATCCAAAAATTGGCAATATCATGGTGACGAAATATCTCGTCATTAGCAAAATTGGTCCGAACATGATGGACGAGATATCTCGTTTAAACCACTTGAAGGATTAAAGAAAGAACTGAACTCTGGCAAAGTAAACATGATAAGTTTCGAGTGACCAGATACAAAAATTATGTCAAGCTATTTTCATCGACTGTACTAATCCTTTTTAGGTTTATGAATGTGGATCAGTCGTTGAGCTATAACTAAAACAAATAAATCATCATTATTTATGAGGTTGAAGGCAATATAAATTATCTTTTTTTATAAATACAATGATACCCCGACTTACGTGGACTCCGAATTACGCGGTTCTTGATTTTTTTTTGTTTGGCAATACTGGCCGCCCACTATCTTCAGTTTTCTTCTTGCTGTGATACACATTGGACGCGTTTCGCGTAAAAACTACGTGCACGATTACGATTCCACGATTAATAGCAGTTGTATCCCGACTTACGCGATTTCGATTGTCTTTTGTCGGTCCCACCTTTTGCGTAACTTTGGGGTATTAATTTTTTTTTCAAATCGTACTACCTGCTAGATATGATTATTAAATGACATTTTTGTTGACCAGACGGATTAATAGTTTATTTACATCTTCGATGGTCTATTTACTCCGTAATATACCAATGAAATGGTCCAGTTATATACCAGAAACATTTTTGAAATCAATAAACAAAAGTAAGAAAGAACTGGGCTGGGAAAAATTGTAATTTAAACGCCTAAATTACCAACAGTCGCATTTAAGATTACAGATATGCATTTGACATCTCCTGAACTTCTTTCTGTGAGGTCCTCTACCTAGAATTCTTAGCTTAGCACACGTGAGCCCTTGGGCAATGATTTTGGTAGATAACTCAGGATATGACTCGTGTCTTAATCGCAATAATAAACTGTCATTTGAGCTTGTATGTTGTGAGTAACATGGGTATCTTAATATATTTTCTTCAGTATGGATAATTAAATGTGTCAGAACTGGTTGGATGGTGTTTCTGAGAAAAAGCTTTGACTTATGAATTCGTGGAGTATAGACGCTAATAGCGTATATCAGACTGTACAGCTGTGTACTCCATAGTAAAGCGAGGGATAAATTTTCCTACTTGGATCTTAATTCTCTTGGAGTAATAAGTTGTTTTGTAAAGACAGTATAAATTTTCCTTGGAAAAATTGACCAGATCTTGGATGAAATATTTTGTCGAAAAACTTAGAAGTTTCACATTGAGAACTGTTTTTATGTAAATTCACGTATTGCATAAATTTACCTTCAGGCTGCGGCCTGGTACAGCAGTTGTACCATGATAACACCAAGAGAGAATTTAAATAACGGCCAGTACAACAGTTGTACCTTGAAAGTTTTAAGAATCGCGCTTGTTATATCGATAGCCGTAGTCAAAAGATTAAGACAAACTGCATACATGATAAAACAAAAATAATAACCGGTAAATGAAACACCATTTTAGTAAAAAGAAAAATTCCATGTTCTTTTGCTTGAGGGGAGGAGGGTCGTGGTTCAGTGGGTTTGCCTACTGCGCTAGCAACCTGTTGTAGGCGGTGCAGGTTCGATTCCTTCTTATATAAACAGGGGGGGGGGATCTGTCGCTACTTTATTGACTGGTATTGTAAGAGTATACTTGTATGAATGTATTATAATAGAGAAAGCCGACCAACCGGTATAGTGGTTAAGGTGTTAGCCTCTAGATCGGAAGGTCCCCGGTTCGAATCAGGGTTCGTGCATGGATGTTTGTAAGCGTATACCAGCTCAGATGTTGCTTCGTCATCTGAACATGGTTCAAAATTACGAAGTATAAATTGTTAGGGGCAATGATGGTCCTCCCACTGGGTGCTCCTTCACAAGTGGCCATCACTTCCGGCCTTGTAGTGGCCAATGACTTAGGTCAAATGTGCCCGCCGTTAGAAAAAAAAATTACAAGAGAGAAATTTGATTTCTTAACACAATGGGGGTATTTTGAATGAAATATTAACACCCCATGGTAATGGTAATGGTAATTTTTAGTTAACGTCGTACTAGAGCAACACAACGGGCTATTGACGACGGTCCGGGATCAGTCCCTTAAGGGAAAGATCCGAGGACAACACCTCGTAATTTTGAACCACGGTCAGATGACGAAGCAACACCTGAGCTGGCACCCCCACTCTCCAAACTTCCACGCCAACCCAACGTGAGGACTTTCGGCCACGACAGATTTAAGGTGCACCAGCCGCCTCTACACCATACGTTTACAAACATCCATGCCCGGACCCGGATTCGAATCAGGAACCTTCCGATCTAGAGGCTAACACCTTAACCACTATACCGGTTGGTCGGCAACACCCCATGACTCTAAGTTAGTTTACCATACATCTCTTTAAAATAAATATACATCTTCCCAGGCACTTCCAAAAATGCTCTTCAGAGTCCAACGATATTCTCGTCTTAAAATTGAAAAACTAATATTTTCAATTCAGATATATATTTTTTTTAATATGTTTGGAAGACTATTTTGGATTTTTAATTAGCGTGGAAAGGGCTCGATGCCAACGTGGAAAAAGATAAATAAATTGAAAAAAATCCAGCTCTGTACATTTAAAAATATTTTCTCTCTATCTCAGGTTTTTTTTTTTTTTTTTTGCTTTTTTTTCCACTCGTCCCCACTATGCAAGGAGCGTCTACACAAACGCGTTCAATTTAAACTGCAAAGCCGGGCTAAACTCGTTAAGATAAAAGCGAAATATACAGCGGCATCAAGCAAGCTCGCATTATAATGATGGAATGCGGGACTGGCGCATTCAATAATCTGCTATTGGCAGATTCCTTTTAACCCCCTCCTTTCGGAGGCGGACAAAAAAAAAATAAGGCAAATAAAAAAAAAATTGAATCTAGACGTTTCTTCGGGGGACGAAACGAAAAAAAATACACCCAGAGTGGATTCGATTTCGTCCGTATCTACAAAGCATAGGACAAGACATGGCGAGTTACCTAGGCAACGAAAGGATTGCGGGGTTTTTACTGGTTGCAAAAAATGCCGCCCACGCCCACCGGAGGCCCGCCCCCGGGATGATTGACAAAATCCGCGATGCGTGGAAAAAGTGGCCGCGCGGCGATTGTGTGCGGGTTGACAATGCTTTTATTCCCGTGGCGTATTGTTCGGTCGGGGCCGCCCAATCGGCTCGCGCGGAAGGTAACCCCGCCTGTTTCCCACCGGGCATTTCCCCCTTCTAGTGAAGGTATCGAGGGTGTTTTCATTGGGCAATGGCAACAATGTGCATTTTTGTGGGAGGTGGGTTATGTTGGAGAGAGATGAGAAAAAGGGGTTCGGAGTTCAAGGTTTTGAATGGGAGGGTGGAAATACGAAGAAATGAAAAAGAAAACGCACATACTGGAATATGATTTTTAATATTTCTATGTGGTATCGGATAAATAAATATAAACGACGGGGATCGAATGTAAATATTTTTACCCAAAATTCCTTTTGGCTATCATATTTCTATGTGGTAACGGATAAATAAATTTAAGCGATGGGGATCGAGTGTAAACATTTTTACCCAAAATTCCTTTTGACTATCTAATGTTTGCATAGGGGAGTTGAAAGTACTCGGAAACAAATCCCACCTGGGATAAACATCAAAAAAAGGAAATTTATTTCCAAAGCAAAAAAAATCTGCAAATAGGTAAGAAATATTTCAAGAATATTTTCAAAGTTCACGGAACTGCGATCCGAAGTTAATTTTGCAGTTAAGATGGGGTTTAGTGTGCATGCTCACTGCTCTAGCAACCTTGGAGTTGTCGGCGGCACAGGTTCGATTCCTTCTTGGGCCTATTTTTTCAGTGTTAGTAAAACTTTCCTTGTGTTTGTACACTACCCTACAATAATGAACCCGACGCAAGCGGATTTGCATAAAATCCGACTCTATTTGTTTGGGGGTGTTTTTCGTGGTATGGCCTGGGACCTTTGCATGTTGTTCCTGGTCAATTGAACGCCGACGTCCACATGAATATTTTGGACAATCAGGTTCTTCCTACGCTCTGGTAATTTTATGGAATGGACGAATGTTACTTTCAGGACGACAACGCTTCATGTCCTGTTGCAGCCTCTGTCAAGCAGTGGTTTCAAGATATGGATGTAAAACGTCTTCCCTGGCCTGCTCAGTGTCCCGACCTAAATCCCATAGAACATTTGTGGGACGCGTTAGAGCGACGCATTCGGACCAGGGAACCAAGTCTGAAATCTACAACTGAGCTGGCGACAATCTTGCACCAGAAATGGACACAAATACCCATAGCTGTGTATCAAAACCTTGATGAAAGTATGCCCAGAAGGGTTACTAGTGTAATTACAGCACGTGGTGGACCATCCCCCTATTAAAGCATGTATTCATTCCCTTATACCATCACATCTTGCAGCCCGGTCCATTATTGTAGGGCAGTGTATGTCCATTACATGATGTTGTCTTTCTTGTGTTTCCAAATACGGAACCTTGCGTCGTATAAAAAACTCGGCTCAACTCTTTTGACTACCGTGTTTGAATAAGGGAATGAACCCCCCCCCCCGAAAGAAATTTCACCTGTGATCGTAGGGGGAGATCGAAACGAAAATTTCTTTTCAAAACAAAAATATCCAGAAATAGCTACGAGATATAATGCTTCTAGGAATGTTTTCGAAGTTCTAAGAATTGCGATTCAGGTTGATTTTATAACTGGAAAACGCTGTAAGGTCTCAGAGCTATTTTCTTTCTGTTGAAAGAGGGAGATAAGAAAGGGGAGAGGAAATTTCGTGAAAGGGTGGTTGCTTCTACCCACTGTTTCGCTCAAGAGGGGTTGAAAGAGGAAATATTAACATCGAATTACTCCAAGTAAGTTTGCCTTACATCTCTTTCAAATACATATATATCTTACCAGGCACTTCAAAAAATGCTCTTCAGTCCAACGATATCCACGTCTTAAAACTAAAAAACTAATACTTTTCAATTCAGATATTTTTTTAAGAACCGATTTCTGAGAACCCACTGTACCACCTGTTACCAGATTTACACAAACAATACGTTGTGGCCGATTAATCTTAAACGATGTAAACGAGCTGTAAACTGTAATACAAGATTCCAAAAATGTTTTTTTTTTTTGGATTATCTAAAAATCTTAAATATATTAAATTCAGTATCTAAACGGGACTGGTTCATAGTTAAAAAGAAATTACATTGAAAATTGAAATATAATATGGAAGAAAACTAATAAAATTAAAAAAAAATTGTAACGCTATTTCCAGAACTTTTGAAACATTCCTCGTCCCATACATCTATCTCTGGTACTAATCTCTGACCTACCTCGGAGTATTAAGTTCTATTACGGGACCCTCATAAACTACTACTAAATATAACTACTCAAAGTTTAACATGCTTAAATATTTTTCTCTGTAACTTTTGAATACTTGTACATATTTATATACAATGAAGTATTTAAATATCTGCGTATAAAAATATATGAATAGGATATTTGAATGTGTCTAAATACAATGATGAAATTTGATTTTTAAAAGAAAACACTGAATATTACACTACGGGAATTAGTCACGTATATGCCGGGACCATGATACCAGCGACCTCCCCTATACAGGGTCACCGCTACTAGTCAAATTAGGGCTTAGTATTTGCAGGGCCCTAATGATTAAAAGTTACTCCACCATTAGCAGCACGTTATAACTTTAGCATCATTATTTTCTAATTTACCTGGGCGTATATAGCACTTTGCACTTGTCCCTAACATGAACGTGTAAAATGACACACATGCATTTTACGAATTCCTAACCTGAACTAGGAACTTGTAATCTGGATCCTCGAATATGTGTGTATTTTTGCTTTCCTCTTCTCGGGGGAGGGGGGGGGGCCCGGTTGAATGAGTACCGGATTAGCAGCAAAAATGTTTCGAGTTCGAATCAAAGAATATCGTGTACAAAGGGGCTGGTGCACGTTAAATCTTTCGAGGCCTCAAATGTCCTCACATTGGCGTGGTGTGGAAGTCAGGGAGTGGGGTGAAAGCTCAGGTGCGACCTTATCATTTGAACGTAGTTGAAAATTACGTGATGTTGTCCTCGGGTCTTTCCCTTAGGGTTTGATCCCTGACCACCACCAGAGCCCGTGGTGTTGCTCCAGTGTGACGTTGATTAAAATACCTACTTCCCATCCTATGGAGCCGTCGTGGTTTAGTGGGTTTCACCACTAAGCTAGCAACCTGCGAGTAGTTGGCATCACAGATTCGTTTTCTCCCTCCGTGTATTTCTCTCTTCTGTGTCACTAAAACTTTGTGTGTGGTCACTTCTTGACGGTGCCTGTCCTGTGTTTGGCGCAGCATAACTCTTGTGCCATAGAAAACCAAGTTTGTCTTGTGTTTGGCGCAGCATAGACAACATAGCATTTGCGCCATAGAAAACCAACTAACTTTTTTTGGTGTTCCATACTTCGCACTATTCTCTTAAAGTCAGTCTTCCAGTTGTAGAAAGTATACACTTCAAAGCATACAACATTTTTAATGCAAAAATGGACTAATTATAAAATACTTACACGCTTTGAAAAGCCTTATCTAACACCAGCATTTTCTCAAATACGCTGTGATCCCAAGGCTATATGGATAGCGCCAATTAATCATTCTAGTGATCACAGCTTTCTCAGACAGTGACCTATCCAAGCTGTCGCCACTTACCATTAGTCACTAACATAAAAAAAAAACATCGACCTTTTGGTGCCTACTCACTTGAACTTACGAAATTAAACCTATGACAATGTTTTTTTAGGCACATAAAATTAAGAGGTTGGGCCTCCACTTTCTTCCTTATCTTCTAAATTGGTTGAAAGTTGACTTGAGTTGACTCCTCACTAATGTACTACTTAGTAGTTATGAGGATAAAGCCGTATTTTAGCAATTTAGAGGTTCCCGGTTCTATCGCACATTATAGCTCTCATTGTCACCGCCAGTATGACACGTGTAGTTATTCTCCATTAAGAAATCAGAGCAAAATTGAAAAAATCGCCAACCTTTTAATTTTTTATATACATTTTTAGCACCTTAAAATGCGTCAAGCCCTCTTCGATCTGAAAATGGGATAGATGTGTGATGTTCAATGACTGATAACCCTCCTAGTGGTTCTCTCGACGAGTTACCTTTGCAATTCTATCCAGATCTTGATGGACGAGATTTCTTGTCATTAGTATAAAATTTACCAGACCTTGATATCGTCGTAAAAAAATTGGCAATAATATATTGTGACGAGTTATTGGCAAAATTGGTCAGATCTTGGTGGACGAGATTTCTCGACATTGGTAGAAAATTTCCCTGATCTTGATGTCACATAAAAATCGGCAATAATTATCTTGATGCCTAGATGCTTTTTCATTGGCGAAATTGGTCAGATTTTTATGGACGAGATTTATCGTCACTGGTAGAGAATTTACCAGATCTTGCCATAAAAAATCTTTAATAAATATCTTGATGACTGCTTTGTGTGACCAGATCTTGAATAGTAAAATTGGTCAGATCTTGACGTACTAAATTTCTAGTCATTGGTAGAAAATTTACCTGATCTTGTCATATAAAAATCGGCAGTAAATATCCTGATGACGAGATGCTTTGTCACTGGGGAAATTGGTCAAATCTTGATGAAGAGATTTGTCATTGGTAGAGAATTTACCAGATCTTGCCATAAAAAATCTTTAATAAATATCTTGATGACTGCTTTGTGTGACCAGATCTTGAATAGTAAAATTGGTCAGATCTTGACGTACTATATTTCTAGTCATTGGTAGAAAATTTACCTGATCTTGTCATATAAAAATCGGCAGTAAATATCCTGATGACGAGATGCTTTGTCACTGGGGAAATTGGTCAAATCTTGATGAAGAGATTTGTCATTGGTAGAGAATTTATCAGATTTTGTCATAAAAAATCGTTAATAAATATATTGATGACGAGATCTTTGTTTGATCAGATCTTAAATAGTAAAATTGGTCAGATCTTGATGTACTAGATTTCTAGTCATTGGTAGAAAATTTACCTGATCTTGATGTCATATAAAAATCGGCAGTAAATATCCTGATGACGAGATGCTTTGTCACTGGGGAAATTGGTCAAATCTTGATGAAGAGATTTGTCATTGGTAGAGAATTTATCAGATCTTGTCATAAAAAATCGTTAATAAATATATTGATGACGAGATCTTTGTTTGATCAGATCTTAAATAGTAAAATTGGTCAGATCTTGATGTACTAGATTTCTAGTCATTGGTAGAAAATTTACCTGATCTTGATGTCATATAAAAATCGGCAGTAAATATCCTGATGACGAGATGCTTTGTCACTGGGGAAATTGGTCAAATCTTGATGAAGAGATTTGTCATTGGTAGAGAATTTATCAGATCTTGTCATAAAAAATCGTTAATAAATATATTGATGACGAGATCTTTGTTTGATCAGATCTTAAATAGTAAAATTGGTCAGATCTTGATGTACTAGATTTCTAGTCATTGGTAGAAAATTTACCTGATCTTGATGTCATATAAAAATCGGCAGTAAATATCCTGATGACGAGATGCTTTGTCACTGGGGAAATTGGTCAAATCTTGATGAAGAGATTTGTCATTGGTAGAGAATTTATCAGATATTGTCATAAAAAAATCGTTTATAAATACATTGATGACGAGATCTTTGTTTGATCAGATCTTAAATAGTAAAATTGGTCAGATCTTGATGTACTAGATTTCTAGTCATTGGTAGAAAATTTACCTGATCTTGATGTCATATAAAATTCGGCAATAAATATCTTGATACCGAGATGCTTTGTCATTGACAAAATTCGTCAGACCTTGATGAACGAGATTTCTCGTTTGACGCTAAGAGGGGAGTCTTGTTCTATACGATATCACAATTCAGGTATCATACAGGTGATCCAAACTAACAGGTGTAGATTGATCCCAGTGTAATTTTTTATAAGAATTATTAGAATCAACTGCTATGTGGTTCAATAAATATTAAAGGCTGACCTATTCTTTATAATATTAAATTACTTTACGTGGGAATATTAATTTGTTCTCACTTTCTGTATAAAAAATATCACTTGTCATCTACATAGACAGAACGATTAAAAATTCTTCAAATGAGACAAGAACCTTTATGATACAATCGCGAGCAATATTTGAACCTCAACACATAAATTGTGTCCTTGGTATTTGCAAATTCTAGTAACGAATATGATTGAAGTTATTTAAAGTTTTATAGATTGCAATCAAATCAAATCCTCAAAAAAGAAATAATCAAAAATGAAATTTAAAACCAATGAAGTATAAAGGTAGACGTATGAATAAATTTGTGTATTAGAAATCAAAAATTGTTATCAATATAAAATTTATGTTAATAATATTGACGCTATTTTTAAAGTGAAATTGCTTATAATACGTGAAAATGTCTTAAAGTGTCCCTTATGCTTCCATAATCTTAGTATGTCATTAATATTATATAAATGTTTCAGAAGAGAAAAACCTTTCAAAGATCAGTCATAATAACAGAAATAACTTACACATCACATTTATTTTCGACGTTACTCATTTCGTATTTTTTGTCAAAAAGTCCTAAACATTTAAAGAATTATAGTCCCCCATTTGAACTTCTGTCGGTACCAATACTCATTAGACATCATATAAATTTCTCGTCTCAATAAATGTAACGAACAAATATTAAAATGTTATTTATTACACAATAAAGAAATGCTCTTGAAAGTTCTCATGGAATTATGTTCAAATCGAGAAAATGTCCGTTTATATTTTAGGGCCAATGATTGTTAAATTGTTGTGTATAAAAGTATCCAATGCCGCTATAAAGCACTATCATCTAGTGACGTTGTAACACTAGTAAACATGATTAGATCAAACTTGGATATACTGCTTTTCGACAAGCAGTTTATAGGACAAATAAGATTTTTTAAAATTATTATTTCATCTGCTACTTAGATAAATGAAGGTATTAGATCTCAAATCATCTTTTTACCCTATAATAGCAATATTTCTGGACTTTTTCCCAGGTAAGGAATCGTAACGGATCCTTTGAAAGGAAGACTATATATATATATATATATATATATATATATATATATATATATATATATATATATATATATATATATATATATATATATATATATATATATATATATATATATATATATATATATATATATATATATATATATATAGCCCAAGCAGGTGGTTTCTGCGGGCCCGTAACCACCCTGGACAATCGTAACGTCAAAAGCAAAAAAAATGGTTGTCACTTCGTTACATAAGATCCATCCCCAAACCAAATGGAAAATTCTACTCAATCTCATCCACTTATTTCATCAAAACATTTCATTTGAAACAAACTGAAGGAGAAAATTATTTCTTCAAACTTGGAACAAGCTGAAGGAATAAGTAGGTGAGATTGATTGGAAAAGAGTCTCTTGGTTTTAGCACTCACCACGTTTTTTCAAAATGGCCGTGTCAATGCCTTCGGGTACATTGGCTGTACCCCATAGTCGAAATGACCTGGGCGTGGATTTTGTGTCAACTGAACAGATAGCATATGATCAGATAAGCATCAGCTCAGACTGTCCTCATTATTTTTGCCATCCCGCATATTCCTGAGACATAACCAGGGACCGGTTTCTTGTGAAGTTTAAACAAGCACTTCCGAATGCCAGAGAGCATTCACAGAACTTTAGAGAAGATAAGAAGTTAGTTATATTTCATATAAGTTGCATTTTTCAACATTTTATGTCAGTCATTAAAGCTGGAAAGGTATAATTTACAAATAATTCTTTTTTATCGAATTGGTGATCGTCTACTTTTGTGTAATAGATTGGTAAAATACATGTTAGCATGTGGTCAACTACTTTTCTGACACCTAATAAACTAGTTTCCGATAATTTAGAACCTCATACAATTTAAATTAGCTTTGTTGTCAGCTGGTCTAATAATATTTCTATTCACAGAACTTTAGAAAATATAACTTATATTTCATACAAATTCCATTGTCCACTTTATATCAGTTTTGAAGCTGATAAAGTATAATTTCTAAATAGTATATTTTTTGGTATCAAACTTCTACTACTTTTCGTCTACTTTTGTGAACGAATGTCTGGTCAAAAACGTTTGAATACTTATCTGTCACAAATGAACTAGTTTCCATTTAGAACCTAGTATAATTTAAGTAAAATATGTTGTCAGACTGCCTTGATAATCTACAAATGTAATTTCCTGAGCATGGTTTACAAATACATGCATTCCAGAAAATGGAAGCTTTACTAGAAAGCAGATGTCAGAGAGAAAGTTTTTTGTTTTTTGCTTAAATTCATTTGTTAAATTTCCACGAAAATACGTAAATAACTATGCGTCCTTCATGAAACTATGATAAATTTCCGGAATTTATGTAAGCATGAGAATAATTTGCAACAATGTTTATTACCTCTAAAAGTAGAAAATTTTTGCCTTTCAATATTTTGCATGAAGATCACAAATTGTGAGGTGTTTGCTCTACAATTTGGTAAAATCATCATCTCTCTAAAGGCTTACATCTCTCTAAAGGTATGTAAAATAATTTTCTCTTAATTAAATAATTTGCGAGTGTTTTTTAAAATTCATCAAAATTTAAGGCATCCTATCATTATTCTTACAAAAAATACATTACATCTAATTACTAAACTGTTGGACTATTTTTAAAACGAAACATTAAAGAAAACTTAAATACCATATATTCTACACCCCTTCTACCTACATACTCTACGTTTTAAGAATCCTACAAACCAGAGCTGTAGGATCCACATAATGCAGTTGTTGCCTAAATTTTTATACTATTAGCATACTAGTAAAGCTTGCACATTTTCGCTTCTAACTAATCATACTTCAAGCATTTTCGCTGAATGCTAACAAGGCTTTAAACACATTATAGGAACTTAAATTGTTTCATGGTACACCAATAAAGCTCAAGCCTTTCCTCGGAACACTTTTAGAAGCTTTGTCTTTCAGCTTACTATTAAAGCTTATACATTTATTATTTTCCCAACATACTAATAAAGAAGCTTTGATTCTTTCGTGACAAATACTAAACAAGCTTATCCTTCATTTTCACGGTAAAGCTTTAGCTATTTTGCGGAGCAAAGCTTTGCATATTTGGGTAGCATCGTAGATTCTCTAAGGACATGACTGCAAATGTTTGTTTATAACCCAGTAGTAATTATACAGGTTTGTACTAAAATTAGTGATTAATTTGTTCTTTTCTAGATTTACTTAATACAGGCCTCGAAATAGATTTTTTAATACAGGTGCACCTTGTGCACCTACGTTTTTAAATTAGGTGCACTGCGTGCACCTAGTGGGAAAAAATTAGGTGCACAGTTATATTTTCATGTGCACAGTGCACCTGTGCACCCAGGTATTTCGAGCCCTGACTTAATATATATACACAAATACAAGACTGGAAATATACCCCCAAGTATTTGAGTTTTAATTAAGATAAATTAAGATAATATTCTCTAAAGTTAATAAAAATTTATATTTTTAACAAATATTTAAATCTATTTAATTTTATTATAATTTAATCTAAATATCACACACTCTGAGTTATAGAAAGTGCAGGTTTGATTCCTCCTTGGGTATATTTTTCTCTTCTACGTCAGTAATTCTTTCCTTGTATATGTATGTGTTTTACTTGATGCAGGTTGTCTTGTGTTCGGCGCAGGTATATTTTTCTCTTCTACGTCAGTAATTCTTTCCTTGTATATGTATGTGTTTTACTTGATGCAGGTTGTCTTGTGTTCGGCGCAGTCTGGCCAAATATTACCCTTGTGCCATAAAACTCAATCCAACCAATCTGACATACTGATTTATTGACATCGAGGTGAGTAAGCGGGAGCGAGCAAAAGGTGGAACTCCCTTGTTAAGATGATTGGTTGAATTTAATGGCGCAAGGACCATATTGCACCAAGTTGTGACAAATCCAAGGCAAGCAATGTCAAGTAAATGTGTGTGTGTGAACGTACATTCAGAATACAGGCTAGTCTGTGCCAAACACAAGACAACCAACATCAAGTTATTCGCATTCATACCCAATAGGTGGAACTCACTTGTTAAGTTGGTTAATTGAGTTTTATGGCGCCAAGGGCCATATTGGACCAAGCTGAGGCAAACGCAAGGCAAGCAATGTCAAGTAAATGTGTGTGTGTGAATGTACATTCAGAATACAGACTAGTCTGTGCCAAACACAAGACAACCAACATCAAGTTGTACACATGCATACACAATTGGCGGAACTCACTTGTTAAATCGGTTAATAGAGTTTTATGGCGCTATTGGACCAAGTTGAGGCAAACGCAAGGCAAGGAATGTCAAGTAAATGAACGTACACTCAAACTTAGTTTTATTGACACAGAAGAGAGAAATACACTCAGAATAGACATGTTGTTTAAAAAAAAGGAGTGGTTGGATTCTATGGTCAAGGGGCATATTTGGCCATGCTGCGCCAAACAGAAGACAATCAACATAAAGTAATGGACATACTCAAAGAAACGTTTAATGACACAGAAGGAGAAATGCACCCAGGTATAGAAATTGAACCTGTACCTCCTATGACACGCAGGTTGCAAGAGCAGAGGACAAACTCACTGAGCCACGATGTCCCTCTTGTCGTGTTAGGAATAAAATTGTTTACAAAGATTCGTTTTTATCATTTAGGGTGTAAGATAAAGAATCACACCCCATGGCTGTGTTTTATAAGTGGAGGAGTCTTTAAGTGTGTTTAAAGCTATTTTAAGCAGTATTTTTTTCTTTACAAAATTACACAGGACATCGGGTAGAGCAGCTAGACATCTGGTCTGAACATCACTTTCCTGGGGATCTTAAACATCTTTTATGTTAACTTTAAATTCGGTTAAATTTTTATTTTCGTAATAAACTGCGATCCTAAAATAATGGAAGTGACTCGGGTCTTTCTTGACCTCTGAGGACACACAACGTAATTCTTTGCCCTTATAAGACGTTTTTTTCTCTATTACGAACAAAACAATACTAAGATGTTTGATATTTATTTTTTGACAACCATGACATGTGACTAGATTCGGAAACGTGTTCTGCTCCCTAAGATTCTGTAGTTCGGGCTCACAGTACCAGTCTATGTGACTGGTCTATACAAGGGTTTTGATGACGGATTTAATCCTCCTAGTGTCTGTCTCGACGAGTTGCCTCGTCAGTAAAAGAAAACTGACCAGATCTTGATGGACGAGATATCTCGTCATTAGAATAAAACCAATCAGATCTTCATCTCTTCATCATAAGAAAATTGGCAATATCTTAATGACGAGATTCCCTTCATTAACAAAATTGGTAAGATCTTGATGAACGAAATACCTCACCAAAAAGAAGGGTTAAGTATATAGTTTTAGATGATAGGTTAAAGTACCAGTTTATTGGTTGGTTTGGATTTATTGGTTTTGGTTTGGATGAGAGGAATGAACCCAGTACCGGTTTGTATTGCGAGTTTTATATACTGGTTATTGCGATGAACCTCAATACCAGTTTACCTAACGTGTTCCAGTATCGGTTTAAATGACGGGTCTAAGCTCTGGTTTAGGTGACGAAGCTTTAAAGCCTCTGTTTCGACAATATATCTCATCCAACCAGATCTGGTTAGTTTTGCTAAGGACAATCCAAAATAGGAAAAACAAGATGCCCTTCTCCCAGAATTTGTTACAGTTTGACGAAGGTTTCTGCAACGGTGGCTGGTCACTGTAGACAGTTTTCTTCCCGAAAATAAACCATGAAGAGAATTTATTTAAAAATGAGTCCAAGTACTCGTGTTTAGTTTTGCAAAAATGCAATTAAACACGAGTAATCTTTTGTGCCCTTGTTTTGCGTCAGTATAAAAACAATACAAATATTAAAAAAATTTTAAACATAGAAAATTGATTCCACATTACAGTACAAAAAACATTACTTATTTCCGTGCGTCCCTCATAACCTGGGGCCCCTTTATCATAGTACCGGAGGCCCCCTACTCCCATACGAGGTCTCTGAACTGGTTATTAACCTTTCAAAACCAGGGGACTCCTTCAAAGGCACCTGGATCCGGCTACTACACCGGAGAATTTTAAAGAAATACTGATCTCGAGTTTGGCTTTTAACATACGAAAAGCAGCAAAAAACGAGAGAGGTAGAATAGTTATTGGAAGTACCATAATACAACAAAGAGAACTTGAAGCTGTAATATCTTTTAGAATAACTGTTGGGATGAAATTTTTACAATTCATTAATATTTTTGTTTTTAAATAGTCATATTAAGCAGTCCTCGCCACTTGGAATTATATACCAGTAACTAATGGATGAACTGTTTATCCGTCTCTAAATTTTACGCCTAGGTAATTATGAAAATTTCTGATTTTGCTACTTATCGTTCAATTCATTATTGCCACACCCGAGTATATCAGCTGTAGGTGGCACGTGTTTGATTCCACGATGGGTGTGTTTCTCTCTTATGTGTCAGTAAAACGTTCTTTGTGTTTGTCCACTACCTGACGCTGCCCATCTCGTATTTGACCGAATATGGCTCTTTTGTCACAAACCCGATCACAATCAGACTGGTAATTGTGATTGTATAAGTAAAATATAAGGATAAGACCATTTTCTTGTATTTAGTAGGTTACTTATTGCCAATTGCCCATTGTGTTGCCCCGGTGTGACGTTACTTTTGTACCTACCTAGAAGGTTATTTATAATTTTTTTTAAATCTTATAAATTTGGGTAGGTATTTAATCAACGTCTCACTGGAGCAAAGGAACGGTTTATCGGTGACAGTCTGTTATCGAACCCCAAATTACAGATCGAAGGACATCATCACGTAATTTTGATTTCATCATTTTGGACAATTTACTGGAAATACGATGGTAATGGTAATTTTTTTAGTTAACGTCGTACTAGAGTAACACAACGGGCTACTGACGACGGTCCGGGATCAGTCTCTTAAGAAAAAGATCCTCGTAACCTCGTAATTTTGAACCACGACAGGAAATAGGAATCTTAGAAATGCTGAATCGTCTAAAGGTATGCGAAGATTAAACTGTCAACAGACAAAAATAGCAATGATAATGAACTAGTACTATGGAATTTTATTTATTTAATCCAACTAGTGGTTGTCTCGACTAGGAATCTCGTCATTGGCAAAACTGACCAAATCTTGATGGACGAGATATCTCGTACTTCGAAAAAAACCTGACCAGGTCTTGATCTCGTCGTCACATCGAAGAATCGGTTATATCGCGAAACCGAGATATCTCGTCATTAGCAAAATTGCTCGGATTTGAGGGACTAAATATCTCCTCGAAACCACTTAAAGAGTTAACAAACCGTAAGTTCTTCATAAAATTGAAGAAAACGTTCAAGTTTTAAAAGCAAATGTGACTTTATCAGATCTTGATAGATGAATAGCTCGTCATTAGAAGAAAACTGACCATATATTGATCTCGGAAACCATCCAGAAAACGACAATATCCCTATAACGAGATATCACTCCCTAAGCAAAATTGGTCAGGTCTTTATCGATGATATCTAGTCGAATCCACTTGGTGAGTTAACCCTCTGAAGGTCATGTACGCATTATTCCACAATTTAACTTGCATGGTGGCTTCGAACCAGTTTTAGACTTTTTGACCAATCGAGGATTATTTCAACCAATGTGGTAATGGTAATTTTTAGTAATTTTTAATTAGCGTCGTACTATAAATAGAGCAACCCAATTGCCGACGGTCCGGGGCCAATCCCCTATCGGAAATATCCGAAGGCAAAACCTCTCGTAATTTTGAACCACGGTCAGATGACGAGGCAACACCTGAGCTGGAACCCCATTCTCCAAACTTCCACACCAATCTAACGTGAGAACTTTCGCCCACAACAGATTTAAGTGCACCAGCCGCCTTTACACCCTACGCAAACAAACATCCATGCACTGAGCCGGATTCAAACCAGGAACCTTCCTATCTAGAGGATAACACCTTAACCATTAGATCGGTTGGTCGACTTAATAGATGTGGTTGTTAAGTCATTAGGAATGCTGTAGTTAAAAAGTAACTATCCACTACTAGCAGATCTCGGATACCTCAGAGAGTATGTAAAGAATATCGACTCATTTAACCCTCCAAGTGGTTTGGACGTTATGCCTCGTCCATCAAGATCTAATCAATTTTAATTAGGATGGTATATCACTACATCACTGTATTACTGATGTTTATATTATCAAGATGTGGTCAGTTTTCTTTTAAGGACGACATCTCGTCCATAAAGACCTTCTCAATTTCACTAATGACTATATACCTCGTCCACATAACCACCAGGAGGATAGGAAACGTTTGTACCAACGCTAAGTATTCTCACACTAGTATATACATCGACAGAAATATCTCTACAATATACATCAGTTTTTAGCTGTCAGCATTATCGGATATTTTTTTATACGTACTACTTCATGAAAGATGTCATCGGAAAACTGACACTCGATCAAGTAGTGAAATAACGAACCCTTTCAAGAGAGATAATTGAATCCATTATCTCTTGTTGAATTGAACCTTCTTGGGCTTCATTCGGAGGGAAGTCGATTTCTTAAGATATTGATGTTATTGGCATTTTAATGTTATTTGTGTCATTTCGGAATAAGAAATCCACTCAAAATAAGTCACTAAAATAAGAAAATATCGAGTGCTATTGAAATCATAAAGTTTGTTGGATTGTATCAACACATTTCGGGAAGTATATTTGTATATGAATTTGCTTGTATTGAAAAATTCGATCTCGGAACAAAACTGAAGTGATATGGGTAGCTCTAACTTTAAAGTACAGTTAAATAAAGATTTATTGTTTTAATGGGTTTGGGAAGCAATTTCAAGTGTGTTCAGTGTAAAATACAGGGTGGTCCCGAATTCATGGTACAAACTTTAATGGTAGGTACAGGACATTGTAACAATGATTTATTGTATAGGAATGTATAGTCGCAAGTGACGCGGTGAGGCGAAAACAGGGGAAATAACGGCCGAAAGGAAAAACAAAGATTTTATTGAAAGCGTCGTTGACAAGTGTCATGTTTACAGTAATTGTTCAAAATTGCGTCCACTAGTATCGATACATGCTTGACAGCGTCGGTGGAGCGATTGGCGTACACGTTCAAAGATGCCTGGTATTTCACGCACACCTGCAGCAGCTACAGATAAGCGAGCGACGAGATCCTCATCTGAGTCAACTGGAGTCTCATAAACAAGATGCTTTAGATGTCCCCATAAAAAGTAATCGAGGCTCGATAAATCGGGAGATCGGGGTGGCCAAGGGACTGGTCCACCACGCCCAATCCATCGAGTACCAAACGTGGCATTCAGGTAATTCCGTACATCAACGCTTTTCCCTACTGCGATGCATCATGTTCAACAGCGGCTAGACATCTACTGCCCTCTACCGGCAATGATACCAACCGATCACTCCATTTCTCTTTCCTTTTATTTCCCCTGTTTACGCCTCACCGCGTCACTTGCGACTATACATTCCTATACAATAAATCATTGTTACAATGTCCTGTACCTACCATTAAAGTTTGTACCATGAATTCGGGACCACCCTGTATACAGTACTGTTGATGTTTTGCTATACACATACTATTTTCTTTTCAGTTTGTAACCCTCCAATTGATTTTGACGAGATTTCTCATCCTACAAGACTTTACCAATTTCTTCTAATAACGTGATTCGTCATCAAGATAGGGTCTGTTATTTTGTGGCCATCAAGATCGATCTGGTCACTTTCCATCTCATGAGGAAATACATGGTCCAACGAGATCTGCTACTGGTTTTGCTAATGACGAATGAGAGACGCTATACTTTGTCAAGACAATCACCAGGAGGGTTAATTTGCTTACAAGTTTCATTTCTTATTGTTTTTAATTTGTTTAGTCAAACAAATACGATACAATAATTTTAGATAATATTTTAGCTGTCAACAAAAAAAGTGTAATTAGTCTTATGCATTTATAAAATAAATAAATGTTTTAATTCCGCTTTCTGGGCTTAGATTTCAGCAGTTACATCAACCAACGTCGATGGATTACCCCGTAGTGGAACATGGCTATTTTTTTATCCAACAAAACATGATTAAATAATAATCACATCTATTTTCTGTAAGAATCATCGGAAAGATGTTATTGATCAATACGGTTAACTCGTTAGAAATCATTCAAAGAATTCAGGTTCCCGGACGGACATATACTGGCGAACCTCTTATAGTTTAGTACATCATATCGTAATCAATATTACTCGTGTATTGAGACAAAGTACAAAGGGGCTTGAACTGTCAATCTATGGTTAATTTTCAATACTCAAAGGATAATATAGTTCAACCCTCCCGATGGTTGTCTCGACGAGATATCTCGTTATTAACAACACTGGCCAGGTCTTGATCTCATCGAAAAATTGGTGATATCTTGTTGACGAGGTGTCTCATCATCAGCAGAATTGATCACCTCGTCCAAACCACTTGAAGGGTTAAATAGGATTCCGAACCACTAGGAATATCTATGGTAAGATTGGAACTCAAACCCAGTGTCTGTTGAACTGATATTCAGAAGATATTCCACAAGGTGTTTCTTACGATTTTTATTCTTAAACAACGGTTAGTTTTAAATAATTCTAAATTAATTATGGCTTTTAATTTTTTGTTGTTTTTATTCTACGGGTCTCTCTTATTCCCCGACTTCGTATCGATAAGGACCCAATCGTGGAGTTGCACCTGTCACAGTAGGGTATTTCAAAATACATCACCTGCAAAGTTAAGTACCACGTGTCAACTCCTCAATGGTGGATAAATCAGAAAGATTGTCAAGACCACATTCGGTTGTCTGTTGCGATCAAATTTGTCAAAAACCATTTATGTTCCTGTCTTATAGGTCAAATGATTGACTGGCTAGTTGGTTTTGTCCTTCCACAGTCCTTTCTTGTCACATCAAAGAGACAGAAATGATTGACTGGGAATTTAAACTTTTGAATTTCATTCAAACATTCTTAATTACATGTGCAGTAGGAACGCAAACTCATTCCCTGATAATAAATTCGTGTTTTAACAGGATATAGATAATAGAAAGCAACGAAATCTCTTGTAACGTTGACATCCGCAATCAACTCCTCACTTCACAGGATATTTTAAAAATTAAAGTCCAACCCCCAAAAAATATTTCCAGCCGAGAGGAAGCACGCTTTATGGCCGGTCGCTTAGCAACGTCGAAATTACTATGTGTGTCGGGTCGTATTTATTTTCCTCGATACAAACCTCGACAATTAGCATACCTCTCCTTATCTCATCTCCAAAGACATCCATCGGATCTACAACAAACAATTACCGCTTTGTCATGTGGTTTCCCGCAGAAGCCGCACCAAATTGAAAACTGCCCAACCACGCGGAACGCCAAGTCCACCTTCATCCCAAGGATGGTCGCCACCCATTAGAATCTCACGGTCCGTTACCTGGACTTGCGACAAGACAGTCCCTCTTCCCCAGCAATCTGATCACCCGGATGCCATTAATAATTTAAATCGTCCCATGCCCAATTCGTTTTCCGGAATGGCTCTTTTTGGGGGGAGCAACTTTGTTTCTCGGCGAGCGACCTTGTATCCGATTCACTTGCGTCTTTTCTTTGGTTGGGGTATAATTGAGACGGATGGAAAGCTTCCGTACGATCAAAAGGTGCGGCGCAATTGTTGGAGAGGACAGACAAGTATATTTGGGATCGCCGTTTTGTGTATGACAGAGGCGACGTGAATTGAAATTGAGTGGATGGAAAACGAATCAACAGGAATGGCTATTTATTCCCGTCAGACCTACGGGACCGTGTCACCCTGCCAATTAATTTGATCTCCGCGATCTGGAAAACCGATAAGACATTTCTTGGGGAGTTTCTTTCCGCCGTTTCACGTCCTTCCCGCTCTTGGTAATCACGGGCGAATCTAGTGTCGTAACTGTTGATGATTCATCATACGCAAATAAATATCTGCTTTCGATGACGTATTAACCAGCCGCGGCATTTGTTGCTACAAGAACAAAAGGAAGTATTCAGTCAGTGTGCACACGATGCCAGATCTGTATCTGAAACGTACTTCTTGTCAGACCTTTCAGTGCTGGAAGGAAATCCATCTCTTTGGAGTTCATTGGGATGCGATTCCACACTCGTGGAAGGACATGCATCGGAAGGTCCAGACTTGAAGGGAAATAACACAAATTAGCTTTTTTAGGTAGCGACAGACGAAGCTAGTTAATGAGTACGAAAACAAATAGGTCCGAGATTAAATTTGTGTTGCTGCAAAGACACGGTGTATGGTCACAAGTTCCTGTGATGTTGAGTTAGATGTGAAACCTGAAAATATTTTATGATAATGTGAATGTTGAATAGATCGTTGGGTAGTTTCAGTTTGACGAAATTTCAACTACCAGCCAACCTATTTGACTGTTGATTATAATTTTGTATGGCTAATCAGCCGAATCAAAATAAAATTTCATTTCTTGACCAATGTATTTTCATAATTGCAATAATTTTTATTAAATTATAATAGTGTTTTAGTGTGTTTGGCCACCGATTTATCAATTTGATAGTTGCAGGCGGCAGAGGTTCGATTCCACCTTGAGTGTTAGGCCGCAGTGGCTTACTGAGTCTATCCACTACGCTAGAAATACGGATTGTAGGTCGCGCAGATTCGATTCCTATAAGGGTGTCGTCATCTGACGTCAAAATTACGAGGTGTTGTAGTCTGATCTTTCCCTTCGAAATTGATTCCGGACCGTCAACCATAGCCCGTTGTTTTGCTCAAGTGCGACGTTAATTAAAATATCTGCCTCAACGGCATATGCAGACAAATACTGCGGCTGGCTTTTTGAGTTGGTTGGGTTTTATGGCACAAGGGTCATATCTGGACAAGCTGAGCCAAACACAGGTCAAACAACGTCATAAAATGAACCCACAAGGAAAATTTTCTAGCACAAGGTAAGTTAAAGGTAAATGGTAATTGGTAACTTTTTGGTTAACGTCGTACTAGAGCAACGCAACGGGCTATTGACGACGGTCCGGGATCAGTCCCTTAAGGGAAAGATTCGAGGACAACACTTCGTAATTTTGAACCACGTAAGTTAAAGGAATCGAATATGCGCTGCCTACAACTTGTAGGTTGTTAACTCAGTGGATAATGGTAATTTTTAGTTAACGTCGTACTAGAGCAACACAACGGGCTATTAACGACGGTTCGGGATCAGTCCCTTCAGGGAAAGATCCGAGGACAACACCTCGTAATTTTGAACCACGTAAGTTAAAGGAATCGAATATGCGCTGCCTACAACTTGTAGGTTGTTAACTCAGTGGATAATGGTAATTTTTAGTTAACGTCGTACTAGAGCAACACAACGGGCTATTGACGACGGTCCGGGATCAGTCCCTTAAGGGAAAGATTCGAGGACAACACTTCGTAATTTTGAACCACGTAAGTTAAAGGAATCGAATATGCGCTGCCTACAACTTGTAGGTTGTTAACTCAGTGGATAATGGTAATTTTTAGTTAACGTCGTACTAGAGCAACACAACGGGCTATTGACGACGGTTCAGGATCAGTCCCTTCAGGGAAAGATCCGAGGACAACACCTCGTAATTTTGAACCAAGGTCAGATGACGAAGCAACACCTGAGCTGGCACCCCACTCTCCAGACTTCCACACCAACCCAAAGTGAGGACTTTCGGCCACGACAGATTTAAGGTGCATCAGCCGCCTCTACACCATGCGCTTACAAACATCCATGCCCGGACCCGGATTCGAACCAGAAACCTTCCGATCTAGAGGCTAAGACCTTAACCACTATACCGGTTGGTCGGCGTTAACTCAGTGGGAGAACTCATTGTTATGATTTTCCTTGGCTAATATGGACTAGGATGAGAAACTATAGAAAATAAATTAAAGTACTGCTATTATGGAGTACTGTTTACTATTTCTTTTAATGATTAGTAATTGGTAATTTTTTAGTTAACGTCGTACTAGAGCAACACAATTTTTTAATGATTGGATGTATTGTCCAAGAAAAAACCTCGTAATATTCTGCGTTTTAGGTAGTTATGATAAGTATTTTTAATTAACGTCAAACTAGAGCAACACAACGGGCTGTGGATGTTTGATCGAAGAAACAGCCTTTGAAGTCCTATTGTACTGATCGCTATGTCCTGAGTTTTAGGTAGGTATGATAGATATTTTTAATTAACTTCAAACTAGAGCAACACAACGGGCTATGGATTTCTGATCCAAGAAACAGCCTTTGAAGTTTTATTGAACTATTCGTAATGTCCAGCGTTTTAGGTAGGTATTTTTAATTAACGTAGAACTAAAGCAATACAACGGGCTATGGACGACGCTCCGAGATCAATCCCTAATGGAAAGATTCGAGGACACCAGGTCCTGCCTTTTAGACAAACAGGTTCGCGGTTTTAGAACATCTCATGGACACTCTCCTTTAGGTAGCTACGAGTTTCAAGAATTCGAGGAATTCATGTGATCGTTTCTTGTAGGGTTTACTGTTAACAAGAGGTCGTACTCCCTGGGTACCCAAGAGATCCTTTTCTGCTTTCATCTCAATACTGTTTCCCAGACCCTCGAGTTAGAATCCAATAAACAACGTCGTGTACAAAGGGGGCTGATACACGTCAAATCTATCGTGGCCTCAAATGTCCACAGGTTGGCATGGTGTGGAAGTTTGGAGAGTTGGGTGCCAGCTCAGATGTTGCCTCGTCATCTAACCGTGGTTCAAATTTACGTGGTGTTGTACTCGGGCCCTTGGGATTGATCCAGGATCGTCGTCAATAGCCCGTTGTGTTGTATCAGTATGACGTTCATTAAAATACCTACCTACCTTTACATGTTTTACTCTACGTTGTTTTGTGTGTTTGATGCAACCTTATCAAATACTAGGGTACTTGAGACATAAAACTACAAAGCAATCAATCAACCATCAACCTCCGTTTCAGAGTATAGCTATAGACGAAATTTACAGCTGGATTTCATCTCGAATTAAATATCTAAAAGATCGATTTTACGCAGTTTAATAAGAATTGTTGATTACGGTTTGTTCTAAGAGCGCCACCAGTACCGATAATAACTAAAATAAAACGAATTATTGATTTGGGGTTCAGACTTTGAATCATCAATAACATCTCTATTCTATGTAGCATCTACGAACTGTAGTCAGTTACAAAAGGATATTTAGATTGCAAATGGAAATTGACTTAATTTTAACTCTTCTAGGAATTCAAGCATTTAAAAATGAACTTATAAAATAGTCATATGTTTTATATTTGTAAATAGAGCTTAATTCGATGAATCAGAAATATGCATTTCTAAATCGTTTTAAGCACAGTTACTGTTAAATACTTATGAAAAGCAATTTGAAAAATTGTTTAATTTCATTGTCACGAGACTATTTTCAAAATAGCTGTTATTCAAACAAAAGTATTTTATATTTCATTTTAAAAAACCTTGAGAACTTTGTAGTTCTTTTTTTAATGTATTGTTTAATATCCGTATTTTGCAAGAGGTTGTTTTAAACAAATGTAACATTCAAAGTTTTATACCTTTAAACCCAGGTGCAGAATTATATTCAGTGTTCTACAACACAACTCCAAGCAATTACAATTGTTCTGCAGGCATTTTGTCCGAATTTTAAAAACTGCAGTCAAATCAAAAACAGACGTAAAACACAATCATCGGCTAAATATGTTTTTCATATATTTGTAATAAAACATCAAAATTAACTAAGTAACTTTATTTAAAACACCAAGGGGCATACTTTCAGAAGTTGTAATTCTGTCAATAACTTTTGAAGTTAAATATTTTGTCACTGACAAAGAAGATATGTTATTTATAAAGTGTTTGTGGTAATTTGGGGAGGTGTAGGAAATGTTTCCTTAGCTAGAGAAGAAAAAAAAGGTATGGCAAGGAGCACGCTTTGCACTTCAGAACATCGTAGCTTATGATTAAAAAAAGCCCGGTCAAAATTTTGATAAAATTAAGAAAAAATTGTTATGCAAAGACTTTGTTCTGCGACTTACGTCGCAGTTTAAGCACTTTCTGCTCCCGAGCATTTAAACTTATGATGTCACAATGTATTGTTACAAAACTAAAACGAAAGAAATGTTTCACAGTTAATTTAATATTTAATGGGTTTTAACTATACTCCCTCTACAGGAAATTTAATACATTTTATTAGAAGGGAAATGTTTTTACGTCTTTTGTTTCCAAAATACAATTGGGGGCAGTCATGGCTTAGCGGGTATGGCAACTGGGCTATAAACCTTTATGTTGTTGTAGGTGGCACAGATTCGATTCTTGTGAGGTGTATTTCTCCTTGGGTATATTTCTCTGTTATGTGTCAGAAAGCCTTTTATCGTGTGGGTTGGTATATTCATTTTATATGAGGCATGTCACTGCAAAAGGGCCTATATCCACTCCCAGTAATTTTTCCAGTATTGGAGAAAAACTGCTACAGATAAATTATAAATGGTAATAGCTATTAAACTCTTTTGAATTATTCTTACCAACTCATAATATAATCCTCTTTGACGCATCAACAACTTACAAGAATATGCATTGATTTGCACAGTTGTTAAAACACCGTTCAACTCATTTTCAGTCGAAAATTAATATACACCCTTTTGCAGTGACCCGCTGCATATCGCACCCCTGCAAGAAAAGTGACATAACTCAAAATTGCAGAATTTGAGAAACTTAAAGGATAAACCTTTTTTGAAAAAGTATAAGCTTTTTTAAATTTTCGGTAAGTATTTATGGTAGTAACCTCTATTATATTCTATAGAATAGTAAGATAACAGCTCTGGGGCACTCCATACATATTTTTCAATGACATAACATCATTTTTTTATTTTTTGACTTGTGTCACTTTTCTTGCCGGGGTGCGATATGCCTGTGTCTGACGCAAAGTGTCCATATACGGGCCTTGCGCTTTAAAACCTCAACAAACCCAATCCAAATATAACTGATGTTACTATTTTCAACAATGCAGTTTCTATGCAAATATTCAAACAGATACTTTTGTATTTAATTTATATCATCTGATTCTCAGAAATTCATTGACTGATATATTTTCGGAGACGCTATGTTTGTTTTAATGGTAGAATTGAATTATCACATTTTAATATCTTTGAAAGATATACGACACGACCTAAAGGATTGCAATTTTTATTTTTTGACACAAACACTAATAGTTGATATCTAAATATCTGTATGATTAAAAGATATTGCCAGTTAATATCGTCTTGTTGCTCTAGTATGAAGTTAACTAAAATTACCATTACCGTTGCCAGTTAATACGTTTCTGCTATAACCACACGATATACGTATGTCAACTTATCGTATGCATCTTAGAGCATTATTAAGTGAACTTCTTACTCATAAACGTGGTAATAGACTCTTGAATTTGAGGTTTTTGGAAAGTTTCTTCTTAAATCGCTGCTGGAGGTATTTTACCATTGTTATAATTAATTCATCCTTATTATTTTTTCCATTACTTTTATTACTATTTCATTACATTTCATTAGAATTTAAATAGTTGAATAATCACAATTTTCTCCAATTATATTTTTAGCCTTCATAATTTGTTTATATTAGAGGCAATCTACATGCATTACAGCTTTTAAAATCTGCATCTTTTTTTTATTATCTAAACTACATCATGTCATGTGTACAGAAAATATATAATTTAAGTATACCTTTAATTGTTTATTAGACTACTTGAACTTTTTATTTAATTTTACTGGTTTACATTTTCTTGCGTTTGGCACAGAGCGTTCTTTTTTGGACCTTCGGCCATAAAACTAAAACCAGCCAACCTTTTCAAATATAAATTTTTTGTAGTGTCATCTGAGATAAACATAGGAATTACATCCAATTTTAGTAGACGTTGATGTTTATTGGTACTACCCCGACTGCTTTCAGTAACGTATATAAAACTTAATATTTTCCAATCTAATCAGCGGGTAATAGAAAATAAGGTCTTCAACCTAGCTGTATTATGCCAACGCTACAGGTAGGAATTCAGTTCTCAAATATTATCGGTAGTACCAGTAAGTGAAATGGATGCAAGAAGAATTAATTTATATAAATCTGAAACAGCCCCCAACATCAGGTGTGTAGACAGATTTGCATGTTAAGAATAGATGTAACCGTGACACATTTTTGAATGGGGTGACAGCTCAGCTGTTGACCTCGTCATTTAATCATAGTTTAAAATTACGAAGTGTTGTCCTCAGATATATATTTCCCTTCGGAATTGATCACAGGCCAATAGAACGGTGTGTTGCCCCAGTGCGACTTCTAACTAACTTCTCTTAAACTAGCTTCTCTTAACATATTTGTTACGAAAACTGAATGTACGTAGTATTTGAACAGATACCGTGTAATAAATGGAGCCACATTTGGATGACTTAAAATATTCTTCGAAAATGTTTCTAAAGATAAATTATGACATTAAAGGAGAGAGAAATTGAACTCAAAACTTTAAAGAAGTTTCCAATAAGAAATTGTCTTTCTTTTCTTGTTATAAATTACACAAATTCAGACAATTCATGAACTAGAGCATCATATTTTTGAATGTAATTCACTACAAAATCTCGGTACCTGACGAAACTAAAAACTCAAATAAATGGGTTATTCTAAAGAAAAAAAAGGTGGAATCTATTTCAAGCTGGATATTTATTTTTCAGTCGGACAAAGGCATTAAACTTGTAATTAAAACAAAAAGCATAAGCTTAAGTAATAAAGCTGTGAGGAGTTTTTGGAATTCAAAACATACCTTTAAGATTTGAATTTTGGTTTGAAACAAAAAAAAAAACAATGTATGATCACTAAACACGTTACCAATAAATAAAATATTTTGGCACTTCTAGGTATTGCATCCGTAATACTAAAGCTTTTCATAAGCTATAAAATCACTTTAAATTGTCTTTTAACATAATAATAAGAAATGCAAATTCCAAATTTTTCTGAAAATGATCCAAATGCCTATTCATCATCCAAAAATCACTTTCAAGAGTAATACATTTAAGTAAGGGCAAGTAAACAATAGTGGAAAACATTCAGCAAAAATACGCAGATGATATTTGTTCTAAGTTCTGATGTTGTATCTAAGAGTACCTTATGAATCACAATTACCTAAATCACAAATTAAATCATGAAAATAACGAAAATTCTGGAAAGAAAACCAAGCTATATTCTCTAAGAAATTTACTATAAAATTTCTCACACGAAATGTCAGAAAAATACCTCTTCATGGTTCCACTAAGAAATGGCTTTCAAAATTGGGTAATACGGATTCTTTCTACCAGACTTTATTATCCTTAACACTGTTTTTGAATATGGTTACCACATTTAGTTGGTTTTGAATTCATTTTATTATGGTTACCTATAAATATTGATTTTGAATGCTGAAATTAAATACACTTCAAATGAAACGGCTATACTTGGAACACAACCTAAATTTGATTCACATGAGCAGATTCTTAAACGCAACAATAAAGCAGTGCATTTTTTACATCATTTTATTTAAAATAAATAAAGTACAGTTTTGAGATTGGCTAAATGACCGTTTTAATGATATTGCAGCACAAATAACGCAGAAATATACGTAAATGTGTTATCACCCGTGCCATATATATTTAAGTAAAACTAGTCCAGTTTAAAGACCTAAACGAACGGAAGTATGTTTAACAGCAAAACTATTTGATTACCGTTAATAAAATTTAAAAAGATGTTCTTTTAAAGTAACCCAACCAAAAGAAATTCCACTTAAAACAAAAATAATCTTTTTAAATCAGAGTTGCATTAAAAACATTCTAATGAAATTTGGGCTGGGGCATCTTTTCTACACTTTATAAGCTTTTGTCAACGCGTCCTATAAAATCACGTGTTTAAAATTAGAAATAAAAAAATCTTTGAAGCAAAATTATCTGTGACAAAGTGGTATAATAATCTTGTTATATCAATTCTTTAGCCGTTTCAAGTTTGAATTTTCTTAATTGTTTTAAATATTAATGTGTCATCACCTGTCTGCTTAAGTTAGTTTCAGTTTCGCCATTTTTATTGCTACTTTTAAAATTTAAGAAGCTACTAGGGGCAGCTTCTTCACAGGAGCAGAAAACGGGGAAAAGTTTGGAATTTGGAGATCCGCATAGATGTTTATTCTGCTAAAAAATAATAATAGCTCAAGGCGAGAGAAGAATTAAAATAGACAAGAAAGAAAATAGTAATGCGGCATAGTTTAATGATGCGGCATAAAAAAATTTTAATGATATTTTAAATCATGCGGCATAGTTTATAAGTGAATAATTTCAAATTGTTCTTATTGTCAAATTTAATGCATGAAAATGCTTAGGGACTGTCGTGACAAATATCACAGCCACTATATTCCTTTAAACCGTTCTCTTAAATTTACAAGTGAATAATTTCAAATCGTTCTTATAGTCAAATTTAATGCATGAAAATGTTTAGGGAGTGTCGTGACAAATATCACAACCACTATAATGTTCCTTTAAACAGTTCTACTAAATAATTCAATTCTCCTAAATTTATAAGTGAACAATTTCAAATTGTTCTTATAGTCAAATGTAATGCATTAAAATGTTTAGGGACTGTAGTGACAAATATCACAGCCACTATATTCCTTTAAACAGTTCTCCTAAATCATTCAATTCTCCTAAATTTATAAGTGAATAATTTCAAATTGTTCTTATAGTCAAATTTAATGTATGGAAATGTTTAGGGACTGTCGTGACAAATATCACAGCCACTATCTTCCTTTAAACAGTTCTCCTAAATTTATAAGTGAATAATTTCAAATCGTTCTTATAGTCAAATTTAATGCATGAAAATGTTTAGGAACTGTCGTGACAAATATCACAGCCACTATAATATTCCTTTAAACAGTTCTCCTAAATTTTTCAACTGTTTTAAGAAATTCAAAATATTTTTTAATTGTATGAGATTTTTCAAGGATTTATTTACTTAACACAGTCAATATTCGTATCAATTTTTTTCAGAAATTAATTCTAAAAACAATGTATCATGCACAATTTTAGATGGGATGTTTCTATTTTGCACTTTTATTCAAAATCTAATTAACATTTAAATTTGCATGTTTGGAGTTTTAGTTGATAGTCATACGGTGCATTAAGAGATAAAGTTTTCAATTATAAGATTTGAAGGAGATTTTATAAATTCCTCTAAAAAGTTTACATTTTTATAAAATCTCACCTATCTTGTGTGTGATTAAAAATATATTTTTAATCACACACAAGATACTATTTGTCTGATACTGATACAAGATACTATACACAAATACAACTATTTGTCTGATTTACTGCAGATATTTAAACAAAATGTTTAATCTGCTAAGTACCTTGCGTCATTTTATAATTCATTCGTTTCCATGGTAACTAAATTACAAGCTTCGAGTTTGTAGATTTTTTGAGTAAAACATTACTCCTTCACTCAATGTTCATAAAATATATTATTCATATATTAAATATTTAAATACATAAAATAAACATAAAATATTTATTAATACATTAATATTTTACCAGCGACTGATTAAGAAACGTAAAATGCCCAATCTGAATAAATTCGTTGGAAAGAAATTTATACCGATTAAGTTAAATAACGATTTCTAATTAGTGTTTTAATTACCGTTAAAACACTGATTAAAAACAAATCACACAGATTTTATTAGCTGTAGAATTAAATTCCCCAAATTAAACAGAATAATTCATAATAGATTAATTTTAATTTATATCAAATAGAATCCAAAAGTTCATATTAAACTATAATGAGATTATTTTTTTATTTACACATTTGTTCAAATAATTTAAAGTTAAAATCCTAATAGGCTTTAATTATTTATGAACTAAACTTCCTCATTGAATTTATTAAATAAAAGGTAATTTATATTCTTAAAATAATTTTCTTTTGAGTTAAAAACACAATTATGAATATGGTTCAAAATTCCCTTCAAAAACTTTAATATTCCACTTCAGTGGTGCTTACTCCATTAAAGAAATCAGCGGCACACAGCAATAGCCAATTACGTCCAATTTAATAAATCTTCGAAGATGGTTTCGATGCACTTAGAAGACCGCACTTTCCCAAACCCTCCACCCGACTTATTCAAACATTCCTCCGCCGAAAGTAAATGTATCCTACATGCAAAATGCCAAAGGTATATTTACAAGACATGAAATCCATCGCATATTCATGTGAGGTGTACCCTTGTGATATATCTTGTAAAGGAACCTCTTAGACATTAATCAATCGATAACTACGCAGGAATTTGTCTTGAGAAAAGTAGCTGGGTGTTTCTTTTTGGAGGAAAAAAAATCTTAACATCTTGTGGCCGTAACTTTAGAGTCTCCTGTGAATAATTTTTTCCTCTTTTCTCGGAACGCATTAAGAAGCAAAGGCTACGTGTATCATTAATATTAATAAGCGTCTTGTTTGCATAAAACACCGGTTTTATTTTTTCCAGGGGTTAACCGGAATCAACTTACTTTGCAGCATCCGAAATATCCACGCCTAAAAACGTCAATGCACCTCCAGTAGTGCTGGTAAGCTCCACTAAACCAATTAAATTGGCACAAACTGCCCCAAAATCAGATGGATTACAATGTGGGTTGGTGATTTACGAGTTTGGCGATGCGCCCCTGCTTTGACGCAGTGTCTTGGAGGCTATGGGATTCAAAGTAAGAAGTCGGGAGAGGGCGAAAAAAATTAATCCCTTGTCCTCAGATTAGACGCTTTTTTAATAAGTTTACTAAGTAATCATCTAATGAACTACCTTGCAATTAATCACCTTGAAAGGTTTGGCCTTAGGGTGGGAAACGAGAAATAGGTTTCTACTTCGCTTCAAAGTGCAGTATGAGATATGTAAGAATGGCAAGTTCTCTTTTGATTTCTATTCTGCAATCGCTGATTGACATTAATAGACCCTTTGATATCATCTGGTTTTACCGAACTCAAGTTAGATTCCTCCGTGGGTATATTCCTGACTTCTGTGTCAGTAAAACTTTAATTGTGTGAATATGTCCATTACTTGGCGTTGTCTTGTGTTTGGCGAAATTTAGTCAAATGTGGCCATTGTGTACCATCAAAACAAATTAAACCAACCGACCTGTTAAGCCCAGGTGCAGAATTATATTCAGTGTTCAGCAACACACCTCCAACCAATTTCTATTATTCTGCAGGCGTTTGTCCGAATTTTGTAAACTGCAGTCAAATCAAAAACAGACGTAAAACACAATTATCGGCTAAATATGTATTACATATCTTCTATATAAATAAGAATGGAGTTTTTGTTTGTACATTCAATATTTTCGACCCATTTCAAGTTTCCTATCCGTTTTGGACCCTTCTGATGCCGAATCCGCCTTTTTCTCGTTTGGTGTCTGTCTGTCTGTATGTATGTTGTGCCCTATACACGTCCACGCGGTTTAAGATATTTTCATGGAAATTTGAATACAGTGAGTACTTCTCTTCATTTAGTGAATGGAATTGGTTGCGAAAGTCTGTCTGTCCGTCTTTCTGTTTTATGCAAGATTATGTGTTTGTGTGTTTGTGTAGGCATCACATGAATTGTATTCCAGATATTGGATTGCAGTATATTTTATTTTATACATTATTTATTAGTTTAGTGAATGCAATATTAAACATTTCTTTATTGTTATATTTAAATGAGTTTCATGCTAAAACACCTGAGTAAGTATACTTAAATCAACCATAATTTGGTAGTTTTGGAAAAATTGGAATGTCTATTGAATATATCGATTACTTCGATTACTTTACCAGTACTGCTGAAAAAGTAATTATTCTTCAAAAAATTATATTTTTTAAAGGAATTTCAGCTCTGATACTTCATTTATTTCGAGTCTTATTTTTGTTCTTTGCGCAATGAAAACGATTTCGGAATATTTGAGACAGACGATATTTTTCAACGAAACGAGAATGAACAAGATCGCGTGTGCAGTGATATTTTCTGTTTCTTTCGTTCTGAATTAATTTCACATTTCTAAATTTTGTGCACTTTTAGTTGTAAGCTGTGGCAACTGTGCGAGATCAAGAGATAAAAATGAATCACAAATTAATATCCTTAGAACAATTTTTTCCGACATCTTTTATTTTGTTTTATTTTGCGGTTTTCTGTTTTAAATATTTATTATTTTAATAAATGTGTTTCCTTCTCATCACACGCAACAGCACCACAAAGTATTAGACTTAAAAATGTTAGGTAAGTCAGCATAAATTTTCAGTAAATTTTAAGTGTAGTTATGCCATAATTAAAAGAATAATGCCGTTAATTAAAGAATAATGCCGTTATTTAAAGAATAATGCCGTTATTTAAAGAATAATGCCGTTATTTAAATAATAATGCCGTTATTTAAAGAATAATGCCGTTATTTAAAGAATAATAATGTTTAAAAATCCAAACTAGAGCTTTTTCCAACATTAAAAAATTCGTTCTAATAATGACAAGAGAAGATTGCAAAATTTCACAATGTCGCATACCGGAGGCAAGAGTGCCACAAGTAAAAAAATATTGTTTTGTTGACTATGAGTGCGAGAGCACTCGCCGTAAATCGTAATTTTATTTATTGAATTGAACATGAAAATAACTTAAGAAAGGGAATTCCAAATCTCCCTCAAAATCGTCTTTTATAGTAGTAACCTTAGTATCACCTTTCGTCATTCTGTAGCTTTGTCATACAGCAATTGTGCGATGTATGTGAAATGTATTACATGAATGGATATGCATGTATAGGATTTGTGTCCAAAGTAAGTTGTAGAAAATATGAAGATGGCGAATGGTGTTAAAATAAATTTTTATTCTACAAAAAACGTAAGTCATTATATATTTTGATTATCTCTTCAATCTAGAGTAAATCAATTCAAACCGAGTAAGGTCGGGTATTTTGCTAGTTTATAATAAAACACATCAAAATTAACTAACTTACTTTATTTAAAACCAAGGCATGTTTTCAGAATTTGAAATTTTGGTCGATAACTTTTGAAGTTAAATATTTTGTCATTGACGTAGAAAATGTGTTATTGATAAAGTGTTTGTGGTAATTTGGGGGCGGTGTAGGCAGGTCGTTTCGAAGCAAGGAAGGTATGGGAAGGAGCGTTCTTAGCACTACAGAACACTGTAACTAATGATTTAAAAAAAAACGGCCGTTTTGATAAAATTAAGGAAAATTGTCTGTCTATATATATTAAGAAACTAGATACCATATCAGTATATATAAGCATCTATCAAAATATGTTACATTCTACCTTTGTTCAGTTTGTAAATCTTCCCCATAACCAAGCTAATATCTATATAGAAAAAATTGGCTTACATATTTTAATTTCCTACTATTTTGAGTCAAAATGTTTAGTGGGAGTCTTCCAAGCAGGCAAAGTCAAGGCACTTTGAACACCCTTTTCTTCTATGAAGACGGGGCATGTCTTGGAATTTGTTTTCCTAATAGAGGTATATGGGTGTAGAAGATATATCTATACTTCTATTACCTATCATAAATAATCTATTAAATATTTCAAGACCTATCCCCCAAGAAAAATATATCCAAGAAAAATCCCCAGGGAATGATCTCATTTTTGGTGAAATGGTAAAACATTTTGGCAAGAGTGCAAGAAAATGCTTGTTCACTATCCTCAATAAATCTTGGAATTCAGGGAAGCTACCAAAGGCATGGAAAACCTCTATCCTCGTGCCTATCCTTAAACCAAATAAATCAGCTACTGAGTGTAAAAACTACAGACCGATTGCCCTCACCAGTATTCTCTGCAAGGTGATGGAACGAATTATACACTCTAGAATTATGCAAATTTTACTAGTCAACAGAACGATAAACTTTTATCAGACAGCCTACAGAAGACAACACTCCACCGAAGACCAACTTTTCTATTTCTGCCAATCTGTAATAGATGGCTTTCAGGAAAGGCTACCAAAAAAGACCATTGCTATTTTTCTCGATATGTCCTCTGCATTTGATAGTGTTTGGAGACAGAAACTCATAGTACTTGCACATCAGTATGGTATTGGAGGAAAAGCGCTTATTTGGATAAACGATTTCTTGAGGGACAGAAAAATCAGAGTACGCTACAATGGATGTTTGTCCAAGAGCAGGAAGATCTATGCCAGAGTTCCCCAGAGCTCTATACTAAGCCCTCTCCTTTTCTTACTATACGTAAATGACATACATCCTAACCTTGACAAAGATGCCAAAGTTGCCTGCTATGCTGATGACATCGTAATCTGGCACTCCAGCAGAGATTTTCATAAAACTGAAACTGTGCTTCAGAATTCTCTGGATAGAATCGTAAGGTGGACGCAGAACTTAAAATTAAAAATCAATGCTGAAAAGACTACTGTTTGTGTTTTTTCAACAGACAGGAAACATAGAAATATGATGGAACCAGAATTATATATTGATGGAAAACGTATAATTAAAACAGCAAACCCGAAATACTTAGGAATTACCCTGGATGCTGAATTAAGATTTACAGAGCATGTCAAAACTTGTGCTGATAGAGCTTTGAAGAAATTAAAGATCATTAAATGTCTCTGCGGCACAAATTGGCGAACTTCTCCCATGACACTAAGAACAACGTACACCTCCCTAATCATGCCGATCATGGAATACGCTTCGCCTATTTGGGCCCATGCTTCCAAAACCGTCCTGGAAAGTTTGGAAAGCGTCCAAGCAAGAGCTGCAAAAATCGTTGTTGGTGCAGTTTCTTCTACTAACAACTTAAAAATAATCAAGCAATGTGGCCTTGAGAGCCTTGAGAAAAGAAGACGTTTTAATGTGATAAAATTCACAAACAAGGCAAGAAGTCGTGTACCTGAACATATTTCTAGGAGAACCTTTGAAAATTTTAACAGCCACACACGACTGAAAAGGTCATCTCCTGTTCAATTTGACAAAGAAATTAGGGAAACTCTTGGCCTTGAACATTACAAATTTCTTATCCTTCAAGAGCCTATTGTCCCTTCCGAACTTCCCACGAATACCAAAATTATATTAAACCTTCTGGAGCCATGCAATAAAAAAGAGTTGACCGATGTCATTAAAGCAAAAGGACTCAGAACTGTTGAGCAGTATCCAAGGAAAACTTTTGTCCACGCTTACACTGACGGCTCTTCTGATGAAACTATCACTAATGGAGGTTCCGGGGTTTTCCTGATTGCTCCAAGTGATACAGTTCATCAACGAAAAATTGGTGCAGGAGCTATTGCGTCCAACATCACTTGCGAACTTCTAGCTATTGTAGAGGCACTTGACCTGTATAAAACCCTTCCTGCTTCTGAGCAGGCTGAGGGTGTAGTTATTTTCTGTGACTCAAGAGCTGCCCTACAAGCAATACTAAAAAGAGACTCCTCGATCATCAGCAGAATATGCTCCCACCTAAGAGAAATTCAACATTTGGGAAAGATCTGCACACTCCAGTGGTTGCCCGCACACGTTAATATATCAGGCAACGAGACTGCAGACCAACTAGCAAAAGAGGCTAGAAATCTAAACAATGAGGACAATGTGAATGTCACCCTGCTGGACGCAAATGCCCTAGCTAACTTCAAATTGAGAGAACCTTCGATCCCAATTAAGCATCAGCTTTGTAATATCAATGAGGATAGACTAATTACCAAAACCATAGCCATGTTAAGAACAGGTCATTACAGAGAAATGAAGATTGACAGCGAGGGTAATAGATCTTACAGAAAGTGTAATAACTGCCCAGATATGGAGTTAACACCAGCTCACATTTTCGATTGTCCAGCAATAATTGCGGATCTATTTAAAGTCGGGGTCCTTTTCTCGGAACCGAACCTGTACGAGGACAATATAGTGGAGATTGCTAGAGCTGTGATAACTGCTCATAGCATCATTTGAACAAGACTCGTCGTAGACACGACATCATCATCAAGACCTATACATTTCTTTAAATTTGCTATGAATTTTATACTTTTGGTGTTCGACAATTTAATTAATTTACAGTAAATTGTAAAATACATGAATTTCACAAATAATATAAAAGCGTAATATTATTTTATTTTTTAGCACTTATGCATATTTATATTATGATTTACGGAGCGAACGGTGCAGTATATCCGTATAACGGTATACATTAAGTTCGTATAAGATAATTGTCTAAATCTACCCGAGGAGAATTCGAACTATTTTCTATTCTGGATATAATTCGCAATCGCTAGAGCATAGTCATCGGGAAAATCCACTCTATTTAGAATTTTAGATGTAGAATCATGCTTTGGATAGTACAAGTTGATTTCACTTAAGTACACTGTAAAATCACGAACTAACTCTTTCGGAAAATATCTGAATGGGCACCCTCTCTTCTAAAGAGAGTATACATGAAAGTAGTTAGACAATTTTTTAGATCAAATTTTTTTTGAAAGTACCGAGTTCTTAAACTGTAGCAGATATGCCTGCATCCGAACTGTAACCACATATACTGTCAAACTTCGTCGTGTAAGTAAAAGACGGTGGTACACTTCACGCAATGAATTAAAACCTGAATACGCTAAGAGTTCTTCTACACTCAACATCAGTGAATCAATGTATATTACTGGATATTACCTTCAGTCGCATTGCACTGTCAAACTTCGACTTGCAAGTAAGGTAGGTAGACTAAGCAGGTAGACTAGGAGTAGACTATGTAGTAGACTAAGTATTTATTTGGATTAGGTATTTATTTAGACTAGGTATATAGTTAGACTAGGTATATATTTTCTATACAGGTGGATCAAGTGGTAGACTAGGTATATATTTTCTAGGCAGGTGGACTAGAGGTAGTAGACTAGGTAGGTAAGTGATTAGAGTTTTTTGGCACAAGGTCCAAAAGTGGACAAACGACGCCAAACGCAAGATAAATAAAGACAAGAATAAACTTCGTGTGATAATTTAAGAACTGAATACGCTAAGAGTTCTTTTAAACTCAACATCCCTAATCTATAACACCACAATAAATGTAAAAATATGAAAGTACCTGGGATATTTATAATCTAGGTAGCTTTTCAGTGAATGGATAGTTCTATCGGCAGAATCTTAAGTTCATAGAATGCTACTTGTTTTGCGGAATTTTTAATCACGAAGTTGGTTTGTAGTATTACTTTAAGCCTTGACCCAGTAACAGTTGTTTTAAACAATTTCGTTTGTCAAAAAACACACAAATACAAGTCAAATGCATGAAGTAGGGGGGAAGGCTCACGTCATAAAGACATCGCATTCCAATTTATTTTTGCCATCTTTCGTAACGTCATTTCTCGATATATCACTAAATTGACTGTATCGTTTATTTTTACTAGTCTCACAATGAATTCTGAGTTTTTCTACAACAGAGGAAATATCAGTTTGTTTCTTTAGAATTTGGAGTTCACTTGTTTGGAGTTCACCGTCGTCCTATCCGCCCCTGTAACATTTCGTTGGGACTCTACAGGCACCCGTCAAGTAAGAGGGGTTGGCGTTCTTCATCTTCCAGACCCCCGAAATGAAAGTAGAAATAAATATCGTAAATAATCTATCGTAAATGAAAAAAATATTCTATAGTATTGTAGTTTTACAATTCATTTTCAAAAATGCTTTAATGTATAATTTATCCACAGAAGAGTAAATTTATATATATATATATATATATATATATATATATATCGAGTTGCAGGAATATATTTAAACATATGCTCTAAATTTCACTACAGAAGAGCTTAAATACAAAAATAATACATTATGTTAATGCATTACCAAAGTAGTTATAAAGGCTTAATTTATATTTCTCTCTGACTCCATATCAATTTTTAACACATTTTACTCATTTCAGCACAATGGTTATTCATAGCAACTGTCTCCGAAGTATGAAAAGGGCAGAACTTTGCGCCGGTTGTGTATGCACAAACTCAAGTTTGTATTTCATAGATTTGTGCATCAAATCATAGACAATATTTCTTTAGTATAAAAAGCAGTTCAAATGGGTGTTTTAAAAATGCGCCAACTTACCCTTAACCATGGGGCTCTGTCGTGACCTGCTCTGTGACCCAGTGGGTTTGTCTAGTGTGATAGCTACCTGTTAGTTGGATGCGGTGCAGGTTTATTTTCTCTATAGGTGTATTTATCACTTCTGGTCAGCATAATTTTCATTGTGTGTGTTTGACCAATGCTTGACGTTGTCTTTCTTGCATTTGGCACAGCTTGTTCAAATATGGCTCTTGCATCATAAGAAAAAATTAATGTAACCAACCCTTAAGTATGTAGTGACAAGTGATTTTCAGTATTATTTTCTAGACTGGTATTCTGATTTTTATCAAACATCACTTATATATTTCTGAAACAAAATAATGTACTTTTTTGGACCAGATACGGTTTTACAATATATTGTTTGTGTTGATGACAAGATACCTCGTAGAGACAACCACCAGGATGGTTAACTACCACATACATATAAATATTTTGCTTTAACCCTCTATATCACGGGATTTCTTAGTATAGTATTTCTTTTCTCTAAAAACTCACATAATAAAAAAGACGTCTATTGGCAAAAAAATGCTAGAAAATATTTCTATTGGTCACACAAAAAGACCTAAACTGATTAGAAATCATGCAGGAATAGCTGTAGGCTACAGAATGGATATATGCATTAGAACCCCTCAAAGTAAATTCATGCACTTCCCTTAACCCTCCAAGTGATTGCGACGAGATATCTCGTACATAAAGATCTTACCAATTTCAGAGAACGACAAGATATCTCGTAATAGATTTGTTCACAAAGTCAAGATCAAGATCTGCTCAATTTTCTTTTTATCTTGACGATGATATTTGGATAGACGAGATATTTCGTCAAACAAGATCTCGTCAGTATTGCTGATGAATCGATGCTTCGTCGAGACAACCACCAGGTGAGTTAACTCAAAAACTTGAGGGACCATTGCTCTAGCAACCTTCGAATTGTAGGTGGCGCAGGTTCGATTCCTGTCAGGTATATTCCTCCCTTTCATATATACACTCAAGTATATTCCTTTGGGTGTTTTTCTTGTCTGTGTCTGTAAACTTTTCACTATGTGCCTATTACTTGATATTGTAAGTCTTGTGTCTGGCACAGTATGGCCAAATATGGACCTTGCGCAATGAAACCCACACCAATCAAAACGAGTGGAATGCTACTTTTTTGTACAAATAGATCCCATCGAAACTAACTTATTTTAAAGATAACAAAGTGAGACAGTAAAGATATATTTCTGCACATCTCTTCTATCGCAGAATGTACCATCCATGACAATTTCTGCAAGTACGTAATTGCACTGAACGAAAATTCATGGCAGGAAATTTCCCAACGGTTGGGATACTGTAGGAGAAAATATAAAGAAAACCAAGAACGTATGAGCTGCATCAAGGAAATTACAGCCCATATTTTTTACTTGACATTAATTGCACTCCGTGTGTTTAACCCAAGGCTCAGAGATACAAATCAAATTTCGGTCGAAATCAAAACGTTTGGGGCGCTTCTACCAAAACCATATGCCCTTGCTGACAAGATTTAAATCTTGACTGCATTTGAATTGCGAAATCTAAAGAATTGCTTAATTATGAATCGACTGTATCAGATCGCGAAATCTAAAGAATTGATCTATCAATCTGTCTTTTAAATTATGACGAATTGCAGTCGCATTCGTCACACTTAATTTGAAATCTCAAGGTACTCTTAGAGAGTTGTGTCAGTGAATATTAAAAAAACCTTGTGATTTTTTTTGTTGATTATACTCTAGTTATTGAGATTTAAATGTGTATATGGATGAAGTCGTTTTGAGGCCATAGACGCAGTAACTTTGGGACTTAATGGCCTTGATATTCTCAAATTTGCTGACAAAACTATCATTGACTTAGAGCAGAAACTCATTATCTGACATTAAATGCTTGTTTTCTTGATGATTAAAAATATATTGTACTATTGTAACATGATTAACATATACTCTATAACAAAAAAAGATGCACCAAGAAGGAGTTGTCCGATTGCAATAAAAATTGGTGGATGTGAAGAACATACATAGAAAAACAAATGATTAAAATGTCAGAACAATTGAATGATTTATTTCAGAGTTTGACCGTTACAAAGGGAGGAAGTCAATAAGGCATTGGTCCACCTACGGCCTAGATGCAAGCTGTCACCTGGCGTGGCATAGACTGAAAAAGTTCCGGATGGTGACGTGGGAAATTTCTTTCCAAATTGTTTCCAACTGTCGGGCTAAATGGTCAACATACCAGGACGGTTGCAATCGCCATCCCATAACATCCCAAATATGGTCTATGGGTGAGAGATCAGGAGACCAAGCTGGCCAATGAAGTGTTGGGAAAGCTTGAAGACAATGCATAGTAAAACGTTCCGTGTGCTTTTGGGGATTATCTTGTTGAAAAGTAAGTCCGGGGTTTCGTAAAAAGAGAGGTAACACAACCGGTTTTGAAATATCGTCTACATACCGCTGTGCTGAAATTTGCCAGCAATTTGAACCAAAGGGGTCCGGCTATCAAATGAGTTGACACCCCAGACCACAACGCCCTGTTGTGGGCATGTGTTGCGTGTGATAGTAAAGGCAGAATCCTCACTCTGCCCTAGACGTCTCCAGACAGGTCTGCGGTTGTCGTCAGGACACATTTGGAAAGTCCTCAGTCAGAGCCGTTCCAAGTGAATCGAACCAGGCACCTTTGTAATTCTGCACATTCTTGGTGCGTCAATTTTTTTGTTATAGAGTTTATATAGAATTATCAAAATGCTTATAGTTTATTGTTTGACCTAAACACTTATAACTAGTCTTTAAATAAGTGTATAGCAAAATACTTTCTTTGTAAGTTAATGAGTTTCTGCTCTAAGCTGACGATATCTCTAGATAATTTAATTTAAAAAAGCGTAAGTTAAATTTTTGTGATAAATCTATTTAAATTAATAGTAATGACTTATTTTAAATAGACTAATGTATCAAAAAATTACTATAAAAAGGTAACCGAACTGATACTTTCAAAGGTAATATTTATAAAAAAAACTTGTGTCTAGAAATTGTATGAAAAATATTTATTTAGCTATTTGTTTTGATAGGCTTTTCTATAGAACATCAAACCACGCACTTAATGAGTGATTTTCCACTTTCTATATACATTGTACGATTGGTTACTTTAGTATAAAAGAAAAAAGAAAGGCCTTTTTTTTAGACTCGATTTAATGCCTTTGGGACATTTATTTTCAGGTCGTTACAATTTTTGTTATTATGATTTTAACACCTGGACTTATAAATGTTTGCCCCTGAAGAACTTGCTAGAAGCTATTCGTCAACACAATCTACTTTTATTGAAGTCAAATATATACTATCTAATAATATATTTTGTATAATAATGCATTGATGTCAAATATAAAGTATCTTAAAGTTTTTTGTATCCACTAAGTCGACATTTTAATGTATGTTGTTGGAATAGTAACCTAACGATATCCATATTTCTTATGCCTACTAGCCAAATCGTATTTTTACTAAAAAGCGTAATTTTAATGTATTACTCTTTTTGTTTCTGCACAATTTATAAAAGAATACACCATCTTGAATGGACTACCGTGGCGCAGTGGGTTTTCCCACTACGCTTGCATTCTGCGAGTTGAGGGCAGTGAATGTTCTATTCCTCCCTTTGTGTAATTTTCTCTTTCTAAGCACAAACTTTCTTTGTAAGCACTCGATGTTTTGTGTCGTGTTTGGATGTTTGGTTTTCTTGTCTTGAGCTTGGCCAAACATAATCCTTGCTTTATGAAACCTTGCATCTTGAGTAGTAAATATATTTTTCCTTTTTATAACTAAATCATTTTATATACTCTAATTTCCTAGCTACTTCTAATAGAAGATACTTAACTTGCTGATAAATCTTAAGTGCATTATAAAATTCAATAAAAATGTGTTTAATCTATTTAATATTACCAACTTCCAACTTTTTAATCAGTTAATGGTTTTCTGAACCCTTTATTTCCGATTAGATAGAATTGAATTATGTACTGAAACCACATACTTTCGATTTCTCGCAATATTTGTATCTAGACCTGCAATTTCTGTATCATTGCAATCACGGACCTATGAATAAATAATAAAACGAGTCGAACGCATGCTTGCATTTGAGTGAATGTTTATGAGTAAACATCACCTTTTATCTATATAAAATGTTTTCCTTAGCCAAATATTAGTTAAGTTTTTTACCAGATCATTTTTCTTTCAGAAGCAACAAGCGAAGTCTGCGTTATACATGGAGATAATATTCCTAAAGTATTTATTAATTATTATTATTATTATTTTTTTTTGATTTTTTACTTTTCTCCTCTGATGATTATTTCCAACTGCCTTCCTTTGCGTCATAAAGGTTTATGTTTGTATCGTCAATTAAGTTTACAATATCCTCAGTGCATTTTCAAATATCCCCCTCATTACTTTCAATAATTAATTTTAAGCTCATTTAATACATCACTACATCTAATGGAAATAAAACTTTAGATATAATATACTTTCCACGTACATAACCAATTTTTGAAGCATGATGAAAATATTTCTCCTGCTCTAATTTATTCTGTTTGAATTGACATTCTATACACAGGTATTATTTGCACTAACAATGTAAACTGGTAGCAGGTATAGGTATCAGGTTTCTTTTCCATTCAGAATAATGCAAAACCCATCTTTCTACGTAGGACGTCATATTGTGTTTTATTAGTACTAGCTGCTTTTTCCAATTCATGTCAGTGAACGGATGTTGCTTATAAATTATTTCTATGTGCGTAGTATAATTTATTTCATTTACTTCCAATCTTATTTTTCCTTTGTTTCTTGTGAAATTTATCCGGAAACTTTACTAAAAATATAGCTGTAGGATAACGTTTCAAAATTAAATGCCGTCAAGAAATACTTTTCATTTTATGTAGCACCACGGAACCCTTTTTTGTTATACAACACAACGAAACCCTTTTTACTTTATATAACACAACGTAGTACTTTATTTTATGACATATCGGAACCTTTTTATTTTATGTATCGAAACACTAGTTTAGGACAGCAGAACACTTTTTACAATACACCACGGAATATTTATTTCACGTAACAGAAATCTTTAATGTATTAGTACAACGTATAAAATAAATGTACCTCAGGGTCAAAAAAGTACTTGATTCAAGATTATATATATATATAATTCAATGGTGATTATAGTATCTATAGTTAGTTATTTTCTGTACAATTGATCAGTGTGTGTGTATCAGGTTTAATAGTATACAAGATTATCACATTTACGCCACACAATTCTACGTTGAAGAGCTTGACCAAATATGGTCCTTGTGTATTAAAACGCAGCCCTTATACCTTTGTTGAAAATCTTGATGTCCTATTTTCTGTTCCTATTCCTTGATATCCTATATTCGCGTCCTATCCGGTGCAGTTTCTCGGTATTCTGATAATAAAACTAAGCCAAAGCGGAAAAGTATTTTACATTTTGTAGTGGTTTTCCAGAGATATTCGAATCGAAAGTTTTATGACGTCTTTTCCGGTCAGTCAAAATTGCAGCTTCTGAAACACGAAACAGTCTTTATGGCCCCCTGCTGTTACCGTTATCTATGAGTCAATCGAGACGAAAATAAAGCACAAGGTTGGATATGCAAATCCGAATGAGTGCATAAAACTAATAATTGTAGGAACTCATTTCCGAAATGGCACATCCAATAAAGAAGGACACTTTTTCGGGTTAGATTTCGACAAGAAACCAAGTGATGTATGGTTATTTTGCGGTCGATTATATGGTCAATGTAACGTACAACTTTTTTTCAACCATGATTACAAAGGCAGTTGAAGTGCCTTTATAGCGTGACTTATATCATTATAGTTATTCCTCCCTCCATGTCTCGACGAGGTGTCTCTTCATTAGCAAAACTGGCCAAATCTTGATGACGCCTCGTCATCAGGAGAAAACCTACCAAATATTGGGTCTCGTCATTGTCAAAAAATCGGCAATACCTTTATGACGAGATATTTCGTCATTACCGAAATCGATTAGATCTTGATGGACGAGATATATCGTCAAAACTACGTATGGTTAAAGCAACTTGTGGCTTAAAAACTGTCTCTTCTGCCGGATGTAAACGTACCTACAGAACTTAACTTTTAAAGAGTACTTTTTATTTTGCGTTTTTTCACCAAATCCTTAATTTTACCTTGAACCCCAGATGGGAAACGCGACCGGGGATGTAAAGGGGTGTTGTGGGGCAAAACAGGGTAGACCCGGGGTAATCGAACTAAGATGAATACCTCTACAGCCAGGATTTTTCCGAATCGTGGATTGTCCCTTGCCTGCAATGAGGCTCGCAGAGGAGAGCATTACGGGTCCTGGGAAAAAGGGTTCAGTAAGGGGCCCCTTCATAAAAATAAAATGAAAAGTATCAACAAACTCCTAAATGTTGATAATTTTAATGAAATCAATTGTTTTAACCTTTCTGGAGGTTTATTTTTCTATCGCAAGCTGCTCCTCGAGGAAAATTCTATTACAAACTATCACCTGTTCTGGGAAAGGGACAATTGTTTGCTTTTTTTAAACTTGGATCTTCATTCCCTCTTGGGGTAATATGGCAGTTTATTCTCCACGAGGTATATCTTCATTAGTAAAACTGACTAACTTAAACTAACTATTCGACCTCGGAATTAAATAATCTTTTAAATAACTTTTCTTATTAAATGGAACTCAGCATTAAATACTCTTTTCATTATTAATGTACTCAAAAATGAACTAAACCGTTTAGAATGCTTAAAACGATTTGGATTTTGAATGCTGCCAAATTAAATTTTGTATTACAAATTGAAATGCTTACTTATTTCAGAGTTAAAACGACTGCTGGAAACTGTTTCGAACGACATTAAATGTTCGCAGAAACAATCTAAAATATTGCTGCACTCTTAAATATTCCATTTTTTTAATTAAACTAAACGAACGAGACATCTTGTATTTAAAAATTTGAACTGATATTGAACGAGATATCTCGTCGCAACTTTGAGTGTTAAGCGTAAAAACCATGATGTGAATATACAGAAACATTTGAATGCAAGAATAAACACTTTAACGAGGATTGTTTTTCACTTTTGGTAAACTATGTAACAAATATTTTTTTTAAATTCTGCATACAAGTTTTAAAAATCGATTTTAGAGAAATGTTTAATAATTAAGTTGAGAACAATTTGACTGTCTTGTAAAAGAGTGGTTAGCGCTCTGGTTCAACAGACTGGATTCGAATGCCGGTCTTGGTATGAGTGTTTGTAACGATTCAGTATTCCCTGGTAATCATAGCGTCTAATCAGCCTTCGTGTAACAAAAGATGATGAAATAGTGACAAACCAGACGAAACCAAGAATTATTTTTTGCTCTTCCAGACAAATCAACCAACAGGTTTAGGTTAGAATTCTGTAATTAACAAAAGAAATTTAAAAAAAGACGAGGGTTTCATATCTATCCAAAAAATAAATAAATAATTTTTAGACTGAATTTTTCTTTGCAAATGAGATTAATTACCTTATGGGTATATTTGAACGGATTATCACAATATTATTGAAACAGTACAGGAAATGATAGTTGAAGGATGATTGAAAGTGGAAACGAGAATGCCCCACGTGCAGAGGTCTTTGAAAATTAACGTTCCATTTAATAGTGTTTTTTTTTCACGAGGATGTATTCTTTCTTAAAATAACAAAGATGAAAAACTAGCATAAATGCCCGGCATTGCTCAGGATGAATTGGTTACATATGGATTGAAAAAAAATGATCTTACTAATCATTTTTCTTTCATGGAAAAAATACAAACATAATTTAAGTGCTCTGAAAATAGTTTTTTAACACTGTTAAAGCAATGTTGAATGTATTTGTAGAAGCTAAGAAAATTAACATTTTCTCAGCTTCTACACATACTGCTTAAACATACACATACTGCTTAAATGTTTTTTTAAAGGTGACTACTTCAGAAGTTGATTTAGAAATATCTGTGAAAATTACAAAGTATAGCTATTCGTTTTAATTTAACGTAACTTATCTTATGTTATAATAATTTCATTTAACTTTACCGGTCATTTTAAAATAAGAAGTTACGCACCTTACTTAAAAAGTTTTTTTTTTTTTTTTTTTGTATATTTTAATTATATTTACGAAACAGGATTCTAGAAACCATTTTGTGTTCAACTAAAGAAAAATTGGTCGAAATACACGTATACCACCAACGAAATTCCATGTCTAGTGATATTGTACAGAAAATAAGTAATTCATTAAAATTTAATTCCTAAATAATACATCTGAAATTTGAATAATATTGGAACACATAAATAAAAACAGAAAAGAAATTTTGATCATTGAAAAAATGCAGAATTCTGATAAAAACGTAATATACGAGCAAGCGTGTTGCATTTCGATTTCACGAAGTACATTCTGATATAGAGCAATTAAGAAAAAGACGTTTGAAAAATATTTATAGAGCCAATAATGATTTACTTACAAAAAGAACACAAATTTATAATACTTGGAAATGCTCAAATATGACAGCAACATTTCACTGCCTTAACTGAAACACACTAACACGAAATTCTAAATCATTTAAACAATTTTTCTGGCTTTGGCAGATATCGAATAGCTAAATTACATTTTTATTATCATTGAGTTTTTCGTTTGGAATTTTCGTGTTCCATTAAAAAATGTAAGTTACCTAAAATTAAAAATTTAAATATCCTATCTTTTTTTCTGAATCATATATTCATAAATAATTTATATAATGGAATGAAGTAAAAATTAAGTTCAAACAAAAATATTGAAATTTATTTGTTCTGGAAAAAAAAATTTTCAGGCAATACTGGTAAAATAAAATTTATTGGAAAAGTTATTTTTCCATGAATGCTAGTGAAGCAAAATTGCTTAGCGAATCGTTTTCTACTCAATCTTTGAATATACATATATAAATTTTTAATTGTTTAGCCCTCTGTGTACACCCAGGAAAAATATAGAACGAGGGTTAACAAATTGCCTCTGTGTATGTTACCCTCAGGGTTCTAAAGTATGTGAAGCAAATTTGGTGTGAATTAGTCAAACGGTGAAAATTTTTATAGGTGATGGACAGACAGATAGACAGGAAGATAGGCAGACGCATTATATAGATGGAGGGTAGTTCTATTTTGCATTTATATTTCTTTGAACTGATATTATTTTAAAAAGATTATAACTTACAAATTATTTTAAAGGATGAAAGGATAATTAGTACATTTAAATTCATTGATGGTCAATAATTTCCAAATAAATCCCAAAATCTTTGGCAATATGTTTCTACGAAATTCCTTGGTTTTTTTTACTGGATGGAATGAATATGATGAATCACTTGGATATATTATCTAATGGTTTGATTTAATGTCTTACTCATGCAGAAGTAATTAACATAATCCCATTAGTGGTGCTGTTTAAATTACAAACTATAATTGACGAGAAGAAAATCTGAAAACACGACAAAAAGAAGTTAAAATCTAGTCTTGAATCTAAAATTTCCCACCAAATAAGGCTTATATTACAAGGAGATAAAATTAATTCTTAGGCTTTGTTATTTAACGTTCGTAACAATCTTTTAAATAATGTGGCTTATTAAATAGAACTCGGCATTAAATGCGCATGTAAATATTAATGTACTCAGAAATGAATCGAACAGTTTAGAATGCTTTAAATAATTCGAATTTAAATGCTCTAAACTTAATTTTCTTTCAAAAATTGAGCTGCTCAAAATTTGTTTTCGTATTTCAGAGTTGAAAACTCTTTTGAGAGACATTAAATATTTGGAGTGAAAGAATTAATCTCTAAAATATTACTGCAGTCTTGGATATTCGATCTTTTAATTTAAACTGTACGCCCACATCTTTACTTATTAAACAAGCTAAATGTATAGGGAAGGTGCCTATGTACAATTGTATGTTATGCATAGATATGACAGAAAATGTTCTTTGAAGAAAAGAGGGTTGTTTTCTCACATTAAAATTCATATAATGAGTTTCCACGATTGTTAAAAATATAAAAATACGTTCCATTATTACATGTTAAAAATATTTTCATTTAGCACATTGTTTGAAAACCTCGCTGTCATATCACTTCATCCATACTACCTTTCAATTTCCTACAATAGAGGGCATTTACATACACTTAATTGCCAGAGCCGTTGTGACTACAGATGGGAAATACACTCTGTAACAAAAAAAATCGACGCACCAAGAAGGAGATTCCGATAAAAATTGGTAGATGTGAAGAATATTCATAGAAAAACAAACGGAATAAAATTAATTTAACATTTAAAATCTCTTATTATTTCTTATTTATGCTTTTTAGTATGCTTAAGTTACAAGCCTACTTTTTCATATTGTAACTTAAATATAATTCAATGTACATCTCTATAACAAAAAAATCAACGCATCAAGAAGGAGTTGTCTGATTGGGATACAAATTAATGGATGTAAAGAACATACATAGAAAAACAAATGATGAAAATTTCAGAACATTTGGATGATTTATTTCAGAGTTTGAACATTACAAAGGAAAGAAGTCACCAAGGGTTGGTCCACCTCTGGCCTGGATACAAGCTGTCGTCTAGCGTGGCATAGACTGCAAAAGTTCCCGGATGGTGTCCTGCTGAATTTCTTGCCAAATTGTCTCCAACTGTCGGGCTAAATGGTCAACATTCCGGGAGGGTTGCAATCGCCTTCCCATAACGTCCCAAATGTGCTCTATGGGAGAGAGATCAAGAGACCTAGCTGGCCAAGGAAGTGTTGGGAAAGCTTGAAGACAATACATAGTAAAACGTTCCGTGTGCTTTTGGGGATTATCTTGTTGAAAAGTAAGTCCGGGGTTTCGTAAAAAGAGAGGTAACACAACCGGTTTTGAAATATCGTCTACATACCACTGTGCTGAAATTTGCCAGAAATTTGAACCAAAGGGGTCTGGCAATCCAAGGAGATGGCACCCCAGACCATAACGCCCTGTTTTGGGCATGTGTTGCGTGTGATATTAAGAGCAGGATCCCCACGCTGCCCTGGACTTCTCCTGAAACGTCTGCGGTTGTCGTCAGGACACATTTGGAAACGGGATTCAACACTAAAGACTATACGTCCCCAGTCAGCGCCGTTCTAAATCGATCAAGCCCAGAACCACTGCAATTCTGCTCCTTCTTGGAGCGTCGATTTTTTTGTTATAGAGTATATAAGTTGACTTAGAATTGCTACTGAGTAACTTCAAAAAAAAAAAAAAACATTAAACACTATATTGTTACCACCACTCAAAGGCACGATTCTGAAAGATTGACGTTTCTATAAAAATACGTTCAAAGTCTTGATTCTTTCGGAAAATCGAGTTACGACTCAAAGGTTATTGTTTTCTCGTAAAAATCGCCAGTTCCACTAAGAATCAAGATTCTTGGCTTTGCCATAGTATAAAACACAAAATGATAACTTGAAAAATGCAGTTAGGTGAAAATCGCCGATGAAGATTAGGGCCTTTCGCGTGGAATTAACAATATAAGCACACAAAACAAGAAAAATACTGACGTAAAAGAAAATTTATACACATGATTGAAATACAATCATAAAGTAAAAGGCTAAAGAAACTCAATTATTAAAGTTAAAGATATAAAGTTACTAAAAAGAAGGTCAAAGAAATATCAAGGATTGGGGGTATAATCTTGATGGTTATGAGACAAATTAGGATATTGGAACAGTTGAATAAATTTCGATGAAAACTTTTCCTGAAAATTTTATTGCGAATATTATTTAAGGATACACCAATATTTATCTTATTGAGTAGGAACTGGTACAGTTTATTTCATTATGTTACAAATTATAAGAACAAAATAAACACGAAAACAGAACTGCATTCGTGTGACATAGGAAAGACAGATTTTTGTCCATGTCGCATACCAAATAAATTCCCGCATAGTGACAAAACAAACCAACTTTCTCGTACACTATGTCGAAACGCAATACACGTACCAATTCGGAAAGTGAGGTGGCAACTCAGGTTTGGCATCGTCATCTGACCGTGGTTCAAAATTACGTGGTGTTGTCCTCGGTTAATTTCCCCTCTGGATTGATCCCGGACTATCACCAGTAGTACGTTGTGTTGCTCCAATGCGACGTTAGTTAAATATCTACTATCATGTGTGCAACCGAAAAGCTATATTGTTTAATGCCTATCTTACTGATAATCTGATCTTCCGAAAATTGATTAGTTTTCATATCCAGGTGAATTAAGAACAGGCTCGGATTAACCCTTGCTCACAACATTAACCCTCATGGTTGTCACCGATCAACCCTTTTTAGAAAAGCTGACCAGATTGTGATGGTCGTCATTAGAAAAAACTGACCAGATCTTGAATATTATGAAAAATTGGCATTATCTTAATGAACAAGATATCTCGTCTTAACTACAAGGAGTTTTAAATGGTGGTAGCACAGGAATGATTAAAGGTCCCGACGTTAAATGGTGGAAGTAGTGAAATGGCGATCTAGACAAATTCAGTGAAAGACAACTGCTCGAACAGGTAACTTTTCAACCACTTCTTTAAAATATTAAAATTTCCTTTGCTGTTCGCTAACCGAAAATTCATAGTGGACAAAAAGAGCGTGACATCAATGCGTGATATAACGGTGAGTCACTGTTTAGAACTTCTCAAGTATGCCGGCCCATTCAGCTCTTATACATGTACGTGTGGAATTTTTCATATTCATCACACACCGCTCGTAGTTCTGATGAAGCAAGAAATAATGTCATGTTCTGTAACACTCACGTTTGTCTGCTTCGATTGATTAGATGGAAAGCCGTCTCCCAAAATGGAAATTTCCTAAATTCGAATCCCATAATTCCTTTGCTCACCCCCCAGTCCATAGAAATTTTTCACAAATGCCATCTTTTCATTCAAGGAATGTTACCTAAAAGATAATCGATGAGCTCTGAAGAAATCAATTATAAGAGAAAAATAACTCAAGAAAGTTAGTATTCGATCCAAATTTCCAATGAACATTCGTTTGGTTAAATAAGCTTTCTGCTCATATTATTGGGTTTCGTAAAACACGTCATTCAAAAAGCTTCACATTTTGAGAAATGAGGCTTGCAACCAACGTGTTTTCGTTCCAAAAACTAATTCCGAGGTATTGAGAGATCGGGAGGTTAATGGCGCCATGCCAAATATTTGACGTTTGAACTCCTCATCACTTACGTGCTTTGGATGTTCAAATCTATCAGGCTAAATCAAGCAGGGAAGTCTGAGGAAAAAGATAGATTTTCGTTCGACGAGACGATCCAAAACTGATACTAGATACAACCTTGGAACTCCTGATCATGCCTAAAATCTAGGCCATTGTGTCTCCGTGGGTTTGACCACTGCTCCAGCAATTGACAAGTATAGGTGCGAATTGTAGGCTGCGCAGGTTCGATTCTTCCATGGGTTTCTATTTCTCTTCGGTGTCGGTAAAATTCTTTGTGTGTGTGTGTCCACTACCTGGCATTGCTGTATTGTGTTTGGCACAGCATGGCCAAATACGGCCATTGCGCTATAAAACCCAACCAACCTAAGTGTTGCAAGTGGTCTAATTGCGATACCCTGTGTGTATTTCTTTCTTCTGTGTCAGGAAAGCTTTATATGTGTATGTTAATTTACTTGACGTTGTCGTTTTGTGTTTGGCTCAGTCTTGCGACATAATAATCAGCCAATCCTAAAGTCAAGTTAAATTTCATAAGTCTGATGGGTAAACACGATATGGATTTTGGTATGCAGTTAAATTTCCATAAACCGAAGTTGATTGGGAGAATTCATAATACTTTTGTTTCGAAGTAATTGATTTGTAAATAGTAATGACAAAAACATTCAACCCTTCAGTGGTTTCGATGAGATATCTCGTTCATGAAGGTATGAAAATTTTGCTAATAACAAGATATCTAGTCATTAAGATAATACCGATTTCTTAATGATAATGAGATAAAGATCTAATCATTCTTTTGTCTAATGATGAGGTATTTCGTCCGTCAAGAAATGGCCAAGTTTGTATAATGGTGAGTAATCTCGTCCATCAAGATCTGGTTAGTTTTGCTAATGATATCTTGTCGAAACATCCCTCAGAAGGGTTAATTTTATATTTTTAGAGAATTGTTGGGGGTACGGCTTAGGAAAATTTTCAAGCTTAGAGCTATAGAGGTTTTATTGTATTTCTCAACCAGTTTCTCAGAAAGTTGTAATGGAGTCAACTTTTTACAGCGCTCGTACATGTTTGCGAATTAGTCCCCTTCGGCGCCATTTTTATTTATCTCTAGCATGGGAGCGGAAAATAAAGCAAATACTTGACACACGTTCTGCTTTCAGCTTCTACTCTCTCCCAAATCCTGTGTTTGATTACACTCAAAGAAAAAAAATTGAAAGAAAAAAAAGGTTTTGAACTTCTATTCCAAATGTAATCACAATCGAGATCAAAGCAGACTCTTCCGAACAGCAAATAGCATATTCATTTTCTGGAATTCGAAAGGCCACTGTTCGAACACGTAAAGATCGTATCGAAAAATAGAAGAAAAGGAGAGGAAAAGAGAACAAAAAGGTAAGGCACAAGGGAAAATAAAACGTGCTCCCGTCGCAGAGTTCTTATTTTTAACCATTTTTTTTTCTTTTCTTGTTGAATTCTCCTATTAAAACAATGCCTATCTAAAATTCCAAGTAACAAAGACGAGAGAGTATGAGCCAGGAGAAAAAATATCTTTCGATTAAATCAAGAGAAAGAAGACCTTTATATATTTTATGTGGAGCGCCTGACTTTGGAAGCATCGTGGACTGATTTTAATGTATCGGGGCCCTGCATTATTTCTAGGCGAGAGTTGCTCATTATCTGAGAATTTCGTTACAAACGGGGACTGACTACTAAATGAAAAAAAAAATAAACTTTATTTTACTTCCTTGCTTTTGCGATGGTAGTTCAACATTTCTTTCTAATACAATTTGTATCTGCACCATTTTCTGTATCCTAATTTCTAATTACAAGTTTTTTTTATCGTCATTGGTTCTGTGGTTCATGAAAGCCTTTGTTTTTATGGTTGTCCTTGGCTCTACGGTGTTTCTACACGTTCTGTGATTCATGAAAGTCTATTCTCCTATGTCTAGTACTCTCCTATGTCTATGAAGGTCTATTCTCCTATGTCTAGTACTATCCTGTGTCTATGAAGGTCTATTCTACTTGCTTCTATGGACTGCGAAGGTCCTTGCTCCAAGAGCCTAAGAAGATCCTTGTTTCGATGGTCCAAGAAGGTTCTTTCCTCAATGTTCCAAGAAGGTTCTCGCTTCAATGGTCCATGAGTGTTCTTGCTTCAATGGCTTCTGACCTAAAAACATTCTCGCTTCTATGGACCAAGAAGGTTATTGTTTCTATAGACTGGGAAGGTCCTTGCTCTAAGAGACTAAGAAGATCCTTGTTTCGATGGTCCAAGAAGGTTCTTTCCTCAATGTTCCAAGAAGGTTCTTGCTTCAATGGTCCATGAGTGTTCTTTCTTCAATGGCCCAAGATTGTTTTTGCTTCAATGGCCCAAGATGGTTCTTGCTTCAATGGCCCAAGAGGGTTCTCGCTTCAATGATCCAAGAGAGTTCTTTCCTCTGATCCAAGAGGGTTCTTGTTCTATAGACTAAGACGATATTTTGATCGATGGTCTCAGTTTTGTATTTCAATGATTTATTCAGGTCCGTTGTTCTATAGTTCATGATGATTTTAAGCTAATCTTAGCTTCACATACATAGATAAATTTATTAATAACCTCATACAGACAAAACATTGTGACGTAAAACAGGAAACCTTCAATGAATCAATAAATACAATCCTGAAAATATTGGAACTCTAATGAAACGCGATAAGTGAGATAATTCTATTCGGGAAATTGATTTGGGAGGAATGCACAAAAATTGTCTCCGACGGAGATTTTTGACTCAGAAAAATAAATTTAAATAACCCAATAAAATATCAGCATTGCATACAATTATATGAAATACTATCGAGTTTAATTTCTAAACATAAATAATGTTCTCTGTGTAGCTATTTCGAAGCTACGATAGCATGATTGTAAGATCAAATTTAAATTATATTTCAACACAATCCTAATCAATTAAATTACCATTAAAAGAAAATCATTTATGAAGTCTCAATTTAATAGTCCTATTAAACTTAATTAAAAACTGAATAATATTGAAATTCTTCAAAAATAACCGTATCCATTATATTTAGAAATCATTTGTGAATTACTGGAACAAAAATTTTTAGATTTTTAACACATACATTTAAAAACATAATACCTAATCAACAATATTACGGATTAGTAATAGCATTAATGAAGAATCTTTTTAATGCATTATTTCTATAACTTTTATTTCGACTTTTCTGAAAGAGTAAGAATAGAAGATTCAATATTTAATGCAAACTTAAGATGCAGGGAGTCTGTTGAACTCAGGTGTTGACCTCGTCATCTGACCAAGGTTCAAAATTACAATGTTTTGTCCTCGGGTTTGATCATTCGTTATTGATCTCGAACCGTTGCTAATATCCTATTGTGTTGCAGCAATGCGACGTTAACTCAACTACCTACCTGTTGATCGCGAAGTGAATTATTTTTGTATTTTGACGTCAATTCTATGTGTTACTTTCAAATTTGACCATCGGAGCCGAACGAAATTTGTTTTACTATATTTGTTTTTATTTAGATTTAAAAGAAACTTTCCATGCAAATGTTTTTTTGACTGTGGAATGTACAAGAGGAAATAATTGCAATCTTAAAATGTCAATTGAAATGTTTCTCGATCAAAGTCGGAGAAAATAGAAGTTAGAAAACCAGACTAGCGTTGTAAATAGATGTTAGAAAACCAGACTAGCGGAACAGTAATATCGAAATTCTGTTCCACAGTACAAAAAGAGCATTTTAATTACATTTCAATTAATTTCTTTACCTTAATCATGTCTTTAAATTTAACGTTACAGAAATTTCTAGTCTCTAGCGATATTTTTTTTAAAATACATTCATCCCTCGTCTCCGACTTCTAATTAAATATCTACCAGTTGTAGCAAAAGCCACAGTTTAGAATTAATGAAATACTAATGAAGTTAAACAAGACTTGCGAGTTTCATTAAAACCGGAAATTTAATATGCATTTATTCTCTAGTCTACTCTGAAAGGGTTGACGTACAGTTCTCTCTCTCTCTGAGCAAAATATATATCTGCTCCGAGAAAACATCCCCTGATAATTTTCCACTTCCACACAAACAAATAAAACCGAATCATGTTTAAATATTAATAAACCTCCCTCTCTCTCACTGCAACTGGAACTGAGCAGAAAGTGCGCAAACGATAAATGGTAGCTGAAATACTACAAATCGGGCCTTTTGCCGCGATTTATTTGGCAACGTAATTTGTGAGCGCTCCTTTGGAAACACGCAAATGACGACAGTGACGTAACCAAAACAGTTGCCATGGAGACGAGGCCTGCGCTTCTTAAAACACCCGATACTCCTCTTTAATCAGGAGGCCAGTTTTATTTCATTCTGTTCCGGCGAGATAATGCATTTTAGTACTTCTACAACCCTTTTAACTCTTTCCAGGAAAATAAGGCTTTGAGTTGCGCGTGCCTTTTTTTTATTGTTATTTTATTCCATTTTCTTCTTTCTCTAATATCTTTTTTCCATCTCCAGGGACGAGGCTTTTTCTAAATTACTTTGTCTTAAAGTGGCGCATGCGCAGCAGTGTCTTCTCCGGAGAAAGGGATTATCAAATGCTTCGATCTCACGATTATTCCTTTTCGGAATACAGTTTTTGTTCTTCTCGGAATGATTTTTATCGTCGTAGTGGTTATTACCTTCCGCAAATTTTTTTTCTGAATTTTCTTAATGCAATTCCGTTTTTTGGAAATTACGATTGAATTAGGAAGGAAATTATACGTGATTATAACCTCTAAAGTCTTTTTTGTGATGATCTAAACGCTTTTTTAAAATGTAAAAAAATATCTTTGTTCCTGGAACAAAAGTGTTTGTTTTCTAATATATAGCCAGATTCAGAATCCTCAATTATGAAAATGATGGGTATTCGCACTTCAGTACAAAGGGACAATATAAAAGACGATCGAATATTCCATGACTTTAGTAATACTATATTCGATTTCGATCTGCCTTAGTTCAAGTTTCAACAAAAATACACCTGTTCCTGTCAGTTTCTATTCCTCCCTGGGTGTATTTATCTCCTCTGTGTTTGTAAAACTTTACTTGTATGTGATCGAATCTTTCCATTCGGGATTGATCCCGGACCTTCGCTAATTGACCGTTGTGTTGCTACAGTGCAACGTTAGTCAACTAACTGCCTATCTACCTTGTGTGTGTATTTCCGTTACTTGATGTTGTCTACCTTGAGTTTGACGCAGCACATACAAGTATGGTCACCTATTGTGCCATAAAACCAAAAACCAAACAACCTATCTTATCAGATAAAATAGGTTGTTTGGGTTTTGGTTTAAGGCGCAATAGATGACCACATTTGGACATGCTGCAAAAAATACTTGGAATGTACTTGGATGTGCTACTTTGTAAAGAAATATATACAATATATTTCACAATCGCATGTGGCACATATATTTGTATATTGACGAATGGCAGCACAAACGGATATAAATAATATAAAATTGTTGAAATTAGATACAACGGCGAATCTAGTTGGATGTTACAGGACGCAAGAATCGTTATGCGCTTTTAAATCAGTTTGAAACTGGAGTTTCAACTTCTCTGTTTGCCTTTTAGATCGCTAAATGATCTAACTTACTTTTTCTATTGTGTATGCATATTAAAGAGTTTAACCCTTTTTAACAATAAGATGTCTATTCACATTTCACATTCATATCACTAAACTTCAATAAAAATCAACCACTACGGGATACTTGATATAATCTACAAAGCTGCAAAAAATTGCTAAAAATCTGCGGAAGAAGTCACTGTTATAAAGCGACATGAAATCAACTGCTACGCAGAATTCATTCACCAATTTTACAGCTTAATTTAGCCAACCTGGTAATTGTCTCGTCGATTTATTTTGTCATTAGCAAAACTGAAAGTACAGATTCAGTCTACGTTTATAGCGATGACAAAGGTCTTGGCGCTTTTTTTGGCACACTTCTAAAGTCGCCAAGGAAATAATTATTTCAAATGAATCAATGAAATCAAATGACAGTTTTACGGATTTTGAAAGAACTTTCTAGACTAGACTATACAAAATGAAAATTTAAACTTTCCGCTTGCCGAGGTTGCCATAAAAATCGTAATAAAAATTATACATATGGGTTGCCTTAACCTGCCATAACTCGGTTTTAGAAGTGCGCCCAAAAAAAGCGCCAAGGCCGTTGTTACCGCTATAAACATAGACTGAAGCGAAACCAAACTGAACATATTCTGATGGACAAAAAAAACATTTCATCATCAGAAAAAAACTGACCCGATCATGGTCATCAACGGGAATATCTTGAAATTACTTGACGAGGATCTCGTCATTAGAGAAATTGGTGAGATTTTGATGGTAGAGATTTCTCGTCGAAAGCACTTAGAGGTTATATAGCTTTGTTTGAGCTGGATAAATTTGTAAGATTGCAACCAGTGTGGAAACGTAAATGTGAGCGAATGAGAAAATAGGTTTATGTATTGAAATATACCGAACGCCATGGTGAATGGGATACAGTGGAATTGTAGTAGAGAAGCTAATCATATGTGTAATTTTCGCCATGTATTAATTGAAGTAAGAATAAGTAATTTCAGATGTATAAGGAGATACTGCTTTACATGTTTGATATATATATATATATATATATATTACTTTTGGATACATTAAATGCGTATGTTTCTGCATATCGAGCAAGGAAATCTCAGTCTGTTTCGTTCTAATTGAAATTTCAAAGGTAATCTGTTACTTCCAGTTATATTGTCCTTTTGCTGGGGCAAGGTAATTTTAATTAACGTCGTACTATAGCAACACAACGTTGACAACGATCCGGAGTCAAGTTCCGAGGACAACACGTAATTTTGAACCACGGTCAGATGACGCCTTTTGCTGCGGGATCTGTTATGTGAGATTTCAAAGGACAATCTACAGACATCGTAATGTTTAAGGGGTGAAGTTCATAAACCTTCACCTGCGAATTGTAAGCGACGCAAGTTCGGTTCTTGTAACTCACCCTGAGAGTATTTCTCTCTTTTGAGTCTGTAAAGCGTTCTATGTGTGTGCATGGTATTACTTGACATTATTTGCCTTCTATCTGGCGCACCAAAATTAAGTATGGCCCTTTTGCTATACAATTCAGCCCAACCCACTAACTTCATCCATCAGATCTCAAAAGAAAAGTAGGAAAGTCGTAAATGATCTTCCGAAAAACAAATATTCTCCTGTATGTTTGTATAATATTTTAATTAAAAATGCATAATTTGTGCTTTTATCTTTAATTTTTACTTTTTATCAGTCCTGGCTGTATGGCTTCTTTCTATAGATCCCGCTTGTTGCTTATCCCCCCCCCTCCACCTACATGCTAGGAATGCGACATCAATGTCGATGTTTTCGAAACATCGATGTTTTTTTTTTAACTTCGATGTATTGGAGTCGATGTTTTTGTAACATCGATGTTTATACGTGTAGATGTTTTTACGTTGTCGATGTTTTATTTTTAAATGAAAAAAGTACCGTTATAAAAATTTTAAAAATAACCAAGTAGCATAATTTTTATAATCAGCTAATTGAACATACTTTTTGACCAAAGTGACCAAGGGTGAAGGGTCTGAAAAAAAAAGGATGCGACATCGATGTCGATGTTTTATAAAAAAACATCGATGTATTGGAGCCGATGTCGCATTACTAGTTGCTTAAACTAGTTTTAAAAAGTGGGGAAGAAAGTTTAAATGCACTGAATTTTAAAAACATCGATGGTTTGGGTGCGATGTATTATCAACATCGATGTTTTAAATTTGAACATCGATGTTTTGCTGTCGATGTCGCATCACTAGGTGCTAAACCAATTTTAAGAAATGAGGAAAAAAGTTTAAATACACTGAATTTTAAAAACATCGATGGTTTTGGGGCGATGTACTATCAACATCGATGTTTTAATTTTGAACATCGAAGTTTTGCTGTCGCTGTGGCATCACTAGTTGCTAAACCAGTTTTAAGAAATTGGGGAAAAAAGCTTAAATACACTGAATTTCAAAAACATCGATGTTTTGGGGGCGATGTACAATCAACATCGATGATTTAATTTTGAGCATAGATGTTTCAAAACATTTATGTTTTGCTGTCGATGTCGCATCCCTACTACATGCACTATGTATTATTGAGATTACTATACTAATGAGATAACGTTTTTGTGTTTGTACTGCATTTAAGAGTATTATTTCTATATAAAATATGCACCCATTGGATTCTTTTAGGCGTTTACTTAACAAAGCAATGCTCTAAAATATGAGCTTATTAACCAAATAGTATCAAAAATTGAAAAAGCGAAAATTAATTAATTACGATAATTTTATCCCTTTAAATGATTGAAGCATTGAATGTCAAAAATCTACATTATTTTATTAAGTAAATCCGAACTGATTAGGATGCATACAATAAATACATAAAGCAACCTAAAAATATTCAATAAAATTTTCATAAAAGTGTATAGAATTAACAAAAATGTTCTTTCACTTTTTACTACCTACTGTTGCAAGACTCTCCTTGAATCAAATTATTCAATCGTTCTCTGCAAAAATACACTTGATTTAATCTGACTCCCTACATAGATATATTTACACGGCTGCGTTATCAGGCATTTTTTTTTTTTTGAATGAACGCGGAGATCAGAAGCTGTGCGATCTCTTTCATATTGTTGCCATTATTATCAAACTAAATTATACGAAAATATAACAGTAACTAGTCTGCAAACGATAATTCGAATTACTTTTAACACCTACTGCATGTACTTAAATTTCTAGTTTTATGATTCTTCAAATTAGTTGTTATTGGATAATACATAAAAATTAAACTTAATGCAAAGGTGAAATATTTAAAAATCAGGATAACTTACGACGAATTAGAGCTTATTAAATAGTGCTTTTTTTTAAACCAGACTAATGTTTCAAAAGTTTAAGATTTTATTCTAAAACGAACACAATGAACAACAAAGATGAGCATATAAAAATGAAGTGTTTGGTTTAAAGTATAGCCACGGTTTTATGCTATGCACTAGTATGTAACATTTTCAATTTATGTAATTTCAAAAATTCTCCTTCCATCAAATTAATTAAACTTCCAAATTGCAGTATTTAATTCTACTATGGCTTAACAGTCGTTGTTATAGTTATTTTACGCTTTATAACAATTGTTCTTCCACCCATACATACTATACAATTTCTGAAACATTTTCAATTTGACAAGTCACTTTAACCGTATCATTTTACAAATATTTTGTTGATTTATACAAACAATATCCCGTTATGTTGCTCCCTTATGAAATGTTCACACACACACACACACACACACACACATATATATATATATATATATATATATATATATATATATATATATATATATATATATATATATATATATATATATATATATATATATATATATATATATATATATATATATATATATATATATATATATATATATATATATATATATATATATATATCGAAGATTTTTTTGAGATACTTATTTTGAACTTGGTTTAGATAATTTTCTAAAGGCTTAACTCCCACTGGTAAATGACCTTACGACATTAAATACGAATTCCAAATCCACCCACTGGTAAATGGTGGCCCATTGGGTTTGCCCACTGCGATAGTAGCCTGCTAGTTGTTAGTGACATAGGTCCGATTCCTCTAACTTACTCTGAGTGCAATTTTCTCTCTGCGTCATCGTGTACAAAGAGAGTTGGTGCACATTAAATCTGTCATGGCCTCAAAAGTCCTCACTTTGGTGTGGTGTGGAAGTTTGACGAGGGTGTGTCAGATCAACGTGACCACGTCATCTGACAGTGGTTCAAAATTACGTAGTGTTGTCCTCGGATTTTTTCCTTTCTTTTTTTTTATCCAGGACCGTCACCAATAGCCCATTGAGTTGCTCCAGTGCGACGTTAATTAAATACCTACCTCTTCTGTATTTCTTTGTATGTGCTCATTTTTTAACGATGTCTGGCATCAGCTTGGCCAAATACAGCCCTTACGCAATAAAAACCCAAATCAACCAACCTACCCATTGTTAAATGACATAGTGCTCTACTTACCTGTAATTGTAAGCCAACCTAATTACATAGGATTCATTAGTTTTTGATGAAAAAACAAATGAGTTTTGATTTCAGTTATTACCAGTATCAGGGAAGACGGAGACGTTTTCTTATCTCGTTTTCAGACGAAAAGTCGACGTTTCTAACTAAAAATATATCCCAGTCATTCGCAATAGATTCCTTGTGTCGAGGTAACAGAGCTGATTCAGGAGAAACTTCGAAAAGCACAAATCTGTCGATTTGTTGCATAAGTGAGATGATATGCAATTTATATATAACTTACATTTTCTTATTTCATTAAAGTATTTCTCATTGTTTGGTAACAGGAAATTGCACACTCACATAACCATACAGATAGCTTTTTGAATATATAATAACAAACTGAGTTTTCTTAAATTATGTGCACAAATCATGAGATGATATTTTAATATTTTTCTAAATTTTTGGGAAAAATGTTTTCTTTAATCAGTATAATGACCCCAGGTGTAGAAATATATTCAAGCAATTGCAATTGTTCTGTAAACATTTTGTCCGAATTTTGAAAGCTGCAGTCGAATCAAAAACAGACGTAAAACACAATTATCGTCTAAATATGTATCACATATTTATAATAAGACATCGAAATTAATTTAACTTACTTTATTTAAAACCAAGGCAAACTTTCAGAATTTTCAATTCTGTCGATAACTTTTGAAGTCTAATATTTTGTCATTGACATAGAAGATGTGTTATTTATAAAGTGTTTGTGGAAATTTGGGACGGTGTATGGAGGGTGTTCCGTAACTAGAGAAGAAAAAAAAGGTGTGGCAAGGAACGCGCTTTACACTGCAAAATATCGTAATTTATAATTTAAAAAAACGGCCAAAATTTTGATAAAATTAAGGAAAAATTGTTCTGCAACGTACGTCACAGTTTTAAGCACTTTCTGCTCCCGGGTTAATGACTATGACCTAAAAGGAAACAAAAATAGTGATATGAGAGAAAATAATTTTTGGATAATCTAAAACCTTTTTCATACTGAAGTTATAATTTTTTTAGTAAAATCTAGTTAATTAAATTTAAAGATATTATAGAGCTCAAAAGCAGTTAATGTCTTAAGACTAAGATTCTTGTGAAAGCTTACCCTCATAGAATATTCTAGATGCTTTATCGTGCAAATAATGTAGTGCCATCGTGTTTACTCCATTAATCCGTTCTGGCTTAAGAAAAGAGCAAATTATTTAGTACAGCGAAGTGTGTGGGTGTGAAAACTCCAAAGATTTTACTGTTTGAGAACTAAATTATAATTTTAATTGTTTATTCAGGTTTAATTTCAAATACAGAACTGAATGAATTGTGACATTCATATTCCTCTCTAAAATAAGCAGTGGAATATTTGTTTAGAGTGGAACAGTTAAATTGGAAACATAGGTACGTTGCCTAAGCATTATAACCTATTTTGTTTTAATTTAATTATTCATGAAAATTTATAATGTGAGATAAATTAAATTAGGATAGAATCGTCAAAATTAAAAATAATGAGACCGAAAGTTAGGAGATATGAATAAAAGAATTCAGGATTGATGAAAAAGAAGACACGTGTTTAACAAATACTGAACACTAGGTATGCTACATTGACTGACATGAGATTCACAAGAAAAATTAAAAGGTATGCATTCATGAGAAAAATGAAATAAAAATCATCTTTCATTTATGGTATCTACTTTTAATGGACATTTCGGTACCATTAGCAATACCTGTTTGTTGACTAGTTATAGTATTGTTATTTGTTATTTCTACAAGAATTATCACAAAATAAAACTCGGAAATTTCACTTCATAAGTCGAATTTCTAAAGCAAATCAGGTTTCTTAGAGATTGGTTTAAGTATTTGTTTACCTGCTAAGACAGTCATTTTTACTAGAATATTTTCAGTATTTAGGTTTATGCTCCTCAAAAATATACATTTTAACAAAAATAAAGGGCTTATAGGAATATTTTTCTCGTTCTTCTCTAAGAAATATTTCTCATTTCGTTCTCATGGACGTTTATAATCTTAAATCCATATTAATAAAATGGATTTAAAATTACGTATCCTTCATACTCATGAATTTAGGGCATAACACTTCGACAGAGAGTGATAAAGTTTCAAGAAATTGACTTTATCACTCTCTGTCGAAGTAAGTTTAAGAAATATTCTAATGTATACATTTAACCCGGGAGCAGAAAGTGCTTAAAATTGAGACGTGCGTCATAGAACAAAAGTCTTTGCAGAACAATTTTTCCTTAATTTTGGCCGATTTTTGGTTCAATCATAAGTTACGATGTTCTGCAGTGCAAATCGCGCTCCTTGTCCCACTTTCTTCTTCTTTTTTTTAGCTACGGAATAACCTCCCTACACCGCCCAAATTATCACAAACACTTTATAAATAACACATCTTCTATGTCAATGACAAAATATTCAACTTTCATTAAACTTATTAACTTATCATTAACGTACTATTTATTAACTTATTTTATCGACAGAATTACAAATTCTGAAAATATGCCTTGGTTTAAATAAAGTAAGTTAATTAATTCTGATGTTTTATTATACATATGTAATACCAATATTCAGCCGATAATTGTTTTATACATCTGTTTTTGATTTGAATGCAGTTTTCAAAATTAGGACAAAATGCCTGCAGAACAATTGCAATTGCTTGGAGTTGTGTTGCAGAGCACTGAATTTAATTCTGCACATGGGCATTTTTCTCCGTTACGCATATGAGCATAATGAAATTTTTTGGTAGTAAGATGGAGATAAATGTATGACATAAATATGTCAGTCGAAATATCGTAATAACTAATTTGTTTTAAAGTTATTTATGTATCATAACTTCCCTCATCATTCCTTAAAGCACTTTGTAAATATTTCGGGCTTTTTTGAGAGAATGTCTATTCAGAGTTTGTTGTTTTCATACAGCACGCATTCATAACCATTGTACCGTACTTACCAATAATAAAATTATTTTCCAAATAAATGAAATAATATTTTCCGTTATAGCACTTTACCTTTCTGGGGGTTATCTCAACGAGATATTTCGTCAGTAGCAAAGTTGGCTATCTCGAATATCTGAATGAACTGAATATCTCGTCCATCAAGCCCGTTGTCAGTAGAAAACTGACCAAACCTTGATATCATCATGATATAAGAACAAGAAATATCTTTATGACGAGATATTATCTCGTTATAAACAAATTTGTTCATATCTTAATGAACGAGGTATCTCATCGAAACCAGTTGAAGGTTTAAGACTGCTTTAAGTCATACTTGATTGAATAATGCGTATAAAACTAGTCAATCTTCAAGGAATTATACATTTTTAAGCGCTGTTCAAAAAACCCTTTGTTACTGTAAGCTAAAGTCATTTAAAATTTTACATTCAGAGTAGTTATTTTTTCGTTTTAATCTCCCCATTAAAAGGGTATTTCATAATAGTTGCTCGTGGTTTTGTATTTTCAGAAAATCTTTTACTATTTCTGCTGTTTCTGTCATGTAATGCTAGTTCCGGTAAAGGTAAATAAGTCAAGATGTCAAAAGCCATAAACAGCGAATTCAGAAGCTTGGTTTTCAATGTTATAAATTTTTGTGAATATTGTGAATTTTTGTGAATAGTCTAAACAGTTGTGAATTTGTCTAGACCTCAATTTATCTACTAACGTTCACTGGATTCGCTATCCTGAGTAAATTAGAATGCTGAATCAATTCACTTTAAAATTTTCACGTTTTACTTCATACTACTGTAGAATACCAATAAAGTATTTTAAGTATTGGAAGATTAACAGATTGGCAACAAGACGGTTGCGAGTTCGAAAATCGGAACCATTGTGTACGTGGTGGCTGGTGCATGTTAAAATCTGTCGTGGCCTCAAATGTCCTCGTGTTGGTGTGGAAGTTTGTACAGTGGTGGGCGACGTAAATTACCTACCCACCTATCTTGTGATAATATTATTGTCGGATTTTGCATTTGGAACAGTGAAGGTGGCTTTTACACACACTGACTTCTGACTTCTTAAATCCCGGCAGTTTATTCTGAAATAAATCCCTTAACAATGCCCAATTTCATTCCCTAACCACCATTGCATGCATACTTAATCTTGACACCATTATTAGATCCTATTACACTATCCTCGGCAGCTTGGATAGTTTCAAAACAACGACTCTTTAATATCGCGAGCTAAGAAATTACCAAAAACAAAGAAACCCCTTGAGAATTGAAATTTTGCATGCAAAGAATCTGGAACACTGCTTAAGCTGGAACAAACAAGAAAGTTACAAGCTGTCTTCGCTAGAAAATTTAACTTGTTTTACGCAGCATTTTCTCTCTATTTTTTAGTGTCACCCATGGGTATTTTAGGGATTGATCCCGGACCGGCACCAGTACTCTGCTATGGTTGTCCAGTGCAACGTAAATTCAATTACCATCCAATCAGCAAAATCTTCAATATTTAATTTCTAAAACAATTTATCCATGAATATAAACTAGTAGTCGTAGCTTTCTTGACCTCACTATCATGTGATGACATTGTCTGATTTTGTATTTGGATTAGTTAGGACGGCTCTGAATACGTAAATCTCATCAGTTTATTCTGAAATACGTCCGTTAACCATACCTAACTACCATAGCGTGAATGTCTGATCTCGACACCATTAGATCATCTTACACTATTGTGGCTTTCTTCGGTAGTTTCTAAACAACGACTCTTCAAAATCTCGAACTAAGGAATTACCGAAAACAAAATATATCCCTTGAGAATTGAAATTTCGCATGGAACGAATCTGGAACATTGCTTAAGTTGGAACAAACAATCAAGTTACAAGCTGTCTTCGCTAGAAGAAAATTTAAGTGGTCATACATAACATATTCTGTAAATTTTTTAGTGTCTCTCACGGGTATTTTAGGGATTGATCCCGGACCGTCACCATTAGCCCGCTATGTTCCTTCAATGCAACGTAAATTCAATTACCATCCAACCAGCAAAATCTTTAATATTTAATTTGTAAAACTATTTATCCTCACAATCAAGTGATGATGACATTGTCTGATTCTGCCTTTAGAGTAGTCAGAATGACTCTGACTACGTAAATCTCATCAGTTTATTCTAAAATACATCCGTTAACCATACCCAATTCCATTCCCTAACCACCACCGTATGAATGTCTAATCTAGACACCATTAGATAATCTTACACTATTTTCGCCAGTTTCGTTAGTTTCGAAACAACGACATTTCAAAATCTCGAACTAAGGAATTACCATAAAATAAAAACCATCCCCTGAGAATTGAAATTTCGCATGTAAAGAATCGGTAACACTGCTTAAGTTGGAACGAGCAAGCACGTTACAACCTGTCTTCGCTAGAAGAAAATTTAGTGGTTTTATACACAGCGTTTTCTGTCTATTTTTTAGTCTCACTCACGGGTATTTTAGGGATTAATTCCGGAACGTCGCCATTAGCTCGCTATGTTCCTCCAGTGCAACATAAATTCAATTACCATCCAATCAGCAAAATCTTTAATAGTTAATTTCTAAAACTATTTATCCATGAATTTAATACGGATAGTCTTAACCTCCCTATCACGTGATAACATTGTCTGGTTCTGCATTTGGAGCAGTCAGGATGGCTCTGACTATGTAAATCCCGTCAGTTTATTCTAAAATACATCCGCTAACCATTCCCAATTCCATTCCCTAACCACCATCGCATGAATGTCTAATCTCGACACCATTAGATCATCTTACACTGCTATCGCCAACTTCGGTAGTTTCCAAAGAACGATTTTCCAAAATCTCAAACAAAGAAATTACCGAAAACAAAAGCTATCCCTTGAGGATTGAAATTTCGCATGCAAAGAATCTGTAACACTGCTTAAGCTGGAGCAAACAAGCAAGTTACAAGCTGTCACCGCCAGACACAAAGGATAAGGTAGTCTGTCTGACTTGTGTTAAATCCTCAGCTCTCCCCCCTTGCATTTTAAGCATCCCGCACATGTTCTCAAGAACCAATATTCTTGCGCAAAAAGTGTCCTCTAGAATGACTTTTCGAAAGGAAGGGAGCGAGGGCAATGATTCCGAGACATTGAAGACAGGGTTCAAGGGTGCAGGGAAAGGGTTGGCTTTTGTCGGGGGTGCCCCCGATGTGGGCCCCAGTTCGATTACCCCCACACTGCGGAACCCTTCGTTGCCACAGTCCGATGGCTGAAGTTCGTTTACCTGCGTGTGAAAGGATGTGGAAGACAGGATATGCGAACGTCGTTTGGGGAATTAGCATTCGATGGTTGGAAAATTCAAAAACCTTAACTTTGTTGCTGGAGTGAATCGCAGTTGGATTCATTAAATTTGTAAAGTCTTGTGATTTGTTCGCTGCGTCGTCTAAAAGCTGTTTCCAGACATCCGCTGCAATAAACATTGGTACAGAATGGTGTACGGTTACTGATTTCATATCTGATAGTTTTTGTTTCTATTACTGTGGAGGGCGTGTGTAAAATGTATCCGGTTATGGATATTTAGTGTTTCCATTTTATTTATGAGAAATAATTACTTCTATGTTGAAGTACATGAAATATCTTTTCTTCCATCGCCATGTCGACCCTCTAGGGCACATCTCTTTAATATGCGAACGGGCTTCATGGACCCGAGGGGTACTCTAGTAATCTTTTCTTTTCCCATGGGGTTTACTGTCTTTAGTAAACACGATGAGTTTTTTTCTGCTTTCATCTCTATGTTCTCCAATCTCTTTTTCTCCTCTATGACGTTATTTTTTACTTGATGTTGACTTATGTTTGTATGGCTGACCAAATATGGCCTTTGCGCCATAAAACCCCAATACCAACCAAGTTGTGTGTTTGGCTCGTCTTGGCTAAATATGGCCCTGTTACCATAAAACGCCAAAACAACCAACTATTGCATATACATGGTCATAGTGTATAAGGATTTGCATATAGTTTACCCCAAATGTAGGTTTACCAAAGATTATATTAATTTGTTTTGTTCATGAGCAATAAGTAAAAGTTAAAGGCTGGGCCAAATATGGCCCTTTGCACCATAAAACGCCAAAACAGCCAACTATTGCATATACATGGTCATAGTTATAAGGATTTGCATATATTTTACCCCAAGTGTAGGTTTACCAAAGATTCTGTTAATTGGTTTTGTTCATGAGCAATAAATATGTTAAAATAATATTATAAGAGTTTTATGATGTTCAATCATTGTAGAGATGTTTAAATCCTACAAATTTCGTGTTCATATAAATGCAGAAGCTCTTTTTGAAACACAAAGCTCTAAAAATAGTTGGGTTAAAATAAAATGGTTAAGCTTTTATATAAATTTGCTACGTTAACGAGAAGCAAAAACTAACTTTAAAAAGTTTGTTGTGGGAATTTTATTCAATTGTTATTCAAATATTTTGCTAAAATTTTAAAGTTTCTCAAATAAAATTAATTTTTAAGTTTAAAACAAGAATTAATCTGCAACTAAAACGAAAAAGAATTCATTTGAATTGAAATCTGCAACCATCTATTTCTAAATGTAATTAGCCCCCCCCCCACACACAGAAATAATTTCTCCATATATATTTGCGAAGCAAAAATTATAACGTTATCCTCAATTCATTTTTAATTAATTATTTAATTTCCTTTGAAACCTAAGGCTCATAGGTAATAGCTTTTAAAAGTTAATTTATCAGATTCCGATATATTTCAAACAGAATATTAAGCAACATTCTTTGCGTACGCTTTTGAAAATATCTGTGTGGTACACACTAAACTGTTTCCAACTGAATTGACTTGAAACTGCCTTTCTTTTAATAAATGTGCATTTTTCAACACTTTTCCATTTACTTACGCGTTTCGTTGGATTTTCACATCTGCGACTAATTTTTAAATTGTTTTGTGTTTCCTTATCAGTACTACAGTAACAAGAACACTTCAAATAACAAATTACTAAAGTGAAAAAAAAGCTTAGAATACTTCATTTCAAAAGTAACAAATAATTTGCGAAATTTTTAACCACATATTCCACTGTATGGCCGCATTAAAAATGTTTGTCCCACTTTACTTTATATCCTACTTTCTTACAATACTAAGATACTTAATACTTAAATAAATTGAAAACTAAGAAGTAACAATTTATAAAAAGTGGCAGTATTTTTATATAGAGATGTTATCCATGTGCTATATTTTTATACACGATTCTAAACAAATTAAAAAGCATCTCTTAAGTAACTGCTTGATAAATCGAACTTTTTACTAAAATATTTGTTTTATTTTATAATTGAATATTTACTTCGTAATTCATAGATTAGTTTACCCTACAATTCTACTATTTAATAATCAAGTACCAGTATATTTCACTAATATGCTTGGTGGCACAAAATGCGATAGTATTTGTCTATCGATGAATGGCTGCAAGTGGATTTAAATAATGCAAAATCAAGCACTGGAACTTTTTTTCGGCTTAACATTAAATGTGCTTGATATTAGCTACGATTTCACGTTGGGTTGGTGTGGAAGTTTGGAGATTGGGGTGCCAGCTCAGGTGTTGCTTCGTCATCTGACCGTGGTTCAAAATTACGAGGTGTTGTCCTCGGATCTTTCCTTTAAGGGATTGATCCCGGACCGTCGTCGATAGACCGTTGTGTTGCTTTAATACGCCGTTAACTAAAATTACCAATTACCAATGAGCTACGATTAATAGAGCTGCATAATATTGCTAAAACTACAGGAGAACTTGGCGTGCTATTGAAATTCTTCAGCAGTCTGATGACAGAAAACAATAATAAGAGTTGTATAAGACTAAAGAAATCAGCGAATAAAGCAAAATAAGCGAACATGGAAGTAGGTTAGATGTTGCAAAATTCTGAATCGCCTAGTGAACGGGATGTAATTGAATGCAGTCAAAAGTCAAAAGCTAAGTGTGGCATGACTGAGCTATGAACTTAATTGGAAGCAATAATAAATACGTCCAGATGGACAGAATAAATAAGACCATATATTTGTGCACGAAATGCTGATTTATATTTTTAATTAAATTTATTTTATTTGACCTATGAACTAAGCATATCGATGGAAATAAACACTGTAAAATCAGTCCACCTTGTGAATCTCTACGATCTCGACACTAGAAAATAACTGACCCTATCTTGATGGACGAGATATCTAGTCCAGAAAAACTAACCAGATCTTGATATCGTCATCATAAAAAAACGGCAAGATCTTGATGACGAGATATCGTGCCATTAGCATAATTGCTTTGCTCGGGATGGTTGGCACTTCGTCATTAGCGTAATTGATCAGATCGGAATGAAGCCGACCAACCAATCTGGTGGTTAAGGTGTTAGATTCTAGATCGGAAGGTTCCTGGTTCGAATCCGGGTCCGGGCATGGATGTTTGTAATCGTATGGCGTAGAGGCGGCTGCTGCACCTTAAATCTGCCGTGGCCGAAATCCTCACGTTGGATTGGTGTCGATGTTTGGAGAGTGAGGTGCCAGCTCAGATGTTGCCTCGTCATCTCACCGTGGTTCAAAATTACGTGGTGTTATTCCTCGTATCTTTTCTTTATCCCGTATTGTCGTCAATAGCCTGTTGTGTTGCTCTAGCACGACGCTAATTAAAATTACCAAAATTACCAGGTAATGGGTGAGATATCTCGTAGAAACCAGTTGTATGGTTAAATAAGGTAGTAAGTGTAAGTAAGGACACTAAAAACAATAGGTAGGAACTGTTAAGAAACTAGTACAGATATTATACGCGAGTTTGCTATTACCCCCCCCCCCCCCAATATAAAAAAAAACTTCAAAATGAAATTCGCTTGGTATGCTTAAATTTTATCAGTAATTTTAATTCATGTTAATCTTGTTGCAAATGGCATACAATTATACATTCCCAAGACTTTTAAGTGTTATTTCCTTCCGGAAGTTGAATATAAATGTATTATAACAACAATTATGAGTTGCTAAATTCCCTAGTTAGCCAACACGCTATACCCCAGAACAATAGTCTTAATAGACCACCCCAAACCACACAACTCTAATATTCCCTTCTATGAGAAGTGGCACATACACGTTTCAGCCTAAATAATTCTGCGTAATCAAATCTTATGCTCCCTCGGTTTAAATACTCTTAAATCTTACATCGCCCACAACTAATTGTAACTAATTGTCTTTAAAACTCGTTATCCGCCGTGCTGCTGCAGTCGGATTGTTTTCAATTAAGTTTAAATCGGAGTGCTTAACTCAGAAGGACAGGTCAGTTACGCAAATGAGTGCGCTTTAAAAGAATGGAGGAGCTTCCCGGTTTACATTGTTTCCATTTGAAAGAGTCAGCAGGTGTTCAAAGTAACAAACGTTTGCACACGTGTCTGGAGTTGACATGTCCCAGTTCACAATTTTTGGAATTGTTTTGCGTCTTTGTGTCGCCTTTATTTGGCGTTTGAATTTAAAATTGTCTAGTGCTAGTGAGAAGAGAGTAATGTTGGTCAGATTGGTGGTAACCCGAACATAAAATAGCTGGTTACCTCCTTTTAACAGCTCGAGATGAATGGTGCTTTAGCCTTTCAGGTGTTTCGACGAGATATATCGTCCATCAAGATCCGAATCAGTTTTTCGTCTCTAAGATATTGAAGATGTTTTGATGACGACAAGATCAAAATCTGGTCAGTTTTGTTCTAATGATGAGATATATCGTGCATCAATATGAATGGTTTGTTTTGTTCTAATACGGTTTATCGTACATCAATATATGTCTGATCAGTTCTTTACTAATGACGAAGTATAACGTAAATCAATATGTATAGTCATATTTTTTCAAATGACGAGGTATATCAAAGATCATTACGTCTGGTCAGTTTTTTAAGTGACGAGATGCTTCATTAAGACAACCAGAGACAATCACAAGGAGGGTTCTCTCCAAGTGTTTTAACGAGATATCTCGTCCATCAAGATCTAAACCAGTTTGCTAATGACAAGGTAATTCGTCTATTAGATATTGAAGGTGTTTTGATGATGACGGAATCGAGATCTGGTCAGTTTTGTTCTAATGATGAGATATATCATGGTCTTATATCATATCATCAATATGTATGGTTCGTTTTGTTCTAATAAGATATATTGTACATCAATATATGTCTGAACAGTTCTTTACTAATAACGAGGTATAACGTACTTCAATATGTCTAGTCAGTTTTTTCTAATGACGAGGTATATCATACATAAATACGTCTGGTCAGTTTTGTAAATGACAAAATACCTCATGAAGACAACCACAAGGATGGTTAATTCTCCAGGTATTTGATGAGATATGTCGCCCATCAAGATCTGAAACAGTTTGCAAGTGCCTAGATAATTAGTCTCTTAGATTTTGAAGATGGTTTGATGGTGACGCGACATCAAAATCTGGTCAGTTTTGCTGTAATGGCGAGATATATATCGCTCATCAATATGTATGATCAGTTTTGTTCTAACAACGATGTATAACGTACATCAATATGTCTAGTCAGTTTTTTCTAATGACGAGGTATATCACAAACATTAATACGTCTGTTCAGTTTTGTAAGTGACGAGAAACTTCAAGAGGGGTTAACTCGGGGAAATATCTCGTCCAAGATCTGATCAATTTTTATAAGGACGAGATACCTCGTCGAGACAAAACTTCCATATTACTCCAAGGTGAATGAAGACCCAAGTAGAAAAAAAAATTCCCCTTTGCTAAGAAGTAGTGGCAGCTTAGAACAGGTTTTTACACCAGAGGCTGGATACTGCAGGACAGTTTTCGACGAGAAGAAAAAACACCAGGAGAGGGTATAGTTATAAAAAAAATGGCGTTTGGTAATGGATAAAAAAAACATTTAATGACAAGGGCCTCTTATTTACTTTCTTCATTTTTAACCTTTCTTAATTATTATCTTTAAAGCATTGTGGGATTTTACCGTTTAGTCCATAGTAAATAAGTTTTTCAGCTTTACCAGGGACGTGGTCTCTAAGGTCCCATGGTAAACGCCTCCAAACGTTATTTATGTCTCAAAAATAAGTTCTGAAGGTAGATTAATCGATATTTACCAGAGATTTATTAAGCTCATAAGCAAAAAACGCTTGGACAAGTCTTGTTGATTGCTTTTTACATGGCGCAATTACCAGATGTGACCAAGCACTTCAAAGAAATATTTTTCGTCCTGTAAATGAACACACACTCAAAGAAAGTTTAATTGATCCTCTACAGCTTCTTGGACGGGTCTGAAAACAGTCATATATATTTGTAAATGAAATTATCCTTTATTATTGTAACAGATTGACCAGTTCCTAAAACAAGCAAATAATTCATCTATGTGCCAGGTGACTGAATGGATTGTAGACTAGAAAAATCTGTAGTCTATTCGACTACATATGAGTAACTAAAGACGTATAAACCGTCCTGGTAATTGTCCCACTGAGGTCTATCGTCAGTAGCAAAATAGACCAGATCTTGATGGACGAATTTTGCAGAGTGGGGTGCCAGTTCAGGTGTAATTTCGTCATCTGTCCATGGTTCAAAATTACATGGTGTTTTCCTTGGATATTTCCATTGGGGGATTGATCCCGGACAGTCATCAGTATCTTATTGTGTTGTTCCAGTGTGACGTTAACTAAAACACTTACCTACCTTGATGGACAAGATATCTCAGAAAAAACTGTCCCGATCTTGATCACTAAACATGAAAAAAAGTGGCAGTATCTTGGCGAGATATTTTGTCAGCAAAATTGGTCAGATATCTCTTTGAGGATTAAGAGGAATGGCTTACGGCGAACTTTCCCCACTATAATTTAAATGCTAATAAAAGGATCCAAAATACATCCTGAAACTGATTTAATATTCGTAATTCGGTTTCGTTCATCACAGGTAAAATGCATCTAAATATCTAAGAAAACATCAGCCAATCATAAAACTTAGTGTTTATTTAGAATTACGGCCATTCGGAAAACCGGAAAAAGAGAAAAGCCCACCTCCGAAATTATTTTATGAATATGTGCTTTGATTTAACAGAAACAAGTGAATGTTTTTTTACCAGTGAACCCTATCAAAGTTTATTATAGCTCTTATTATTCCATGAAATGTTTTGCAATTTTCAATGAAATAGATAAAATAATTTGAGTGTATCAGATTCATTTCAGTTTGCAATCAAATTCAAATTTAATTTCAGCTTCAACGTTAGTATTAACAATTATGATGCAGATTTGTTATCAAAATTGTTGCTTGATATTTAAAAACAAAATAAACATTTTTGGATTAGTTGACATTGTTTGTAATTCAGGATAATCGATCATTCTACTCTGTTAGAAATCATCGAAAGTGTAACATGACTGGTAGAACGGTACACTAGATATTGCTGTTGTAAACACAATGAAGGACGCAATATAGACATAAATTTACTCCTTTTCGCAGGCTGCATGCAGTATATTGTACATCGCACCTTCTAATCAGAATATCCGTTCTGATACCTAAAGGCACTATGATCATCTTTATACACAATGTGTCAAAGAATTTTTGAGACTGGGTTCATAAAATTAAGTGACTTTGGAAGTAAAGGATAATCGATAATAGTGTCTAATAGTGACTGGTGAGTTGTTTTATTTGAATATTTTAAACGATTAACGATTTTGAATTAAACACTGCAGTAAATAATATCAGTAAGCATATTTATGTAAGGAGTTGTCTAAGTTAAGAAAGCATCCATTATTTCAAGAATACCAGACTTTTCTATGACAAGCATCAAATAGTAAATGCATTCCATTAAATTTTACGACTTCAAGTTGTACTACTGGGCGTTCTATCCTAAGTTGAAAAATCTTTCCTTAATAAGTTATATCTAACGTTACAAAATAAACATGTAGGGACTAGTAGCTTTGTTGGTGCTTTATATTTTCACGTTTTCTTAGCTTTAAATTTTTAAGTATGAGTTCTTCCTCGATACTTGTTGTGGAATCATATTGGTGGCCGGATCAAAAGTAGTTCATGTTAGAAAAATATTTGAAACATTTTTGTGTGAGAAAATTGCTATTGTAAAAAATAACGCTTGAATTTTTCAAAATACGCTTGTATAAATTTAATATTTTTGAAGTACTAGATCTATTTTGCAGTTTTAGAGGAATGAAATATTTACTCACGTTTTTCTGTATTTTCAAAATCATTTTTAAAATTTTATCCTCTAAAAATTAATGGGTTTTATTATCGATTTTCTAACCTAATTTATTTCACTTGGCCAGTTCATCTTAATGTTAAACTAAAAATATATTGTAATGATTTTAACTAAACACTCATCTATTATTGGATACATACGTTTTTAACTTTAGAAAATAATTCATACCTTTAATAATTATTCATATTTTAATAATTCATCAAACATTTTAGGTCACTTTTGTTAAACCATGGTGAGATTTCAGCTGAGTCATCATGATTAGTTGGTTTTATCAGTAGCAATTACTTCCATGCTTATACATTACAGACTAAAAAGGCAGTACCTAAACATGTGAAAATGTTATGAAATATCAAACCTGAAAACACATTATAGCTATGCAAAATTTGCTGTAACATTCAGTTTCAGATAAAAGACGGATTTCATTTTTTTTCTAATTCAGATTATACTAAAGTTGCCTACGAGTATTTTAACTACTCTTCAATTAAAATTTGCACAAAATACGATCAATTTTTAGATTTCTTAATTGTGTAGTAAACCAATGAGCAAATATTCATGATTTTAATGCATTTAAGTCTCTTTTGGATGCTTTATATTTATAGATTTCATAATACAGCGACATCTTGTTACATCACGTTTTTTGAAAGCAAAAACAGTGCCACATAGCGAGTGCGGGAGGAAACTAACGTAGGAATAAAGCTAACATATAGAAATAATTATGTATTATATGTCCTTTTTAATTTCAAAATAATGTAAAATAACGATTAAAACCCAAAATTAATAGCCAAACCTTTTAAAATAATGCTAAATACGATATAATTTCCTTTAATGTAAATTCCTTATCACACTTTTTTAGTTGCCCCAATAATATTTTATTATTTATGTTCAAACCATCTAGTGGTTGTCTTGACAACGCACCTCGGTAGTAGCAAGATTGACCAGAATTATTTTGGACTTGATAATTCATTCTTAGAATAAAACTGAGCCAGATCTAGATCTTGCCACTATAAAAAAAAATAATTGGCTTATATTAATGACGAGACATTGGCAAAATTGGTCAGGTTTTAATGTACAAAAGATCTTATCATTAGAAGAAACCTGAAGACATCTTGATCTTATCACTATAAAAAAATTGGTAATACCTTGATAACAAGGCATCACGTCCAAATGATTTGGCCATATCCTGAAGGACGAGATACATCGTCAAAACCACTTGGATGATTAAAAAAATTACTTGAAGCAAGAGTTTTTCTAACACCCAATTCTTAAGTTTTTATTTTAGTTTCATTACGCACGAGAGCATTGAACAAGGAATAATTAATTTTATAGAACTAGATTTATTTTTCTCTTAGCAAATGGAAAATTAATCACGCGTAAAAAAAACGATATAGCCAGATGCGAATATAGCGAGACGCTGCTTTATCTACATATAAAACCTATTCCACGAGATCAAAACTAAGTAAGACTGTTTTTATAAACACGATGCTTAGAACCATTGAACTCAGTAACAACCAAGAGCTTCGTGAAATCTCAATCAAACCATTCGAAGAAGACTTCGCTCTGGTATTATTTATAGATCTGATTACCAGTTTCCTGGTCACAGTTGAGGCGATAGACTATCCCAATCAGCTTCTGATAAATATATACCGATTCTTCTGAACTGATGATTATTCCACGACAAAAACAAATTGCTGTGCCACGCCTAGTAATACATTTCAACCCTTCTATTATTTTTCACCATTGAAGAAGACTCACCAATTCTATTCGTAAATAAGTGGTCCATCTACAATTAGGTACGTGAAGCAATAATTTTATCTCAAATGTTCTGAGAATACGCTGAGACTAAATCAGGAATATCTGCCTTGATTTATCATTTGTTTCTTGCGAGGGTTTCTTTGTTGTTGCTTAAATTAAACGAAATGGTTTAGCAGGACATTTTTTAAGACCAAAGGCAAATGAGGCTGACTTGTTGCAAACAGTTTGCTTACTTCAGATGATAATAAAGTACATTTAACTAATTTTGTTAAAATATGACGATTAATATTACATTAATTTGTAAATGAATCTTCTCAACATTAATTCTTGGTTGGAAATTTTATAGTAACAAACTAGCAAAAGGCCGAGCTTTGTCATTAGGTCGCCATGACGGATATTCTAAAAAAAGTCATCTTGTCTTGCTTTGGGCTGTCCAGACTTTAGTGATTTTAGAATATTATTGCTTTGTCTCTTATCTTAGTTATAGAACTGCAAGGAGCTACATGAAAAGAACAATTGACTCTTTGATGTCTTGTCGAGGTAACTCATCATCACCAAAGCTGATCAGATCTCGATGGACGAGATATCTCTTCATTTAAAAAGACCGGACCCAATCTTGAGCTTGTATTCATCAAAATGTGGGCAACCTCTTGAGACCACTCTAAGCCCCTTGAGGGTTAAAGGTGGAATACTTGTCAGTAGTCTCCTTACAGACAGAGAACTAAAAAATACTTTTGTGACTTGGAAAATGTATGCACAAAATAATACAACGTTTTTTCCAAGAAGAATCAAAACTTTTAAATAAATATTTCTTGACTGCCACCCTATATTCATTGGCGCTCAAGACCATCATCTCTGTAAACCTGCTTTCGCTAAGCCTGGTTTAAATATATTTAAACATAACGGCATAATTTCTTGCGTTTCTATATGAAATGTTCGAATCGTGATGTTTCATCACAAAGTAGATGAAATTCGAACGAGCTGACTTTTTATGCATTTTGTCCCAAAGGGTTAAGAGCAATCTGACCTGCGAATAGCCCAAAAAACCAAGGTACCATCGTTGCCCAGTGAGTTTTCCTACTACGAGTTGATGGATAGTCAGTACTTTGAGTGCATTTAGCTCTTCTGTATCAGTAATACTTTTCTTGTGAGTGTATGTTTTACTTCATGTTATTTGGATTGATTGGCTGATATGGCCCTTCACCAAAAAAATCAAACAACCTAAAGGTAAATTGTGGTTTTCACGGAAAAGCTCTAAGGATATGAAAAATGTTTGTTTACACTGAAATGCTTCTTTACATATAAAATTCTTAATCATAATTTTGCCTGCACTCTTAAAATTAATTATTTCATCTAGTCCCACGTGATAAAACTAATTAATTTATTGTATCTAAATGGCTGACTTTTATAGGATACGAATAGTATAATTTCAAGAAATTACAACTATATTTTAATGTATTTTAAACGACATTTTTAAAATTAAGAACTAATTTATCGTACTCCGTGCATGAGAGACAAATTCTTGATGTAGATTCTGAGAAGTAATCATAAATTTGCTTTTGAAACAGAACGAAGATTAGAAATAAACCTAAATTTAATTTCTTATATTCTCTTGTGTATTTTATAATTACCTCTACGAATAGCCCATGTATAAATTTCCTTTTCCAAAAACATAAGTTACTGAGGTGAGAAGAACGTAACTCTTCGAACTCTTATTTTTTGTGAAGTTACATGTATAAAGGAAAAACAAAATATAGTCGAATTAATTTCCTAGCGATATTTTAATATGCTTTATATTTTATTACATATATCTTTCAGTTAATTGTGGCGTTTTTAAGAGATTTCGTGTACAAAAATTGTCTACAACTGTTTTATGTCGCACAAATATGTTCGTTGGTCAAAATAACCAAAATTTGTGTAAGCAACATTCAAGGAATTTTAAATAATAAATATGTATTTTCTGACGCCCAAAACTTATTTTTCACTATTTCTTCGTTATATATATCGTCTGATGATTATATTCAAAGAAGCATCAGTTTAGTTAATACTATTAATAATTAGAATTTAAACAGAATATTCAATTTTATGCATTAGTTTTAGAGAGAAAATAAGGAATTCTTAACTTTAGTTCAACTCGTACTATGATGTATTCATACCTTAAAGTATTTGTACATTTTAAGTGACGTTTCATGTGTATTTTAATTCCGGAACACATATGCTTAAAATTGGATTCAATTGCGCAAAAGCTTTCCATTTAAAGTTTTTAAGAATTTAAGGATAATTTATATAATTTTAAAGAGAGAAAAGGGGGTGAAGCACGTGTGTACACAAAAGTAAGACAAATAATTGTGAAACCTCGATATTCTTGAAAACGTACTCTACAACTTCCTCCAAAAAGCATATGTAGTATAGTTTTACAATAACCATAAGCTTGATGTTATCAATGTTAACATGAACTATTGCACGGCGACATGAATTTTTATTAAATACTACTATAGGGACAAAATAAAAAACTGTCTAAGAGTACTTCACAACAACATGATTCTCTGTAAATATTATAATTAAAAATTTCGTCGTATCATTTTGCTCAAGTCCGTAGTATTGGTTGACATTTTGTCGCTTAAAATGTTCTGATGCATTAATTTCACTGATAAAACGAAATGAAGGTAACCATGTCTATCAATGTCACATAGCACTTATATTGCTCAGATTATATACAACTTTTTCTATTTGATAACGAAAACATAAAAATATAGAAAATTAAGTCAATTGCTTTTCCTTGCTCTTCCTCTAATTGTTTTACTTCAATCAAATTTATACTCTGTAACATCTGTTTTAGAATAAGTTTTTAACACATTCCCTTCCAAACCGTTTTGGAAAATCATTTTCTGGCCATATCTATATCGTTATAGTGACAAATATGTAAAAAACACATATTTTTTTCACTTTTGTCAGCTCAAACTTAAAGTAGAGATATTAAAGTTAATTGCGCAAATAAACAAATAGGTTACGTTCTTTTTGTATGCAAAATATGCAAAATCATACATCACTTGCTTGAAAATGAGTTTTAGTGTGTACTGATAACTGTATACACTACAGGAAAAGTGTTAACGTCCAATTCACGATCTTCTACATTCCAAACATTATAAACATTAAGTGTAAATAAAAAGATTTACACCCAAGACTGCTTCTGCTAAGAGATAATTCAGAGAAACAGAAGGTAAAATATAAGGATTCACAAATTATTATCACTCTTGCAGAAAAAAATTATATTTACGAAGATCAAATTGTGTATTTTTTAAAAAGCTAGTCACTTACTTCTTCTGCTTGATGCAAGAGGCGTGTGAAGTTTTTAAAACAATTTTTATTTGAGCACCTTTCAGACACCTCAAATGCTAAACGGAACATTCCGTACAAAATTTAAAATGTTGAAAGCGTTGTGAAAAAAACGACGCATGCAAAAACTTCAGTTTTCTGTTGCATTTGTTAGTGGAATTGGGATAAATGAAACACATTTTCGAGATATGATGATCGATAACTTGTTGTTAATATTGAACTTTGCTATAACGGTACTATTATAAAATGACGCAAGAGGTTGTACTGCAGTAATAAGTAAAGTAATTAAAAGAAAATGATATATGTATGAAGATTTGACGCGTGAATATACTATAAGAATATTTTAAAGTATAGTAATAGATTAAAATTCGGGGGGGGGGGAACTAAGAGAAATTTAGCGAAATTCAAATGTACTATATCGTAAAGAAGAAAAATGAGTTTCTAATTCAGAAGGGTAAAAAAGTATGATTGAAAAAACTTTTAAATCATTGACAGTTTTTTAATACCTTATTCTATGTTTAGCTCATCAAAAAATAAAAAACAAAAAAATTGAAACAACTTAATGTTGTACAATGTTAGCTTTGCGAAATGTTTTAAATATAACAATATAAAAAAACTGCTTAGCATAATAAGATAATTTGAAAAATTAACTTCAATCTTTTTTAATTATGAAATTGAATATTACATTCACGATCATTTACTAAATTGTATGTTGTAAATAGGTTTAAAAATAAAGCGTTTTCAATTGCAAAGTTTAATTATAAGGTGTTTTGTTGTAAAATGATTATTATGTAGTATCACAGCCTACATTTCTGTGATCAGATGGCAAAATGATATAAGTCACTTTTCCCAAAAAATTGAATAAGTCCCATTCTGGAGTCTAGTTTTTTTAATGTTTAGAAGGTGGCAAAATGTCGTAAATCTTTCTCTTTCAGTTTATGAGAAAACAAAGGTGGAAAAATGTAATATAAGTCAAAAACCACAGAACCACATGTTAAATCTTGAATCTTAAAATTGCTGTCACGAAAAACTTAAAAAGGACTTATAACATTTCGCCATCAAAGCACAAATTTAATCTAGTTATAGGATATATACTATTATGTAGCAAAAAGAAGCATAATAAGTGGACATAATTATTGCTTCTAAAATATATTCATATGTAGTATCACTATAACGTTAAGTTTTAAAAACTTAATGTAATAACAATACCAGATAAAAATAAAAAATAATTTGTGTTTTGATTCCACAAAACACGAAAGATCATCGAATGCAAACTTAGCAATTGTTTGGGGAATTTGTTTTTAAACTGTTAAAGCTTCATAAATTGTGAAAGATGCGAACTTTAAGTGTTTACATTTCAGTCAGTGAATTCTTGTTTACTTTATTCTGATGTAGCATGTAGTATTATTCTCAAAGTACGTTTTTGTTTCTGAAATAAGACCTTGTTCAATTTTTTTACATTATGTCTCAAAATAAAATATTAAAACTTTTAAAAACATACCCTAATACAACTTCTTCGCTTAAGGCATATTCAATAAATGCTTGAATAGCTACGTAATAAGCTATACATGATTCTAGTACATTTTGACAATTAGAATTAGATGAGCACAAATGAAATTTCTGCAGAACTACTAATTGAATTTAGAATGACAAAGTCTATTGAGAACGAAGCCATATTCATACATCGCAACGGGGAGAAATTCTTAAGGCCTCTCAATATTGTATCCACCAGATTTACAACTGTTGATTTGTTTTTAAGTAGAATGATAAAATTTCACCAATTTTCATACTTCTACGAAAATTAAGTTACGTTGATGAAATCGGTAAATGGCAAGAAACAGTAATGAAATTTTATATTACCTTAAGCTTTTCGAGCTGCAAAATCTTGGTATATTTGAATAACTTAATTATGAATTGCTTCCTTAGATTTAATTTACCTTTTAGAATACATTTTTAAAATCATAAATTCAGAGAAATTCATATTTTGAAGTCAAAAAGCTTCGTACTTGAATTCACAATATTTTACAAGAGCGTTGAGTGATAATGTAAATTGTAATCCAAAATTACAATTTAAACTAATATATCGTGAAATGTATAAAGTTGGTTTTTTTAGCTAAGATTTCTTTTTAAATGGGATGAAATAAATAATTTAAGAACATAATATCCCGATTTGTTATACCTTATTTCATCCAGTCACTAGTTTTATTACAAATTTATTCTTGATTCAGCAAATTTCACTGGGTAAAAATTATGAACTTAATTAGATGTATGCAGATTTATAAAATATGCAGCGCTAAAGCATTTGTTTATTTCTTTTAAAAAAAATTTCAAAAATATCCAAAACTATTTTTTTATAAAAAAGTAATAGTATACCTGACGGTTAACAAATGCTCCAAAATTTTGAGACGCTTAAATTTTCTATAAAGAAGCTTTTACAAGAAGTTTGACTTTGTTTGTTGTAGTGGATACTGTTCTTTTTAATAATTCCAAATTACGGGGGGCTTGAATTTTTCTTAATATAGATATCCATCCCTTAGATTCACAGGAATATTTTTAGATCTTTTCATTTTTGTTTTAGTTTATCAACGAATACGAGGTGTTAAAGCAATTAGAAATTAAAAAATTGTTTCTGCTCAAAATAGTCTAGATCGAATTTGACCCATCTATAGCTTTAAATATATAAATGAGTTTTTTTTCCCTATCTATCAAACGAAATATCAAAGTAATTGCTACTAAATAAATGAAACGAATTTTTGACTTTAAAAATAAACTATAATGGCAATTTAATAAATATGCATTTAATATCACATTAAAAATTGCATTCAAAACCATGCAGAAAATATAAATATAGAGGCAATCTCATTTGTCCTACTATTCTTATCTCTATCTGTTATGCAATTTTTTTAATCTTTTTAATCAACAACTGATAAAATATTCGGGGAATGAAGAAATTAAAAAAACTTCACGTTTTGTGGTAATTTAAAACACGTACCTACAAAATTTTAGGGTTTTTCTCGGACGAAATCTTTTTTAAATGATGTCTGCTTGATCTTCAAAAGACAAACTCAGTGATTTCTTAAAGTAAAGAAGCATAAAAAATGTGATAAAAATATCTATATTCTTACTCTTTTACACTCTTAATTTATAGCCCTTCGTTGCACTCTAAATGTCTTCATGTATTTAAATTTAGAATTTCACTGTAGAATTGTATTTCATAACATGACGTAACGGAAATGAAACATGTTTTCATGCATGATCCATTTCTTATTATTAGAATTTATTAAAATTACTTTGCTTATTTAGTTTCATTACTTGTACATTTGATTACTTTCATGCTTTATTGTATATTGTTGATCAGCATGTTTTGAATCATCAATCCATTACATTTAATTTTTCACTCAATTAATTTTTTTATGTTAACCAACATGACTGTTTAAATCTATATATGGTGTTTCTCTTAGGACAAAATATCATATTTCCTTTACTTACCATGATTTGTTTCCAAAACTTCTTACTTACATACATAAAAACTCAGATACTTTTTTGCAGTCCAGCACACTTAAACATGCAAACCATGCATTTTTCATTCTGTTCCATGTTACAGATGTTTCTTTTATTAGTCCTAAGCGGAACACCCTATACTGTTAATCAGATAATTTTTTAATGCTTTAATTTGAATTATGAACTGCTCAACTATTCTCCTTGTACTTATTTTTGATGGTTTTATATTTGCATTGGTTTTGTGTGTTATTTGAATTTTCATTTGCCGCGGCATGTCTGCTTATGGATTTTGTGTAATGAAGCTCAAATACCAATCAAATCTCCATTTCTTTCATACCTCTTATCTTCTACAATATGTTGCTGATTAATATGTTTTAAATTCAAATATTACAATTTTATCTTCATCTTTGATCGACCTGTTCTATTTTAAATTTGTTGCATAGCTTCCATTTCTTTTAGTGTGATATCCATCATGTTGTTACACAATATATTTTTAATCACGAATATATAGAACACTATTATACTGCTGTAAAATCCTTGTTCTCCCTAGTAATCTGTCTTCCCTTCTGTTTTACCCTGATCCCCAGGTTCAGAATTATATTCAGTGTTCTACAACACAACTCCAAGCAATTGCAATTGTTCTGGAGGCATTTTGTTCTAATTTTGAAAACTGCAGTTAAATCAAAAACAAACGTAAAACACAATTATTGGCTAAATATGAATTACATATTCATAATAAAACACGTCAAAATTAATTAACTCACTTTATTTAAAACCTTACTAAATTTGCAATTCTGTAGATAACTTTTGAAGTCAAATATTTTGTCATTGATATAGAGGATGTGTTATTTATAAAGTGTTTGTGGTAATTTGGGTGGTGTAGGGAGGTTGTTCCGTAGCTAGAATAGAAAAAAAGGTGTGACAAGGAGCGGGCTTTGCACTGCAGAACTTCGTAACTTATGATTTTTAAAAAATCGGCCAAAATTGTGATAAAATATCGGAAAACTTTTTCTGCAAAGACTTTGTTTGTTCTGCGACGTACATCGCAGTGTTAAGTACTTTATGCTCCCGGGCCCTGGCTTACCCTCCTACATTTTTGCTTTTTTTTCTACCTAATTGTTGTCTTGTGTCACCAAATTCGGGTATTGCGCCAAAAAACCCGAAATCAACCAGCCAACCTTTCGCTCAATTAGCTACACAATTTCTTTTAACATTCTTAATTTTACATCGTTTTTATTATTTTATCTTGAGCTTGTCCCAACTTGTCCGTTTATGGACCTTGCACCAAAAAACTTCAACTAACCAATCCAATCACCTTTAATTGTACTAAATATGTCTCTATACTACGATGTATCTAGAGACCTTTTCATGGACCTCCTATTCAAAAGCATTTGCGAGACTACCACTACAACTGTTATTTGCAAGTCTCCAAAGTGTCAGTGGAAAATATACAGCACCTTTAATTTCGTACGTAATACGTCTCCCTACTCGAGCGAGTTTGTAATCTAGATCTTAGCTTTCTTACGTTTTAAAAGAAACAATCCGTATGAAACTAAATTTAACAATTTTATCTTTTGCAGTTCAATTATCAGTGACAGGTATTATGATGTATCTAGAGACCTTTACATAGACCTCATATTCAAGATAATTCGCGAGAGTACCACTACAACTGTTATGTGCACGTCTCTAAAGTGTCAGTGTAAAATATAAACCTCTGCAATATGTACCTAACCAATCCTGTCACCTTAATTATGCTAAATACGTCTCCATAATCGAACGAGTTTACAATCAAGATCTTAGGGTTCTTACGTCCTGAAAGAAACAACCCATTTGAAACTAAATTTTACAATTTTATCTATTGCAATTCAAATATCAGTGACAGGTATTATGATGTATCTAGAGACCTTTACATAGACCTCCTATTCAAAATAATTTGCGAGACTACCACTAGAACTGTCATTTGCACGTCTTCAAAGTGTCAGTGGAAAATATAAACCTCTGCAATATGTACCTAACCAATCCTGTCACCTTAATTATGCTAAATACGTCTCCATAATCGAACGAGTTTACAATCAAGATCTTAGGGTTCTTACGTCCTGAAAGAAACAACCCATTTGAAACTAAATTTTACAATTTTATCTATTGCAATTCAAATATCAGTGACAGGTATTATGATGTATCTAGAGACCTTTTCATAGACCTCCTATTCAAAATAATTTGCGAGACTACCACTAGAACTGTCATTTGCACGTCTTCAAAGTGTCAGTGTAAAATATAAACCTCTGCAATATGTACCTAACCAATCCTGTCACCTTAATTATGCTAAATACGTCTCCATAATCGAACGAGTTTACAATCAAGATCTTAGGGTTCTTACGTCCTGAAAGAAACAACCCATTTGAAACAAAATTTTACAATTTTATCTATTGCAATTCAAATATCAGTGACAGGCATTATGACGTATCTAGAGACCTTTTCATGGACCTCCTATTCAAAATAATTTGCGAGACTACCACTAGAACTGTCATTTGCACGTCTTCAAAGTGTCAGTGTAAAATATAAACCTCTGCAATATGTACCTAACCAATCCTGTCACCTTAATTATGCTAAATACGTCTCCATAATCGAACGAGTTTACAATCAAGATCTTAGGGTTCTTACGTCCTGAAAGAAACAACCCATTTGAAACAAAATTTTACAATTTTATCTATTGCAATTCAAATATCAGTGACAGGTATTATGATGTATCTAGAGACCTTTTCATAGACCTCCTATTCAAAATAATTTGCGAGACTACCACTAGAACTGTCATTTGCACGTCTTCAAAGTGTCAGTGTAAAATATAAACCTCTGCAATATGTACCTAACCAATCCTGTCACCTTAATTATGCTAAATACGTCTCCATAATCGAACGAGTTTACAATCAAGATCTTAGGGTTCTTACGTCCTGAAAGAAACAACCCATTTGAAACAAAATTTTACAATTTTATCTATTGCAATTCAAATATCAGTGACAGGCATTATGACGTATCTAGAGACCTTTTCATGGACCTCCTATTCAAAATAATTTGCGAGACTACCACTAGAACTGTCATTTGCACGTCTTCAAAGTGGCAGTGGAAAATATATACCTCTGCAATGTCTAAAGACGGGTAAATCATTCTCACCTTGTCAAATCAGATCGCGAGGGGCCTTTCCGGAGCCATCGGTGGGTGTTCCATCGAGAAAAAGCTCCAAACCCTGTAATTACTACTCACAAAACGCGTTAAAAAGTGGCAAAATAACAGATAGCGTGAGGTTTAATGTAAGCTTTTCGAGACATCAATGTGTTTTATTGCCCAATTATGCCGATCTGTTTTGCGTGTTAAGTATCAATAACGTATGATTCGGTGGCCCCTAATATTCACTTTCTTGGGAGTTAATAAGACAAGACTTGGAAAATTTTCGGAAACGGAAACTACCACACACGGAGGTAGACGCAGATTACAAATGGTCTGATTTATTTTATTATAGAATTTTATTGGCTGCCTGTTTTGTTTAATATTATATTATTTTGGGTCGAACCGGCTTGGACGTAAGGGGAATATTAAAACTAGCGGAATCCTTTCTAGATGTCCACACCAAAAATCGTTTATGCTGGAAAGTGGTTATTTAGCTTGGCTGTAATTATTTTTTATTTTCAATTAATTACATGTTGTACTTGTGTGGTGTTACCTTTACTTATCGCTAGCAGCAGAGGGACCAGTCTTCATCGATCGTTAATTACCGACATTAAAAGCACCCACATCGCCATCTGTTGGCGATTAACGACTTTAAAACAGTTCGTCAATCAATTTCGATTATATGGAAAGGAATTTAAAAAAACACGTTGTGTAAAATGCAATTGTTCCTTACTTTTGCACTCCTGTACTAGGTACCAAGTACCATAACAGGACCCAGTACCAAGTCTGATAATTCCACCTTCACTTTAAAAAAAAATATTACTCCGAAGTTCCAAGTACCTAATGTTTAATTAGGATAATAATATAAATTTTTGTCGAACTTTGAAACTTGTTCTTTATGTGAAATTGAAAATATTTATAATTTTTAATTTTAAAAAAATACACGTTATTTATAGATTAGCTGTAAAATTTCATATTTCTTGGACTTCCTGATCCTCAGGCTCTGGAACCAATAAATAATATTTTTTTACGGATGGACTGTTCACTAGGTAAATATTTACCGGAGCTCTGGAAAAATGTTTCTGACATTTTTATGAAACTATTAATTTATAACACGTTATAATGGACTAATTTCCGAGGATATTTTAGTCATAAGAATTTTGTTAGAAAATGATCATTTTAATTATCATTTTGACGATCATTTTAACTATCATTTTTAGATCACATGATTGTTATAAATGAGTATTTATTCATTTGTAACACTTAATAATGATACAGAAATTTATAATTTTGATAATTTCATTTTGGAGGATTATTTAAATTATAATTAGATTTTGGAGATTATTTTAACTATCATTTGAAGTTATAAAACTGTTATTTCGACGATCATTTAATTGCAATTTTGTGATGATCATCTTAACCATAATTATTGCAACCATTTTTATTCTCGTTTTCATGATTTAAATTCATTCATATGTAACATGAATTCGTGATGTTTTTTGTCTGAAAATCATATCATTGTTGAATCAATATTTCTTTGATTTAATTTTATTTAAATTGAAGGGAAAAGTACATTTCCTTCAAGAAAGCGAATTCGGCCTACAGAAAAAAACAAAGTCCTCGTAAAAGTGGTTTACTGGAACTCGGGTGTCTTAGGGCCCACCGAAAAACCTCCCCAAAAGGGCCGGAAACTTGGGGTATGAAAAAGGGGTGAAAGTACAGAGTTCAACCACTCGGGGTTCCCGTGGAGGGTCAGACCCAGAGTGAGCCCCTCGCTCGGTCGAAGACCCTCACCAGGTGGGGGCAAGTTTAACCCTTCCCACCGATCGGCAGATTCATGGTCATTGACAGCAGAGTGGAAGGGTATGGAACAAACTCTTCGAACAGCTGCAGGGCCGGATGAGAAGAGACGTCCTCAATCTTCGGGACTCCTTAGGTTAAACTAAGGGGCCCCTCAATGAAGACATGAATCTCTCTGGAAAGATTTCGGATAGCTTTCGTTCGTAACTTATAGTTGGTGGATTTACAATTTGTTATGAATCATAATTCATTAATAGTCATTTTCAGATCATCCAGGGTGGATATTGTGGAAATTATTTCAATCTTAGATGGCGCTAGCGTCGTTGACGTCATGCGCCTTTCCTGCTCTCCCCCACCTGCAGCTTTTTTTAGTTGATTAGTTAAAGTTCGACTCGATTCGATTTCGAAAGAACCTAAGTGTTCTTAATTTGATTATGATTCGATTTGCATTAATTTGTAATCTTTTCTATATCTGTAAATAGTGTGAAAATAGTAATTAAACTTTAATTTAACGGAAGAATCTATCTAATCGTCATTATTTTATAGATCTAAAAATACCACTCAGCCAATTCGATATTAGAAATCCTGCCATTTTGCGTCTGATATTGTGTGAGGGTTTGTTGTTCTACGTTCATTTTATGCCATTCAAAGGCTAATTAGTCTGGGACCTTCGCGTTGGAGTCGATTCCAAACCACTAGAAAACTCAGGGTTGACTCAGAGCCACTAGAGCCCTCCTTTTGTCTTAGCATTGTACGGGTATCACAACCCCGAGGTACTTGAATGATCTGTCTCCCTTCTGTTTTACCCTTGCCTACCGTTCTGCCTTTTTTTTGCTCGTTGTTGTCTTGTGTTAGGCGCAGCTTTGCCAAAATGGCCGTTGCACCATAAAACTCAAAGCTAACAAAAAACCAAACCATTATAAACATTCATGCCTGGACCTGGTTTCGATCCCAGAGCCTGTTGTGTACTAGGTAGGATAAGTAAACGCGAATAATCTGAACGTAAATTAGACCGTTAACATCCCCGCATAACAGTATTATTCAAGCTTGATATATTTCATCAAATCAACCGTCTCGTGGTTGATGTCAAATTGCTGAGGATAACTTTTTCTTAGCTTGAGATAATGTCAGAGAATAACTGAATGAGACAAATTAATTTGTAAACTATCAGGTGGTTATGCATCATTATTGCATGATAATTTGAATAGAATGAAAATTATATGAAGGTTAGGATAGTTTCACCATTTAATAATATATAGTATACATTACTGTATTTGACATCGAGGTACCGGAACATAAATGGAGTTTCCGATCGAACCTGAAATATTTATTTTTCGCCTGTGAGTATTCGATATTCAATGAACAATATAATTAGCAACGTGTTCATTTCTTTACGGCAATTCACATTTTCTTTACACTATCCTGTCTAAGCATCCAGCTCAATAGTTTTCATCAGTAAAATGATCAAACCCCCAACCAATGAAATCATTTTCATGAACTATTTTCCATGAATCTCTCGATTTAACCAATGTAGTTATTTCTGTAGGTGATATAATACTTCATGTGTTCTTCAAGATTAGTTTAATCCAGAACATATTTACCTACTAATTATGTGTTAAACAAATTCCCACGCGATATCCACATTATAGATTAGAACAAGAATTCAATGCACTTTGAGGCATGGCTCTAAAAGTTCTATTATGCACTTAATTTTTATTATTTCAAAATCCAGATTGATGGGAATTTTCTGCATACAATGATGTCTTCTAAAAGTACGTATTCTTGTTTATCTTCCTATGAAGTGAAACTATTACTATGCAATCTGTAAGCGCATGTAAAAGATTATGAGCGTGATTTGCTTTAATGTACCTTTTGAGAATATACGATTCAAGAACATAGTCTACTTTGAAGCATACACGCAACTATCTGCTGATATGTGACACAATATAAACCAATTCATAGTCACACGCACATTTGACTAAATATAAAAAAATAGAAACGCCAACAGCATGGCTTCATCGCCTCTTAACATTGCATGGTCATTCTTTGAATCTTGAGTTTTTATCAAGCGTTCCCAGAGCGAGCATCCCTTTCAATGAAACCATTACCTGTCCAATCTATATAATAGTGCGTGTGTGTTCTTATATAAACACTCATATTAGACAAGGAACAGGATTTACATTATAAACCTTAGGACATCATACGACGAATGGAATGCTTGGTTTAAGAACATAGACCACCTTCGAAGGACCCAAGTCCACTTAATACCTACCCCTCAGCAAACGGTCTTTGATTTAATAATAGACTTTTCATTTTGGCAACCTTCGGTGGTGTTCTCAACTATTAAGTGGAAGTGGATGTTAAATGCGGCAGTGACGATCAAGAAGTTGCCGGAGGACTAAAAAAGTATGTGATTGCTTAATCTCCTGCCGTAGACAAACTTCGATGTGAAGCACGGAATATCATTATGCACTTTTTGCTTCGAGAATCAATCCGTAATTGGTCATCAGATGCGGAAATTAAGTATAAAAAAATTCCTATTACATTCTACCTGTTTTCAAAAGTAAAAGCTTCCATCAACGTGTAATAAATATTGTTGATTAAAGCAGTAAACTGTTCCTAAAAATTATTCGATAGGATTGGAAAATACTTATAAAGGTTTGATAAATATTATCCAGCCTTTAGAATAATAAACTGCTGTGTGATATTTGCCTAATAAACTACTGTGTGATATCCCTATTGTTACTCTCAATCTAATGTAATATAATGCTAAATTTTTAATTGATATAGCCCTTTCATCAGTTATACAGCTCAACTATATTTCAGTTTTGGTTATTTCACTGGATTACTAATTGGATTTACTTTTCAAATTTACGAAAACAAGAAGACAACAAATCTGATAGGATTCATATATTCTTTTTCTCCAAGCATTTATTAAACATTTTGCATACATACTTGTGCTTGAACAATAATAACTGACGACGGAGCAGTTCGGGCAATTATATTTCAGTTTTGCATGTTTCGTTAGATTACAAATTGGATTTACTTTTTCGAATTCACAGAAACAAGTAGACTTAACAAGTTCGACATTGCTCACATATTGTTTTCCTCCGGGTATTTATCAAACACTTATAACATAGACTTGTGCTTCAACATTATTATTACCCTTTCAAGTATTTGTTACAAATTTTGGCATTACTTTCCCTCTTAGGACCGTTTAATGTTCACTGGCCTTCCATTTAAACATTAATAACACATACCACCAACTTCCAAATAAATTCAATAAAAGTTAGATGTAATTAATAAGTATATAATATTCTGGATGTCATTCTCAAAGTTTTTTCTTAGAGACGAATTGGTTAAGTAGTACGATTATTATATCACGGTGTTGATGTAACCATTTGGGAGGGGGGGGGGGGCTAAAAATTTTCCGAAAAAACTTCTAAATTTATCCTTCGATTTAATAGTCCACCCGTTTGAAAAAAGAATACGGGTTAGGTATAAATTTTTTTATAGTAAAAACTTTGATTTGATATGAGATATATATTTGGCAAAATTATCAAAATATTTTTGTTTACAAAATTAGTTTTAGTTTTAAATTGTAACTACAGAAGTATACAATTCATGACGATCATTCTTCTAAGCTTAGCAAGGCGAAGTAAATTCTATCTAACCTGCTATTTAACCCTCTTTATGGTTGACTCGAAGAGGTGGATCGTCACTAACAATTCAACCAGAACTAGTTGGAACTGTTGGTTTGAGACGAATTGGTTAAGTGGTTCGATTATTAAATCATGGTGTTGATGTAACCATTAGGGGGGACTAAGACTGTTCCTAAAAATCTTCCAAATTTATCCTCCGATTTAATAGTCCACCCGTTTGAAAAAAGAATACGGGTTAGGTATAAATTTTTTATAGTAAAAACTTTGTTTTGATATGAGAAATATACATGCAAAACTATCAAAATATTTTTGTTAGCAAAATTAGTTTTAGTTGTAAATCATAACTACAGAAGTATGCAATTCATGACGATCATTCTTCTAATCTTCGCAAGGAGAAGTAAATTCTATCTAACCTGCTTTTTAACCCTCCTTATGGTTGACTCGAAAAGGTGGATCGTCACTAACAATATCGACCAGAACTAGTTGGAAGAGATATCTCTTTATTAGAATAAAACTGACCTATCCTCATCTCGTCATTTTTTAAGGACATGATATTGTATCAGCAAAACTGATCAAACCTTGATGGACTAGAAACCCTTAGGAGGATTAACTGAATCGTGTTTATCTGTTCAACTATACATAAGCTTGTAAAAGATATCCTTCCTATTAAAAAATATCCAAAGAAATATAGAAGACAAATAATATTTTTGATTTTCCACATCCTCAAAATCATTCGAAACTAAAAATTGCGTCTCCATCGTCGAGTTGATAGAGCTAGCACCCGAATTTCAAGCGTGTCCAATAGCATTCTTCCCCGAAGTGAAGGAACTTTTTTTTTGCAGAAGCACTTCACTTTTTTAGGGAAAAAAATAATCGCCAGTTAAGTAAGTCATAATTAGGTTGATATCAATTACCGCAAACATGTTCTTTTCAGGATGAGTAATCAAGGTAATTACTCTCATTAAACGGGAGATACTCGTGGGTATCGATTTTCCCGACTCGAAAAGGAGAAACAGGATAATTTTAAAGATATATTTTTAACTGCATTGATTGGCTCGTTTTGAACAAGGGGTGCAAAATTCCGATAACAGGTCCATCATTCCTCCTAATTACGCGGGATATCTTGATCAGAAACGAGTCGGCATAATTCTAGAGGGTGTCTTTTCTTTTATAAAGTAGTATGGAGAGAACGGAAATTCAGTGCGATGTGTCATAAATTCGTTGTGATAGTTCGATTTGGAAATATTACATATATAATCGTTACATTTTCATTGATGAAAATTTGATTTTAACAAATATTGATCAAAACTTAACAGAAAAAGTATTGACGAAAAGTTAACAGAAAAAGTATTGACGAAGACTTGACAGAATAGGGCATTGACGAAGACTTGACAGAAAAGGGTATAGACGAAGACTTGACAAAAAATGGTATTGACGAAGACTTGACAGAAAAGGGTGTGGCGAAAACTTGACAAAAAATGGTATTGACGAAGACTTGACAGAAAATGGTATTGACGAAGACTTTACAGAAAAGAGTGATGACGAAGACTTAACAGAAAAGGGTATTGACGAAGACAGTAAAAGGTGTCGAAGAAGACTTGACAGAAAAGAGTGCTGAAGAAGACTTGACAGAAAAAGGTATTAACAAAGACTTGACAGAAAAGGGTAATGACGAAAACTTTACAGAACAAATATAGATGAAAACTTGACACAAAAAGTGTTGATAAAAAAATGTGACAGAAAAAGTTTTGATGAAAACTTGACAGAAAAAGTTGCTTCACTTTACTGACTCATTATAGCATTAAAACCGTTGCCCATTATGTGTCGAAACATATTCTAAGAGGAAAGAAAATTAGACTCCATTCGTATTCGTGAATCTGGTAAAAAATGATAACAAATTCTTTTTACCCTTTAGAGTGAACTATACCATGAAATAGGTTTTATAAAGATAACTTTATAGATTAAGATCTATTACCTTATATGGCTGTTTATTTCGCATTACAAAATTTACCTTTTAAATTTTTGAGTGATGTAACACTTATGCCCCTTCAGCCATCTAGATCACTTCAAAACATCAGAATATCAAAGGAAAGATTATCTACATCTTACACACCACACTTAATGCACCAAAGCCTTAATATATCATTGATATACTTAACCATAATATACTAGTTACATACCTCTAGTCTTATATATCAATTATATACTTAACCTTTAAAAAATATACTCTTTATATACCTTACCTAAATCATTTCAAGGAGGTGAAGTGACAGATGACCCATTGAAAGAAAGGGTTAGAAAAGTAAAAATTTTAACCTATCCCTTCACCTCAGAAATTGTTTTATACCAGTTTATTTTAATATAAATTCTTTTTGTGTTGCTAATTGTCTTGTCTTGAATTGAACTGGTACTACCAAAATCAGAATTAAGTTATTAATCCGTTAAAACCAAAACAGTAATTTGTTTATGTGGGACATCTTACATTGACTTTGAATTATCTAAGTACTTCCGATATTCATCTTTTAATCATCTATTGATTTTCGATGGATTGTTTCAATGATTGCTGATGAAGTCTTACGCAATCAACAAACTTTCTAGAGGTAAAATATTTTGAGTTATGCAATTTGACGATTGTCTGAGAATCAGACTGAGATAATGCTTTAAACAACAGTTCAAGTTCATAAAGGAAATCACATATTTTGTGCCAGTAAATGAAATAATTATGTATTCTGCAAAAGATTACGAAACCATAAAAATCAGAACGAGTTTTGTCACAAATATTAAAATTAAACACTTAATATTTATCCTGGAGTTCAAAAGGGTCTTATATAGGGTAACAGTTCTTTTGTAGTCTAATAACAGTTCTTTTTCATTCCACTAACAGTTATTATATACGTCACAATAATTGTAGTTTACTACAACAATTGTAGTTTGTTATATTCATCTAATTCAAAAAAATAGTAAGCTCTGCGTTTTACGGAGACTAAATTTGCATTCCTTCTAATTTCCCTTACGAGGCAGTGTAAAATAAAAAAGTAATTTTTCTGTATGTCAACTTTCTCAATGGTTTTAGTGTCGATAATATCCTTATTTACTGCCCATTCTCACTTTATATTCTCCCTCTCAAATTAAGTAGCTCATGGTTTAGTTCAAATGCTTTGTATTGGTTGTGCATGTTTCAAGAATTGAATACTCTTACTTCCCACTAATGATATAGAATCTTCTAAAATCTCATACGGCTTCTTGAAATACACGATTCAAGATTTGGTCGACATTGTACTGTGGGATAATTAAATGTTCTTATATTTCTAAAACTCAGTCGTTGCAAATTCAGAGAATTTATTGTTCCAGCGTTTCCAAGAATCAATGTAAAGCATTCGGAGAACTGAATAGCGGATTTGAAGGCATAATTGATGTACAATTTAAGAGAATTGACTACTGAATATTCAGAGAATATTTAGATTTTCGAATTCAACATTCGAAATACTGTAATTAATGGTCAATTAAACACTTACAACTTCAAAGGTAATGGGTCTCTAATTTTCTGATTAAAACATTTTAGTTTATAGGTATCACTAAGTACTATGCATCAAAAACTTGATACTTTTCAATGTTATCGAATAATCTAGAAAGCTTTATTAAAATGTTTTGTAACTGCCTTTGAAGCTTGATGCTTTCGGTCATGCATTCAGAGATTCGACATTTCTCAGTATTATTATCGAAGGATCTAAAAAAGCTTTATTGAAAGGTTTTGGAAATGTTATCGAAGTGTGATGTTAATCTAAAATGAAAAAACCTACAAATCTCTCATGCTCATAGAACGAAATAAAATTGTAAAACACATGCTCAAATCATAAGTGAAAACAACAAAACAAAAATAATAACAAAACGAAAATAATAACAAAACGAAAATCATAAGAAATGTACAATGAGCATCTATCAAAATCATAAACACATGCATTGTTCAATTTCTCATGCAAAACACAATAAAGAACCAGTCATGAATAACGACACATTTGGCATTCTCAAAGATAACCACTCAAAATATAATAACAGACATGCGGTTTAAAAACCAAATAATACAAACGAAATCATAAAAATAATAATTCATTCATAAATTCAACCATAATCATAAGGTGTTGGGAACAATAAAGTAAGACTCACCCAGCATTTTGGCCGATTTCATGCGATTTCAATCAAAACACCTCCCATTTCCAAACAAACATAATCCAAAATCGGCTCCTCAAGCATCGAAATTTGACGTAAAAATGGAAAAACCCGCGGAAATCTCGCGCATGCCCCCTTGCGCAAGCCCCTTGCCTCAGGATAACGAACCCTGCCCGGGTGACCAGGTGGGGTGGATCTCTCCAAACCCCTTTTCCATCCAGAAGCGACGGAAAGGGTTATTTTTTCAACCCCCGACTTTTTTCCGACATGCAAAATTCGGGCATAATGGCGTAAAAAAAGGCGTTCAGTCAACGAACTCAGTGTCCTCTGCGCAATTGGAACGGAAGTGTTGGAGCCAGCATCTTCTCCCCTTTGGAAACATCCGACGAAGAACGCGAAAAAGTGCGAAAATGCTATCACACCAACCTGTTTGAATGCGTCCAGCTTTTTTAAAAAGTGAAGTGAAATTGGCATGCTAATTAGACCAGAGCGAGGAGCAGATGGCCAGACTTGTTTTCCATTCATCATGACTGTAGATTGCCTATTTCTTTTATTTTCCACTCAGCGGGGAGTGTCTGTTTTGACTGTTCTCATTACGATCCCAATTCAAGTGAAGGCATCAACTAATCTGAGGCTTCGGTGTGAGATTGAGAATACGAAAGTGTTGTCTTTGAGAGTCATCAAAGAAATAATTCGAATGCGTTAGTTGAAAGCACATGTGAACACCTGATACATCCATCATTGTCATACGCGCATAGCCTGCACAATTCCCATTCCCCCGGGTGTATCTCTCTCTTCTGTCGGTAAAATTTACCTTCTGTGTGCGTATAGTATGCCCATTTGCTTGACGTTGCTTGGCGCAATTTGATCAAATGTTAGTAATGCGCCCTAAAATCCAACCAACCCAACCTGCGAAATTCCACATTTCGTTTCTCAAGCAGTGAAATTTGCATAGTTCGTCTTGATTTAACCGTCCAGGTGGTTTCGACGAAATATCGCGTCTGTCAAGATCTGACCAGTTTTGCTAATGAAGAGATATGTCGTCATCAAGATACTGTCGATGTTTTTATGATGAAGAGATCAAGATCTGGTCAGTTTTGCTAATGACGAAAAACCTTGTTGAGATAACCTCCAGGAGGGTTAGCTAAATATATTCGGAACTACTTCAAAGAATCTTTTTAGAGCAATCTATGCTCTGATCATTAACTAAATATGTAACACGATGTAATTCTTTAAAGTATAAAATTGTGACAATATTTGTTGTACTATAATCCACATAAAAATGGGGGCGTCGAGGCTTAATATGTTTGTCTACTGCTCTATCCACATGAGAGTTGCATGTGGGGCAGGTCGATTCTTACCTGAGTGTATTTTTCTCTTTGAGTCTGTAAAATTTCCTTAGTGGACATCGTCCAGCGCTTGACATTTCCTGTCTTGTCTTTGGCCCATCTTGTCCAAATACTGTCACTGTGCCATTAAACCTTCCATGATCTAAAACTTCAAAGGGAATAGAAAGGTAATTTCGAATTAACGTCGAACTAGAGCAACACAATGGGCTATTGACGACGGTTCGGGATCAATCCCCTAAGAGATAGATCCAAGGACAACTTCACATAATTTTGAACCATGGTCAGATGACAAGGCGACACCTGAGCTGGTACCACACTGTCTAAACTTCCACACCAACCCAAGTGAATATTAAAGAAAAACTGGCTTAATCAAGACTTAGCAAGTTATACCGAAACTTCGCCTGGTGTTGTCAATACGTTTTATGTTTAACCTTCTGTTTTTATCGACAAGGTAATTATCGTCATTAGCAAAAACAATTACAAGAATACTGACCAGACATTGATTGACGAGACATCTCGCCATTAGCAAAGTTGGTCAGACCTTGATGAACGAGGTATCTCGTCGAAACCACTTTAAGGGTTAAATATTTCAAGTTTCGTTTGTTTCTTTAGTCTTTTTTAGCTACATGAGAGAATTAGTGGGTAACAGTCCCAGGCAATATCTAAAGGCAACACTAACATGGTTAAGGGGACACATTACCTAAACTTGATCACAAATTGTTTCAATTTTTTTTATATTATCACTAGGGAGCTCCACCCTCTGCCGCTATCGCTCGTCAACCCCCGATGATTGCTGCCCAAACATATTTAGTTCGCTTCGCGAACTATATTTTTTAACAATGAGGGGGAGGTTATTGCTTCACAATCCATCCCCATTTGGATCGCTGCTAGATTGATACCGGACCAATAGTACGACGTTAATTGAAGGTTCCCTTCTCTTAACATTGGGATATTTATCGCATTCACCCGAGTAACGGAAAATTGCCTACTTTTTTAAATTGCCTACTTAGATTAGCGGATCCGTATATAAACTTTACTTTATATACGGATACTTTAACTTTAGTACTTTAGCTTTAGAAAACGTTCCAAAAATTATCGGCTCATACACGGAAAGAAAGTGTAAATAAAAACAAACTGTTCTAAAAAAATGTCAGCAACACATATTCTTTGAAGTTGTTTACTCAATAAATCTATCTATTATAAAAAAAATTTCGGTCTTTTTCAGGTTTATTCGCTTTGGGATTGGTGGTAGATAGCGAGTCATTGCATCTCATTTCCACATAAAACAAGAAATTGTTAAATGAATAACATATTGTTAAAATTCAGAGGAAATCTCATCATAATTTTAAATGTTTTAGCTTATCCGTGTCGTTAGTTGTAATGGTACTTTTTAATTTTTTCATATTCACTGTAGCTATGGAAACGGCGACCGAATTTGCCGGTTCTTCTAAAAACATTGCAAACTTTCTAGTGTGTACTCACAAATTTTATCAATTAATTAATTTAAAATATAACTGTGTTTATCCTCTGCGCGTGCTCCAAATACTTTAGCCCTAGAACCACAAGACTCGCTATCTACCAATCTCAAAGCGAATAAACCTGAAAAAGACCGAAATTTTTTTTTTATAACAGATGGATAGATAGATTTATTAATTAAACAACTTCAAAGAATATGTGCGCAAAATATAATTTATTTAACGAGGTATTCAAGTATTTCTATGGAATATAAGGACCGAAAGCATTTAAAACTACAAAGTGCTTTTTCACGGCTTTTTATTTTTTATGACTACGGTGTGTTTAAAATGCTGAGGCTTTTATTGTAAATGATGTAGACTTGAAACTTTTTTCTGTTCATTATTTTTTATTTGATAACTTTGGTGCATGGATTAAGAATTTGAAAAGATAGTTATTTTTTCAAAAACTGCTGAGATGACATTTAATTATGACTATTTTTTTTTGTTGTTTTTCACAGTATATATTACAAAAAATATTTGTACAAAAATAAGTGACTGTGGTACATGAAAATCCCATGCACAAATTGTAAGGAGTACTTCATAGAAGGAAAAAAAAATCTGGGAAATATTAAAATTTGCAAATGGAGTAAAAATTTGAAAATATTGAAATATTTAAAAAAAATTGAATTATATATAATTATTGGGAAAATGTTGTTTTTTCTGTTATGCATATTTAATGTGTTTTTGAATAAGGTACACTAAAGCCTTTTATTGTGAATATGAAAACAAAAAAAAATTGTTCAAAGTGTGCCATGTCCTCTTAAAGTGTGTAGAGAAACTTACGTTCTTTATGACTCCGTCTACAAGATAAGAAATGTTAAAAATTAAGTTTTGCGTTAAGTAAATACTAATCGTTCATTGGTATGTTTGATAAAAGGATAAATTAATCATGGTTTAAAATTTTGTTAGCAAGGTCAGGGCCCGATTTAGAAAATTTGGTATAGTAGGCACAGCACGCAGGAAGCCCCCCCCCCCCCCTCCATGTTATTTGTTCATCACAAAAACTAATTTTATAACAATAATTGGTACTTACGTATTTGACTGTTGACCGTTTCACAGATGTCACCAAAAAGTTTGAGGAAATCATGACATCACTTATAACTCTTGGCAAAACAAAATAAAGCAGATGAAAATTAAAATCTTAATAGTTAGATAATTAATGTAATTACAAGAATGTGATAGTGGGGGAAACGGTCGACGGACATTTACGTAAATACCCAATAATTTATGTAACTACTTTAAAACTTTTTTAAATTTTTAGATACTTTTGAAACTTAGGGGCCCTCTAAATTATGGGGGCCCCAGGCCCGTGCCTCACAGGCCTAATGGTAAATCAGGCCCTGAGCAAGGTCACGTTTTACTATTAACAATACCACCATTTTTCAACAAGATTGGTGACCATGGTAGCCCAGTTGGGAAAGCAGCGGATTAACAATCGGTGGGTTGCGAGTTCGAAACTCAATCCACCAAAGATCGAGAAGGCTGGTGTACGTTAGATTTACAATGGCCTCAAATGTCCTCACGTTGGCGTGATGTGGAAGTTTGGAAAATGAGGTGTGCGCAAACTCAGATGTTCTCGTCATCTGATCATGATTCCAAATTACAAGGCGATGTTTTTTTCGCCAATAGCCAATTGTGTTTCAAAGTGCAGTACTACCTACCTACTTCAACAAGGTTGGAAATATTTCTGTCGTTTTGATTTCCAAATCTAAAATGATTCAATTAGCCAAATCTGTTGTTGAACTATATATTAGGAAGTCATACAAATTTCACCTTATGTGGATATTTGTAAGCGTATGGTGTAGAGGCAGTTGGTGCACCTTAAATCTGTCGTGGTCAAAAGTCCTCACGTTGGGTTGGTACACGATGTTTAGAGAGTGGGGTTCCAGCCCAGGTGTTGCCTCGTCATCTGACCGTGGTTCAAAATTACATGGTGTTGTCCTTGGATCTTTCTATTAGGGGATTGATCCCGGACCGTCGTCAATAGCTCGTTGTGTTGCTCTAGTACGACGTTAGTTAAAAATTATCAAAATATTATCTTATTTGATACGCTAGTCAACAATACAAACGCTTCTTCATCTTTAAATGTTACATGTAAATCTTTTATTGGAAGATGGACCGAATAAGTCATAGACTCTTTTTTCTGCCAAAGAATTCACTATTGCACGAAGATTTTTTAATACTATTTTTCTTTATACAGTTACCTTTCCAGAGTACTTCAGGTTTGATTCCTGATCGTCGCCCATAGCCCGGTGTGTTGCTCGAGTGTGATGTTAATTAAAATATCTATCTACCTACCTGTCCAGAGCAGTGATCAGTTTAATAAATTTTTTCGAACTAACTTCAACTTTCAACTGTTTGTTTATCATAAATAGCAACGTTATTTTTCATGCCAAAATATTTTTATATCACTTGATGGATGAATAAAGGGAGTAAGTTACTTTGAAATATTTGCAATTCGAATTGTTCCAAGTGTAAGAACTTCGTTAACATTCCTTATCAGAGTTTAAATACAGTTCAAAGGCAATATTAGAGCAAGGAAGGCGAAGTCTCACAGATTGCTTAAGGAAACTTAATTTATCCGTTCATGACTTCTCGTTAGGGAGTGTCTGGACTCTCCCATTAACACCTGTGTACGCGCCTTAGAACTTAACTGCAATGATCGATCTTAATTTCCAACATTGCTTCGTGTGCCTTTCCTCGCAACATCTTCATTCGGAAACTGTCTGCAGGGAAAGATTCCTTGTAAAGCAATTTTAAGCCATCACTTTGGATGTGCGACATCAAATATCTTCGTCGAGTACTGTATGTATGTCTACCGAGGAAACTGCTCCAAGCATACTATGCCCCTGTTTATTGCACCGTAGAAACAGACCTTATCCTATTTTCAATAGGGAATACTTGCAGAAATGCATCTAAGTTTGTCACATATTATTAATTCTATTTACAGCATCGGAACGTGGTCGTCCGGGTAAAAGAGTAACGAATTTGTAAACGGAGGATTGCGAGTTCGAATCCATTCAAAGACCGTCGTGTACAAAGGGATATTGGTGCACGTTAAATCTGGCGTGGCCTGAAATTTCCTCACGTTGGTGTGGTGTGGAAGTTTGGAAACTGGTGACAGCTCAGGCGTTGCTGTGTGATCTGACGGTAGTTCAAAATTACGTGTTCTTCTCGGATCTTTACCTTCGGGATTGATCGCAGACTGTCACCAATAACCCATTGTGTTGCTCAAGTGCAACAAATAATTAAATACCGTTACGTTAAATAATAGTTGATTAAAGTACCGTTACGTTAAATTACCACTCATTAAAGTATCGTAACGTTAAATTAAATAAATTACCGTCGCGTTAATTAAAATACCGTGTAACGTAAGTAACAATATCTTCCTACCAAAAACAGTGTCAAGAGACTAAAGAGTAGTGTAGTATTGGTAGAGTAGTAAACAAATCTAATGAATAAATAATCCCATATGTGCTAGCTGAAGGAATCGTTGGCAATCTTCTATTATCAAGACGGTTAAAACTGGTTAGGTTGGATTAGGTTTTATGGCAAGGTAATGGTAAGGTAAATTTAATTAACGCCGTACTAGAGCAGCAAAACGGGCTAGTGACGACGTTCCGGAATCAGTCAACTAAGGGAAAGATCCGAGGACAACACCACATAATTTTGAATCTGGGTCAGATGACTAGGCAACAACTGAGTTTGCACCCCTCACTCCAAACTTCCACACCAACTTAAGGTGAAGTCTTTTGGCCTCTAGATCGGAAGATTCCTGGTTTGAATTAGGGATGCGACATCGATGTCGATGTTTTTTAAAAAAACATCGATGTATTTAACATCGATGTATTGGGGTCGATGTTTTTGTAACATCGATGTCTATACTTGTCGATGTTTTTACGTTGTCGATGTTTTATTTTTAAATGAAAAAAATACCGTTATAAAAATAAAAATAAACATCCAAGTAGCCTAACTTTTATAGTTCGCAAATTGAACATACTTTTAGACCAAAGTGACCAAGGATGAAGGATCTGAAAAGTAGGGATGCGACATCGATATCAATGTTTTCTAAACATTGATGTTTTAGAAAAAAACATCGATGTATTGGAGCCGATGTGGCATCACTAATTCCTCAACCAGTTTTAAGAAATGGGGAAACAAGTTTAAATACACTGAATTTTAAAAACATCGATGGTTTGTGGGCGATGTATTATCAACATCAATGTTTTAATTTTGAACATCGATGTTTTGCTGTCCATGTCGCATCAATAGTTGCTAAACCAGTTTTAAGAAATGGGGAAAAATTTAAATACACTGAATTTTAAAAACATCGATGGTTTTGGGACGATGTACTATCAAGATCGATGTTTTAATTTTGAACATCAAAGTTTCAAAACATCGATGTTTTGCTGGCGATGTCGCATCAATAATTTCTAAACCATATTTAAGAAATGGGGGAAAAAGTTTAAATACACTGAATTTTAAAAACATCGATGTTTTTGGGTCGATGTATTATCAGCATCGATGTTTTAATTTTGAACATCGATGTTTTGCTATCGATGTCGCATCCCTAGATTGAATCCGTGTCAGTGCATGGATATTTGTAAGCGTATGGTGTAGAGGCGGCTGGTGCATCTTAAAATCTGTCGTGGCCGAAAATCCTCACTTTGGGCTGGTGCGGAAGTTTGGAAATGGGGGTTCCAGCTCAGGTGTTGCCTCGTCATCCGACCGTGGTCAAAATTACGAGGTGTCATCTTTCCCTTAGTTGATTGATCCCGGACCGTCGTCAATAGCCCGTTGTGGTGCTCTAGTAGAACGTTAATTAAAATTACCTTACCCATTAGACCTGAAAGTTGTAGGAGGTGCAGGTTCGATTCCTGTACCGCTTATCCAGTTGTATATATTCTGGGGGCCATAAAACTTTCCTTTTGTGTGTTATATGACGTTTTCTCTCTTTTGTTTGATACAGCTTGGCTAAACATGATCCTTGCGCAACATTCCGGGATCATCAACGGAGGGAAAGTTCCGAGGAAAACACCTCGTCATTTTGAACCTCGGTCATATGACAAACATGTTTTAGTGGTTTTCCTTGTGTGCATTTACTTGACGTTCGGTGCAGTTTGACCAAAAATGGCCCTTACGCAATAAAAACTAATCCGATCAACCATTCTGTACATCTTACTAGTTTAGAGTACTATCCATCCGTTAATATTCAAGTAATACTGCATGTTTCGAGTGAGCTCTGCGTATGTATTGGGAAAGCCTGATCCCAGCTTGTGTACTTTCATGCCAATGCCCTTGGCCAAAGCAAAGAAAATCCAACGCATGAACATAGATCAAATAAGAGGATGATGAGTTTACAACCACCGCCAGTCAACACCGCATTATCTGCCCCCCCCCCTCCATCAAGTGGCCGGATCCCAGCGCGTTTCGGAACATTGCTCTACACGCTGAGCCCCACCTTCGTTCGGGATACCTGTCAAAACAGAAGTCGCCTACTAATCATACCCAAAGTCAACGCGGCGACAAACAGTGGCGACATGACTTCAAATTACGAGGGCTCGCAGATTGAAGCTCGCCTGCTTTTCGAATCACTCAAATTATGCTGCGCGAGTGAATGGGATAGAGTTTCGGATATAGAGTCGATCCCCCAAATGCATTAAACACAGCATCCTGGGGTTGGCTTTTGTGCTATTAATCTGTCTCTAGGCTGGGATGATTGTTTGCAATATTGCTTACGAGAGCGTTCGCGCACTCTGCAGTTTAACTAGAGGAATAATGCATTCCCTCTTCGGGATTACCGAATAGAAATATAGGTCTCCGCGATGTGACAATGCGTTTGGATGGCATTAGACCTCTCGATCCGAGCAAATAAACAGCCTAAGTGTAACGTGTGCTGCTGTGGAATAACGCATTGTATTCCGCAATTAGGTATGGGTCATAGCTGGAGGGTGGAATGCAATTCAAGAAGCCTTTCAGTTTACCTTTGCGTTTAGGCGTTATTAAACTGACTGGTATGCTTTGCTATGCTTGATTGTCATATTAAACCTTTGCTTAAGGGGGTCCGAGACACAAAAATCGTCAAAATTTCGAATTTTTTTTTATTATTTTAAGAAATTCTCTGCGTTTTTCTGCTTAAAATGACGTTTAAATCCTGTTTCTATCTTAATTAGAACTAGAGATGTAATAATTTTTGTGGTGCGTTGTTTTGAAAATCTAACACTCTTGACAGTTGTTGTCATGGCAACAACGTCTGTCTTTAAAACTTTAAATGCGTTTTTCTCCATGAAACGTTTTTCAAGATTTCCTGTATTCAAATTGCTATAAGTCAAAAACCGATTAAGTTTAAGGGTTGAAATGTGGAATATATCTTTTTCAAACATTATACTTTAATTTTGATTCAGCAAATTTGAAACAAATATTTACTTTTAAAAATATAACCTTTTAAAAATCAAGTACCTTAAAATTTTCAAAAATTTTCATTCAAATATTTTTTATTTTTTATTAAATTAATATTTTTTAAATTACTGAATCAAAATTAAAGTTTATAAATTTGTGAATAATTTGCTATAAGAATTTTGGAAATCGACCAAGAATATTTTGAGCCTTAGCAATTTAAAATGACCCCTCTTTTTTTCAAAAAATTTTAATTTAAAATTTTTAAAAAACTTTTGGAAAAATTTTGTGTTTTGATTTTGCTTATTAGTTAGATGGGTAATCGGTACAAAAAAATTCAAAATTCTAAATTAATTTTTTAAAAAAATTCTGATGCGTCCCGGACCCCCTTAAATCCTCTTTTAAAACTAAATTTCATCCATGTTTTTTAGTTGGAAGAAACAAAGCAGAGCCCTTCAAGGGATAATGGGAGTCGCCGTGGTTCGGTGAGTTTCGCCACTGCTCCAGCAAACTTCGAGTTGTACTAGGCGCCGGTTTTATTTCTTCCTGGGTGTATTTGTGTATTTCTCTGTTCTGTGTCAGTAAAACTTCCATAGTGTCAGTGCGTTTGTCCACTGCCCTAGCAAAATTCGAGTTGTACGAGGCGCAGGTCCGATTTCTTCCGATGTGTATTTCTCTGTTCTGTATCAGTAAAACTTCCATAGTGTCAGTGAGTTTGGCCACTACCCTAACAACCTTTGAGTTGTACGAGGCGCAGGTTCGATTTGTTCCTGGGTGTATTTCTCTGTTCTGTATCAGTAAAACTTTCACAGTGTGTGTTTGACCATAACTTGCTGTTGGTCTAGAAGAATTACTCTACGTTGCTTGGGTTGATTTAAGTAAATGTTGATTGAAAAGTTATCAGACTAATCAATTATCTTTCATAAATAGAATGCAAGTATCATTTAAGTGTAATGAAAATAAATTTTTAAATCGTTGTCCCGTCATGTTTATGCTTCAATCTATATATATAAAATTCAAATACCACTCACTCACTGATTCATCACTGTATCTCAAGAACTACAAGTCCTAGGAAGCTGAAATTTTGCAGGGTGATTCTTCTTATACCGTAGGGGTGCACTAAGAAAGGATTTAGAAAAATTCGAATCCTAAGAAACCTAAAATTGACCTAAGGCCTAAGCCAAAAGCAATTTGAAATCGCCATAGAAATAACATTGAGTATAAAACGATTGCTATACGCATCTCAGATTGCTTTACCAGTGTTGATCGAAAAACCATTTCCTTAAAATAAATTAAATTATAATATTCATGTTTGAACTGAATTTTTACATCTTTCCCTGATGAAAATAATATTTATAAATATTTGATGACGAAGAAAGAATATTTAGAACATTTAATTTTATATTTGCTTAAATTTTATAATGGAGCACGAAAAGCCCAAACGATCAACTCATTGATCATAAAAGCGTAATTTTGCTACACGGTATCTGGCAAACTCAGAATTAATGTTTAATTTTTTTATTTGATTTATAGTTGCTTTATTGGGTAGTTGTGTTGAAAACGAGATGGTTGCGGTCACATTTGGGGATTCCCAAGTATTATAAATATGTGTTCTTTTTGCTTATAAATCATTGTCTTTATCAATATTGTTCAAGTTTTTTGTCGAATTGTTTTACTTCAGAATATATTCAGGAAGTCAGACTTCAACATACTAGAACAGATTTTTTTTTTACAGAATTCGGCTTTTTTTAAATATTGGAACTTTGTTTCTGTTTGCTTATGTGTTCCTGTATATTACCTATTCCAGAAATATTATTTAAGAGTTGGATTTTATTTATTTATTTCCTGCAAAATATCATTAGACATGAGTAATTTCATGGTGGTATATGTATATTTCCACCAACTTTCTTTAAATCTTTGGTTGAATACGTAATAGTGTGTAGGTAAAAAAATAAATAAAATTTACAAATCAAAATATTTTTAAGTGTGAATTTATTATTTTAAAATGACAGGAAAAATTTCAAAAATAACTTTAAAATAAGATGGGTTAAGTTAATTTAAAACTGGTTGTCATACTTTGTAGTTCAAAATATATTTAAAAATTTTGGTTTAGCTTTTCATTGAAAGACGATTAAATAAACTAAATTTCATTTGTTTTTCGTGTTTCATGGGCGTTATTGAAAGCTTACGCCATAGTCAAGTAACTACATCTATCATTCTATATAGATACCTGTTTTCCATTTAGGAACCAAATTTCTGATCTTAAAAAGTACCATAAGGGTTCAATTTAAAACTGTATGTGTGTTGGAGAAACGGGAATTTTTAACAAGATTTAGTTGATCTTGGAATAATATCACACTAAGTAATTTTGAAAAATTGAAATTTTATGTCTTAAGAGACAGAAAGTCGAGGTTGATTGCTCTATTTATTGAAACTGCACTTACACAACTTAGATGCATGTGAATCGTTCGTTGAAAGTGATTTTCTTTTTGTAAAAGCGCTGTAAAATTAACCTTCTGTTTATTAAAAAATTGTTTTCGATTGGGTTTAATTTGTCTACTCTGATGACAAGTATTTCAAACAAAATCTCTGTTATTCCACATGTGACTGAATGGAATTTTCTGGAAAAGTGCATTTGCTTCAAATTAAATTAGTAACGAATGCTGTAAAAATTTAATTTACTATCTTCTCATATTGATGATGAAATTCGAAAATATCGCTTACTAGATGAAAGAATGGCGAAATGAAAACATATTCATAGGCAAACTAAGTGCAAGACAATCCACCGAAAATTCGTCATTTTTACTGAAATTGAATGCACGGGAATATACACGGGAACTCGAAAACTTAAAATCAATTTCAGCAGGTGTGAAGAATATGAAATGTATTATATGGTTGGATACAACATATATGCATATTTGCGTCCGAAGTAAACTGTAGAAGCGACGGAGAAGTTAAATTGTTAATAAATGTTTTTCCCCGTACACTTAAATGATGCTAACATTCTTTTATGAAAAATAATTGAAGACTTTTCAATCAACATATTATTAATTCAACCCGAGCAAAGCCGGGCATTTCTGCTAGTTATAAATAAAATCTTGTTTACCCGACTGGTCTTTTTCTGTGAAGCTGGCGCTATTCCAAATGTAAATCTTTTCAACACGTGTACCGCTTTTAAATAACTAGTCATATTTTCACACCACATATTTTTTGTTCTATCTACAGGCGAAGGTTTGAAGGTTCAGTGCCGAATTCCAGGCTACTGACATAATAATTGCGGCTATCAAAACATAATAACAATTTGACTAACTAGGGGGCCTGCCCCCTGCTCGCTAACGCTCGCCAACATCCTCATCGGTTCGTTGCGCGAACCTATACTCGCTTCGCTCGCCTCAATGAAGACATGTGTCCTAGCAGAAGTGATTGTTTACAAAATATGTTACCAAAAAAATGTTTTTCAAATCTAAATTTGCTGTATTACAGAAAAAATATATACAGTATCTCTAAAATCAGAATTCAAATGAAAACTTTGTGCAAATTTTGACTCGAAATGTGAGCGTTGCTTTGGAAATTGAATACCCAGCATGTTGTTTGTGTGTACATTTTCCCAGAATTCAAACGACCCACACTTTTTTATTGAGTTTGTTGCCGAAAGTTGTAGTCTAAGCGTCTTGTTGAACTATAATTGTTGGCCCTGAAAAGGACCGTTTTTTAAATGGCACTGAAATGATCCTCCGCTTTCTTTGATTTCTAATTCTAAACTGCAACAGCTCGACTAAAAGTCTTTTTTTTTTCAATAAAATTTCATCCGATAATGCTATAAATTCAAAAGCTATAAATTCAATTCGTGGTAAACAAACAATCGTACAATGTTGCCAAAACGCGATAGCAAATAACGTCTTTTTTGCGTGCCACGTAAGAGAATTATATATATAGATAAGTCGTTCAGCGTCACACGCTGTCAATCTATATTATTTTTCGAGAGAACTAACTCTCAAGTAAAATCCTAACCAAAAGTCGTCTGTTTTTCGCACCCGATGCCAAAACTCTGAAGTTAAATAAAGAATGACAGAACGGCTCGCCACCTGACGGCAAGAATGGGTCAATCGTTTTAACTTTTTAGAGCCACTACAATTTCCTTCGAACACAAATATGTAAAAACATGGTTAATCGATCCATATAATTCATTTGATATCCATCGCACCTTCTGCTGTAAAACACACTACAGAAGTGTTTAATAAAAAAAAAAGTAACTACTACAGAAGTCTTTTTGAGTAATTACAAATATATCCCCGTAAGTTCATTTTCAGTAAAAATTGCGAAATTTGTGCGTATTGTCTTGCTTTGGTTTTCCCACGAACGTTTTACTTCTGACATTCTTGTACTAATATGTGTTGTTTTCTAATTTCATCATCAATATTAGAGGATGGTAAATTAAATTGTTGCGGTATTCATGATAAATGTTTTTTGAGGCAAACGCATTTTTTCTTGAAAATTCCATTCATTGGCACGTGGAATAACGGAGCTTGTTTTTAAAATAAATGCAGTGTTGACAAAGCAAAAAAACTCAATTTATTACAATTTTTCACAAAATAGTTGGTCATTTTTATACTGTTTTTAAAAAAGAAAATTTGCTTTCAACGAATGTTACTGAGTTGCGTAAGAACAGCTCAGTTTGTAAAGTAAACAACCTCGAACTTCTGTCCAGTTAAAAAATTTCAAATTTTCAAAGTTCCTTACTGGGTTGTTATTCTAAGATCAGAAGAGTCTTATTTAAATTTCCTTTATTCAAACAGCTATTCAGTTTTAAATAAAATACTTGTGATAGTTTTTTTTTAATTCAGGGCTTCGGTTTCTAAATAGAAAGCGCGTTCATTTTAAGAATGATAAATGTAGTTATGTGACTATGGAGTACAGCTTTCAATAACACCCAAAGGAACATAAAAATAATTTATTTAATTTATTTTAATCTTCTTGTAAAGAAAATCTGTCAAAAGTTTTCAATATATTTAAACTACAGCGTATGATTACTCAGTATTTTATTTTAACGTAACTTATCTTATTTTAAAGAGATTTTTTTTAAACTTTACCAGTTTTTTTTTTAATATAAAAAATTACACATCACTTAGGAATGTCTTATTTAGTATTTTTTATTTATTTTTACGAAAGAACATTCTACAAACCATTAAGTAAACAACCATACTTAAAGAAAGTTGGTCTAAATATATATACACCGCCAAGAACTGTCTACTGATATTTTGCAGAAAATAAAAATAATTCATTTAAATTTAACCCCTAATTAATATAACTGTAATTTGTAAAACACTGGAACACATAGATACAAACATAAAACGAAATTATGATCATTTAAAATATGCAGAATACTGAACAAAGAAAGATATGAGAAAAGTGTCGAATTTATATTTTCTGAATATATTCTGAAAATAGAACAATTCGAAAAAGATATCTAAACAATATTGATACAAGACAATACAGATTTATTTGCTAAAAGAATACATATTTATGATACTTATAAATGCTCAAATATAACCGCACTATTTCGCTGTCAACTGAAATACAAATCAGAATTCTAAATCAAATTAAAAAATTAAACATTAATTCTAACATTGCCAGGTACTGAGTAGTAAACTTACGCTTTTATGATCGATGAGTTTTTCGTTTGGGTTTTTCGTGCGTGAGCGTGTTCCATTACAAAATGCATAGTTAGATGAAATCAAATATTTTAAATATGCTTTTTTCCATCATTAAAATATTCATAAATATTTTATATCATGGGAAGAAATGAAAAGTAAGTTCGAACATAAATATTATAATTTAATTTGCTTGGTAACATTTTTTTTTTTAGTTTTGTTTTAGTTGTTTAAAGTTTCTATCCAGTATTGCTCAATACTGGCTGATTTGTGTGATTGAAGAAGTAGTTTCTTATCAGTACAAATAAAATAAACTGAGCTACATGCAGCAATCGTTTTATTTATATATTATTACTATGGCAATTGCGAATTGCTTTAGTCCTTTTACATATCTAGGACGTATCTCACGGGTATTAATATGTAGCCTAGATTACCCGCAAAGTTCTAAAGTATAAATGGTCAAAATTTGGTGTAGATTGGTCAAATTGTGTACATTTGTAAAGAGAATAGACAGACGGCAACTCTGCTTTATATATGAGTATATAGAGAGAGATATACTGTATGTCTCATCGTCCATTTAGAGAAATTTATATCAGAATGTAATTACAATATTTATCAACCTTAGCCCGAATTTAACTAGAATATTTATATACATAGATTAACCCTCTAAGGAGTTCATACGCATGATTCCACCTTGCAACCTATATGACTTCTAACTAGTTTTCACCCCTTCTTGACCAATAAAATTTTCTCAGATTCAACGAAGAGGAGGAATAGAATCTCTCCTCTAAGGATTCAGTTCAGAAAAATATAGATAGAATCTTTTTAAAGGATTCAAGTAAAAGGAAAGAAGATATATAATATTTCCAAATGATTCATATCAAATTAAATAAGAGATATGAATATTTCCAAAGGATTCGAGTAAAAGGAAAGAAAAAGTATAATATTTTCCAAAAGGATTCAAGTCAAGAGAAAGAGAAATAGAATATATTATATATATTTAAAAAGATTTTACTGTTCGGAAATTACTAACATAATCCGAAAGGTTCTATCGTGAAGAAATGACCAACACATAATCTTACGAAAGGATTCTATACAAAGGAAAAGAACCAGCGGAAGGTTTCCAAAGAATTCACTCTTGGAAATAGAGCTGTAGAATAATCCCAAAGGATTTTATAAGGAAATGAACAATAGAATATTTCCAAAGGATTCACACTTCCAAAGAAAGGAGCGTTTCAAGGGAATATTATCTAAGAAAATACTAATAGAATCTTTCTGAAGGTTGAGAGAATCATTGGATTCTTTCACCAAATTGAGATGTGCTTCTTTAGCTTTTGAGTGTGTTGCGAGTAAGAGCAATGCTACATTTTTAATGACGGTCAGAGAGCCAAAGTGAAATATCACGATGGTCTGAGGGTTAACCTTTTGAGAAGTGATGGGACTCCAGACTTCCCACTTCCCAACCGATTGCTAAACTTAATGGTGGGTTATTCTGAGGATGAACATGCATATATTTAAATAAGAGGCATAATTTCATACTGTAAAAAGAAAGCTTGCCGGAGTTTCTGGTGAAACTGAATGCACTATTCATATGCATTAGCTTTTTTTTTTGTTCACTAAGTGTCTGGAAGTAATTATTTTTTATCACCATTTTTTTATTTTAAAAATACATATATTTCAAACTAATAATATGTTTTCTTCTATAATAGTCTGCTTTAAACTATTCTAATCTTTCCTATTGAAAAAAATGTTACTCAATTCTTTAAGATCTGCGTGAAAATAATCCAGTAATAACAGCTTGTAATCCAAGGTAAAATTTTCCTTCATTCAGCTCGCATGATGGATTTCCAAATCGACAATTTTCAATCCATAGTTTTCGCTCAAAAGGCTTGAAATTATGTTTAGCATAAACACAGGCTGATCCGCTGGGGAGAGGTACATCACAGCACCCCCTGTAATTTTTTACTCGTTCGGGTCAGAACTTGTCAGAGATGAATCGGATCAAGGGATGGTCGGTTAGTCCCTGTAATCGGCGAGATTGCTGGACCGCGTTGCTAATCGAACTATCCCACGAAACGTTAACTAATACTTATTTAAATTCCCTTTCCTGTGAAGAAGAAAACGAAGTCCAATCTCTTCCCTGCGATGCATCACAATTTAACGGCGATTAACTTAACTTCCAGCAAGTGATGGATCGGATTGGTCCATCCTTCCAGCTTGTAATCGCAAGTTTAAAAGCACTTAATTTACCTCCGATATCTCACTTTCATCTTGTTGAAGGCATGATTCGTTATTAAATGGTTTAACGCAACCTGATTATTAGCTTTTTAAGTCACGCGTGTTGCCTATTAGGGCATATTAAAAACGCATTAGATTTTTGAACGCACTTGTTGAATTATGCGCGCCTTTTGCCGTAATCACGCGAATTGGGTTTGTGACAGGGGAGGACCTCGGGAGTGTTTATTTTTTAAACACCGTTTGCCGAGAGGGATAATGGGTTGGTCTGAAAACGAAGCATGCAAGTGTTCAGAACCTGTTGTGGGATCTTGAGGATGTTTTTATTTTGGAAATTGTTCGCACCATTGTTCGGTTAAGGCAGGATTTTTACGTTACTGTAACTTTTTATGCTGGTCTCAGAACTTTTTACTCTGAGCATACAAATCATGGCAGTCTCTCTTTTGACTCAAGTTAAGCCTGGTACTCACCAGGCAATATTGTGCAATGTAATCAGAGCGGACGTCTATTGAATTGTAACATGTATTTAAGTAGATTCGCTAGAGTAAACTCCTATGGAGTTGTAACATGTAACGTAAGAAAATTCGTTTGAATGGATGCCTATCGAGTTAGTAGGTTCGCAAGTGGAAGACTATAAAACTGTAACGTAATGTAAGTAGATTCGCTAGAGCGGGCGCCTATCTAACTGTAACATGTAATGTAAGCAAATTCTCTAGAGTGGACGCCTATCAAAGTGTAGCATGTAATGTAAGCATATGTGTTAGAGGGCAGCCTATCGAACTGTAACATGTAATGCAAACAGATTCGCTAGAGTGGACGTATATCGAAGTGTGAAGTAATGTAAGCAGATTCGTTAGAGTGGGCGCCTATCGAATCTGCAAATTAGATCGAACGTAATGTAAGCAGATTGGCTAGACTGGACGCCTATCGAACTTTAACCTAATGCAAGCAGATTCGCTGGAGTGGACGCATATCAAACTGTAATATATATTATAAGCATTCGCTTGATTGGACGCCTGACAAATGTCTCTCAAAGAGCCTTGTAATGCTCGAAGCTATCCAAGCAGTAGGCAGTAGTAACAGGAGCGATCTTTGTAGGAACGTTGAAAGGAGTTGCTTGCTAGAGTGGACATCTGTCGAACAGGAACCGCGAAGTTTTGTAATGATCCAAGTTATTCGAGCAATAGGCAACAGGAATAGCAGCAATCAATCAGCCAGTAGACAGTAGCAGTGATCGCAGAAGAAATGCTGGTTAGTTGTTCGCTAGTTTGGGAGCCTATTAGGGTTATTACGAGTGGTTTTATGAAAATAATTTGGAATGACACGTAGAAATCATATCCTATGTTTTGCCTCAAGTTTGGTGTTACCTCAAAGTCTGAATAAATTATGAAGAATAGGAATATGTTGAAGAGAGAGAACTCTTTATTTTATCAATTTTCTGCGAGGATTTATACTTATTAATGCTTAAAAACCATACAAAATCTGAAAAGTTTTGTTTTGTTTATTTGCTTGCTTGCATTTTTTTAATAAAAAACAGTAATAAAGACATTTAAATGCACATCTACAAAAACCTATTTTATAATGTTATCGTATAAGTGAAACATTTTAATGTTTAGATAGATGTTTAAACAAAAGATATACATATTGGACTGTCTTCACTCCAAGGAAATGTTCATCTCAGCTGGGTATCCGACGTATTGAAACCCACGATCCTGCTTAACCACTAAAGTAGATCCATTGATTTTATCTTCTAATAATTTCATAGCACCTTGAGCAACATAGTCGGGACTGAAATAATCAAGAACCAGTTTCACTCGTTAATAAATATGCAAAATAAATTTTAAAACACTTCAAAACCTGATTCAGTAAGTTTCAGCCGCAAAGATTACATTTCTTTTAATGAATGTTATTTTTTGCTCGCATAGAGGCAAATTGACTAATTTTGTATTTTAGTTTCTTTCATTTTAAATTTTAAGAAAGCAGTTGAATGGAATCATTAAAGTTAAATATGATGAACCGGTCTATGAAACGCGCGAAATTTCTGTGTTTATGAAGAATTTAATATAGTAGGCTAATATTTAAAGCAATTTTTTTTAAAAACTGACAGTTATTCACTGATTCTGTATTAAATATATACTTGATACGTCTCTTATGCATGAATTCGATTGATACGTAAAAAGACAAACTTATTTTTAATTTTTAAAAGGTTTATAATTTCTCTCTCTCTCTCTCTCTCTCTCTCTCTCTCTCTCTCTCTCTCTCTCTCTCTTTGCCTGAACATAAAAATCCTGATATAAAAATCCTTAACCTTTTTAACCTTTTGACTACGATTATATATATATATGTATAACTGGCGCGACTCTTATAACTAGGGCAACTTTTTGCAACTAATGCAACTTTTTTTCACGCTTTCTACGCTGCATTCAAAACCAAAATTCCTCCTACACGGGATGTATAGTAAGTGAATTATAACCGCAACATAAATGCAACTTTCTGCATAAATGCAACTTTTTTCATAAATGCAACCACCTGTAACTTTTTAAAATATAGCTTAAAATTAATTAATATCAAAATACTATTTCATTTTTTGCTCTCAATTTTTGAATCAATACTTTGATCACATGTGTCTGATCTTACGAACACTGAAGTATTGCGTATCAAACAAGTTCATGGTAAGAAGGTGTACGTCCTAAGACAAAAGTGAAATAAACGGCAAGAAATATTTTAACACATTGGTTGGCACTCTTGATAATCCAGAGCAAACTTGCGTATTCGACTGCAGAGTTTTCCAGGTGAGTGTCGATCATTAACATCTTGTTTGCCTTGTAGATGACGTTTTAAAATCTCTGAATGTTGAGCATAAGGATTTTGCGCTTCTACTATCCGATACAGCTCATTATATGACTGCGGCTGGCACAGGTTTTCAATGTTAAACGAATTACTGTTCAAGGATCGGCCATTCAACATTCATCTGTATTTCAGTATGTATTATAATACTGTTGTATACGACTAAAATTGTCAGTATATTTTTAATTTTTTTCATTTTTTGACGAATAATTTATTTTTGAACTTAGTGTATAAAAAATAAATGTAACTTTATTTCCATAAATGGCAACTTTAGGGAATAATAAATGCAACTTTTCACATTTTTATTGAAACAAAAAAGTTGCCCTACTGATAACTTTCAAGGTACACTGCTATACCGGCCGTAGTCTAAATTCTTTCTTGACTCGATCAAGGTACCGGCAGTAGCCTAATAGTTTAATATCAGAATTCATGTTATTCAGGCAGTTATTTTGCGTGTACCATCTTAGAAATTTATAAGTAGGTATGAAATATGAAATTATGATTTAATAAGGTTTACTCACTTATGAGCTACTACACAAAACTAACTGCATTTGAACAACAGAAATAACTGTGAGATATGTACTAAGGTCCAAAGTTTTCTGGCTTGAACATGTTAGAGCAAGAAATGACAGGTCTAATTCCCCCCACACCATATATTTGGTTGCACCTTCGTTGAAATTTTAAACACTCATCAGTTCCACTCCAGCTATTTTCTCAGATACAAGTGCGGTTGCTCAGTACCTTAAAGTTGCCCAATGCTTTAAGCCTCCTAGTGTTTCGGCGAGATATCTAAATATTACTATATTCGGTCCAATATCAGGTCAATTTGGCTAAGGACGAGATATTTCGTAGGGGCTAAACTGCCCTATTACTCCATAGGGAATGCAGATCCAAGTAGAAAACCGAGCTGTTGCTTGAACGGTAATGGAGACAGTTTGAAACAGATTTTTGAATCAGAGGGGAGATCGTTACAGGGTATTTTTGGACCGGAAGATAAACCACAAAAAGGGTTAAGTATTACGAGAGTCAATATTTTTTTTTTCCAAAGTCGGATCTGCAAAGGGGGGGGGGGATATTTTAAAGTGATGAAGACAGACGCCATTTCTGAGGTGGTAGATCATTTTAAGGACAAAAATTATTTTGCGAAGTTAGTTAACCCTATTTGTATCAATACATTTTTAGAATTATTAATTCTAAAAAATGTATAGAGATAAAAGCTGTTTAATAGAAAAATGGCAGTTGATGGATTCTTTTACATTAAAATGTCCTAGTGCCGAAAATTCTTTAAACCTAACTGTATATTTTATGTCATCTTATGTTAGAGGATTTCTTAAAAAGTAATTCCACATACTCCATCAAATCAGGTCGCTGGGTGTAATCAATTCCAGGAACGGCTGTGTTCGTTTTCGATGTTTTCAGAAGATCCGTGTCGATGAAAAAGGGACACAGAGCAGCGAATGTTATACCCTCTTTTTCATAGTGATAAGGAAGCTGAGAAAAAGAAACAATTCATGTAAGTTTGATCAAAGTGAATCGATCAGTCTTGCATATCGTCACTCAAAGTGTAAAAGATCGTATGTTAAAAATTCCATTTTTCTTCTATTTTTGCTATGTGTGGCATTTGTAATTTCCACCTGGTGGCAAAATATCTTATGTCATCAAATGATCGAATAAACGTTACAACGAAATGTAGGATAATAATAATTATAATCAAGTCATAAGGGAAACGTTTTTTAGCTCTCCTGAAAAATGCAGCTTTTAGACATACGGCCTTTTGCACTTTGAGTGACAATATTTTAGGCTATTATAAAAAATAATATAAATTTTATATACCAAACTAAATTAATGTAATTTTTAACAGGAAGTAAGGAATATGATGCAGTACACATTTTCTAAAATAATATTTAATTAACACTCCAGAGTGGTTTCGACAGGATATCTTGTCAATAAAGATCAGACCAATTTAGCCAATGACGAGATATCTGATCAAGGTAATGCTGATTTTTGTATGATGAGGATATCAAGACCTGGTCAGTTTTTTCTAATACCTCATTCATAAAATCTAGTCAGTTTGCTAATGACAAGATACCTCGTTGAGACTACCAATATTAGCGTTAAAAATGACCCCAAAATATTTCTCAATTTAACTAAATTTGATGTAGTGAATCCATGCATATTTTTATGTATTCAAGTTTAAAATACTATTTTCCCGTTAATATTGCTTTAATCAGGTTTAGGAATCTTTCCTTTGAAAATGCATTACTTATTGTAAAAGATAAATATAATAAAAGTAAATGCTACATGAACTTTTAGGTTGTTGTTGTTCGCGTGTCCATGGACAAGCAATATTGTAGTGGGGAAGCGGTCTAGATTCCATCAAAAGCATTGGTCACAGCCTCTGCCAATGTCGGTGCATCCCAGATGTAGAGGATCTCCCGTAATGTGTCCCTGAGTGGAACCATTACGATCATCAAAAGATTCACCGCAACAGTTGAGCATTCCCAGATGTGGTTGGGCGTGAGTTGGAATTCGGTGCAGTTTTTACAATGGGCATATGTTCTTGTTTTGTCCGGATGGATCTTCATGCCCTTATAATGTTCAGTTCTAAGCCTGGCAATAGTGGATGTGATATTACTGGGACAGTCGAATTCTGTTAAAAGAGGCTTCTTATATGTGTGAGTCATAATTCTATATCTAGCCACTGCGTTAGCATCAACAAGTGTGATGGTGGTGCACCTCTGATCAAGTTCTCTAGCTTCTTTGGCCAAAGAATCGGCACATTCATTTCCCTCAATATTGACATGTGCTGGTATCCATTAGGATATAGTAAAGGATATTTTGAGTCGAACTGAACTATTCAATAACGATTTGCTCAGCGTGAAAAACTTCATTGTGCAACATATGAAATTGACTAAAATTCGGCAAATGATTTTTGCGAGTCAACAAATTAAAATTAATGACATTTAGGAATGCTAAGAATTATACCAATTTGATCTATCAAACTAAACTCTAGTAATGTAAGTATGAATTCAATTTAATAGATATTTCAAACTTGCAATACATAAAATTAGTATTAGTCGATGGAGTTAAATAATTTTCTAGCCGATTACATATAAAATATATAACTTACGCCATAGCACCTGGTTAATCCTACTACTCCATGTTTAGTTGCTGAATACACCGGAAGTGAAGAAAATGGTAGTACGCCTAGAAAGAGTATTTGCTTTGTAATATGAATATAATACAGGATATAAACTTTTTGAGCTCTAGTAGTTTACGAAAACATAAATGCCATTATATAAAGTTGCCTTTTTAAGCGTTAGCTTCCCACGCCTCTAGAAATAAACATTCCTACAAACATAAAATTTCAATCCATCCTCTCAAGAATCGTATATACGTCCACTAAATTTGAAAGACAAACTTTCCAAGACAAAACTTCAATTTCATTATCTTCTCGTGGTTTCGTCAAGGTATCTCGTCAATCAAGAAATGACCAATTTTGTTAATGACGAGATATCTCACCCATCACGATCTGTTCAGTTTTAGTAATGACGAAATATCTCGACACTAGACAACCACCAGGAAGGTTAAAGATTATACAAAGTGGTTCGAAACTAATTGGTCTAACTTTCAAAAGTGGTAAGGAGCTTCATTTTTGTCAAAGAATGTACGTATGTCCGCAATTATTCGCAACAAGAAGAATTTGTCCAGGAGTTTTGACGGGCTCGATCAACTTGCAACGGCGCTGACTGCGGCGTTTGTCTTTAGTGACGAGTCCCGTTTCCAACTGTGTCCTGACGACAACCACAGACGTTTCTGGAGACGTCTATGGCAGTGTAAGGATCCTGTCCTTACTATCGCACGCCACATATGCTCACAATAGGACATTATGGTCTGGGGTGCCACCTCCTTTGATAGCCGGACCCCTATGGTAGTCATTTCTGGCACACTTAATAGACTACATTCTACGTCCGGCTGTGTAACCGTTCCTTTTACGACACCCTGGACTGACTTTTCAACAATATAATGCCCGGTCGCACACGGCACGTGTTGCTATGAATTGTCTTCAAGATTTCCCAACACTTCCTTGGCCAGCTAGGTCTCCTGATCTCTCTCCCATAGAGCAAATTTGAGACGTTATGGGAAGGCGAGTGCAACCATCCCGGAATTTTGACTATTTAGCACGACAGTTGGAGACAATTTGCCAAGAAATTCCGCAGGACAAAATCCGGGAACTTTTTTAGTCTATGCCGCGCCGGGTGACAGCTTGCTTCCAGACCAGAGATGGACCTACGCCTTATTGACTTCCTCCCTTTGAAACGGTAAAACTCTAAAATAAATCATTCAATTTTTCTGAAATTTTAATCGTTTGTTTTTCTATGTATGTTCTTCTCATCCACCAATTTTTACCGCGATAGGACAACTCCTTCTTGGTACGTCGATTTTTTTTTTTTATAGAATGTATATCGCGTGGATGTAAAGGTAAACACACGCCATTCTGCTATGAATAAATAGCACGCATCGCTCGGATCGGATTAATTTAGTTTACTGCGCAAGCTGCATTCAGAGTATCTGTATATCACTTAAAAATTGAAGGGGAAATGGCGACCACGTCACGTTCCCTTGGATGCAATACTATCGTTTTTGTTTAGTAAAAAAAAAAGAATATCAGCAAAAAGATTAGTTACGACAGTGAGAAGATAATTCTTTATTAATTTTTAATGGAAAATCATGTTTTTTGGTATCGATTTAAAGTAAAATTTTACGCAGATTTGAAATTTTCACTTTGTCTTAAACCACCGCAAAGATAGAATCTCGGATTAGAGGAATAAAAAACATGTTATAAAACGTCAACATCCGGTGCCCTTACTACTCAGAAATTTCGGATGAGTCATCCCTATTATACGGATTTTATTCTATCCGGAATCATCGTCGGAATTGCCGACGTACGATACGGATAGTTTCGCGCAGTTTCTTTTAGAATAATATAAGTCTAAAATCCGATGCGTGCTGTCCGTACGATGCGGACTAGTGTTCTTCCCTTATGGAGATGTTTGGGCGTGTTTGTAAATCATTCTTCCTTGTTTACAACATCGTCTTTCGCAACTCCTGATGGAGCAGTGCATAAATTCCTTGATGACTCGTATGGGGCTCTTAATGGAAATAGAAGAACCGCTCAAAAATTATACATTGAATGCCTCTGTAATAGGCGCTCTTCCCTGGAATAAGGAGATTATATTCTCATTTACACTCCTAGGGTTGTGTGGACTTGATGTCAATAGCAAAACTGACCAAATCTGGATACTCGAGATGTCATTAGACGAAAATTCTTGATCTCGTCATCATCAAAATATCGGCAGTAAGTTGATGACGAGAAATCTCGTCAATAGGAAAATTTTGTAGACATTGATGGACGCTCACCTGTGGCAAAGATTCATGGAATTTCGTTCTACTTTGAGCTCAAGTGTGCGTTGGCACGAAAGGGCTAGTTGGGCACCTACTACCCCTTTGTCTCGTGGGAACTTCTATTCGAAAAGACAGAGGGAGCTGAAACTTCGATTTCAGGTGTGAGATAGCAGAGAGGTAAATACCTTTCTAAATACCTTCTGGTCAATAATACTTTCTTATAAATAGACTAATAATATCCCATTCTCACGTTTCTAATTATATTCCATTTTAGGGGTTGGGCATACCTCTCACGACCACTCCAGAGTTGATGGTAACCTTTAAGCAGTTCTTCTGGCTGCCACATACGTTTGATGCGTGTCGGCCATATTCAAATTACTGTGACACGAGTCACGTGTCAGGGGCAGCGGTAACCAAGTTGGTAGAATCTCAGTTTAGAAAACCGGATGGTTTCGATTTCAAAGCTCGATCGAACCAAAGGCTGTCGTGTACGGGGTATGCACGCTAAATCTGTCTGGACCTCACGACTTTACGTCCTCTCGTTGGCATGGTGTGGAAGTTTGGTAGAGTGGGGTGCCAGCTCAGGTGTTGGCCTCGTCATCTGACCGTGGTTCAAATCAACGAGTTGTTGTCCTCAGACCTTTCATTTCGGGATTGATCCGTCACCAATAGCCCGTTGTGTTGCTCCAGTGCGACGTGAATTCTACTACCTACCCACGATCAAGTGCGAAATCTGCGTTGCACATGACAATGGTTTTATTTTTTTAAAGTTACACCATTTCTTCTAGCGCTTTTGCACAACAATTGCGGAGATACATTATTTGATCTTTACATTATTTGATATACATGACATTATTTGATATTTATTATTGAAATGTGTTATATGTGTTACACTCTCGATTAAAGTTTGGCCAAGGAAATTTGTAGTCTCTCGCCGTAAATATGTGTCATTTTTTCATCTAAAACTTCTTATTACTTACCTACAATAGAAGCGGTGTTGATAACGACTCCGCCTTTCCCCCCGTTACTTTTGCCCATGTACTTGAATGCAGTTTGACAGCCAATGATGGGGCCTATCTAAAAGATGTATGGTAAAAAATTGCATTAATGAGTTAAAATGCAGAATGCTTTAAGTCTTGCATGTAAGCTAATAAAAGAGAATATACAGAATTTTTTATATTGAATTCATCCAGTGAAAGATTTTAGGTAAAATTTTATATATTTCCCTAAAATTTTACTATTGTTATTTGTTATTAGTTTACTATTTATAACTAATTCTTTCTTCACGTGTGCATTCTGACAGAGATGAGGCTAGTCGCACATTAGACGAACATCAGTCCTTTGTATGGTATAAATGTATATAAGTAAAGGAAATATTTTTTCTTGTTTTATATTGGGGATAGTACTTAGGTTTAGTAGTTTTTATTTGAATACTAAGAATTAAATTATTTGCTTAACCATCAGATTATCAATTACATAACAATTTTTAGTTACACTGAATTCAATTATATAAACTTGTTTAAAACCAATCTTTTGCATCAATCAACGAAAGAAAAAAATTGTTTACCAAGTTCACTTCAACGGTTTTTCTAGGGTCTTGTTCCAGAATTATTCCAGCATTGTTGATGAGGACATCAACTCTTCCGAATGCTTTTATAGTATCATCAAAAATACCTATAGACAGAAGAAGCTTTGTTATTGATTTAGGCATGTGCTTTGATTTTGATCTAGATTTTACTTTCGCTTTAATACCATTGTTGGTAAGGGTTATAAAAATCTTGGTTTCATTCGCGCCCTGCTAAAAACAGCTAGGCCAAATAGGGTCTACTAAACACTAAAGGTTTACCTAATCCATAACAGTTAATTTAAGTGAGATTGAAAATATACGAATCCTGTTTAAATATTAGTAGAGAAATCAGACACTCTACTTTTTTAGAAACCGTTACCACTTATTATGTCTGTCTCTTCAATACTATTCGAATGTAAGATGCTATTCAAAGTGAAGTTATGGAAAATCATAATTCGAAAATTTCTACTCTGTTAATTGCATCATAAGCAATTTCAAGAGAGCAATTTTGATCATCTTCCTATGATATTATGCTTTGAATTCCTAAAGGCCAATGCAATTGAATAATATGGTTCGCTGTTCTCGTTTCTTACGTTCATAATCGTCTTCCTTAGTGACGTCACAAATGCAGAATATGACGTCATCGGTTTCATGCTCTTTCTTCAGCTCGTCCACGAAGTCCTTTCCCTTGTCGTCCTGGATATCCGATACACAAACCTGCAAAAGATACGATTGAATGACAAATGTGAAGTACTTAAAATAGAATAAAAAACCTTTCTAATGAAATAACCAATATATCTCATGTACTTCATACAGTATGCACCGAGGTTTGTCAGTATTACAGAACATAGGGAAAATAAAAGCAACTAAGGACGATATGAAAGTTTTAAAGAAATTAGTATCTTGTGTCGTGGACACAAACCTTAGTTTTGACATGAATAATTGTTTTGCTCCAATGTGGCGTAAATTCAACCACCTGCCTCCCTGAAAATTCTGTATTCAAATACGATGAACATCGTGAATATTGAATCAGCTATAACTTTCCAGTCGATGTACACAACTATGTCAAAGCTACCTTCACACAAATAGGCGAAGTTAGCTTTTGAAGTTACTATGTCCACTGAGATATTGGGTCACCAAGTAGCTTATATTTAATTTGCTTACCTTTAAATCTGCTCGATCATAGGAGGAAATGTTCTAGTTGGCTCTACCCTTGTGCTCCAGGGGTATTCGGCATTCCATTTCTTCCACTTGTATTGTTCGCCTATGTACACTTTTAATTTTTATCCAGCGAGAAGCGGTTAAAATTGGGGCCCATTACCAACTTGTTGGATACTTTGACTACTAGGCAAAACACTGGATTGGAATCATATTCAAGGCAGGATAGTCGGGTTCAAGTTACAACCCGACTATCCTGCTAGGTAGTTAATTAACGTCAAGCTAGAGCAAAACAACTGGCTTTTGACGACAGTCTGGGAATAATTCCTAAGGAAAAGATCCAAGGACACAACGCCTCTTCATTTTGAACCACGGTCAGAAGACGATTTCAACACCTGAGCTGGCACACCCCACTCTCCAAAGAAACATACCACGTTAACGTGAGGACATTTGAGGCCACAACAGAAGTACACCATACCCGTTTACATGATGGTCTTTGGCTGAACCTAGTTCCCTACACGAAACTCTCCGGTTACGAATCCGTTGTTTTTCGAACTGGGGGCTACCGCTACTCAACAGAATGGACCGCATAAACATTCCACGTGATTCCTTGTCGAAAGACAATCGGGAAAAAATGTCAAGGCATTGCGTGGTATTAATGTACTGTCCTTTTTGACCACCCTCTATACGTGTTATGCTCGGAAAATACCCAGTCGTGTAATATGAAACTCGATTCATTGTACCTAAGACTTTCTGAGCCTAGTTTTCTTCAAAGTAGTCACCTTGGAACCTTACTTCTCTCAGAGTATCTTTCACTTGGTTAAACGAGTCCATTGTTGTTAATCGCCAACAGCTCTCATGTTGGGTTCTGTAACGTCCTATCGCCCGAGTGTCTAGGGCTGTGATGGCGAATCTATGACACGTGAGTCAAAGTTGACAGGCTAAGACATTTTAGGTGACGTTCAGTATATAAATAAGGTGAATAAAGTTCAAGTATATTTAATGAGAAATCTGTTGTTGTTTTTGTCAGATAATTTCTTAATATTAGGTTCATATTCAGTATTCATTAGTTTAACGCATTTTGCAGTCAATTTATTTCCGAGTTTTTTTTCTAATGGTAGACTTTACAAAATTCATTGAAGAAAACAATTTTTCACGTGAATATGTGGATCCAAACATCGTTAAAAGAGCATTTTTCTTCATTGATAAAAAATTATTTGGTAAAGAATCATACGTTTAATAAAATATTTTCAATTTTTAGTGTGGGATCATTATATTTTGCACTTACTTCAGATATTTTCATTTATACTTCGTAAATCAAGTTATCAAATTTATTTTTCCTAACTATTCTGCTTTGAAATTCAACTAATTCCCTTTTTAAATCATGGAATTTATTTCGATAGTTTCCATGTTTAATTTTTCTTGTTTAAAAATTGTTTTGGGTTTTTATTATTTTCCGTTCCCAAGAATATATTATTTTCCGTTCCCAAGTCTTCGGATAAGAAAATACGAGGACAGAAACAGTGCCTTAACGAACTTCAAATACTTTTATGCACAGAACAGCAATGAAAAGTTTCGAATTGTTAAATTTAACAAAGCGTAAAACATTTTTAAAAAGTCATTGTGTACCGCATTTGAATTTCAACTTGATATTTAACTATTATTAAGTTATAGTAGCGAAAATGTTTTTTTTTTTAATTTCTAAAATTTAATATTTTTTTGATTATTGAAATATATTTTGTCGCTATAAAAGGTGAATTCCAGTGAATCTTAAATGATTCACTACGATTTTAATTACAATTTTTTAATTCCTTTCGTGTAGTAAATTGTTCGTTAGAATTTTGTTAACATTATATATAACTACTAATTATTTTTATAGTTCTATGTAGAAATAATTCACAGGACATAAAATCGTCATTTATAAATTTTCAAGAAAGGAAATTTTCAAAAAATGTGTTAAATAACGTATTTTACTTTGACTTTGTTAAATTTGAGATTTTAATGATTTTTTCTTTTAGTACAATATACTAATATCAATCAAGTTTGGTTTTCCATAAACAACATTGTAAAGTTTTTAGCTAGATTATTTATCAATAGATGGCAGCAGAGGTTTAAATTTGAGGATGCATTCATTTTGTTGTACCTGTAACGTAATGGCTTATTTGCAAAACTTACAATTTTGTTAGCATTTAGTGTGCAGTTTGAAAAATTCTGATCGTGGAAACGCTTTGTAGCACATTCAAGGCATTGCATGTTTTGGTGCAATTTTTCCTATTCAAACTCTATTAAAAATAAACACTAGTCATAGTCCATAAAGGGAATTTCAATCCCTCCTGCAATATAGTATGTATTTCTATTCTATCAGGAAATGAGCTTAATAATATTACATTTTAATACATTTATTTTTTCGTCTGTAGCATTGTAATCCTTTCGAAATCCCACTAAAATCCAACCAAATAATTTCAAAACAAGATATATTTTAACTGTGGTTCTGCTTAACTTTCATGTTTATTCGGCCTTAAGAATTACGTATAACCTATACACAAACTACTGTCTATTCAGCACGCTCATGCACTGCAGTTTAGGGGTGTATTACTCTAACTCTCAAACCAACTTATACTTCACAAGTGGTTTTCCTACCAGTGTGTGAGGGAATCTGCATAGTTAAATATGTCCAAATATTACAATAAAATTTCAATTAGTAGTTAGTAATGTAACAAAATAATACCTGACCAATTTATTATATTGAATCTAGCAGTGCATCATTTCACAATAAATTGAAAATGTTTATTTCTTGTTAAAGCACAGTTGTACTGTATATTTTCCCCCTAAATATTTTTATTCCAAATCTAAAGTGCATCTTAACTGAAACAGTAATCTACTGATAGGTAATATTTGCGTTAAAATAAAGATATGGATAAGCTAAATTTGAAGAAGCATTTTTATTTTCAGACAATATGTGCGCGGATTTTCGAATAGAGCATGTTTTTAAAACATAAAAAAAGAGGACATGTATTAAGTAGAAAGCCAGATATTACAGCCTACGTTATTTAATTATAATTTCAAATAGGCTATTGTTTTCAAAAGTGTTGTTTTCGGCTATAAGTAATTTTTGTTGTAAAATACGTTGAACAATATTTAACAGAACACCAACCACAGGGTTGGATCAAAATGAAATTGAAATGGTTGTGAATACTATATGCTAGAGAATTTTGTAGACCCATTTTTTCGAAATAACGGGCATAAAATAGACCTGGTTGGTAGGTGAATTTAAGTGTCACTGAAGCAACACACCGTACTATTGACGACGTTCCGGGATCAATCCCGAAATGTAATATCTTAGTGTATCACTAAATACAAGTTTGACAGGTCACGGAATTTCCTTATGAAATACTGATTATGGATCATGTGAAGATGTACCTATGAAAATGCTGTATTCCATTTGAAGGTGAAAGACCACTGGCCACGCTGAAATTATCCCATCCTATTTGAATTCACATAATAAAATATTTGTTTAATCAAAAGGTTGATTAACTGATTGGGTTTAATGTACAAGGGCCTCCAAACTGTGAAATATCGTCAATTAAATGAATACACATAAGAAAGATTTCACTTTCAGAAGCAATACACGAGATTATAGGAATCGAAACTGCTTCACATGAAGCCTAGCAGTCTGCGTCGTAAGTTGCTGACTCAGTGGGCAAACCCCACTGAGCCAATTATGCAAAAGGAAGTGCTAAACAGAGCTAAAACCCCTGATTAAGGCCAGGTGCGCACATCCGGTTTTCCAACGTGCGGCTCCGCTGCCGCAACGCAAATGCGGTCTTAGATACATTATATCCAATGGAGTAGTGCACACGTACCTCCAGTGCCACTGTGTTGACGCACGTCCAACTTGCGTGCATTTTGTACCGCAGTTCCTCACTGAGCCGCAGCTCGCCGCATACGCTTCTCCGATCTCAAGTACCTTGTTTTTATAAATAAATGGAATATAAATAATAATTATTACATTGCTGTAACCAGTAACGTCTATTTTGTCTCAAAGTATACGTTTTGTACACCAAGTAAGCGAAAGAAACATGTTTTCGATAGAATATCCATTGCAGATGGCGCAAAATGAGTACTTCCGTCATTTCAGGGTTATGTGTGCATAGTTGAGCTTCGGTGCCACAGCGGCGCCGCACGATGAAAAATCGAATGTGTGCACCGGCCCTAATCTTTAGGTTAAGGAATAGGTCAATCGTCTGGAAATCCAACGCGTACACCAAGTAATTACCATAAGGTTTTATTTCCATACAAGCATTGTAGAAACTCTGGGATCATACCCAGGTTAGAATTTGCTTACCTTGTAACCCTTCTTCAGCAGTGCTTTGCAGATTGCCGCTCCCAATCCTTGAGCTCCACCCGTCACAATTGCAACACTTTCTGCAGACATACTTACGTCTCCAAGGGAAAATATCTATACTAAGAATCACTTGAATGTGTGTAGCTTTCTGAACTTCTATGCAATATTCCTTATCCTGCCCTCTTGTGACGTATTCTGAGCACGGTCTTTATCACCAGACGAGCGCCGTGATAGTATTCCAAATGTCGAGTTGTCTGGTATTTGCGCTTTTTCATCATTAAAACAAGTTCAAGTTTCGTGCTGCAAGTTTTGCAACTCGTGATGTACGTTAGTGTTGCTTTCGAAGGGGCCCTTTCAAGGTTGGAATGTCTTCTCAGAATATTTTGCGGCCTTTAGTCTTTCTTGGTTTGATAACGAATACAACAGTTTGCAAATTCTGAAAGAAAACAAACTCGCCATAACAAAAAAAAATTTGAAGAAAAAATTATTCAGCTTGCTGTCGATAAAAAAATTAAAAAAAAAAAAAAAGCAAGTGCAGTTGCTTTGCAACGGTAAAGAGTTTGTGTTTTACAACATATAACTACTCAATTAAACGCGTTGTACTTTTTCGTTATCGAAAGATTTTATTTAAATTGATAAATAATAGCAGACTCGTGCACAGCATCTATGATTATCTGAACTTGATTAATTATTTCAATCTACTGATGACAAAGTGACGTTACTCACAATGAAATTAACTATCCAAAAATATAGTCTACTAGGGGGCCCGCCCCCTGCTCGCTAAAGTTCGCCAAACCCCGGAGGATTGCTTCGCAATCCTCATTGGTTCGCTGCGCGAACATATGCTCGCTAAAGCTCGCATCAATGAAGACATGTGTCCTAGCAGAAGGGATTGTTTACAAAATATAATATCCCAAAAAAATGTTTTTCAAACCTAAATTTGCTTTACTATAGAAAATATATATACAGTACCTCTGAAATTAGAAATCAAATAAAAAGTTTGCGAGAAAATTTTGACTCGAAATGTGAGCGCTGCTTTGGAAATTGAATACCGAGCATGTTGTTTGTGTGTGTACATTTCCCCAGCACTCGAACCACCCACACTTTTTCATTGAGTTTGTTGCCGAAAGTTGTAGCGCAAGCATCTTGTTGAACTATAATTGTTGGCCCTGAAAAGGATCGTTTTTTAAATGGCCCTGAAAAGATCCTCCGCTTTCTTTAATTTCTATTATAAACTGCAACAACTCAAATACAATTCATTTTTTTTACAATAAAATTTCATCGGATAACGCTATAAATTCAATTGATGCGCGAGACTTTGTGGTAAACAAACAATCGTACAATGTTGCCAATTGCGTTAACAAATAACGTCTGTTTTGAGTGCCCCGTAAGAGAATTATATATAGAGATAACAAAAAATCGACGCACCAAGAAGAACTTGTCCGATTGCGATAAAAAATTGGTGTATATGAAAAAAATACATAAAAAAACAAACGATTAAAATTTCAGAACAATTGAATGATTTATTTCTGAGTTTGACCGTTCTAAAGGGAAGAAGTGAATCAGACATTGGTCCACCTCTGGCCTGGTTGACGATTGAATCACTGACGTTGATTGATTGATAGTAATGGTTGATTTCATATTTATAACCGTTGATAATCGTAGGGCTGTCATTTGCTACTATTTTTAAACTTCGGCGACTAGATGTACACTGAAGTGCCAAAATTCATGAGATAGCAAGATGACAGTAGCATTGCGTAAGAAATGTATAAATAGACAGTGCATTGTCAGGGCTTTTATTTGTGCTCAAGTTATTCATGTAGGAAGTTTTCTGGCGTGATTATGGCCGCACGACGGCTATAACAGGATTTGAACGCGGAATGCTAGTGGAGCTAGACGCATGGGCATCCGCCCATCAAACACATATGGGACATGATCGAAAGGTCAGTCTGTGCACAAATTCCTTCACCGGTAACACTTTCGCAATTATAGACTGTTGCAGAAGCAGCATGGCTGGATATTTCTTCAGGGGGCTTCCGACGACTTGTTGGGTCAATGGCACGTCAATTTGCTACACTTCACGAGGCAAAAAGTGGTCCCACACGATATTAGGAGGTATTTCATGACTTTCGGCACTTCAGTGTATCTTTTGAAGCAGAATCGTCCCAAAATCACCTATTTTCAAAGATTTGGAAACTTTGAAACTTTACCATAGATCAACGAAAATTTTCCATTATTCAACGAATAGCGGAAGGAAAAAATTTTCGGATTTTACTTAGGTAAAATATTTTCCAACTGAAGATAATTTTGAAGTTTTGGCGCCAGGCCTTTATAACCTTTAAACAAATCTTTATAGGAATCTTTTTACCAGTTTATCATGAAATCCTTGTTAAGAAAATATATTTTGCTTCTTAATTTTAAATTTAAATTCCTTTGTTAGGTATCCAACGTCTGTTTCATACTTACCTAGCACATTTTGAGTCTTAGCCGATTCATTTTATATCTGAGCAACTAAAATTGCTACTAAAATAATGTTTAAGATGAGAATTTTTTGTTATATTTGCTATTATATTTTTTCATTTATGCTACTAATGGTCTTTTTGTTCATGTGCTCTGGATGCGGGAGGCCTGTCTTCAATAATATATGAACACCTATTTCTGTGCCACGTACATTATTATAGGCATTACACCCCGATCAGATGTGCTGACCAATCAGAGATGAAAAAGTGATGATGCACAGAGCTAATGACAGATTTTTTCGTCGTTAATTGGACGGCAGTAGAGGTTAAATTGCGGGTTCTGGATCAGTGAAGAAGGTGGAGAAATTGAGTGGAGTTGAGTTGTATAAGAAGTGACGTCATAGTCGGAAGTGGAGTTTAAACTTAATTCCACTCGATTTCTCCACCTCCTTCACCACTGATCCGGAACCCACATTTCCCTCTACTGACGGCATGTCCGGTCCGTGCCCGGATGGCTCTACTGCAAGACAAACTTTAGTTCTGATCACATCTTTAATATGTGTAACCACTTCAAACGCTGGGTACTTCAGCTTGTCATAATTTTTAGGGTCCACGGTAGCCCGGTTGAAAGAGTAACTGATTAGAAACTGGAGGCAGCAAGGGCGGTCCTAGGGCGGTGCGAGCAGTGCGACAGTACCAGGCGCTGACTTTGGAGGGACCGCCTATACTATAGCTGTTTGTACATTCAGTTGGTGTAATTTTTACTAAACATCAATAGTAAACATTACTAAATTTCTTTGATGAATATGAGATTTATTTTATTCGGTAATTATTTACTTATTTACTTTTTATTAAACTAAAGGCTAATCATGACAAACTGAATAATATATTTTTTATTTCTAAAACATTTTACAAAATAATAGAATTAAGAATAAACTTTACAACATGCTTTACAAATCTCAGGAAGCAACTAGAGGATGAACATCGTGTTCGCGGGAAAATATTCACTAATACACTGATCTTCTTTAAAGCTGAATTTAAAATAGGCCAAATACTATCTCATCAAATCTAGTCGAGTCATCTATTTATTGTACTTCCTCCTTTGATACAAATGGAAAATCACTAAATTCTTCTTGATATCCTATGTATCGCAAGCCATGCTTCTTCGTGATCATCAAAACAGCCCCGTTGATTCTGTCTTCCAATAATTTCAGCACTCCTTTGGCAACATCGTCGGAACTAAAAAGAATGTAATCAACACTATAATAAATGCATAACAACACCAAATTTCCATTTGAAAATATATTTAATTTTCCTAACTTTAAATGGACGCATGGGACAGATGATGTTCGGAAAGTGCGAAATATATATACACAGTCCAGTCATATTAATGTGACCACCTGTCAAAAGCCAGACTAACCACCTTTGGCAGAGCGGACCGCTGCGAGACGTGCAGGAAGAGAGTCAATTAGGTTTCTGAAGGTGTTCACTGGGATGTTGAGCCATGCCGACTCCAGTGCCGTGGCCAGCTGCTGTAGATTACGCGGTTGAGGATCCATGGCAATTGTTGCAGGGTGTTTGCTTTCAGACGTTTCACGCCGTATACGCCAACGTCCATCTGTCCGATGGAGCATAAAACGTGATTCATCGGGAAAAGCCACCTGTCGCCACTCTGTGGACGTCCAGTTGCGGTACTGGCGTACAAATTCCAGCCTTCGTCGCCGATGCACAGCAGTCAGCATGGGTGCATTAACCATACGTCTACTGCGGAGGCCCATGCGCAGCAACGTTCGCTGAATCGTTGTTGAGGATACACTCTTGGTAGCCCCTTGGTTCATCTGGGCGGTCAGTTGCTCAACAGTTGCACGTCTATTCACCCGAACGCATCTCTGTAGCCTTCGTTCGCCTCTGTCATTTATAGCCCGTGGTGCACCACATGTGCCACGACGCTGATTTTGGATAGTGCCATTTTGCCATGCACGGTATACTTTTACCACAGCGGCACGCGAACAGTTCACAAAATTAGCCATTGCCGAAATGCTTCCACCCTTGGTCCGAAAGCCAATAATCACGCCCTTTTGGACGTCGGATAAATCGCTACGTTTTTGCATTACGCCAACGATTGAAATGCTTTCCGATGCCCTAGGACATCCTTTATATACACTCCACTGCAATGTGCTGCCACCTACCTTTTGTGATTGGTTCTTTCACGTTGACTTCGAAAGTAGGTGGTGGTCACATTAATGTGACTGTACTGTGTCTAAAACAATGCTTGGGTACAGCTACAGTTTACGTTTAAAGCAGTGGCAACGACCTTGGTGCTTTTTTTAAATATACATTTTATAATATATTTCAAAAATCTTTTTAATTTTAAAACGGAAAGTAACAAGCTTCAGAAACACATTGTGAAAGTTTTTAAAAATATATTAACTAAACGACTGTTTAACGGATTTTGAGAGAGCTTTCTAGACTATTCAAAATGAAAATTTGAGCTTTTTGCTTGCCGAGGTTGCCATAAAACCGCAATGACCGGGATCAGATGGGTTGCCTTAACCTACCATAACTCGCTATTAGAAGTGTGCCAAGGTCGTTGCCACCGCTATAAACGTAGACTGCAGCTGTACCAATGCTTGTATTTATTAGTATACAAAATAGCATTCAGATTATTTTATGATCATTTTAAAATTCGTAAATATATAAATCGTGACTATACAGAAAATACGTCATTTTCACTGCCCTCAGAGCATATTTCTTTTTGGTGTTTAACGGGCTACACCAACCTGAGGTACCCTAGTGATATTTTCCTCACCCGTGGGGCTTATAAAGTCTTTAGAAAACACTGATGTCTCGTGCTCCCAGGACTCCCATACCATCTCTTCCTCCTTTCACCCCACTCTGCTCTGCTCCCCAATTCCTCTTTTTTCATTGACATTTTTTCCTTGCTGTTTGTCTTGTGTCTGGCGCAGCTTGGCCATAAAACTCCAAAACAACAAACCAAACTGTCTTTCGTAAATTTGTTAAATGTTGAGATACTGACAGTATAAAAAGCCCTTTTAACGAAACATGCATACAAATCAGGAAATAAAATAAACTAAGTTCGGTAAATTGTATCACCAAAAGTTTTATGTGTAATCATAATGAAATTTTTTTCAGGGTTTACTTACACTTTATACTACATTATGCAGATAAATTGGTTTGATTTTTGAAAATTAAATACTATTTTACTAGGATTTACATAAGGTCATTATTAACATACTGTTTTACAAACATAACTTCTTCATAACATTCTGAGTCCTTCTGTGCATTTTCTATAAAACTAATGGCTGATATGAGTAACACAATGCTTTTGGTACAGCTACACTCTACGTTTATGAGTGATGGCAACGGCTTGGCGATTTTTTTGGCGCACTTTTAGTAGCGAGTTACGATAAATTAAGGCAACCCATCTTTCGTTGCTGTTGTTGTGGTTTTCATGGCAACCTCGGCAAACGGAAACTTTCAATTTTCATTTTGAATATTCTAGAAAGTTCTTCCAAAATCCGTTTAAATCGTTTGATTTCATTGATTCGTTTGAAATTTTTTCTTTCCTCCAATTGGTTATTTTGTTTTTAAAATATCCTTTTATTGCATTGGTCCTTTTAAATCGTTTTCGGTGATACCATTGGTCCATTTATTTGTATTTTGACATGTGTGGAATTTTTATTTTGTTATAATAGTTTTCACGACAGGATTAAGAGTTAATTTTTTGACCATTTTCGTTTTCATTATTTTTTTACGAGAGAATTCTAATATTATCAGGTATTATTTCTTGCTTTTTTTTTCTTTTGTAAATCTTTTTCTTTTTCAACATGCTCACTGTATTTAGTGTAATTGATAAGTTTCAGGGTATTTTTACCATTCGTAGCTTAGTTTCTCTGCTGGTTCACAAAGGTGTTTTGATATGTGCTTAAGCTTACTACTTTTTGTGAAAGTTTTTAAAAAATATACTTTTTAAAACGTTCTGAAATGTGCTTAAAAAGTGTGTTGTAAAAAGAAAAAAAATTGTGACAGGAAAAGAGTTAGGAAATAATTCTTTCCTTGGCGACTTTAGAAGTGCGCCAAAAAAATCGCCAAGGTCGTTGCCATCGCTCATAAACGTAGAGTGTAGCTGTTCCATGCTTTTATTTAAAATTAGAACCAAACAATAGTAGTTAAGAAACACATAAATATAACATAATCAATGATTTTTCACTTCATTAATTTCTTCCAAATTTTTGCTCATACCGTATCAAAATGTTTTGATATATTTTTAGCTTTTGAGTAAAATTTTGGTTTTATTTTGAAGCCCTTTTGATAATCTATATTCATTCAAAATTTCATGATTCTACGTTCATTAGCTGCAGAGTTATAGTGCGAGTAATCTTGAAAATTACCATTCTGAGATAAATGCAATTAAAGTTGAAATAGCAAAACATATTCACGTGCGTTCATGTAAACAAAATAGATTAGTGAAATGAAAGAGTTGAGTAGTACATGTTCTGCTTATATTTATTACAGTAAAAATATTATTATTAAGATTTTCGAAAAAAATAGCTAGCATAATTCCAAAAATGAATAGCATAGTTTCAAAAATTAATAACATAATTCATAAAATTAATAGCATAATTCCAAAAATTAATAACATAATTCCAAACCAAAACAAAGAAACGTAAACAAACGAACATCTGAAAATAAAAATAGTTGTGTTCGAAAAATTCTTATTACGGACGAACAAATACGAATTTTTTAATGCGTTTTTTTTATACCAGAATCAGAACTTTTTAAAATATCTAAATAGATCAAAATCAGAAAATCATTTTTTTTAAGGTTTTAAAGGTACTGTGTCCCCTTAGCGTTAACATTGTTGTTAGTGTGATTGTTAATGTAATATTCACTATGGCATTGCTTTAAAATAATGTACATCTCATGTCCTAAGATATAATAATTCTGATACTTTTAGGTGGGATGAATTGTATTTAAAATAACCAGTATCGCGAGCGCGAAAAGTAATTATATATAGTATTATTTAAAGAAAATCATAACGAGATGACTTGGGCAGATTATTTAATAATTATTCATATTGATTAATGAATATTTTAAAATCGCTCACAAATGTATGGAGGATAACGTAAACCATGATCAGTAGGGCAACTTCTTTGTTGCAGTAAAAATGGGAAAAGTTGCATTTATCATTCCCTAAAGTTGAATTTATGGAAATAAAGTTATTTTTATTTTTGATACACTAAATTTTAAAATAAATTATTCGTAAAAAGTGAAAAAAATTCAAAATACGTTGACAAAATTTTAGTCGTGTACAACAATATTATAATACATACTGAAATACAGAAGAACGTTGAATGGCCGATCCTTGGACATTAATTTTTTTAACATTGAAAACCTGTGCAAGCCGCAGTCATATAATGTGCTGTATCGGATAGTAGAAGCGCAAAATCCTTTCGCTCAACATTCAGAGATTTTAAAACGTCATCTACAAGGCAAACAATATATTGATGATCGACACTCACCTCGCAAACTCTACAGTCGATTACGCAAGTTTCCTCTGGATTATCAAGAGTGTCAACCAATGTGTTGAAGTACTTCTTGCCATTCATTTCACTTTCGTCTTAAGACCTACACCTTCTTTCCGTGAACTTCTTGTTTGATCCGCCATACTTCGGCATTCGCAAGATCAGACACACGTTATCAAAGGGTTGGTTCAGAGAGCAAAAAATGAAATAGTAATTTTATATTAATTAATTTTAAGTTATGTTTTAAAAAGTTACAGGTGGTTGCATTTATGAAAAAAGTTGCATTTATGCAGAAAGTTGCATTTATGTTGCGGTTATAACTCACTTAGTATACACCCCATGTAGGAGGAATTTTGGTGTTAGTACTTTACATGCAGCGTAGAACACGTGAAAAAAATGTCGCTTTTGTTGCAAAAAGTTGCCTTAATGATCAGCTATGAGGATATATGGGTGGCTATTAAGCGTAAACTCTCATGAAGAAAATGGATTGTTGACTGAAATGTATTACATTTTATATTCCATATTAAGACTTTATTCTATGCAAAACTGATTTTATTTTGTGTATACGGTGAACAGAAGTGGAGATAAAGCAATTTTAATACATATTGACAGCTGTTATTTAATTCGTTTTTAAATCTTTAAATGCATTTATCTCTTATTGTGATTTTGCCCAAAAGGTTTAACTAGAGAAACCCGATAGTTAGAAACGCACTTCATATTTTTGAATGAAATTCGGTGTACTGATTTTTCAATTTGTTTTGGAGTGAATGAACTGAGATTTTAGAGTTATCTTGAAAGGAAAACTTTTTAGAGAGATTTCAGTGTTGTGATGGTAAGGGAAGACTTCAAAAATCCATGTTTCCTTAATATCCTATATTCTTAATATCCATGAGTCGAAAATAATATTGCTTGTCTTTCATTTCAGGTCCTAGATTATATATTTAGGAGACTTTGTGCAAAATTTTAGGTAAATGAACTCAAAAGTTTTTCAGTTGTGTATTTCGTTAAAGTAATTTTTGTACCTAAATTTTCTAATTTATTTTGCCATTTTAAAAACTTTTTTTAATAATCCTTTGTGTATTTTTGCATTATTATATTTTTTAAAGTTGTTTTGCCTTAAAAAAAAAGCAAATTGTGTAATTTGAACATTTAAAAAATGCCTCCAAAGGTAGTCAGGAAATTCACCTCAGAAAAGTCACCTAAATTAAATTTCTTCTTTCTCTATTGGGAGGAAAGTTTGCCAAAATAAATTGTGAAATTCTTATTCTGTACCTCAGCACTAGGTTATGCATGAGATTTAAATCTGGATCATCTACATTTATTCCACTGTCCTTCAAAATTTCTGTGTCGGTTATAAAGCCAGGACATAGAGCTCCAAATATGATCCCGTTCTTTTCCAAGTGATACGGAAGCTGAAAATAAGAGTTGAAATTCAAATCACCATCACATGCCAATAAGTATAATACAAGTGTTAATTTTACGTAAGGAAATACAAAGATTAGAATGAATCATAGCAAGAGCAAATGCTTAAAAATTTTTCAAACAAATTACTGTTATGCGATTGTTTTAGATTTATTTTCCCAGTTTAAATTTTGCTAGTTAGTTCATTCTATCCATAATGAGACCTTGCTAAAATCAAACTGTTACCGGAGTATTAGTTGTAAAATATTTTCCGCCTTGATTTAGAAATAACATTAACAGAATACAATGGCGACTAAGTATTTTGACCATCGGTTGATGACGATCTTGATGATGAGACATCGTCAAAAAATCGGTCAGATCTTGATGGACGTAGACTGAAGCTGGATCTAATTAATTCAGATCTATTACAGAATTTTAACGAATAGTTTATGCTTTGAATTAATCGATGATTGACGACTATAAATGGAGTATTCACCTTTTCCAAGGGCTCTTTTTAAATTCTTAGTAAAAGAAACAAAAGGTGAAAATCCCACATACGACTATTAAGCTAACCTCACATTGTCTCAACACCAGTCCAACATTATATTAGCTGGAATACGCATACGTACGAATGTGTTTTCTCTACAGAAGGGGAGAGGAAGACGAGGGAATGGGGAGAGGGATGACTTCAGCAATACAAGTTACCAAGTCAATATGAAAACCATATATTGGTTTTAGGAGGAAAACTAAAGAGTGCAGGAGAAAATTTTAAAAATAATAGTTTTTAAGAATACGATAACTTTTTGGAGAAATTTCACAGAATTCCAAATGGTTATTTACCCCGTAACTTCTGGTCAATCCTACGAGACCATGTTTCGAGGCTGTGTAGACAGGTGCAATGGCCTTTGGCACTAAACCTATAAAAGTAATGTTATAGTTATTTATCAGGACAGCTATATAAAAATCCAATCTCTAGAGGAGACACAAAGTTTATTTACAGATAAGAAACGGAAACAGAACACATCTCCAAAACGGTCAACAGAACGACTGCGCTCTCGCTTCTTAACAGAGCAAAACGGGACACATACAGAGCTGTGCACACCAACATGTGTTGTTGAAAACAGGTGATAAACACTTCCTTGTTTCAATTGGGGAGATGATAAGAAAAACACTGGTATTCTGCTACTATGTGTCAAGTAATATAGAAACCAATGATTACACGTTTTGATAAAAGTTAAATACTTGTAAGTAGAACTAGGATTTTCGTTAAAAATGTTTTTAGTATAAAGTGCATTAAGGAAAAGGATAAAAAATCAATAATGACCCAAAAAGTTCTTTTTAGTTTTTGTTTTAAGGTGTGTTTAAAACACACACATACACAAAAAATGCAGCATCTAATTATTCACTATTTAAAGAACAGTTTAACTTAACAATTTCTGTCAAACTGAGCCTCTTTACTATGTAATTAACTAATAAGAAATGCATAAGAAATCTAGTAAAATCAGAAGCAACTAACTTTTTCTGGCAGTTCATACGTCAATTTGAAAGTTCGAATTAAAAAATTATTTGGTTTAAATATTTTTAATGCAAACGTATGCAATAAGGCATGCTTTGACGCATGTTGAATTGAACGTTGAAAGGCAAGTTGAAAATAAAAGCGCACAAGTGTGGACATACCTAATGATTTATATCACTAATCACTAAAAAATCAGAATTCTAACGATCTTTAGTTTTATGGAAGACTTCTGGTTCCCCAGTCCAATTTCTAAAAGGTTTGCATTTACTTTTGGTGTGATTTCTTCGTTTTCTAAAATTATTTTTAAGCATAAATTATGTGAAATTGAGAGTATTTACTTACCCGCAAGACAAGCAGTGTTTATGACGATACCACCTTTACCACCGTTGCCCGTACCCATGTACCTGAACGCCGATTGACAACCAATGATGGGGCCCATCTATAGAAAAAAGTGATTAGTGATGAGTGTTTTTACTAAGCTCTTAAGTTCAAGATCCTTACAGAGGAGACATACTGGTAGAAAGTATCTTGAACAAGACATAATATTAGAGACATAGACCACACAGGAGGAGTGACTCGCCTTCGGGCTTATTAAAATCATCTCGAATACAATTTTGATACTACTTTGAACCTTGATAGATAACTACTGGCCATTGTATATCCCGTATATTATTTCTAGACTATTCTTTTTATTGTTTAATGGTAAAATTTCCAGGATATTTTAATATTTCTATAAATTTCAAGTATTTTTTACGGATTTGGAAATAGGTGTATTTAAATTATAATTGTTTTTTGATAAATTAATTATTTAGAAAAATTGTTTTAAGACTAATTAAATCATCCACATGATGAAGGCAGACATGTGACTGATGAGTTTTTAGTGTAGAAATGCATGATTTACTCTCCTTGGAGTTTCGACAAGATATCTCGATCAGTGGATTTGCCCTCTTCGCCAGCAACCCGCAGATTGTTGGTGACACAGGTTCGATTCTTCCTTCGTTTTATTTCTCTCTTCTGTATCAGTAAACCTTTCCTTGTGTAGGACGTTGTCTGTCTTGTGTGTGGAGTAGTCTGGCCAAATACTTCCCTTGGGCCATAAAATCACAAACCAACCATCATTTACAAACCCTTCAAGAATGGAATGTTTTCAAAAATTTATCTAACAATGGTTTTTGTTTTAAATGCTTCAATAAAATCAATAGTTAAATTTCTAGTTTTTTCTTTTATTTATTTATTTATTTATTTATTTTATTTATTATTATTTTTTTTTATTCCATTTTTATTTAGTAATTTTTAGTATAAATCAGGGTTGGGTTTTTCATCAATAATATTGTGAGGCTTCTAGGTAGGTTATTTGTCGCTAGATGGCAGCATAGGTAAAAATTGTGAGAGTATAATTGGTAGAGATTGACTAATTTGCTAGTGACAAGAAACAATTCAAGAAAGGAGTGCTTTCAAAAATGTATCTAACAATGGATATGTTTTAAATGCTTCAATAAATTCAATATTTTATTTTCGATTTTTTTTTTTTTTTAATTTTTTTTAAGTAATATATTAGTATAAGTCAGGGTTGGGTTTTTCATCAATAACATTATGAGGCTTCTAGGTAGGTTATTTGTTAATAGATGGCAGCAGAGGGTATAATTGGTAGAGATTGACTAATTTACTAGTGACAAGATATCTCGTCCATCAATATCTGGCCAGTTTTGCAAATTAAAAGAGGTATCACTTTTAAAAAACTCCATATTGCTCCAAGGGGTATTACATTCCAAATAGGAAAAACAAATTGTGATTTGCCCAGAATTGGTGACTTTTTCGAACAGGCATCAGAGGCTAGTCACTAAAGGGTGATTTAGGCGAGAAGATAAACCACCTGGAGGATAAAAATAATTTTTTAACGAACAATAGCCCTCAGATATAATTTTGAATCATTCCATAGCGCCGGTGAAATTTTCAAATAATTTGCAAAGTGCTGTGAAAGGTTGTTTTGTGGAAATTAAAACAGCATATAATTTTTTGTTCTTATAGTTTAAAATATATCCTTACCAAGTTTACTTCAAGAACTCTACGAGGATCAGTTTCCAGCAATATTCCTGCATTGTTTATAAGGATGTCCACTTTACCAAACTCTTTCAAAGTACAGCCAAAAACACCTAATTTATAAAAAAGTCGGTTTTCAAAGCTATGGTTTTAGATCTTCAAATTATCAATTGTTATTTTATTCAGTCATAAAATATAACTTAAAATTTGAACAATAGCAGAAGCTAAATTTAAATGCACCTCATTCGCTTACTTTCAATATGGTCTTCCTTGGCGACGTCACAAAAACAGAAAATGACATTTTCAGAGCCATACGTTTCTTGAAGCTCTTCTACAAAACATCTGCCCTTGACTGCTTGAATATCAGCCACGCATATCTAGGAAAAATCATGATCTCACTCTTTATTATGATTATAATGACAGATACTTCTAGAACGGCAGACAAAAGCATGCAATTATTTCCTGAGCTCATACCCTTAGCACTTCTTTGAAGTTAATGATATGTCATGTGAATCGTTACGAATGTCTTGATAAATCCAATTTAAGTATTTATACTTGTCGACAAAAGATGGCAGTCCCAATATCGTTTTCTTTGTACAATGCACCAATATTATTTCTTCAATCCAATTAACCCTCGTGTCAGCCAAAATGAGAATATAGATCGACAAACCTGAAACTAACGAATCCACAATCATGAGGTCATTTGAATAATAAATAAGTTGATACAGAGACGAATGAGACCACCTAGAAATTCACGAGAAAGCTGATGCTTCTAGAACTGTGATTCCCAATCTTTCAAAGGCCAGGGTGGACCTATGGGAAAAGTAACAGGTTAGCAACCGGAGCGTTTCGAGTTTGAATCCAACCGTAGACCCTCGAGTGCAAATGGGGCTGGTGCACTTTAGATCTGTCGTGATCTCTAATGTCCTCAAGTTGGCGTGGTGTAAAATTTAGAAAGTGGGGTGCCAGCTCAGGTGTGACCTCGTTATCTGACCGTGGTTCGAATTTACCTGGTTTAATCATCGATCCTTACATTCGGGTTTGATCAAGACCCACTCTCCCATAGCCTGTCGTGTTGCTCCAGTACGACTTAAAAAATACCTACCTACCCAATCTTTTCAGTCAATGTTCACTTGAAAATTATACATTTTCGTAGACCCCCTTGATACAATAAAATCAAACGCAGCATGGGTAGACCTTGTCCCTAATGATGTTTTTTCATGCGTCATGTCGTTTCGGTACAGTTGGTAGGTAGTTGGATTTACGTCTCACTGGCAATGCAAGAGGCTGTGGCAGGGCTCGAAATAAGATTTTGAAGCTGGCAGCAAATATTGCTGTGAATTTTTATAAGCTGGCAGCAAAAACTATTCAGCTCATTTCAAAACCTAAAATTTCCATAATAACGGTAAATTACAGTTGCACATTTTTCGTTAAATTTTAAAACAATTGAATGATTATTGCACAATGAGAAGAAAAAATTCCTCACTTTTAAGCTTACTGCAATTTCATATGGAACCCTAAAATACATCTGGGATAAAAAGAAACACTCAAATAATGTACAGTAGACACACGTTTATTTCCTTATTATCAAGTTTACGAAGGCATCGGTCAATAATTAGGTTAGAGAAAATTGCAGTTGTTTCATAACTACATAGCTAAAAGCAAGGTCTGCGATCACATACACGAAACCATTTCTGAACTGTTCGATCAGCCTTAAAATTTGAAAGCGAAGGACCATCCGCACTTATCCTCATTAAAGCACGTAGTTTTTTATCTTTTAAAATTTCTTTAATAGCTGGAATTTGAAAGAAAAATAATAAAACATTCGGTTTCAAATACTGGTAGCAAAACTTGCCGTTAGAACCGTTGATCGTCGTGGCGATTTAAGCTAACCACACGGCATTTGCCGTGGTTGCCGCGACTTATTTCGAGCCCTGGGCTGTTGGTGACGGTCAGGGATCAACCCCGAAGGGAAATTTCCGAGGACAACATCTCGTAAATGTGTACTGTTGTTAAGTCTATACCTGAGCTGGCTCTGCTTTTAAAAATTCCACAACAAGCTATCGTGAGCACATTTGAGGTCACGATGGATTTAACGTGCTCCACATGTATTATGTCCAAAGCTACATTCCAGCCTCCACAATGCGCTAGAAAACCAGCCTAACTATCGATAGCGTCCTTCAAGACGTCAGCAGCGTCTGACGAAGCAAATAGAAGCCCGCGCAAAACGAGCACTCGCTCTCTCAAAGTTAAATACCTAGGTGTTATCCTAGAGGAAAAAAACTCACTTATAAGCAACACATTACACATGTTAAACTCAGATTCCGATAAGTAAGACATAAACTCTACCACCTAATTGCTTGGGGAACTCTCATATGACTCTAGAAAACAAGATACTCGTTTACCTAAGCTATCTCAGACCAGTAATCACTTCCGCAAGCCAAATCTGGGGATCTACTAAAAGCACAAATATGAATTCTCTCAAAGCTCCGCAATCTACTACCCTTTGCTCTATCACCAAAGCCAGATGGTTTCAGAAAAACGCCGAAATTAGAAAAAATATCAAAATCTTTTCACTGAAATCCCACATAGCAAAACTCTCTAAAAATTCTTCCAAAATCTCGAATTCATCAATAACCCGTCCATCCAACAAATTCCAAAATATAACGCGAAAATTCCAAACAATAGATGGTGACCTAGGTACTACGAACAGAAAAATTAATACAGGCTTCTCTGCATAACCCTCAAATTGATCTCAGCATTAGAAGCTCTCAGAAATTTAATCCAATACATTATCATACAAAAAAAATTAAGCATCCTTGGTCGCGGTCAGTACTTGGGAGGGTGACCGACCAACCTGCAGTGATAAAATAACCTCTCTCATATTTCATTTTATATAAATTTTTTACTCACTCTTCATTTAATTGTTATTACTTTTAAACAAATTCTGGGCAAGTTATTTTTTTCTGTTTTTCCACTATAATATTCGCGACCATGCACTCCGTGCTTCGCACTTCGACAAGCAAGGCACTCACTTCTCTATTGACATTTCCCCTTTGACCAGATATGTGTTAGGTCGCGTGGCCTCCGTGCCACTCCAACTATGGAACCAATTCCAATTGATAAGTATTAATCTTTTTCTTATTCACTCTGCAGAGTATAGATGGTGTATTTATTGGACGAAATGTACCAACACCACTTCCAAAATTCCACGTGACTCGTATCATTCTCCACCGTTAATTTCAACCCAAATTTCCCTTTAGCGTCACTTGCCATTTTCCCCTTTTTTTAAGTTCTAGTTCTAATTTGCTAATTATTAATTTGTGTTTCCCTTTTTTCAAAGTAACGAATAGAGGTGTCGTTTTTTTTTTACTGTGTCAATAAACTTTCGTTGTAATTGTTAAAACCATTTTATTTGACTTATCTTTCAATTCTTCGTTGTTAAGATATCGATATCTCTTGACCTGTAATTCATGTACAGGGTTCAGTGAGTTTTTTCTCATAAATTTAAAATACGCTATACGATCAAAATTGGTTGAGTTGTGGTCCTTAGTTTTTGAACCTTTCTCTTTTCATTAAATTTAATTGTGCTATTAAAAAGGACACAACACATGCACGGTCTTTGGTTGTGATAAGTAGCCGAAATGAGGTCACACTGGAGAGACACATTATTGGCGACGGTCCAGGATCAATCCCGGAGGGAAAGATGCAAGGACACCTCGTCATTTTTGTCAGATGACCAATTTTCTACCAATTCTCAAAGATGGTATATTTTGACACTTGTGGGTTTCATACTATCTAGACTGCTCTTAACTTCAAATACAAACGCTTGAATAAATTCACTTTCAGGACAAAAGAAAATCCAAACACCACGACGCCATTGTTTGATTGGAATGACACTTAGCATATGTAACAAACATAAAGAAATGATAATATTAAATCTAGAGGTTGTTTTGTAATTGAAGAATTACGCCAGAAAAATTGTCGTAAATTTGAAAGTTGCAAAGCCGTCTCTGACGGAGGGGAAATACATGTCGAAGTCATTCATGGAGTCAAACAAAAAAAAAAGTTTTATCCGGTTGGAAGAGTAACGAATCGGTAATCAAAGGGTTGCGAGTTTGAAACTAGGTCCAACCAAAGACCGTCGTATACGCGGGGGCTTGTGCACGTTAAATTTTCCGTGTCCTCAAATGTTTTCACGTTGGCGTGGTGTGGGAGTTTGGGGAGTGGGGAGCCAACTCAGGTGAGGATCTCGTCTTCCGACATTGATTCATAATAACGATGGGTTGTCCTCGCATCTTTCCCTTCGAGATGAATCCTTGGTCATCGCCAATAGTCCATTCCGTTGCACCTATGCGATGTTTATTAACTAATTTTTTTCGAAAATTATTTTTATGATTTTTTAATTGGCAATATTTTTGACCAGTCGTCTGTAGTGTACACATAAATGTAAAAGTTACAATTCATCCAAGTTTAAAATCCAAAAAGCAATTCAATATTCATATTTAATAGCTATTATAAATAGAAATCCCATTTTTCGGAGAACAAGCATCACACCTAAAGTTCAAACATTTGCTACACTAATGGTTTCGACTATGCTGCGAGATAAGTCTTGTGACACACGGGATGTTGAGAAACCTGACATTTCTGGCATCTATAGACTGACCTTCCACCACAATTTTTACATCGTCCAAACTGTTGGTCTGACTTGTAAAGCCAATTATATCCTGTCTATCCTATCTTTGTTGGTCGGAATGCATTCCTCTGCAGTACTAATTTTTATTAAATAAATTAAATAATAATAAATTAAAAATCTTCCTGGACCGATTAGAGTGTTCCAAATCTTCCCAATACTTCTTACAATATATTTTTTGAGATGGGTAAAGTAGTGATTGTGTCAAAATGTGTGGTGTACCATCTATAAGGAAACGCTGCAGACTCTGTAGTGGGAATTTTTCACTTTCGTTACACAAATCCATGGCAGTTGGTTGGTACGTGGGAGTAAAAGTCTAGATTTTTGTTCCAGCTTCGTTGCTTTTTCTTAGGTTTTTAGGTCTTCTACATTCAGATTTTATTCGCTTTGGCCTCTTTCGGGAAACAGAGGTGCTTGGTAACGATGTGTCATCTGCATCGCTCCCTTCATGATCGATCTAATTGACGACTTGTGGTGTAGAGTATTTTCCGCGGCAACTGATCAAGATCTCTTTGCACCTCGTCATCACTTCTGTCTGAATCTTTGTCAGTCTCTGCATCAACATCTTCTCTCTCTCTCTCAATAGGGGGATGGATAACCACCTTAGTTTGTTTGGTAATTTTATGGCCTCTATCAGACTCAGAATCACTATCGAGAGCAATGAACACATCTAAAGCTTCATTTAGCGTGAGACTGAAAAGAAGGGGGAGGAGAAACTAATTATTTTGTTTTAAAATAATTAAATGTTCACCTAAAATATTTTATTTTGAGATTGTAATTAAATTTAAACCTTGTTTAAGCTTTAAAATTAAAATAAATAATCAAATCGGTATTGGAACCTTTAAAGTAATAACTTTAACTACCGATTGTACTAAACTTCACACATCCGACGATTGGCAAGATTACTTGACAATCAACAATACGTCTACCTAACGTCTATAAAATAAGTTTCTTTGGATTGTTTTAGTGTAGTAATATAAACAATGGATTCACGTCATTACAATAAAGCACAAAAAATAGATCAAAAATAGTAATAAAAGTAATTTTTTGCCTATTTAGCGAAGAAAGAGGAGACATTATTCGCAGGCACAAGAAATCCTAGCTTTGAGCCACGTTTTCACCAACAAAGCTAACTGGGAAATACACAAACAGTGCAGCATTTTGATTGGCTGATTCTTAGAAAGAAAAAAAAACACTGTCTGGAACCACTCCCGCCATATATTGGCAAAGAAAAAAAATTTAAATGTCGGAAGGCAAATTTTCTTACCAGCCGGCGTTAATGGGTTAATTTTATCAAAATTTTGGCCGATTTTTTTTAAATCATAAGTAATGATGTTCTGCCGCTAAACCGCTCCTTACCACACCTTTTTTTTCTTCTCTAGCTACGGAACAACCTCCCTGCAAGGCCCAAATTACCCTCAAGCACTTTATAAATAACACATCTTTTATGTCAGTGACAAAATATTTAACTTCAAAAGTTATCGACAGAATTGCAAATTCTGAAATTACGTCTCGGTTTTAAATGAAATAGAAGTTAATTAATTTTGATGTGTTTTATTATAAATATGTGTAATACATATTTAGCCGATAATTGTGTTTTACGTCTGTTTTTGATTTGACTGCAGTTTTCGAAATTCGGACAAAATGCCTACAAAACAATTGCAATTGCTTGGAGAACACTGAATATAATGCTACACCTGGACATACATGTACAAAAAGGAAACTAAGAGGAAAAGAAACATTTGTGCAAATAAAACATTGAGTTCTCAAAATACTGAGCTTTCATCCACGAGCCCATATATAACCGAATACATGGGTCCATCAATTAGGTACTGGGTTCGGAATGCAGACATGTGAACTCTGGGTGACCTTATTAAACCTGAGCTTCCACCCCCTTGTGTATTCTTTAAGGTCTTTGAAGGGTAAAAAATTTCATTATTGAAATCGTTAGAAGTCACGTGTAAGGAAAACAGAAATCTCTGAAGATAGTCTAAAACATCTTTGATCGTCAACCCTTTTAAGAGATTTATTATTTTATAGTTAGTGTTTATTGTAAGTATAATATGTAGTATATATTATTATATTGGCTTAACGTCAAAGGGATATGTTCTTATTTTTGACATCTTTTTAACAATACATATTTGATAGGAGCGATAAATCTCTCTATATTAAAAAAAAAGTTACCGCTGCCGCCGCAGAATTGAAAACTCGCTTTTTTGCTCGATTCTTAGACGGTTCCCGAGAAATTACGGATCAGAAACTTTCAAAAATGGCATGTTTTGTTCAAAATTGTACAGGGAACAAGACGAATAAGATTTTTTCCGATGCGGCTATTAGTTTAAGGTTTATTAAGTGTCAAAGTTGAAAGAGTGAAATTTCATTTTCACTAAAACGAGTGAGCAAAGGACGTACAAATTTTCAGTCTTCAGCCGTGATTTTTTTAGGGAACCTCTAATGTGAATTTTTTGCAGGACGCCGAGTTTTTTTAGAAATTTCAATTTGGTTCCTGGTGATAATTTTTTCAAATTCTTGAAAAATCGGGACATTTTCGTTACTTTTTTTTTAAACTGTCATATCTATATCTTATCGCAATAAGTTTTTAAATTTGAAAACATCGCAAACAAGCCTTAGAATGTACTCTTTTTTGTAGTACAATTATTTTTGAAATTGGTTCATAAATAAATTCGAGGCAATGAAAAGTATAACTTCGCGATAGTGTACAAATTCTTCCTCACGCAGATACGCGGAGATCTAACGTCAAATGGTCTTCATGAAACTGAGGCTCACGGTAATTAAAGCTATGATGTCAATGAACGGAGGCAAGGAAAGGTACTCTAGACCAGTGCTCCCCAACCTTTTTATCGCCGCGGACCGGATCAACGTTTGATAATTCTAACGCGGCCCACTGAGGGGAGGGGGGAGGGGGGATGTTGATTGTTTATATTTTAGATTGTTTTGATTTAAATTTTTAATTTGATTGCATTTAAACATGCCTTCAAAATAAAATACAGTTCCACCAAAAAATGAATATAAAGTGATTTAACATTTTAACTCACTAGAACGCTAAATCAATGAGAACCCTGAGCTTGTTTCTTTGCGACGAGACTGTTTCATCTGGGGGTAATATGAGACAATGACACCCGAAGTGTGTTGCTTATGTCCAGTTTATACCGTTGTTTTGTTTTGGTTGCTGTCATTGCAGAAAACCCCGCTTCAGATAGGTTGTCGGAAATGGCAATAGGGATTTAAGTGCTGTGGTGGCAATCTCAGGGTATTCCGCCATGACTTTAATCCAGAACACCAGCAGAGTTGTTGTCTGGAACGTAATTTTAAGGCCGCCTTCATTTGCAATCTCCAGCTGTTGATCTTCTTCTTGCACAGGCATGCTAGATTCGCCAGATTTGTTGACAAATAGATCGCGGATTCATTCCTTACTAGTCCGTGGGTCTTTTGTGGTTGGGTCTGTTGTGCTCTTTTAAAAGCAAAGACAGGTGATCGTGCACCAACTGGGAGAATGAATGTTTAGGCTCAGTCTTATCTAAAATCCCCACTAATGTCTGAAACATGTCCAAAATGCCTCTGTTCACGCGCAGTCCCCACAACTTCAGTTTTGCTTTAAATGCAGCTACTTCGTCTGCCAACGTGAAAACAGTTGTCACAATTGTCAAAATTGGAAAATAGACACATACAGAATTCAGAAATCATAATTGAAGCTCTAGTAACAGAACAGATTTCAAGTTCTGATTTACCGCCTCCTAATTTGAGTGGACATTTCATAGATAAAAACCGCACAAACCCGAGAGAAATACACCACAGTAAATAAAATGGAAATAATTTAATGATCCTTGGGCGGCCCGGTATCATTTGATCCACGGACCGGTACCGGTCCGCGGCCCGGGGGTTGGGGACCACTGCTCTAGATGGCAGTGGCAGGGGGCGGAGGTTTCTCAGGACTCAGAGATATGAGTGTTGGTTTGGGAAGAAAAACAAACGGGACATGCTAAAGGAGGGTTGGTTAGCGAAACAAACCAAATGGGAATGCGTAGCAATCCCCAGGGGTAGTATCGGCAATCGCTATCGGTAGTATCGGCAAGCATTGATTGATAGATAAAATATAAATGGATAAAATACAATAATAAAATAAAATATAAATGGATAAAATACAATAATAAAATAAAATATAAATGAATAAAATATAAAGATTGATAAAATAAATAATAAAATCAGGGGGTCCCCCTAGTGATGCATAAAGTATAAAATTTAATTTAACTAGCAAAACAACAATGATACAATCTTTCTTACATCTATGAGAATAAAAAGAGTGTTATTATTTTTAGTACACAGTTTACAAATGTTGTCAATGTAAAGGGTATGTTTCGTAACTCTTGACAATCTTGCAATATTGGGTTCAAAATTAGTAAGTTTTAGCCTAACGGAATTAAATACAATGTCTTATACGTTGTGTTGCTCTAGTACGACGTTAATCAAAAATTACCAATTACAATGTCTTATATTTTCCCCGAATCGAAACCCAATCACAGTTTCTTGATTTTCACATCTACTTTAGACCCCTTACAGTGTTTTCCGACCTCTTGTCCGATCGAAGTACTTATAAAAAGCATTACGGCAATTTGATCGAGATATGGATATAAGGCTGAAAGACCGGACCTCCCCCTAATAGTTCTTCTGGATGATAGCATGAGCCGTCCAGACGCTCGATAATAGTATATCCACTACTCACCTTGCAACCTTGCTTCAAGAGTTCTCGGCATATCGCCGCTCCAAGCCCCCGGGCACCACCTGTTACGATTCCAACAAGCTTCGTATCCGTCATGTCCTTCTCACTAGTCTCTAGCGTCTGAGAGTGCGAGTATTTTCACTTCTTCTGGAAATCTTCTCGAAACCCAATCACAGCTTCTTGATTTTCACCTCTACTTTAGGAATCACAGTTATAGCTGTTATTGCGCTTTCAAATTAACAGTGATTTTGGTAGCAGCAATTGCTAAATTACTTGTGATTCAGTAGCAGTGATTACTTGCTCTGTTGTGGATCTTGAAAGTGATTTGGCAGAAGTGAATCAAAGAGCTACTACTTTTTCTCCTCTACTTTGGGATTCACAGTTATAGCTGGCGTTGCTTATTCAAATTGACAGTGATTTTGGAAACAGTTATTGCTAGATTATTGGTGATACAGTATCACTATAAGATCATTGGGCCGCAAATTATGGTGCTAAACCTTTTTATAAACCTGTAGAGCTCGCTGACTCAATAAATAAGTTAAATAAATAATCGACAGTTGAGAGGAAAATAATTTAAAATTTGCCATTTTGAATGATAAATTAACTATTGATATTCAGCTTTTTTCAATAATTTCATTCAGTTTTATTTTTAAAAAGTGAACACATTAGCTTCAATTGTTTTCAGTTTAGTTACAAAACATAAAGTTGAAACTTATGATTACCTATTATAAAGTATTCTGAATCATTAAATAGGTAATTATACATGTACGAAATGTAATTAACAAGTGCAGGTTCCTCTCTAAGATGTTTCCATCAATTGAATAAGACTCGAAATCAGGACCATCAGATGTTTATCTAATTTATGTAAAATACTCTGTCAAAAAATTTTTTTGATCTCCCAGAAACATTCATCGATTGCCATGACATTTGGCATTCAATATATCCTCTATTGATAACTTTTAATATTCTCGATAACAGATGCTAAGTGTTATTTCGCAATAACATCTATTATTTAAACTTGCTCTCGAAATAACAGCCCCTGTAGTGAATTTACCCTCTTTCCCTAGCTTGCTCCCAACACGTGGTATTTCTTTTCTAGTGAGATCATGTAAGGGCTCTTCAAGGCTGCCATACATCTTCCATTTTGCTGCCTCATGGACTCCATGTTCAAGCTAATTTCTCTTATTGCAAAAAACAAGACATCCCTTTCGTGACTCGAGGAAAATATTTTATGGGTGGTTATCTTTGAAAGAGGAAGTTTAGTGCTGTAAGGGACACCAAGTTTGGCTTTTTTGTCTCCCTTCTCAAAGTCAATTTTTTCGCTACTCCCCTCTGAAAACTTAACTAGTAATAAATTCATGTTTTTAATCCTCACCGCTAATACTGTTTTCTTCTGTCAATTTCAAATCTGCAGAATTTGATTGAGGAAAATCCCCAGCCATATCGTTTTAAATTTTTACACGACACAAAATTTTTTTAAATTCCATGTAGTATTTTATCTTTCATATTATTTTCACTGGATCAAAAACAAAAAAAAACGTGTACTATTGCTCACTATTCTTATGTTAATGACGACGATAATCTGATACTTTCCTGTTTAATAGTCTCGTTTCAATAAAAAAAAATTTATTTTCACATTTAACGTATATGGTGTGTTGTATTTTTTAAATCTACCATTTATAGTTGGCTTGTAAATTAAGCTTAAGTTATTTTACCATTTGGTTATGCTCTATCTTGTGTTTGGCGTAGATTGTCCGCTTTAGGAACTTCCACCATAAAATTCAATCAATCAATCAATCAACCAACCTGACACTTTACTGGTCAAGGTAACACAAAGTCATTATTTAAAGCAAAAAGACCTTCTCTGATCTGTGAGCTCCATCTTGCCTATTATAAAAGGAAGTGTTTGTTTGCCGGTGTGGACTGTCCTGACGAATCTATGGCACTTACTATGAGACTTGGCACACAGGTAGTCCGAATTTTTAGCAATTTTTCTATCGCGCCCGAATTTTAAAATTTAATTTGGAACATTATTAAATGAATTTTTAATTTTTTTTCACCATCCTTTCTTTTGTTCCGGAGAGAGAAAAGGCAGCACAATTTAAAACCGGACTTACTAAATCACTCTGCCGTGGTCATACCTCTCCTCTTGTCCTCGAGCGACACAATGTCATTGCAAAAAGAGTACTAAACATGTGCTCATTCAAATGGAATTGTGTCGTTTGACAAAGCTCTGTCCACCATTCTTGATATCAAAGATCTTATTCCAGCACAGGCGAGGTGACTGTGACCGGATCTGATTGTTAAAAAGGCGAATGAGGTCTTCACAGTTTACGTGGTCTTTCCTTTTGAGAACGGAACTAATGCATTCGCGGACGCCAGAGCGAGAAAACTAGAAAATATGAAGTCGCGATCCGCATACGCCTCCGTTTTTAAGATCTGTACAGTGGTTCCGTTCACTGTCGGCAGCTTGGGGGCTTGGTACCCGGCTAATGACGTGTTTGTGAGGGCTTCATGTTCCAGGATTTACACCTCTACATTACGCAAATTATGCGTAAGTGATGTGCTACGGATCAGCTCGGAGATCTACTTCACCCATATGTTTGGTCTGGGACCCTCCACCAACCGTATCCCAACTCAGATAGAGCCGGATGAACCATTGGAACCCACTCCACCTGCTGAGGTTGGCCTCGATGACCCTCGAACAGAGGAGGATTATTTTTACTAATACATATGATACATATGATATACATTTACATTTACTAATAATACAATATATTTACTAATACATATGATTTGCACAACGTGTTCCTGATTTTCGTACCTGTCAAGTGCTCCTAAAACTGAACTTTTAAGACTATAATGCCTATCTGACGAATCTACCAGTGAAACATCAGGATCTTCGTGTTGAACTCTATTTTAACATGTATTATTGAAATCAGTCGTGACTACCAGTCAAAATAGATGTTTTTTTTAAATATATACTACAGTTTTAATTTTTGTCCTGTAATTTGAAACTGCAAAGCAAAAACAAAATGAGAGTCTGGCATAAATTCAGAATCACTTATTAAACAAAAGGAGAAAAACACATAAAGGGTAACGAGGACTGCCCAATAGAAAATGTCTCTCCTGTGTATCGGTTAGTGTAAACTGCTAAAAATACTGAAAATTTTGATATCCTCCACTATTTGATGATGTTGACATCTCACTATATCGAGTGATTCTGTAAACATCTATCTAAATATTTAAGAATAAATACTTTTGGACTTTTTTTTTTGCTCTATCAACGGAGCTGGCGAACGTTAGCGAGCAGTGGTCACACCTGACCCCCAAAAGCAACTGTCACGGGCAACACATTGTCGACCACGCAGTGACAAGTCTTGCATAAAACAAAGGGTTTTCCATTTGAAATCCATTCTTGTACTTGTGTAGCGGCCGGTTACTTAACAACTGCTTGCATCCTGCTATATTTTACTCTTTTCCAACTTACTAATGCCCAAGTTCCTTTTGTCACTGATTTAAATTTAATAATAAATGTCGTTGGCATTTCACAGTCTACTCAACACAATCTGCGTAGATTGTATTTTTCACTTGTGCTCTTCATTAGAAACTCAGAGAGGCGGTCGTGACTCAGTGAGTTCACCATTAGCAATCTGAGAGTTGCAGACGGCGTAGGCTCAATTTATGTCAACTTCGATTGCTCCCTGGCCGTATTTCTCTCTTCTGAGTCAGTAAAACTCTCTTTGGGTGTGTATCTCCATTACTTGATGTTGTCTGTGTTGTATTTGGCACACAGTATGGTCAAATACGGCCCTTGCTACATAAAACCCAACCCACTTACAAACTGAGAATAATTCCAAAATATTTCAAACAGCTCTTCATTGCAAAAGCAAACCTAAACTAAAGTAAAAGTCACAATGGTTAGGTTTTAAAGGTGTCCAATTCTATTAGACGAAAATAGATCCAACATTTCTTGGAAGACACATAAATGGTTACATCCACTGATTTCCAAAAATACAAATATCGGCTCTTGTAATCTTTTCCCGATTTGAGATGTTTTCCTTTCATAACTTCATGTCTATAGACCTCAAAGTTCATTTGTGAAAGTCTACACATTACAGTACTTTCAGATGAAAAAATCCAATTCTTTTTCGAACAAAGAATTAATTTATTTTGTGTTGGAAAATCAGTTTTAAAAAAAATCTTCGGGCATAGTTAAGGTAATGAAGTATGCATTGGTTTTCCATCACATTGTTTTTTATTCGGAAGTGCTAATTATCGATGTTTTGATGATGATGAGATCAAGATCTGGTCAGTTTTCTTCTAATGACGAGATAACTCTTCCATCAAGATCAGCTAATGCTTTTGCTAATAACGAGATAACTCGTCAAATAAAACCACCAGGAAGGTTAATAGCCTCAAAGATGATTCAGAAATGTCCAATTTCCGACAACTCTTTTGACTAAAAGAATTTTCGGTACTAACGATTTCAAGCTTTACATCACAAAAAACGTTAATTAAATTTAAATATACCTATTCCTCATATCACATTAACTGTCGATCTCGAACAACGTATTTGGCATATGTTCATACTTATTCAAGTTCCGTGTAACTGTATGCGTCACAAAAATGTATCATTTTAAAGATTATTAATAGCATACTTACATAAATCAGTGCAATAAGAGTAGAACAAAAAGTACATATAAATTCATTTTTCAAAAACTTAAAATTCAATAGAGAATTGGTGTGTAAAATAAAGTCTATCGTATAGATATGTTTGCAAATATCGATGCATAAAATACATTATGAATAGATCTTAAATCCTACTAACAAGTAATTTATGTGTGATCTATTTTATTCTCATCCATGGTTACCCTCATGAAGAGTGTATCACACATATAATCGCCAAGATGAATGCTGTTCCATCATCTATATGATAAAAGAGGGTGTCATTAAATAATACTATACATTGAGAGCTACTTTATCGCTCAGATGCCAGGTTTTCCTTAAATCATGACATAATCAATAATTTACTAGTTTATTCATCAGTATAATTACAAAACATCGAATAAAGAATAAATCTTACAGCCTTACGAATCTCAGAAATGTTCCTCTTATGTTCCAAAAGCGATGTGACAATTTGTGATCTCACATCATGTTCGTGAAAATAGAATCAAATACTTTGATCTACTTTAAAACTGAACACAAATAGACCAAATATCATCGCATATCATCTTAAAATGTGTGTCGAGCATCTATTTGACTCATTTATTACAAAATTGTAATATCTTTGAATTCTTCTTGATATCCTATGTATTGAAAGCCTTGCTTCTTAGTGACCAATAACGCAGATCCATTGATTCTGTCTTCCAATATTTTCAGTACTCCTTTGGCAACGTCTTCGGCACTGAAAACACAGTCAACACTGTATAAGTAACTGTATAATATCAATTTCTATTTAAAAAGTTATTTGATTATCCTAACTTTAAATTGTATTCAGTCTTGTGTTTGACGCAGCTTGTCTGTCTTTTGAACCTAACGCCATAAAACCCAAACATTCAAACCGAACTTTAAATTGACGTATGAAACATATTATATTCCGAAACAAGTACAAACAAGGGGTAGTTGTAAACAAGCTATACAAGCGCCCACTTGGGATTCCGAGAAACTAAAAAGTTGTGAAATATGACAGCTGGTAACCCTGAGGATGCAATATGATGATCCCGTATTTCTTTGAATCACAGCTGATAGCAATATGATTAGTTGAAAAATTTATGTTTGAAAAGTTTGGGTTTTAAAGTTTTTGTGTGCTGCATTTTTTCTGCTGCCCTCCATAATATATTGAAAGACATGTTGATCCAATTCTTTATTACAGTCAGTTATGTTTCTATTGAACAGAAAATCACTGACTTTTCCTTCTGGGAACTTTAATACACCTACAGTTGAATGTTTACAATTACCCTATATTTTTCAACTGACGGGGTAATTGTAAACATGACTTTGCCAATAGTTTTGTTCAATTTAGATGGAAAACCAATATGTTTTCCAGTGTAATTTTGTATTTAATCGTATTTAGTACGTTTGAATTGCGTTTTATTGCATTTTTCGTGTTCTTGGGGAGCAGGAAGACTGATTTACTAAAACTTCACACATATGGTGAAGTTCTTACAACTGACCAAGTACTGTCACGCTTGAAGGAGGCAGAAGAGAAAAAGAACAAAAGGAAGCCTAGTGAGAAGATAGTGAAAGAGCCAGAAGTAAGCAAGAAACCAAGAATGAAGCAAATGGAAAGGACAGCTAGGATGAGGAACTATTGAAAGAATTGATTAACATTTACGGTGAAGAGTTTGAAGTTCTCCAAACATTCAAGCAAAATATAGAAGACTGGCTTGCATGGGAAGTTAAATACTATTTTGGAGCCATTCATGAAAGACATTGAAACGACTACGTTTGTACCTGTAGATGTTGAGGGGGGGGGGGAAGAAAACTCATTTTTCGTATGTATGAAGGGTGGATGTTGTTTCAGAAGAGGAGTTTGAGATCACCGGACTCAAATGCATCGATAATGCATATACTAAATTCGCTGTGGTTCAAAAAGACTAATTCTGTGTCACCAAAGATCATTTCAAAGCAATTTTACCTACTCCAACCTGTAGCAAAAAAGACCGTAAAGAAATTTTCCAATTTGAGGGCACTGTTAATGTGTAAGAAACGTAATGTGCGTTTGTTTTTTATACCTAAAATAGTATTTTTCAATTTTTAGTTTATTTTTTATTTTTTATTTTGAAATTTGTAATTTTCTGTTCTTAACACCAAATACATTCTTTGTTCAGTAAATGTTTGAATCATTTATTCTTATGTATTCCTGGAAGTTCACCTCATGATCAGTGCAACTTTCAAGTGTCACTCTATTTTTTCAAAGAAGTGGGAGTATTTGGTAAATGTAAAGATCAAAACGGGGTTATTGCAAGCATGGTATTTGAAGGGTAAAAATACCATTGGAGTTCCTTCTACTGCCATGACTACTGCTCATGCTGTCACTTGTTCAATATTCAATATCACGAGGAAAATCATTGTTTACAATTACCCCTACTTTCAGGGGTAATTGTAAATACCCGGGGTAATTGTAAACAGCCGAGTACGGTGTTAAATTTCTTTTGTGGAATCTTCGTACTAGTTAAATATCAAAGCAGAATAGTGACAAAATATTTTAGTAGGGTGAACAATGTCTAATTACTTTATCAAGAGTTTGAAAATAGGGATTGAAAGTGAACATACAAATTTTGTTTACAATTACCCCGTCTTACCTTATAATGATTTTTCATTGTACAAAATAGCATTCAAATTATTTTACGATAATAAAGTATAAGTGAATAAATCATCACTCTAAACAGAAAGACCTAGTTATTATGCTGAAATTAAGTGTTGAGGTGTTAATAAATTTAGAAAGCCATTTCAACAAGACATTGCTTACAAAAGCGTTTATTTATTTGAAATACTACACTCTAAGACAAAAAAGTTAAACCTAGAAGGAACTGTCACAATGCAATAAAATTTACAAGGTTGGTAAAATGCTTATAAATAAGTAAATGATTAAAATTTGAAAAAAATTTCAATTAAATATTTATATTTTCGCAAGAGACTCACACCGATAGGATCTCATCGCAATTCGAATTTGGCCGCAATTGACAATGAGCGTTAACCGTGATGGCTGTCATCCAATAGGCTACGAATTCCCGCAAATTAACACCACGGGCATCGTGGTTATGTTATCCAATAAACTACGAATTCCCATTTGGTTTGTAAAGCCAAATGGGAATTCGTAGCAATCACCGGAGGTTAGAGAGCAGTGGTCACACCTGACCCAACGAAAAGAACTGTCACGGACAACGCATTGGCTAGTAATAAATATTTCAACAGCTCACAGAAACTTAGGCCTCTAGTACAGATTTCACGGACCCAAGGTACTCTAGAGATCTTTTCTTTTTCGCATGTGGTAAACACACTGGAGTCGTGCTCCAAGTATACCCAAACAATATTTTTCCGCATTCGTCCCACTACTATGTTCTCATATCCCTCTTTGCTCACAAATTTTTTTTACTTGACGTTATTTAGTGTTGGGCGCAGCTTTAAAAAATATGGTCTTTTGCGCCATAAACCCCGCCAACTCAGAAACGTAGAAGATAAAGAAATATAAACAACTACTGGTTTATGGTCAAGCTGTGGTATTAAGAAGTGAGCATTATACTAAATTAAATTTTGTAGATCGTTAATGGTTTCCCCAAAACAAGTGAAATTTTATTTTGTACCTCATTATATCCGGGTGCTGGGTGAAATCCAATCCAGAAACAAGTGAGTTTGTTTTAGTAGACTGCAAAAGGTCCGTGTCGGTGAAATGAGGACATAGAGCTGCAAATATGATCCCGTTCTTTTCCAAGTGGTAGGGGAGCTGAAAATAAGAGTTCGAATTAAAATCACCATCACAAGCACATGAAAAGCAAGGTAATTCTGGGATGATTTTAACAATATAGAAAGTTCGAAGAGAAAGTTTAAGTTTTTTAAAGCAAATGGTGATTTTTTTAGATGAATTTCATAGAATTCGAAACGGTTATTTACCCCATAACTTCTGGTTAATCCTACGACGCCGTGTTTGGTGGCTGCATAGACTGGTAAAAAGGACACTGGCACTAAACCTGTAAAAACAATGCATCCATTTCTAGGTCAAAATCCATAACGCATTTTGTGCTGTTCAATACAAAATAGAAGTGAAACAAGTAACACGATTTTGAAAGTCAGTAAACCGATTAAATACTATTTCAATTCAATAAACTCATAAAAAAAGAAGGTAGCTATTACTATAAGACTTAAATTGTACCAAAATGTAGCGAATAATCATGTTTGACACTTGAATACCACACAAATAGGATAGCAGTTTGAATTCCTAACGTAAGATGAGGTGACCAGCGCCAGAACGGACCATTTCACAATTTTTATTTTACTAGGTGAAGGCTGTTTCTACCTCCCGTTTTGTTAAAACCATTCACACCAGAACGGACCAAATGTGGTTTATCGAATATAAACCACATTTGGTCAACGCCTCAGATAATGGTTATAACTTGTATCTTTATATATGAGGCTATCAGAGCACAAGTTTTCTAACCCACAAAAATCCGAAATTTTTACTATCACCTTATATTAGGACCTTTTCTTTTTAATATGCAAGTTCAAGTGTTCTAAAATTACAAAACAACTTAGTGATGATCACTGAGAAACAAATTTTCAGAATCTCAGATCATCTTGTGAATAAATAAGAATATATAAAAACGGCAGCAAGAAAATCGCATTTATTTCCATTGGGTATACTGGTGGATTAGGTCCTCTTGCTTTGATAGCCTCATATACAATATTGCCTTGGAACAAAGAGTAAACAAATCAATATACGTAAGATTATAGTCAGCAAGTGATCAATGAAACTGGTCAATACAGAGCAACCTTGATTATTCAGGGAATGTTGCCCGAGACACCTTGGGTAACCAGAAACTCGGATAGTACGGACGTAGTAACAGAAAACAGCTTGTACGAAATAACAGAAAACATTTAGTGTACTTCATGTTGTTACCAGACTCGGCAGACCCGCCACAGCATAGGGTCGGTTTCCCTACCAATTCGAAACGAATACCCTCAGACTTCGCAGGAATCCAACACACAGCAAACACAAATCATATGTTACACCAAGTCCCCCTTAGCAACACGCTACCAAATCTACACAGACGGGTCTGAAATCCAGGATGGAACCTCATCTACACATCAAGGAACCAGCAACACAGCACTACGACGCCTGGTTTAAACGCCTGGCTTTTCACCCCTTGCTACAACGAAAAATCGTACAAATCGTGCGATCTACAGGGAGTTCATACTCAAGCAAGTGGTTTAAATTTAATCGAATTTGATGTTCAAAATATTCCTAACCTCTTTTCACAAGAAAAGGAGGACACTTTAATTACCTCTTTTAAGGGGGCCGGTGCAGTTCTATCTCCGTAATGTTATAAAGTGGTCAAATTTTAGGGAATATTTTCTCAAATTATTTTATGTGTATTAATTCGATTTTTTTATATATGATGACACTTTTAAAAACTTTAACACAGAGATTTTTAAAAAATTTGAAATTTTGGTATTTTTTTTTCGATTATTTTTTCGAGGCCAATTTTTATCCTTTTTAACAATTAAAATGAATTTTTCTGTGCGGATAGAAAAAAATACCTGCGTTGAAATATGTTACATGGTATGTTACACTTGTAAACCAATTTTTCTTTCAATTCCAATGTAACTTTCAAACTTTGAACCTTACTTACATTACTCTGTGCTTTCAAAAAATTACTTAAAATGCTTCTACTCAAAGTATCTCCATAAATAGCATATATATCATTTAAGGCAGAATTGTATAACAATATTTAAAAGAAAATTTTAAATTATCGAAATTTTGAAAGATTTTTGTACACTGGTCCCTTAAACCTCATAGAAAAACATTTTAGAGCAGCGCCTGCGTGTGCATTTCATAGCTCAAAATTTCTGCTTTGCATCGCACAATTAGTTTTCTTCTTTTCTTTCATCTAGTCATCTTTCACGTTGTGGGAAAAAATATTTTACCGTAAACCTTAAGTAGGTCGGTATCCCATGATGGAGTTGAGTTGAGTAAACAGGGGGAGATCGCGCTGCCTGGATACCCAAACGATCTTTTTATGTTTTCATCCCACAACTCTATTCCCCAATCCCTCCTTTTCACTTTCACGACATTTATTTGATGCTTGTTCTGTGTTTGCCACATCATGGCCAAATATAGCCCTTGTGCCATAAAAACTAAAGACAACCAACCCTATAAGAATTACGAGGTGGGCAGCATTTACTTTAAGAGGTTTTCCTTGATTATCAAAAAATTTTTTTTTTGAGAAATGTAAATGAACATCTTTGTAATGTGAAGTTGACAACATTTACTTACCAAGAATGGAGGCGGTGTTTATGACGATACCTCCTCTTCCACCGTTGCTCGTTCCCATATACTTGATCGCCGTTTGACAACCAATGATGGGGCCCATCTGTAGAAAGAAGGGATTTGTAATAAGTGGATGGCTTTTACTTTGCTCTGAAGTTCAAGACCCTTATATAGGAGACATACTGGCCCTGTTGCAGAATTATTTTCAGTGTTCTGCAACACAACTCCAATCAATTGCAATTGTTCTGTAGGCATTTCGTCCGAATTTTGAAAACTGCAGTAAAATTAAAAACAGAAGTAAAACTCAACTATCGGCTAAATATGTATTACATGTTTATAATAAATTATCAAAATTAATTAACTTACTTTATCAAAAATCAAGGCATACTTTCAGAATTTGCAATTCTATCACTTTTGAAGTTAAATATTTTGCACATTGACGTAGAAGATATGTTATAAATAAAGTGTTTGGGTAATTTGGGCGGTGTAGAGAGGTTGTTAGATCCACATATCGAAGTTAATAAGATACAGATGATTAAAGAGGCAGTTGAGACGTGATAAGACTGAATACAACTACAGCTTTTGGTCTTGACGACATGAAAATCTCAAAAATGCCTTTTCTACCACTAAAAAGCAATTGCATAGATCATCTCAGGTACATTTTCATCACTGGTACCTCAGTAAAACGCCAGGAGAGCTGCTTGCTTCCAATTTGACCCGGAAAACTTTCTCCATGCTTGCCGATCTAGTCATCTGAGAAAGATGATATTCTTTGATGGCCAGAAATCCTTTCTCACCTGTACAAAGTGCAGTTTATATTGCCGCCTCTCCCTCACACGTCCTGAATTGCATTGGAGCGGTACATGAAGACATTTTTAAGGACCCATCTGCCATTGACCCTAAACGTTTTTTTTTTTTTTTTGCACAAACTCAATGATTCAATTTCTTTTACACTGGGATTTTAAAAAAAAAGGACATTGTGCGCTATAAAACCTAAAAGAACCGGCCCTGGATCCAGAAAATGGGGAGAATTTTCGTGTAGTTAAATACACACAATCTGTTTTATAAGTTACTAGCTGAATAACCCGACGTTACTCGGGTTTCAAATATGACCGTGACAGTTCAAATATGACCGTGACAGTTCAAATATGACCGCGATATTTCCCTGTGTTAATTCAAATATGCAAACTCTGTAGAACGTGTTTCGTACCACGACAGGTAAATATGACCGCGACATTTCCCTCTGTTAACTCTAATACACAAACCTTGTAGAACGTGTTTCCTTGTCCATGTCCATTTATTGCAGGTAAACAAACTTTAGATTTCAAAATTGGGGCTTCGAGGGGCACTTTTAGGACTACCTGTGTGCAAATTTTCATGGCTACAGATTGGTCTGAAGACAGGAAACGTGACAGGAATAACGTGTTTCCTTGTCCATGTCCATTTATTGCAGGTAAACAAACTTTAGATTTCAAAATTGGGGCTTCGAGGGGCACTTTTAGGACTACCAGTGTTCAAATTTTCATGGCTACAGATTGGTCTGAAGACAGGAAACAAATACCCTACGTTTTCCGCAGCATTCTAAAGTATAAATGTACCAAATTTGGAGTGGATTTGTCAAACGGTGTAGATTTGTATAGAGAATATACACACACATCCTTTTATATATAGAGAGAGATATATAGATTTTATATATATATATATATATATATATATATATATATATATATATATATATATATATATATATATATATATATATATATATATATATATATATATATATATATATATATATATATGAGAGAGAGATAATATTCATATTTTGCTTGCTTGTATAATGGATAATGGCATAAAGGAAAATAAAATATATGATGTTAAAACCCTTCTGGTGCTTGTATCGGTGTCAATAAGAAAACTGGCCAGATCTTGATGGCCAAGCCATCTTAGCATTTGAAGAAACTGACCAGATCTTGATTTTGTCGGCATCAAAAAATCGTCAATATCTTGTTGACGAGATATCTCTTCATTAGTAAAATTGGTCAGATGTTAATGGACGAGATATCTCGTCTATACCATTTGGGGGTTAAACTTGATGAAGTGAAAGTACATATAGTAAGTAAAGGGCCCGTCATTAAACCTAGTACCACAGCGCAGCTTGGCTAAATACGAAACTGAAATCAACCAACTAACCAAATACCGAAGACCATTATTCAACGTGATACTAGAGCCCGTCGTCGAACTTGATACTTGACCCGGAATGTAGATTCAAACTGAACAAATTAATGAATTGGAAAAAGAACCTTTTGACAGCTCACATCTGATGTTATACATTACAATTTATATTATCTGTTTGTATTCACATTTTTTTTAAAATTTCCTTGAAAATTCATTAGCTATGCAACTATAAAATGACGAGTACCTTAATAAAAATAAATATTGAATATACTTTTTGAGCAAATCATAAATTTAAGCTTGCAAATCTGCGTTGCTCAAAAATTCAAATTTTATTTACTAATTGTGGTGAAAGGTTTCGTGTAGAGGAAAAATATTACCATATTTTTCATTAATAAACTTCAAAACGTAATTCTTACCAGGTTTACTTCAAGAACCACTGCAGGATCTTGCTCTAAGATAATTCCAGCATTGTTTATTAGGATGTCCACTTTTCCAAACGCTTTCAGAGTATTGTCAAAAGCACCTAATTTATAAAATAGTCAGTTTTCAAATCTGTGTTAGATCTTCCAATTTCCATTTACTTTAATCAGTTATTATAAGTTGTTGCGTATACCCTAAAAAGTTATGAGCAACATATGCAAATTTTTAAATATTCACTCTTCGCTTACTTATATAATTTTCTTCCTTTGTGACGTCACAGTTGGAGAAAATGACATTTTCAGAGCCATACGTTTCCTGAAGCTCTTCGACAAAATATCTGCCCTTGACTACTTGAATATCAGCTACACAGATCTGTGAAAAATTATATATGATCTCATTTTTTCATTACAATAATAATAACTATTTTATGATTATTTACTTCAGAATAGTTGACAACCGCATGCAATTATTTTCCCATCCCTCTTAACTTCCTCAAAAGTGTTTTGAAGGAAATAATATATCATCATGGAGAATCATCATCATCGTCATTAAAAAAATTTTAAATTGTGACAAAAAGAATAAAATATGAGATGTTAGTCCTGAGCTTCTTAAGTGCTTAATTCCTATCATCTGTTTTTAAAAATAAAATTTTAATATTTGCTAGAATATTTACTCTGATTCATAATAGATGGCAGCAGTAATGCCATTTACACGAGTGCGTTTTAATGTTAGTTTTCTTCGGTTCAATTTAAATGGTGTTTAACATTAGCGAATATTCGATCATGAAGTCACTTAGATAACAAAAAATTTTGATGGGATATCATCAATAAAAGGCAGGTCCACTGAAAAATTCCTGAAAAAATTGATGGTTCATAGAGGAGCCGGGTTTTTTTTAAAGTGGTGTAAGTCCAATTTAAAAAATGAGTTAATGGTAATTTTAGTAAGATATAGGTATCCTCTTTTTAATATTTAAAATCATACATTCAATGGAACATGATTTCTTGATAAAGTAATCAAAAGAATGAAAATAAGAATGAAGATGGAAATAATAGTTATAAAATGTTATCGCAAAAAGAAAAAAATTTTGAAAGTGAAATAAGTCTGTTTTTAATATTTATAGTTAAAATAAAAAAAAAAAATAATAAAAGAAGAACAAGAATGTTGAAACCTAAGACTATTTTTTGCATACAGTGACATTTCTACCGGACAAAACCGAAATATTAATCTCGCACTGATGTGGTTAAGGATTGTTCAATCAGCTGACAATAACATAATTGTTATTGACCACAAATTTCTATTGTTCCAATTCACAAATTCATTTCTTCCAAATGACAGAGATTTTGGAGTTGTGGAAAGCATTAAAGGAAAAGGATCACTTATATACTGATCAAAACTATTATAGTACAATAAGAATTGCCGAAAAAAATAGCTTCGTTTTGTAAAAAATGAAACAAGATTTTGTCTCAACCAAATTTTTTGAAGAGGCAATATCACACACAAAACGGAACAGAAATACGGACGGAGAAATTATAAAATGGCTGAAAATATGCTGGATGAGGTTTAAAAGGGATGAACCGCGCAATATGTTTTACAAAACTAGTATGGAAGAAAAAGTTCCATTTAAAGTAATTTTTTTATTTGGAAAACAAGTAAGACCCAAACATCTCAGCAAAATTACTATGTTGCCGCTGTATAAAACGTCAAGACCTATAACAAAAGACAAATACAGTGATATGATGAGTTTACTGCCTTACATAATACCTATTTACCATGAATACTTCACTGTGCTAACTGTAAAAGAGAAATAAGTTTAAAATATATATTTTTTATTTTTAGTGTTTTTTTATATATATATATATATTTAAATATATATATATATATGTTTAAAAAAAAAAGATTTTTTTTAAATCTTAACTTAGTTATCTTATTTACATTTTACACTTGTTTACTATATTTATATATATATATATATATATATTTAAATATATATATATATATGTTTAAAAAAAAAAAAAAAAAAAAGATTTTTTTTAAATCTTAACTTAGTTATCTTATTTACATTTTACACTTGTTTACTTATATCTTCTTTTTTAAAATAACTGAAATTAATTCTTAATAAACTTGATTTTTCGTGTATTTACATTATGTATCTTCATTTTAATTATTATTTTTTACATTAAAAAATCCATTTCAGGAAAGCCAATGTCTACAAAAATATGGACTTAAATTTCCTCTTGTTTTTATTTCTTATAATAGGTTATTATTGAAAGTGGTATAAGTCTATTTAAAGCTAAAAAATCGAATATTTTCTTTAACAATTTTAATAAATGCACTGTAAAATTTAACAGGTTTATAGTGTTAAAAACATCATCCAAATCGATTACCGTTTACCAATATTTTTAAATTCAAACGCAAACCCTTAAACATCTCGATGTATGAAAAAATGGACTTATACCACATTCAAAAATAACGGCTCAGATCGTTAGGCTATCGATAAAAAGCTAAATAGAAAATTTTCAAAATGCTATGAGTAAATGAAAAAAAAATCTTCCATGATTCGGTCATCGGTAAGCACTCAGTAAGTAGCCAATGCTCAAGGGCCAACTCAAGATATGAATCGGGAGGGGACTACATTTTTATTGTAAGTTCTTTATTTAGGGGGTGATTTTTAATTAGAATTTTTTGTTGCAAGCGAGTGTTACTCAGTGACTAGTTTTAAATTGTTGCCCCCTAGAGACTTAAGAGTCCTACCTAAAGACCATTTTTAAAGTGGCTACTCCAAGACGAATAGAAATTGTATTGAAAGGAAAAGGTGACAACTTTTTTAGCCTTTACGCTGGGCTGCACATAGACAGTTGTTACCACTAAAATTTCGTTTACACCAGCGGCGTGGTATAGATCTGTGTACGGTGGTAATATCTCCCTTTTAGTGACCGCTGGCATCGATTCACCTTCTAAAGGATTCCTCATTTTGTTCGGTACCCTACCCTGTCGACTGTGAGGTGAAACGCTTTGGGGGAAAGGCAGAAGGTCGTCCGGTGATATTTATCTCACAATAAACGATACGCCACACAATACTATGAAAGGAAAACATCAATCGTAAATGCCACTCAAGGCTCTATCGCTCCAGTTAGGTAATTAGATAAGGGGGTCGGACATGCAGGAGAAAGATGAGTTTTGTGAGACGATTGAAAAAATCTAAACGCCGTAGCGTAAAGGTTAAGGACAGTATTGAAATTTTCAATTATTTTGTTCTACCCCAATAAATAAAATTAACGGATCACGTTTGTAAAAGCTCAAAGAGCAGTGGTTAGCTATTTGTTGACTGCGAGGAGAAAATATAAAAATACCTTTATACCCGATTTTAAAGAAGCAATCAATGAATTCAGTTATCTTTAGCTGTTTATATAGTCTCTGGGAGAGACTTAAGCCCCATAACCCCCTCCGTAAGTACGTCCTTGTAATGCTAATCTTGGCTGGATTTATCCTCCAATTCCTTTTGACGAGATAGCTCGTCCATCAAGATTTGACCAATTTTGCTAATGGCTAGATAAAATGATATTGCCGATTTTTTTTCGATCAAGATCTGGACAGTCTTCTTCTAATGGCCAGTGTCCATTAATGTCTTGCATCAAAATCTCCTTTCGTATGTGCTTTGCCAATGACGAGATATCTTCTTTGAGACAACCACTAGGAGGGTTAATATAAAGAACGCACTACAGAAGACATGCATAGGTTCATAGAAAAAGCGGTTCACAATAGTGAAGTAACAAATAATTATTGAACTGTCAATCCTTTTTTTTTTTTCGTGTCTCATCACTGGAAATAAAAGCCAAGGCAAATGGCATTTTATTTTTCACGCGATAACAATAAAGGTGTTATTTCCAACAGTTATGAGACGAAAAAAGAGGGGTTGGCAGTTCAACAATTCTTTGTTACTTCACTATCGTGAACCTACGCGTAGTCTGGAGTGCGTTGTTTCGAAGACTTATCATTGGCAAAGCCCTCGGAACATTTGGATGCATGACATATCTTGTCATTAAAAGAAAACTGTCCAGATCTTGACCTAAAAAAATCGGCAATATCGTTTTACGAGATGTCTAATCAACAGGAAAATAGTTCCTGAATTCACGATCTCATTTCTGCAGCCGAAAATTATTTTAAAACTAGCCACAGCGTGGAGAGCTCGGCGTTGCCCGTGCCCGTGGTGTAAGGTATTAATCTGGTGTAAAATTTTCCGCAGATTTCAAATCCGTTGAAGATATATTCAATTTAAAAATTATTTATATAAAGAAAATCAAATTTTTAAGTAACAATCTAAACTGAAATTTTCCGCAGATTTCAAACCCGTTGAAATTGTTACTCTATCTTTAACGGTCTAGGAGATAGAAAAAAGAACTGTGACTATAGTTAAAAGATTTATCGTCTGGCTGGATAAACATTTCTCCCCGCAAAATCAAATCGGAAACGTAAAAAATAATTTTCTGAGCGTTATCCGAAGCGATGAAAAAAACTTTGCATGGTTCCAAGGTCACGTTGGTAGAAAAGTCAAGATTGGGGTCATTCTTCTTTCGTCCGGAAAAAAAGCAGGTAGAGAATAAAATTTTTAAATTAAAAAAAAAATCTTCTAGATCGAATTTTAAAATTCGCCTCGACCCAAAAATTGCAAATAATTTGGACTACCTGTGTGCCAAATCTCATTGCTGTAAGTGTCATGGAATCTTCAGGATTTTGCGGCCCCAAACAGACAAACAAACAAACACTTCCTTCTCTAATATTTAAAATGACATTTTCATTTCAACATTTCAGTTTTCTTCTGAAGCCGATTGAGGGCCGCACTAGCCCAGCTGGAAGAGGGTTGCGATTTCGAAACTTGGTCCAATCAAAGACCTTCGTAAAGGGGGCTGGTGCAAGTTAAGTGACCTCAAATGTCCTCACGTTGGCGTGTGGAAATTTGAAGAGTGGTATGCCAGTTCAGACCTCGTCATCTGACCGTGGTTTAAAATTACGTGGGGTTGGCTGTCCTAGGATTTTGCCCTTCTGGGGTTGATCCCGGACTGCCGCCAATAGCCCTCTGCGTTACTCCAGTGCGACGTTAATTGAATACCTACCTACTTGAATCAGGTTACAGCTAAATTTTCCGGGCCAATCAACCAAGCCAGTCTCACTACACGAGAAAATAGTAAGTAAAAATTAAAAAATTCATCTGAATGCTTGATATTACGAATATATTTCTTTTTCTTTTTAAATTTTTTTTTATTTTATCTAATTGTTAATTTGAGGTAATTTGATCTAATTTTCACACGAAGCGTACCAGAGGTTTCAATTTGTTTTTAAAAATGCTAAGGGGCGGGAGTATTTTATAACCGAAACAACTCTGTCCAATCCATAGTTTTTACTCATAATAGATTATTTTAGTTTTTTTTTTTGCTTGAATCAATAGAAATGTGTTCTTGAAAAATACAAATGCGTGTTGAAATCTTTTATTCAAATCTAAAGGTTCATGATACTAGTGTTTTTGTGGTTGAACGTGTTCCTATTCGTAGATAGATGTTTGAATTCACATAGCATTGGAGTAACACAACGGGCTCTGGCGATGATCTGGGATCCATCCCGAAAGGGAAGATCCGAGGCCAACACCTCGTCATTTTGAATCACGATCACAACCTGAAAACATTTGGGGACACGACAGATTTAACGTCCACCAGCTCCCTTGCACACAATTAGATTGGATTGGTTCTAATTGTGGACTCGCAATCTTCAGATTATTGATCCGCGACTCTGCCAACTGGGCAACCATAGTCACGTTCCTGTGAGTATTGAAAAAGTCAGCTATAAATAATTTCATTTTTGAAGCACTTAGCTTTATTTAACGTTATGCAATTTGCACTTATAGGAACAAAAATGGAATAGAGTAAAATTCCTAAAAATAATTTATCTCTGGTTATTTTTTATTCAAAATTTAACTATAAGTATCGATTAAAAAGGAAGAAGGTTGAATTAAGCCTTTATCGTGTAAAAGACAAACATTCAACTCTTAAAAAGAAACAAAAAAAATAAAAAATTTAAATTGACAATGCATAAGTAAACAGTTTGTTATGCTCTCTGATAATGGTCGTACCATTGACAGCAATAGATATAAGCAGCAACGAAATAGATAAATCAGTTATCATCTATGTTCCTCTACGAGATTAAAAAAGCTTTGCGTTCTTAAAGAGAGAAAGTGTTGATAACAATTTGAAAAAATCTTTCTTCCTTTGTGATTAGAGGGAGTTCATTTATACAAAAAAAAAATACTTCTTTACGCAGGCTATAATATACGCTTTTGAATTAAACAATAAATATTTTCGGGTAAAAGACCTGCGACTTAGTACTCGACACTAAATTAACCCATTCAACCTTGTTTTCATGTCTAATCATATAACACTGGCTATGAACAGTGTTCAGATGACTTTGACCTCATGATCATGACCAGTAATCCGATGACTTTGACCTCATCATCGGACAGTGGTTGAGAACTTAACGAGCTATCGGCGACGGTCCGGGATCAATCCCGAATTGTAAGATCCGAGGACAACGCCTCGTAATTTTGAACTACGGTCAGATAACGAGGTCACCACCCGTTAACTCAAAATTCGAAATTGTAAAGCCTACTGAATACAATCCAAAAATAATTTTACTAAAACATTGATAAAGATTTACAGGGAGAAAGTATCTCCGAGCTCTAGGAATAAAAAATGATTTCCTCACTGAGTAGGATGAAATTAATGTAAATTTCAAGGTAGGTAGGTATTTAAATTAACGTCGTACTGGAGCAACAGAACGGGCTTTTGACGACGGTAATGGATGAATCCCAACGTGAATGACAACACCACGTAATTTAGAACCACGGTCAGATGACGAGGCAACATCTGAGCTGGCACCCCACCTCTCCAAACTTCCACACCCCGGCAACAGTGTAAATTTGAAGATAAATGCGATTAAAGGTAACCACTGGATAGCCACGGTAAACCCGAAGCTCTTTAGGATTCTGACAGAGCGACACCTGTTGGCAGCGTGTCAGGGTCGAAGAGTTTCGATCTGTGCGCCAGTGTACATGGTGTGGACTGTTCGGTCATTCTAAGAGTATATGTATAAATAAAAAAGTATGCATCGGTTGCGGTGGGGACCACTGTACCGAGGTGTGCCAGTTATAAAAATGTGTAAACATTATTCTGTACAATACAAGATTCAGAACTACACCTAAAACAAACCATAACTGCCCTTGAAAACCATGCCCAAACTATAAGCGACAACTCAGTATATATACGAAGCAAACACAAATTTTGAAATATAAGTTAGTATTATAAATTCTATTTTATTATACTAGTTCTTATTATTCCTCTAAATTCATCATTTATTCAACACGCATATAATATTAGAATTAATAAACTTTATTTTAATACAATACTCTTTTGTAATACTGAATATATATACCGATAACTAAATTATCTTTTCTTGCAAATGTCAGTATTCTGTCATGCGCAAAAGTCAAAAACCAATGAGTAAATTTGTTTCTTATCTGTAAAAGACATTATTATGTCTTGCATATGTGTTGAACAGTGTGCAATGTTAAAATATAGAAAAGTACAGTTTTTGTACATTTCTATATTTCTATTGTTTTTTCTCTGGGCATTTGTACCTACAAAATTTGTAATTATTGCTGCACCATGTACAAAATATGTATGTATATCACTTATAATCCTCTGTAAACGTAAAAATTTCTGTAATTTCTGGCGTGAAGGTCCCCGCTGGGCCTCTTCGTGCTCAGGAGTCATCTCCACCTCTCCACAAACACCTCTTAACCTCGCGTTGAGTTGAGGATCGGTAAGGCAGGGAGGTCAACACTCGAGCTCACACCCCATTCTCCAAACTTTCACACCACGCGTGAGAACATTTGAGGCCACGACAGTTTTAACCTGCACCAGCCCCCACCTACACGAGGTCTATTATACACCGACACGATGGTCTATCTAACCCTCCAGTTACTACTCTGCTACCATGGTTCCCTAACTGATTGAAATTGGTAGCTCGATCAATGGAAACACTTTTATGGATTGACTAATTACGGTCCATATTCTAAATTGATGATGGTCGTGGTAAGTATGTAGAGAATGTTACTTGTTGCCGTGCATTGTCCAAACTGTAGGTTCGATGGTGGTTGCGTGATCATTTGGAACTGTTCATCAGATTTGAAATGTTAGTTCCTATAGCTGGTATGATGGCTGACGAACAAGGACATTTTAGACGATTCTGCAGTTATAGTATTATCCTTGTACAAAGCGCAGAAGCCAAAAGCCTAACAGTATGGTCACCCTCTTTGCCTTACTGCAATGTTCATTCAGCAGTGGCTTCGTGATGCAGGTGTGGGATGTGCCCTGCCCTTCTCAGAACACCGACCTGAATATAAAACAGGCCCTTAGGACGAACTTGAGAGATTACCAACGCGTCCCATTTCTCTGTGTCAAGTCTGTCAGCTGCATTCCTCCCTACGTGTACTGTCAGCTGTATTCCTCTTACGTGTCAGTAAAACTTTTATTGTGTGCATGTCTATTGATATTGTACCTTGAACAAATATGGGTCTTGCACTGTAAAACCCTAAAACAACCATTAAAAAGTGATTGGTGTCCGGAAATGTTTTTCAGCATAGTGTCTGGCATGTCTTAAACGGGATGAATGCTGACAAATGGCCATCGAAACCATGTCTAAATGGGTATACATTTTCCCAATTCGTAAGTATGATACATTATGACAAGGGCTTCGAAAGACTTGTCTTGCCAATAACCTGGAATATTATCGAATACTTAAATACAGTTGCGTTTTCTTCCAAAAATATGCATACCATTTGAAATCAATAAACCTTTCAAGGTTTGAAACGTAAAACTCGAAGTCTTTTTATTTTTTGAAAATAGATAGGTGAACATGCTAAAATTTTTATATAAATGTTGTAACGTGGTAGAGTGAAAGACATTGCTGATATCTCGTAAGTCAAATCCTTAAAAATTTACAATTTGAATCTCAGACAAATAAATATTCACTTTTTAAAGGAACTTAAATGTTTTTCTTTGAGAATAATTCTGTCTTCAAAATAATTTAAAACTGTCAATTAACAGTTTTTCATGCAAAATGTCAACATCATTGCATTGTAACAAAACACATTTCTAGGGGGAAGTGAGGGGGTGTCGCCGTTACCCCATAGTACCGAGAGAGGACCCGAGAAACGTGAAAGGTTTTAGTGCTGTAATGTACAATCTGTCTTACTCTCATTACGTACATAATAAAGCTGTAAGAAATAAGTATTTTTTACGAGCAGAACATAAGTGTGCATTTAATAACTTTCTGCTTGGCATACAAAAAAATAATTCCTCAGCCACATCTAGTCAACTTTTACGTTATGGGGAACTTTTTTAATCGTAAACCCTTTGTAGGTTCGGTATCCCATGATGGAGTTTAGTACGAATAGGTACGGATAGGAAAATAAAATAAAAATGTGTATGCATATATGTTAATAAACTGTTGAATATTTCTTTATGTTGATTGTCTCGACTAGGAACCATTCCACCAGCAAAACTGACCAGACCTTGATCTTGTCATCAGAAAATATGAAGGTAATGTCTTGATCTCGAGATGTATCGTCATCAGCAAAATTGATCAGATCGTGATGGACGACATATCTCGTCGAAACCACTTGGAGGGTTAAAACCCTTATTGGTTTTTATCCCTTCTCCATCTGCCCCAGCACTTGGGGCGCGCGGAGGATAGACGAGGGGACCTGGGACTGCCAATCCAGGCATACACCCATCCCAGAATGTTTTTGACGTAAAAACACATACGTAAATACTGAAAGTTGTTCGACATCAGTAGATGTGGCGCGTAAAGAAAACATTCAAAGTGGCCGAGATAGGTAGCTAATTAACGTCGTACTGAAGCGACGGACTATTGACGAAGGTCCGGGATCAATCCCGGGAAAGATCCAAGGACAACGCCTCAATTTTTAACGACGGTCAGATGACGGGAACAACTGAACAGGCACAGCACTCTCCAAACTTCCACACCACGCATTTCAAGGCTACTACAGATTTAACACACACCTGCACGCAGTGTTGTAGTCGTAAATAAATCAGAGGGTATACCATGGGGGCCCCTGTACTAGTATAGAAAGGGCCCCATGGTATACCCTCTGATGGTACATTCTTTGAATGGTACACTCTGATACCCGCAGAAATTTTTCCATGGGGAGGAGAAACATGTACTTACTACTTACACCTTCCAGGGGGGGGGGTGCAAAAAACATGTACACACACGCACACACATGTATATATATATATATATATATATGTAGGAAATCCTTTCTAAGGACCGGGTAGGTATTCATTAAACTAAACCCGCGCTCGCAAACGGCCGTGAAATATGGTAATATTTCCATTGTTATTAAAAGAGGCTTTAATTTTTCTGGAACAACTGGTCATTGGTCCTCAAACCCAGAAGAGCGCACATTTCATCTATACCAAAACGTCAACAGATCCTTTTTACCTCCTTTTCTACTCGACGAATATCCCCTGTATTTATATTTTCTGGATCACACACACACACACAAACATGGATATATCCTTCAAAAGTTAGCAATTTTCTTCATTAACATCAGAACAAGTATGAATTTCATTCTATCGACACTACTTTGAATGAATTGCTTTTGATTAATAGGTACGATTTTGGAATTATGTACCAAGGTGATATCTTGAAATAGAAACTTTTCTTTTGCTTCTACAGGTATCTGCTTTTCGCGTGATGTTTCGCGCGATGTTTTCTGGAGAAAACAAAGCGGTGCTCGTAGTTTTTAATAAAAAGCAGAGGGTATACGGAGTTTGCTGGAAAAACTAGAGGGTATACGGCGTATACCGCCGCATACCCTCCACTACAGCCCTGCCTGCACGACTGTCTGACTGGATCGAGTTTCGAACTCGCAACCCTCCAGTTGCCAATCCGTTGCTCATCCGACTGGGCCACCGCGACCCTAGAAATGTTTGAGAACGGAACAAAAACAGCTCATACAGATATGGATCTGGCGAAAAGTAGACTACCGGCCGTTGATATATATTTGCCTGTCCACGTGCCTGTATTTCGCATTCCGTCCAGACACCCGAAAAGAACACTCACCTTGAAACCTCGCTTGAGGAGCGCGTGGCAGATCGCCGCTCCGAGGCCCTGGGCACCCCCCGTCACGATCGCCACTGACGCCGCGTCCGTCATAATGTCCGGTTGATGAGCAGTGCCTTCTCGCTCACTTCCTCTTGGAAATAAACCTCCGAAACGTCTAGCGTTCCACTTAACCTCTTTACGGAACGGACTCCCAAACACGTGCTGCCTTATCGCTCAGCGGGCCAAGATAACACTTCAAGGCTGGCCGTACATCTCTTTCCCATTTTGCTGCTCAGCTTGGCTTCTTCCAAGTTCAAGGGTGCAAGCGTCCTCCTTTTCGAGCGGTGGTGACAAACAAGAACTCGCTGTTGCAGAGGCAAGACTAATGAAGTGGCTCGAGAAGAAGAAAGAAATTTTATGGATGGTTTTATATGTCTTTTTGAAAGAGAAAGTCTGGAGGAGTGTGTTGTTGAGAATAACTAAAAAGCAATCTCGACTTCCAAGTTCCTCGGGAGATTGTCATCTTGTTTGTTTTGGAGTGCTTTTCTGGCATGCAGGAAATCCAGTTCGGCTTTTACTTTGACGTTGCTAACTGATAAGGGTTGGTTTTGGGTTTTATGGCGTTAGTGTCATATTTTTGGCCATGATGGAGCCAAACACAAGACTGCAACGAGGTCGGGGGGAAAGAGGCAAGGGTAAAAATGGAGGGCATATTACTCGTGTACTTCTAGGATGTGATGCCCGCACACATCTAAAGGTGTGCCTCTGAGGACACTGATAAGCGAAAGTGGGAAAGATAAATTCGGTTAAATAATTTCCATCCCAGGGTTTTTCAATCTTTTCTATCGTGAAGCACCTAGGAACTATGTTGAAGTGTCGAAACATTCCATTTTTTTCTTTTGTGTTTGTAATTCTTTACCGAAACAAAACACATACATATAATTTATGTTTCCCTAACCTTCACGTGTATTTGTACAGCGACTACCTTTCTCTGTGACAACGCATTTCGTGTACTTGGCACTCCCGAAAATGGAAAATGTAGCAGTATATATGTAAAACTATGTAGTAGTCTCTTTTCCCAGTTTCCTATCTCGACCACTCTCAAGGGTTCATTTCATTCCGTTTGATTCTTGATTTCCCAAATCAAGTTATTTTACTAAATTTTACCTAGAATATCATGTTGAATGTTAAATCAAAAAGTAAATATTCAAAAAATATCTAGTGAATTTGTAAATTAACTCCATTAAATTTTTTATGAAAATTGAGCATTAACTGATTAATTACTGGCTGACTAACCCAAAATTTCGAAAGCTTTTGTGATCATTGGGAAGAATGCCATTCTCTTTTAAAATACCATTCGTAAATGTCTTTCTACGTTAATGTCAAGAAGAATGTTTATTCTTATTACTGTATTTTTTTCATATTCTACCGTTCGCTCTCTTATTGGGTGTAACTCTGGCGAGCCAGAATATTGTTCGAACCAGAACATCACATCTGAACATATATATTTTGTAGAAAATGCCATCAAGTTCTTGTTCTGATTCATATAAGATTAGTTGAATGCGGGTCGGCCTCTAAAGTACTGTTTTTAGCACAGAATAAAATGTATCGTCCATCTTGTTTTGTTTACAGAATATAGCTACCTTCGAAAAACATAGTACTGCGCATGCGTTAACTCTCAACCGAATGAGTGTTGTGCCGCCGATTTCGGAGGATTTAAACTTAACACCAAAACGAATGTTTAAACCTCGGATCAGGCATTGTGAATACGATTTCTTCGATAATCGGGAGATTACCGTCGATGGTGGATTGGTCGTATTCGAATTCGCAACCTCTTTCGATTCCTAATCCGTTACTCGTTTACTCGGGCCACAAGGCAAGTAACGGAGACAAATTGGGCTTATGAGTTTCAATGTGACTCCAGTGCTTACATAGGAACTTTAATTCTAAGGTCACTATTCAAATAACACTCATGAAGCGAAAATTGGCCCTAGAGCATGTAATCAAACTAAGGGTGTGTGTTTGAAAAGTAACATGGCTAAAAAACAAAGCAAGCAAAGCCCGTAATTTAATATCTGGTATCCCAGACTTCTCTGATACATTTAGGTATAAAATAACAGGGCATTGTGAATTCAGGGGGGTGGGACTTCTGAGCTGCTTAAAATCTAAACACAGGAACGATCGAAAAGTTTGTGGGGAACGACCAGCAATTTGCATGAAAGGTGCATAATTAGCATTTTCAAAAGTCAGGTCATAGGCTTTTGAGACAGGAATGCAAAGACGGCTTAACTCGTTTGAGTAAGCATAGGAACTCGATACAAAAATGAATAATAATTGTAATTTTTCAAAGAACGATTTTCGGGGTTGTGCTAAATGCACTATTATATTAAAAACTAAATGAATATAATAATTCACTACAAATTTAAACAATGATTTCATTTTCTTTAACTCAACAATGTAAAATGTCATTGTATTCCTTTATTTCGCCATGCAAAAATGTATATCGGAATTTATAACAATGTTTATTCCAAAGAATTGTTAACAATCTCTCGGAAGACAATGCAGGATTCAAACAATAGTAGATTAATTTTTTGAATCACTAAAAATGTTTTAGACTCCAAAACACATTTGGTAGTCATTTTATCTTTTCACCAAATAGCGTAACCAAATATTTCCATTTCCACAAATTGTGCATGCGTTTCGAAGACTTTCAAAGATACAATAAGAAAGTATGTCGACAAATAATATTCAAATCATCTAATAATGATGTATTTGGGTATTTTTTAGTTCAGTTTTATTCTGTGTATATGTACGTAGATCACCAATATCATACCTTACAAAAGGACCATTCGTGTAATTTCCATCAACCACGCAAATTCAATAAGTAAGTACTACGTTTAAAGAATATTTACATTAAAATTCAAAGTAAATAGTAAGAATTTAAACTTTTTGTTCTGTTTATACTTTTTCTGTTGCCTCCAAGATACTCGCATTCAAAATGTATCTTTTTTTCCTTTCATTAGATACCCCAATAGACCAACTCCACCAAAGCTCGGTAGGAGAGGTTGTTGTAACCAATATCCCACCGATAAAAAGGTACATCCACTGCATCCATCCATATAACTTCCACCAGCCACGCAATTTTAATAGGTGAGCATTATACTGCGTTTAAAGAATCGCAATCATAAATTTTCAAGAGACATAAATAATAAGAATTTAACATTTGTGCTCTGTTTATGCCTTCCTTTAGCCTCCTACAAATTCATATTCAAAACTTACTTCTTTTCTTTTCAATAGATACGCCTAGAAACCACCACATAAGCTCAGTAGGAGAGGGTATTGCAACCCATATCCTACCAAGCAAAAGATCCATCCATATAACTTCGACCAGTCATACAACTTCAACAGGTGAGTATTGCTACGTTACAAGAATCTAAATCATTAAAATTTAAGGTACATAAATAGTAAGAATTTGAGATTTGTGCTCTATTTATACTATTCCTGTTACCTCCAACGAATTCGCATTTAAAACGTGTTTCTTTTGCTTTGAATAGCAACCCCAATAAAAGCCTCCATCAAAGCTCGGTAGGAGATGTTGTTGCATCGAATATCCTACCAAGAAAAAAGTACATACCCAGATCCATCCATATAACTACCACCAGCCACGCAATTTCAATAGGTGAGCATTATACTACATTTAAAAAATCTCAATCATTAAAATTAAAGAAACATAAATAATACGCATTTAAGATTTGTGCTCTATTTATACTTATCCTTTTACCTACACGAATTCGTATTCAAAACTTATTTCTTTTCCTTTTTATAGATACCCCAGTAGAACACACCACATCAGCTCGGTAGAAGAAGTTGTAACCAATATCCTACCGAGCAAAAGATCCATCCATATAACTTCCACCATCCACACAACTTCAATAAGTGAGTATTCTTACTTTACAAGAATCTAAATCATTAAAATTCAAGGTATGGTGCATAAATAGTAGGAATTAGAGATTTGTTCTCTGTTTATACTTTTTTTTTTTACCTCGTACGAATTCGTATTAAAAGCGTATTGCTTTTCCTTTCAATAGATACCCCAATAGACCAACTCTGCCAAAGCTCGATAGGAGAGGTTGTTGTAAGCAATATCCCACTGAGAAAAAGGTACATCCACTGCATCCATCCATATAACTTCCACCAGCCACGCAATTTCAATAGGTTAGCATTATACTGCGTTTAAAGAATCGCAATCAAAAAATTTCAAGAGACATAAATAATAAGAGTTTAACATTTGTGCTCTGTTTATGCCTTTACTTTGGCCTCCTACAAATTTATATTCAAAACTTACTTCTTTTCTTTTCAATAGATACGCCTAGAAATCACCACATAAGCTCGGTAGGAGAGGTTATTGCAACCCATATCCTACCAAGCAAAAGATCCGTCCATATAACTTTGACCAGTCATACAACTTCAACAGGTGAGTATTGCTACGTTACAAGAATCTAAATCATTAAAATTTAAGGTACATAAATAGTAAGAATTTGAGATTTGTGCTCTATTTATAGTATTCCTGTTACCTCCAACGAATTCGCGTATAAAACGTGTTTCTTTTGCTTTGAATAGCTACCCCAATAAAAGCCTCCATCAAAGCTCGGTAGGAGATGTTGTATCGAATATCCTACCGAGAAAAAGGTACATACCCAGATCCATCCATATAACTACCACCAGCCACGCAATTTCAATAGGTGAGCATTATACTATATTTAAAAAAAATCTCAATCATTAAAATTAAAGAGACATAAATAATACGCATTTAAGATTTGTGCTCTATTTATACTTTTCCTTTTACCTACACGAATTCGTATTCAAAACTTATTTCTTTTCCTTTTTATAGATACCCCAGTAGAACACACCACATCAGCTCGATAGAACGAGTTGTAACCAATATCCTACCAAGCAAAAGATCCATCCATATAACTTCCACCATCCACACAATTTCAACAAGTGAGTATTGCTACGTTACATGAATCTAAATCATTAAAATTTAAGGTACATAAATAGTTAGAATTTGATATTTGTGCTCTGTTTATACTTTTCATTTTACCTTCTAGGAATTCGCATTGAAAACGTATTGCTATTCCTTTCAATAGTCTCAATAGAAGTGTCCACCAAAGCTCGTTAGGAGAGGTTGTTGTAACCAATATCCTACCGACCAAAATATTCATCCATATAACTTCCACCAACTTTGCAACTTCAATACGTGAGTATTGCTACGTTTGAAGAATCTAAATCATTAAAATTCAAGAGACATAATTAGAAAAAATTTGAGCTATTTGCTCTGTTTATACTTTTTCTGTTACATCCAACGAATTCGTATTCTAAATGTGTTTCTTTTCCTTTGAATAGCTATCCCAATAGAAGCCTCCATCAAAGTTCGGTAGGAGATGTTATTGTGAACAATGTCCTACCCAACCAAGGAGAATCTAATTCCACATCATTTTTCCATCAGATTTGCAACTTCAATAGGTGAGTATTTCTTAAAACAGATTTTATAATTTCATAAAATTGGAAATTTTGATTCATCGTTGACGACAATAAGCAATATGCATTGGTGTTTGTAAGAGCTTCATTCATTTGATTGATTTTTGTTGTCTCGGATCACTACGTTTATAAAACATATTTATTTTTTTATTTTTGTAGGAGTTTAAATAGAAGCCTCCACAAAATATCAATAAGAGAGGTTAGTAAGAACCTTGTCCTACTGTGCCAAATACGTAGAATTCCTGCCTATCGACCAATCACTTACACAACTTCAATGTATCAGTGTTAGTATTACTACGTTCGGTTCTTTAAATTCGAATTCTTAGTGTGCTTCTTGCTTCAAAAGGAGTGCAAACGCAATAAGTATATTTGATGTTTAAAAATAATATATTGTCTCCTAACGATAAGTATTATTAGTAGGATTTTTATGTTTATTTTTTTATTAATTTATTATATTTAAAATATTTTTTGTGTTTTAATAGGTATGACAGTAGAAGCATCCACAAAACTCAATAGAAGTTCATATTATGAACCAATTTTACTCAGTTCTAAATAGAAACTTATTTAGAAACTTTGATTATTCGTTCAATAACAAGCTTCGACTCTTCACATAAAATCATATACAAAGAAAGCAGTTCTTTCTAAATTCAAAGAAACAATGGTATAGGAGGAACTACAAAAGAAACAGATACCATCTACTGAAAACAAACATTTGCTTCTATTATATCAAGGACTAGCTTCTATTGTACAAAATATTTTTCAATAGACTACAATAAATTTATATGTAATCACATGTGTTATTTTTATTTTGTAAATAATGTGCAACTGACTGCCTTGTGGCAAAAAGCGCATTTTACATCAAACATATCTCGCACTTTGAACTAGTTTTTATCGTAACGTTTTGTAGAATCTGTTTAATTCAATATCTTCTTTCAAGAGACTATAATGAATTAGAAGTGAAAAATTACAACTGAAACTATTATTTTTAATACAATAGAGCAACTGCCCCAATCTAACCCCACACAGATATTTAAGTTATTTAATACAATATCCCTGAACAAGGAGTCTTGAAATTTTGAAGAATTTAGATTAGGTTGCGTTTTTTTGAAGTTGTATGGCACAAAAGGCTGTATTTGGCTAAGATGCAACAAAAAGTAAAATAAGAATGTCGTGAAAAGAAAAAACAGTGTAAGTGTAGTGCGTAATTTGTAATTAATTAACGTCGCACTATAACAAAAACAACGGGATATTGGCGACGGTCCGGGATCAATCCCAAAGATCTGAGAACACCCTGTAATTTTGAATCTCACGGTCAGATGACGTAAACACCTGAGCTGGTACCCCACTCTCCAAGTATGCACACCATGCCAACGAGAGGACATTTGAGTTCACAACAGATTCAACGTGCCCCAGCCCCCGTGTACACGACGGTCTTTGGTTGAATTCGAACTCACAACTCTCTTATTTCTAATCCGTTACTCTTCCAAATTTAAGCACGAAAGGTAAAAATGCGAATAAAATGACAAGTACAGCTTTGATTGACACGAAATGCGGGAGGAAAGTAGCAAATAGGCTTATGCATGAAACAAAACAAAAAATTAAATACAAAGATGGAAACAGTATTGAATTTTCATAAATAATAAGATAAAGTCATGTAGGAGTCATTAACAAAATAATGTTTAAATCCAAAACAAATAAACAAAGCCGACATTAATAGGGTATGTGAGGACACCTCATCCACATACAAGGTTTACAGCGTTGTGACCATGCTTTCCATGAGGTGATCAACCACTCCAGAGTCAAGTAATCGCCTTTCCTCCTGTAGAGCAATTTGCAACTCTACGAGAGTGGCTGGGGTTGGGAAACGTGCAGACACAGCACGGCCGAGATCCATTTAAACGAAAGAAGGACCAACTACTGCAGCGTACAATCACACAGTGGGCTCTAGGACTTCATCCCGATACCGGACAACCGTCACAGAATCCCGTCTATAGATGTGCAGGTTGGTGCGATATCCCAACGAAATCTCGGCCCACATCATGATGCCTCCACCTCGGAATGCGTGATGTTCGATGATGTTCTGGGGCCGATTGCGTGTGTCTTGTTCTCTCCAGACCCTTACACGTCTGTCATCTGGCTCCAGGTGGTTAAAAATCTCGACTCATCCGTGAACATAACGTTAGCCCAATCAGACACAGTCCAATTCACAAGTTGATGAGGGGGCTGGTGCACGTTAAGTCTATCGTGGCCTCAAATGCCCTCACATTGGTGGGGTATGGAAATTTGGAGAATGGGGTACCAGTTCAGGTGTTGACCTCGTCATCTGACCGTGGTTCAAAATAACTAAGTGTCCTCTGGCATCTCCTTTAGGTGTGCACGGTCTAAAACCGAGGTAACCTAATGATCTATTTTTTTCACGTGAGGTTTACTGCTTCTAGTAAACATGGAGGTCGCGATCCCAGGATGTACAAGCGATCTTTCTCTACTTTCTCTTCTCAAGCCTTTCTTTTCACAATTACTTGGCATTGTATGTCTTTTGCTGGGCGCAGCTTTGCCAAATATGGCCCTTGCGTTAAAAATCCCCAAACCAACCAACTTAACACAGAATATAAAATATATGTATTCAGAGGAAGTGTAATGGATTTAAAGAACAATGAGAAATTCTGTAAAAGGTAAAACACGTTTAATTAAATGAACAATTATGGACAGAACAGTTAGAAACATTTTTAAAACAACACAAATATGAGATGTCCGTCTGCCATTCATGTCTGATTCAATCATCATCCGAAATCGTGCTTCTGGAATGTCCTTGCAACCCTTTACCGGAAGTCGTTCGTGGTCTTCTGTATTTTTCTCGTAACTCATTCTAACCACTACTGACTCATTATCGGCGAACACAGGAAGTCGCTGGTGTTCACTTCTAAAGAATCAGAACTATTACGCCAAGGCACGAATCTACAGTTTTGACAATTTTTACCCAACTGTATTTTTTGAGCCACCGTGTCATGTTTTATGCGACGGCAAAGCTACGAATCTTCAGAGAGAGCGTCACGCGACTTTTGTTATTAAATAGACAGTTACATTTATTTTTATAAAAAAAAATATTTAAATTAGTTTATATTTAAAAATATGTATATATTTAAATTTATTTAAATTTAAAAAATATGTATATATTTAAATTTATTTTTATTTAAAAATATGTTTATATTTAAATTTATTTTATAGATATTAATATTTATTATTTTGTAATAGATCTGTACTGTTATTATTATTATTTAATACATATTTCTCTGTCTCTCTCTCTATTATTTAATAGATATTTATCTTTATTTTTATTCCGAAAATATTTATATATTTATATATATATACACGTGAGAAAAAAATTTAGTTCCAAAAATCGATCGGCGATAGGGGTATTTATGGCGCTGTAATATGTAAAAAGTGTAACAAAAAAAGAAAAAGAATAACACATACAAAATTACAGGCAAATGTTAAGCTTTATTCACCACATTCACTTCTCCACATATTAGGGGAGAACTCGCTGAAAGACTTTCCATACTGTGGAAAAATGCATGTCCAATTGTCGCACTACACCCCGGTAGCTGCTTTTACCAGCAATGGATGGTTCCCTGTGATCTGTAGACGATTTCAGTTGCAACATCTGTCATAACCTCTTCTGACACAGGTTTAAGTCCCCTTGCCTGCACGAATTGTCAGTGACCCTGTTTCCTCGAACTTCTTATTCGTTCCCTTAGAAACATTAAGCGATAAAAGCCACTTACGTAGCTTCTGTCGGGTTCTAAACTCACGAAGAGCTGTGGATGCATTGCACTGATTAAGATAAAATAGCTTCACAGGTAAAGCATGTTCTGGTAATGTGAGTCGCATATTCACTTGAGCTGGCTCACTTCAATACAGCTGAGAATATTTTCCGGAGCTGTCTGCATGTATATATACCCAAATTACTGGCGCTATTTTCACATACGAAAGAATAAATTTGCATTTTGCTTTGATACCCGTGTTTTATGCTAATTCTCGGTTTGGGAAAGCTACAACAGCGTCATAAATGCCCCTATCGGTTATTTTTGGAACAATTTTTTTTCTCCACGGTATCCTACTTCCCATGTCATTATTAGTCTCCATACCGAGTTTGGTGCCATTTCGGTTGTTAGATCGAGCTACAGGTGACTCTGAATAGTGTCCGTTTTAAAAAAATCACCCTGTACATAGATCTCTCTCTCTCTCTCTCTCTCGACAGTTATTTTTTATAGATATTTAAATTTATTTATTCTACATTTCTACATTTATTTATTTTACATTTGTTATTTTTTAATAGATATTTAATTCTATTATTTTTAATAGATAGTTACATTTATTTTTACATAAATATTTATTTTCATTTGACATATATTTACATTTATTTTCATTTAATATATATTTACATTTATTTTCATTTATTTTTTACATATATTTTTATTTTATACATATTTACATTTTTTTTGCATATTTACATTTATAAACACATATTTACATTTATTTTCATTTAATTTTTACATTTATTTTTTTTAAACATATTTACGTTTTTTTACATGTTTACATTTATAAACACATATTTACATTTATATATTCATAATTACATTTATATATTCATAATTACAATTATATATACATATTTACATTTATATATTCATAATTACATTTATATATTCATAATTACAATTATATATACATATTTACATTTATATATTCATAATTACATTTATATATTCATAATTACAATTATATATACATATTTACATTTATTATTATTCAATAGATATTTACGCATTTATTGTTAGAACATTTACGAATTTGTGTAACTGTTTATTTGACAAGCTCCTAGAATTCTTTACTCTCAATTTTCAAAAGCGTATTTAAGAGTTTTTTTATAGTATATTTGAACTTTGTGATAAATATATTAAAATATTTTCGTCAGTTAGATTTCTTCGAGTTTTTCTAATTAAAAATTTTTTCTTTCTTCGACTAACCTTAGAAAATTTATTAAATGACAGCTACACACTTCATAAGTCAGATTTCTATCGGTAAACAGTAAAACATAAAATTATTTATGTATTGGTTTATACTATTAAGAATAGATGGCGCCACATTGTAATTAAATATATCCGATTATGTTGCTTTTATTTCATCTACGAGAAAGGACCTAATATCTGTATAGGGATAAAAATTTACGCTAAACGAGGATCTATGAACGTTTTGTCTCAATGGTTATCTTAACAAATTTCAGAAAGGAATTACCCTGTCCTGAAAAAGCGATGCATCTGGGTGATACAGTCACAGAAAACGTGTAAAGTAGTAAACCCAAAATTAATCGTACATGGGGTGTATTGTAAGTGAGTTATAACTTCAACATAAATGCAACTACCTGCAACTTTTTAAAATTTAGCTTAAAATTAATTTATGTGGTAATTGGTAATTATTAGTTAACGTAATTATTAGTTACTAGAGCAACACAACGGGCTATTGACGACGGTCCGGGATCAATTCCTTATTTTTAATTAATATGAAATTACTAATACACTTTTTGCTCTCTGAACCAACCTTTCGATCACGTGTGTCTGATCTTGCGAACGCCGTATTGTGGATCAAACAAGAAGTTCATGGAAAGAAGGTGTTCGTCCTAACAGACGAAAGTGAAATAAATGGCAAGTACTTTTAACACATTGGTTAGCACTCTTGATAATCCAGAGGAAACTTGCGTAATCGACTGCAGAGTTTGCGAGGCGAATGTAGATCATCAATACGTTGTTAGCCTTGTAGATGACGTTTTAAAAACTGAATGTTGAGCGAAAGGATTTTGAGGTTCTGCTATCCGATACAGCACATTATACGACTGCGACTGGCGCAGTTTTTCAATGTTAAAGAAATTACTGGCCATAGATCGGCCATTCAACGTTCTTCTGTATTTAAGAATGTTCGATAATACTGTTGTACACGACTAAAATTGTCAATATATTTTTAACTTTTTCATTTGTTACGAATAATTTATTTTAGAATTTAATACATCAAAAATAAATTCAACTTTATTTCCATAAATGCAACTTTAGTGAATGATAAATGCAACTTTTCCCATTTTTACTGCAACAAAAAAGTTGCTCTAGTTATTAGTTAAATTCACAGCTATTTTTAAAAAGTGATCTGAATTTATACGTTCTTTACAAAATTGTGAAACAATAAACCTTTTTGGAAGGATGCTGGATACCCCTCTAGCTTTAGAATTGGGCTCTCTTGGCTCAGTGAGTAACCCCACTGCACTAACAACCTGTGAGTTGGACGCTATGAGTTCTCCCTGGGCGTATCGCTTTATTTTGTGTTCGCAACAATTTTCCTTGTGTGTACATTCATTACTTGATGATTGTTTTGCGTTTGGTTCAGCCGACCATGAACTGATCGAATTTATGCATGTAAATGTTCTGTAAGCAACTTAAAGGAAGCGTGGAATTCTGACGTCACACACCTCACTACATTTTTTCGCTGAAACGTCCTCCCCGAGAAGAAGCTTACCAGCGTAAGCAAATTAGCTATATGTAAGTTTAACCTTCCACCGCTGCTTACCCTTGCGCTTCCCTGAGGTTAAAAGCAGATAGCCAACTCTTTCTCTAGCCATCGTCCTTGTGTGGATGAAATCCTGCCTATACTGCGAATCCTACTCCAGTTATTATGTAGGGAAAGAATCCTGTGTTTTTTAAGTTATGCACCTGCTTTTAATTTCTGGTGTTTAAATAAATATTGGGCGTTTATCCCTTGATGTCATTCCTGCAACTTTAACGCCAAATAAGTATTCAAATATAGACACATTTACAAATTTTAAACTATCAAGGTAACAATCAGACGCACAATGTTCATATTTGTAGGTTACATAGCATCTAAAGTAATAGGTTGATTGTGCCCCAATACTTACATGACTAGTATATCTCTCTTCCTTTAAAAAAAAAGTTATCGCCACCGCTGTCGCAGGATTGAAAACGGGGTTTTTTCGCTCGATTCTTAGACGGTTTCCTGTGAAAGTACGGATCAGAAAATCACGAAATTAATATTAGAGTATCTCTAAACGTGAATTTTTTGCAGCTCGTCGAGTTTTTCAAGAAATTTTAATTTGGTTCCTGATAGTATTTTTTTGAAATTCGAGAAAAATCGGGACATGTTTGCTACGTTTTTGTTAAAACTGTTATGGTAAGATCCACACCCTTTAAGGATTCTTGACGAGGGAAACCCATGTAAAAGGATTTCATTGAAGCAGGCCGCTACTTTGTGGACCATCTTTTGGGATTTCACTATAATCACCCCCGTAGGGAGTTTCTCGTGGGAACGGAATGTGTCGGCGAGTCCGGACATTTTTGGATTGACCGACAAACGAACCAGTAGGTTCCTTTTAATCCTTACCCTAACGAGAAGTAATTGGTCCCCAGCTGTGAGGTCGGCAATAAGAAGGGGACTGCAAGAGACTTTCGGGACTTCTTCTGGAGAGAGCGTACGGTGTGCCTCTCTTTTGTATGATCTTTGATAGATCTTCTTTGTGCATCTAAACGAGTGATGATATGTACTCTCCTCAGTTTTCAAACTGCATTCCGTCATATACAAAGTGCATAATAATCTTTTATCTATCCAAGATATCATTGCCATAAAAATTTGAGCACCAAGAAATAATGGTGGGATCGTAACGAAATTTGGCATGAAGGTACATATCGGCCCGATATGCAAATGATTAGAAATGCAGCATGATTGCGCTTTGCGTAATGCCACTAGAGGGCGTTGAACTTCGTTCTCCTTGGAGTATAAAACAGGTAAGCAGAGCTTGTTTGAGTGTACTTAATCTTTTGCAAAGGAAACGCTGAGGTAGATATGCCGTTAAGCCGCCATCGAAGACAATATGAGCAGCTGTCAATGTTCCAGAGGGGAAGAATCATCGGGACGATGGAAGCTGGGTGGTCAGATCGGCGAGTAGCTCGTCAAGTAGGCCGTTCGGATTTTACTGTGAGGATGTGTTGGGACCAGTGGACAGAATATATGTCATTTACACGGCGACCAGGCTCAGGACGCCCTAGACAGAGCAGTCGTCGAGAAGACCGTCACATCATACGAAACGCACGCGTAGAGCCAACTGCCTCATTGGCCGCTATCCAGATACAGGCAGCACCTTCACTACCGGCCCCTGTGTCTTCCCGAACCATCTCAAGGCGCCTGGCTGAAGAACATCTGGTATAGCGGCGCCCATTACGTGTGATGCCAATGACACCCACTCACCGACGCCTTCGTTTGGAGTGCTGTCGCGCACGACAGGATTGGACTGCAACGGAATGGAACTAGGTCGTCTTCAGCGACGAATCTAGATTCATTTTGAGCAGTGATGACAATCGTGTTCGTGTGTGGAGGCCACTTAATGAACGCCTCAATCCTGCCTTCGCTTTACAGCGACACACCGTTCCCACAGATGGTGTGATGGTATGGGGTGACATTGCTCACGATACACGGTCACCCCTAATATTGATCCATGGCACAATGACAGTCCAGCGGTACGTCCATGACATCCTTCAGCCACATGTGATGCCACTCATGGCAGGGCTCCCAGGAGCCATTTTTCAACGAGACAATGCTCTGCCACACACAGCAAGAATGTCACAAGACTGCCTCCGCCACATTACCACCCTTCCCTGGACTGCTCGATCCCCAGATTTGTCACCAATCGAGCATATCTGGCATCATTTGGGACGGCAAGTTGGACACCCTGCGAGTTTGGTCGAACTAGAGTCGCGTTAACAGCAACTGTGGAACGAGATGTCTCAGGACATCATACGGAACTTGTATGCCTCAATGCCCGCTCGTATCGTGTCGTGCATTCGTGCTAGAGGGGGTCCAACAGAGTACTAAAACGTCTGCTCATTTGTACTGTGTTCTGCAATAAATTATCCTTTTTCTTTGATTTTCTAATCACTTACTTATATCAAAGTAGTACTTCCATGTGTAAAATTTCCGTTTCATTTTGACGACTTTTTCTTGGTGCGCAAATTTTTAGGGCAATGAGTGTGTAGTAAATATATTTTTCTTCTAAAAATATTCTCTGTTTGGCTGGGCTTAACGTCACACTGTCATATCTATATCTTATTAAAATTAGTTTTTAAATTTGAAAACATCGCAGTATACCTTAGAATTTACACTTTCTTACGGTACAATTGTTTTTGAGATTGGTTAATAAATACGATGCTATCAAAAATGGTCTTACAAATTTCGTATTTTTTATGTCACGGAGCGATTGCGTTCATTCTTATTCACGAAAACTAAGGTTACATTTTCTGACTAAGAAGTTTGTCGGATGCTCTTGAAACTCGCTGTGACGTCATGCTCGTTTTATTCTCTCGATTCTCAGACGGTTTGCCGATTGAGTACAGATCATAATATTACGAGATTAACATGCTATATTCAAAATCGTACAGAGAAGAAGATGGATACGGTTTTTTTACTGATGCGGCTATTAGTTTAGGGTGCAGTAAGTGCTGAAGTAAAAAAAAAAAGGCGAAATCACTTGCGACAGGAGTGTTGGTTGTCGAAGCAATCCCCGGGAGTAGGCGAGCAGGGGGTGGAGCCCCCTAGTTAAGAAAAAAAATATAAGAGTAGCAAATCAAAAATTTAAGACATGCAATTTGTGAGTACAGACTGTGTCCAAAAAGTTCCAGGACTGAAGCAATAGCGAGCGAAACAATTGCATCTGGAAATTTGCAAGTCTGCCCCCAGGAATAGCAGTCACTGTCCAATAAGTGAACAGTTGCAAACTACTGTGACATTCCTGAGAAGCAGTACGGGGAAATCAAGGTCAAAACACCCGTTTGTATCCCAAAGACAACTGTCGTTTTTATTTGAAACTGAGTAAAATATGCAGCATTTCCCAGAGTTTTTGAGTAGTATGTGCTTTTCCTTGACGACCGGGAGCCTTTTCAAGATGGCGACCGAAGTGACTGTCCATCAATTTGGAGGCCCTTCAGGGGCAGATCTTTAGGTGTGTACGGGCGTCACAACCCCGAGTGACCTTTCCTCCCATTCATTTTTACACTCCCTTACCCTTCTAGTTTTTGTTTTTTCGTCCTCCCTCATTGTGGTGCCGCAGTAGCTCGGTTGAAAGAGCAGCGGATTAGCAACCGGAGGGTTGCGAGTTCGAAACTCGGTCCGGCCAAAGACAGTCGTGTACACGGGGGATGGTACGCGTTAAATATGTCGTGGCCTTAACCTCTACGCTGCGGCAGGTAGAGAATTGTTACCACTAAAATATCGTTTACACCAGCGGCATGTATTGATCTGTGTACGGTGGATGTTATCCCATTTTTAAGTGACCGCTTGCATCAACCACCATTTATAAGCTGTCAGCAACTGACCTTCTAGAGGATCCCTCCTTTTGTTCAGTACGTTACCTTGTCGATCATGAGGTGTGAACGCTTTGGAGGAAAGGCAGGTCTCTAGCGCCAAACGATATGCCACACAATGCTATGAAAGGAAAGCGTCAGTCGTAAATGTCACTCAAGGCTCTATCACTCAATGAAGTTAGGTAATTAGGAAAGGGGGCATGTTGGACATGCAAGCGAAAGAGACGTTCTTGGAGACGATTGAAAAAATCTAAGCGCGGCGTCGTAAAGGGTTGAATTTCTTCTCATTGGCATTGTGTGGAAGAGGTGTTGACCTCGTCACCTGACCGTTGTTCACAATTACGTGGTGTTATCCTCGAATATTTTCCTACGTGATTAATCCCGAACCATTGCCAATAGACCATCGTATACCAGTTCGACATTATCTTAACTACCTACCTAAGGTTGATTTCAAGGAAACGAGCAATCATGGGGTAGATGTTACTTTCCATATATTTTTACAGCAGCTTCTGAAACTTTTTCGGACATACGTCGTATTTAATTGAATCTTTATCCTTGGATTTATAAACTTTATTCAATTTTTATTTTTAACAGCCTATTGGCTTTGTATAAGCATCCGTAAAAACTAGAATACACATTTAAAGAAGCGAGACCAGGGTTTATCCAATGATATCCATACTCCCATTGTAGTCTATCCTTGGTATGCTACGTTAGTATCTTGGTAGTCGATATAGGTATAGCCTCCAGAATTGGGTATGAGCAAAGCAGATCCATTGATTTTGTCTTCTAATATCTTGAGTACTCCTTTCGCTACATATTCGGGGCTAAAAAATATATAATTGCTTTCGTGAGAATCATTTTCATGCAATTCAATGAACACACTTTTCTGACAACAAAAATACAAAGTACCAGAAATACGTACAGCTCAAAAGAATCCGCAAACATCAGTATACTTGAAAGTGTTTTTCTTGGCCAGGGTTCTTTTCTTGGGCCGCGGAGGCCCGGTTGGAAGAAAAACGTATTAGAAAACGAAGGGTTGCGAGTTCGAAACTCGGTCTTACCACAGACGAACTCACACGAAACCCCGAGTAGAGGTTTTGTTCACGATAAATCTATCGTAGCCTCAAATGTCCTCACCTTGGCGTGGTGTGAGTTTGGAAAGTAGAGTGCCTGCTCAGTTGTTGAACTCGTCATCTGACTGGTTCAAAAGAACGAGATATTGTCCTCAAATCTTTCCCTTTGGGGTAGATCCTAGACCCTCGCCAATACCCCATTTCGTTGTTCCGCCTGGTGGGAAAACCTTTCAAAACCCTAGAGTTATTAGTTGTTATCCACATCACATAAAATTTACTGTTTTGATTTCCATCAAAATTATGGACGTCTTGCAAAAATACATCCTGTTTCTTTCATAAGAGTTATCCTCAAGTGCACATCTCCTTTATGTCTTCACGGACACGAGATACTCAATGAAACTCTTTTGACTTGGGGTTTAAAGCCTCTAATAAATACGGGGTCGCGCTTCCAGGATTCCCCAAGCGAGCTCTTTCCATCCCAACACTATATTCATCTTTCTCATTCTGAACACTATATTCATATTACTCAACACTATTCATATAACTCAATTCATCTTTCAAATTCTGGATATTTGTTCACTTTGTGTTGTCTGTCTTGTGTTTGTAGCAGATTGGCACATATGGCCCTTACGTCTTAAAACCAATCTTTCGTAGCGCGGTTTGGAGGACTATCGTATGCTCATGTAAAGCCGTGTTTACACCGGAATTGCAAACTTTCCTCCCCCAAACATCGATGCTACTCCGAGAAATGGCATTAATTTTATCGATCAGATCTCGAGTCGAGATAGCGATTTGGAGAGTTTTCAAATCCAATTTTGTTTTCCACTAGGAGTCGGTAAAGATCAAAGGATTGCAACTTTTGGGGGACATTTCTCCAAAACGATTGCTTGACAATAACCGCTTCTCTCTGCCCCACGTGGTCGCTCACGCCGTCTTTTGTTCGCTCTCTGTGATATTTTGCCCTCATCGCTTGTCTTGACCACACAGTACCTCCCGTCGTTTCGATAAAATTACACAGGCTGCTGCTGCAATCATAACACCATCCACACTCGACATCTTGATGAATAGTGATCATCCTTCTCTACAAGGGGGTGAGAAGATTGCGCTCGGATGGGTGGCAATAAAGTCCACAAAGCGCTTACGCCGAAATCGGTCGAAAAAATTGACGAAAAGGGGTCAGCATAGAGAACGTAAAACGTCCTCGCCACAAAAAAGAGAGAACTTTATTTACAAATTCGGTGTAAACGCTGCAAATCTGCATGCCTTTTAAGCCGCTTGCACACCGGAGTTGCAAATGCGCCCCCCTCCAAACCTCGAAGATATTCCGAGAAACGACACTCATTTTATCGTCCAGATATCGTGTCGAGGTGGCGATTTGGCGAGTTTGCAACTCCAATTTTGTTTCTACCAGGAATCGATAAAGATCAAAGGACTGCAACTTTTGGGAGGACATTTCTCCAAGACGAAATTTGGGATGGAAATGCTCACCTATTTCGTCCCCTTTCGGTATTGCAGATAATCTTCTGCCTTCGTCTTCTGTCTTCTTCTCTTCTGCCCTTCGGCACTTGGTTGCTCAAGCCGTCTTTTGCTCGCCATCTCTGACATGTTACCCTCATCGCTTGCCTCTCACTTTTAACGATGGTTTCACCCAGTATCTCCAGGGTTCCCGTTGTTTCGACAGAATTACGCAGTCTGTTGCTGCAAGCACAACATCCTCTACATCAGGCCTCGAAATAGATTTTTTGATGCAGGTGCACCTTAGTTTTTAAATTAGGTGCACAGGTTATATTTTAGGTGCACATAAAAAAAGACCTAATATAAGGTCATTAATGTAGTGTAAACTACTTCATTTGGGTATGTTTATATGGGTTAGTAGTAGATAGTAAATAAAAATATTTAAACATCCAAATTCTACGGCGCACGGATGTCGCGACAGTCGCTTCAATAGGGCCATCTAGCAAATGCTTTGATCATCGGATTGTTCTGGTGGCAGACCTTCCTCCTGTATAAATCCGTTACGACCCAGCTATTTTGTTTTCACATAGTGTGTATTTAGGAATTTTAATTACGTTCTTTTATAGCTAGAGAGGTCAATATTAATATTTCGTTCAAACATCAAAATAACATAACACGTTTCACCCTTTTTTTTAACGTTAGGTGCACTGCGTGCATCTAGCGGGAAAAATTAGGTGCACAATTCTATTTTCATGTGCATAATGCACCTGTACACCCGGGTATTTCGAGCCCTGCTCTACATTCGACAACTTGATGAATAGTGATGTTTTTTTCTCTACAAAAGGGTGAGGTGAGTGCTCATCCATTTGTGTTATCCGATAAAAGTCGACAAAGCGTTTTGCACTGGAGAGTGCGGAAAAGGGGTCTTGTCAGCAAAAGGGGTCGTAAAACGTCTTCGTCACGAAAAGGGTGAGAAAAATATTTGTAACTCCGGTGTAAACGTGACTTTAGGGAATTTACTTTCTCGATGTAGACACGGGCATCACCACCCCAAGCTACCCTTCCTTTAGTTTCTCCCAAGCCCGTCTATTTCTACTTTCTTCCTTACTCGTTGCAAACTTGTAACGTTTCTGTCTTTGTCGACGCATTTGGCTCAGCTTGGCCAATATCTTGCGTTTGTGTTAGTATCTCTCCTGGTGGCTATATCAATGAGGTATATCGTCGTTACAAAAATTGACCAGTTCTTAACGAGGTATTTCGTCTTTGAAGAACTGGTTTGTTAGAATAAACGGACCAGATCGCAATTGTTCTGATCTTGTTGTCGAGGTGTCTTGTCATTAGCAAAATTAGTCAGATCTTAAAAGGCGAGATATCTTCTCGAAACCCCTTGGAGGGTTAAAATTCAAAAAGACAACCCAAATATTGATGGTAAACTTTTGTAATCAGGATTTATGAACCGTTGATTAATTTTCATATAATAAAGGTTCAATACCTCATCATCTCTGGGAGTACAAAGCTATCCATTCCAGAATTAGTTAAATTTAATTTAATATTTTGGGCGATTTCTGTGTCAATCAGACCCGGGCAAAGAGCAGCAAACACGATTCCTTCTTTCTCCAAGTAATACGGCAGCTGAAACAAGGAATATCTCAGTATGAATGTTTCTCGAAACATAAATCTTTCATGATTTTAAATACTGTACTTGCAAAAGTCGCCGGACAAATGCAGTAGAAACAAAATAGCATTTATACAAATACATTAGTAAAGTGCTGGTCCACAATTGATCTACACGTATTGACCTACTATATATACTTTCGAAAAGATTTTGGAATAAATCGATAAGTATGTAAAATCGATAGGTATGAATATTAATTTCATAACTGATAAAAAATAGTAAAATTTAGTTTGATGCTTAAAATGTTTATAGATTGTGTTTGGGGTTTTGAGTAGCAAAGGATGAAAAAGCAAATTCCAAGGAAACTTAATGTTTTTAGCAAATATAACAAAAGAAGTGAAACACCAATTTAAATTTAACATTAGGAGATCAAATTTTCAAACACTTATAAATCGTTGAAAAATCCAATAAAATGTATGAACTTTTTTTTATTTCGGCCTGAAATTGTATGTAGAATCCAAATTTGTGATAAAAGTGGGTTCGGTATTGAAATCATCAGAGCAAGCACCCAATTTAATATGAAGACGGCCCCTCAGACAAATTTTAAATATTGATATTTGTAGTAAACATTCATCCCCATCGAATTGCTACCTTCCGTTTTGTTCTGCGATGTAAATTGTGCAATTCGGAATGGGTGAGTCGGGTTTTTTTAGACAGGTGTAATAGGCCGGTGGGACGAGTGACGGACTAGTAACTGGAGGGTTGCGATTTATATCTGTCGTGGCCTCAAATGTTCTCACGTTGGCGTGGTGTGAATGTTTGGAGAGTGGGTTGCCGGCTCAGGTGTGACCTCGTCATCAGACAATGGTTCAAAATTACGCGGTGTTATCCTCAGATCTTTTCCTTTGTGTTTGATCCCGGACAAATGCCAAATGCCCGTTGTGTTGCTCCATTGCGATCCTAATTAGAATATCTACCAACCATTTAGTACAAAATACTGACGTTGTTGCTTCAAAGTAGGCCTTGGTTCCAAACTTCGTATTCTGGCTCTAATTCATCCCATTGGTCTATCAGGTCAGGACTCTGTGTTGATCAGTCCAAAAACAATAGGGCATTACATTTAACCCACAGCTGTAACGTTCTAGCAACAGCACGGGTTCAGAGGTCAACACCTCTGGTCGTAAATCCCGAAACATCCATTGAGGTGGTCTTCCATGATGGTCTAATTGCAGTCCAGATGCTTTTTAGGGGTGTACAACGCTTCCCTGGGATTCAACTGTCTCACAGTGAAACTGACCAGACAAGATGCCTGTTCCTGGCCTCGAACTCAGCAAAGGTGTGTTTATTGTTGCTCGTTCGAGCGGGTCATCCGAGCAGATCCAATTTTTTCTGTTTGCAGCGTCTACGACCAAGAGACATAAATCCAGGATTGTAAGATATTGTACGGTAGTGTATTTTGAAATAAACGTTAGTTATTTGTAATTTAGGCTGTGTCGTATTCATTGGCACACCACTCAGTCCATACGTTACATTGCATAGCAGCCCTTGCTTTGTGGCTGGGTGCGTTTTTTTTGAATGGGTGTCCGGTGACTTTTGTCAATACTGTATGTTAAAGCGTGTAAATCTATGGACCCAACACTGTGTATATCATCAAACGTGTTTCTTTTATTTACGGTCACAGTAAATGAATACCAAATATGGTGGATGATTTGCAACTTTATATGTTCGTTTAATATTTTGAAGAATTACTTACGCCATAGCTTCTCGTTAATCCTAGAACGCCAAATTTTGAAGCTCTGTAGATAGGCAAGATTCGATTCAAATGGAAAACTGGAAACATAAAACACATGGCATTGACGAACAATTGGCATTTTTATATAAAGCATTAGAAGTACAGGGTGTTTTAGGAAGACTCCATTACCTTGAAACGAAATAACTACAGAAACAGTGATCGATAGAAAGATGAAACAAGTGGTACGTTTTATGAGCAGGCCTAGAATTTGAAATACAATGGTTTACAAAATTAGTTACAACTTTCGATAATAGATGGCGCTGTAGCTTTGATTATTTTCCCTTTAAATAGTGTGTAAATTACATTACAATGGATTGGAAATGGCCAACTTGAACAGCAATCACTTGACGCAAGCGAAAAGAGAAGTTTGAAGCGACCTGGCGCAATGTGTGCACTGAAATGAATACAAATGCCTCACAGATGTTCTAGCGTTTGAGGATTCTTACTGTAAACAATTTCCTTCAAATAGCACCAGAAAAAAAGTAGTATGAATTGAGATCCGGGGAGCATGAAGGCCAATCTATTCCGGTGCCAGTCTCTTTGGAATAATTTAGAGCAATGACTCTGTCACTGAAGTATTCATCAAGGAAGGTGAACATTGCAGAAGTACGGTGTGGTCTGGCACGATCTTGCATAAGCCAAGAAGTGTCTGGTACATCCTCGTTGTTCCAGTGAATACATGACTTGAATTTCCTCCTTCAACAGGTTACTACTAAACTTCCTGCCATATTTCGAAAGTGGAAGAGACAGAAGTTTGAAAAATGGCTACTTCTCAGCTGTATTTCCTGCTTACAAAGACCGCAGCGCCATCTATTAGCCAAATTTAGAACTAATTTTTAAACCGATCTATTTCAAATTAAAGATCTGCCCATTAACTGTACCACTTGCTTCACATTTCTATCTGTCACGGTTTCGTAGTTATGTTCTTACAAAATTAGTGAGTCTTTTCTGAAACACCCTGTAGATTCAACTAAATAAAAAGGGTAGAAATTTTATCGAACCTTTTGTAATAGAAATATTGTGTAGCCCATATTTTGGATTGCATCTGTGGGACAGCTCATGAACAAACAAAAGTTGGTCACTTAACTTTAAAAAATTGTCATTGGATTACGTCTAGATTATACCTTGACCAAAGGGATTAATTACAAGAACATAGTAGAAAAGAACTTGATTCGGCTTAAACCTCTTCTTCTTCTTACTTGGAGGCAAGCAGTTCCCTCCGCACCACCCTAACTGAGCATACCGAATTAGCCAAAATGACTAGGGAGGGCCTCGATTAGAGAAGCAAAGAGGCGTGATATCCCGATGTCCGGGGAAAATTAGGTCATCGAAGCATCGATACCTCCATCCTGATCATCCACTCGAAAGCCTCGCCGCCATCATCTGTTCGGGAGGGTACATTAGCGAGACCAGCGGTTCAATGTTTAGGCATTGTTCTATTTTAAGACTCACAGCTCAATACTTACGGGGCCCCCGGCGGTATTTTCGTTAGATACCGATAGTCCAGTTTTGTGGGCAACCAGCCTTCATTCATAGTAACGTCCTGGGGAATGCCTAGACGAGCTATCTCGTCAATAGCAAACTGATTACATCTCGATGGACGAGATATCTCGTCTTTAGAAGAAGAAACTGACCAGATACTGATCTCGACATCATCGAAATATCGGCATCATGATGACGAGATATCTCCTCATGAGAAAAATCACAGGAGACGCAAAAAGTATTGGCCAGGTCATCTTCTTTAGGTACGAGTATGTACTAGCATCATAACTTCTCTCTCGATGTCTGTCCTCCTTTCTGATTTACAGTCGCTTGCCAATCTGCTTCTTTCCTCCCTCGTTGTTGTCTTGCGTTTGGCACAGCCTGGCCAAATATGGCCTTGCGCCATGAAATCCAAACCCAACCAATCCCCAAAAGTATTGAGAAGATGTCACATTTGTAAGTCTGACTCATGCGAGTTTGCATCTGTGAGTCTCATTTATCCATTCCACTAAGGTACAAGAAGCAAATGATCACTTTCGGCAACCACCATACCCGATTTTATTTTACTTACGCCAGCCCTATCTCCTCACGATTTCACAAACTCTCTAGAAGTGGACTCCTCCAAGATCATCTGCATCTTAGATGCTATCCACCTCGAATTATCCCGACCCCCCCCCCCCCTAAAAAAATAGTTTTAAAACCAAGCACATTATTGCTTTTTACATTCTCAACAGCAAAAGACTGTTTCTAAATTTGACTTATTCACTCCGGAGAACTTGTATTTCAGTCACGTGGTCTTGAAAAATTCTATTAGCCACACTAGGGTATAGGTTTAACAAAAACAGTGCTCTTCCACAGATTTCTTGAGCGCGGATTTTGATAGCAAATTTTATTTAGTGTCAGGAGTGAAATCAGTGATTGCTAATAAGGGAAACAAATAATTACATTAATTGACCACCCTACATGCTTTTGCTCATTTCAACCCCCCCCCCCCCCAAGCCCCCATCCACCCATATTCCCTCACAAGCTCTTACGAACTTTCTAGAATTGAACTCTTCCAAAGCCATCTGCCATCTCAAAGGAGCCACACTGCTAAAAGTAAAACGTAGGCCGGATCAAAAAAGACTAACTTTGAGAAATAGTTGTAGCAATATTGTCTAAATGTTTTCTGCCTGTCCCCCCATGCCCAGGTTAAATAAACTTTAAAAATGCTTAAATAATAATTCTATTGCATAAAGCAGATTAATTATAAGTTTCAAAACAGCTTATACCGTGGAACGTATTTTTTATAGTAAAGATCAAGGGTGGCCAGCTACACTACCTTTGGAAGCCACATTTCAGGAAGAAATATTTGAAAGGGACATTTTTATTTATCTTTAATAACAAAAAAAACAATGAGAAACAAAAAATTTGTTCAATTTATTATAGTTTATCCACATATTCCCCCTCCACCGATCAACTGTTGAAGCTTCAAGAAGATGAAGGATTGAAACAGGTAAAACCAAAATGGTTGTTAAATTATTGAGTTTTGGAAACAGGTTCTGAAAAATATCCTAAAACCAAAGAGTGCGCTGAGACTAATCTCATTTTTCGGTAATTCGTATTGTTGCGAGTCTTTGTATTCAACACTTAAATTCATTAGAAAAAGCATCAATCTGTTTTAACTGATCAGCATTTAACTGAGCTTGGGCGAACTGCCCTATCAAGTCATCAACCAATTTTGCGGCAGCTAAGTGCAAAGATGGACAACATTTCTAAAGCATCAACAAGCAAATCTAATTTTTAAAGATTTTTTTTTTACAAAATTGTGTGTTTGAAAGAATCAGAACAATATTTTAATAGCATTTTTATTTTTATGTTTTTGACTAACTTTGAAACAAGGAAATGAAATAAAATTACTTTTAGATATTGATCAGTTTTAGCTTACTAATAACTTTGTAACGAAAAATGAAAAACAATTACTTTTGACATTGATCCATTTTAGTTTACCATATATATATTTCATACATATATTTTATTTGCATAAGAGCCGCACCACTCGACTGAGTAATTGGTAATTTTAACTAACGTCGTACTAAAGAAACACAACGGGCTATTGACGACTGTCCAGGATCAATCCCCTAATTTAAAGATCCGAGGATAACACCACGTAATTTTGAACCACGGTCAGATGACGACTGAGAGCAGCGCTATGGCCACCCCTATAGCAAATCTATTTTTACGTTATCTATATCTATCAGGGTTGGAAAAGGAAGCCGACCAACCGGTATAGTGGTTAAGGTCTTAGCCTCTAGATCGGAAGGTTCCTGGTTCGAATCCGGGTCCGGGCATGGATGTTTGTAAGCGTATGGTGTAGAGGCGGCTGGTGCACCTTAAATCTGTCGTGGCCGAAAGTCCTCACGTTGGGTTGGCGTGGAAGTTTGGAGAGTGGGGTGCCAGCTCAGGTGTTGCTTCGTCATCTGACCGTGGTTCAAAATTACGAGGTGTTGTCCTCGGATCTTTCCCTTAAGGGACTGATCCCGGACCGTCGTCAATAGCCCGTTGTGTTGCTCTAGTACGACGTTAACTAAAAATTACCATTACCAGGAAAAGGAAGATTAAGAGTTCGAATGTCGATAAAACGAAAATCCTTCATGAACGCGAAGCCCGTTGCTCGTTAAATCTGTTGTGGCCTCGAATGTCCTCACTTTGGTGTACTGGAAGTTTGAAGAGTGGGGTTCCAGCTCAGGGTGTAGGGCTCATTATCTCACCGGGGTTCAAAATTACGAAATTTCATCTTAGGATCTATCCTTTTCGGGATTAATCCCGGACTGTCACCAATAGACCATTGTGTTGTTTAATGCGACGTCAATTCAATCATCTACTTAAATCTATCATCTGAAAAATTCAAAAGATTACGTACCCGCAGCAGAAGCAGTGTTGATGACGATACCTCCTTGTCCTCCATTGCTTTTACCCATGTATTTGAATGCTGTCTGGCAACCGATTATGGGTCCCATCTATACAAACAAGAAAAGTTATAAATTGTTCCATCCTCGTTGCTCCAGATATTGTCTCGTGGTTATTATAGTATGATCAGAGTTCGTTCCTTTTGAGAAGAGGGAGTTCTGGAAATGTCTTAATTTCATTTTATTTTCCAGCATTGTTGAAGTTTTTAGTACCTCTCGGCAACAAAAATGAAAAATATATTTCCGATTCGTCAAAAAGTGCGTCATTGTCACAAACCAGAATAGATTTCATTAAACTTTTGACTACAGCTATAGATATAACAAGCGGGATTTCTTTCTACGCGCGATTCTTATAACTTTCAAGGCACAACTACTGTGACGGCTGTAGTCTAAATTATTTCTTGGCTCGATTCGTATATTTGTCAAGGTACAACTGATGTACTGGCCGTTGTCTCAATTCTATCTTGGCGCGATCACGGTACAGCCGTCAAAATAAAAAACAACTCACCCTATCGCAATTGCACAATTTACATAAAAAAAACAAGACGGAAGGTAGCAATCGATAGGGATTGATGTTCTCTATAAATATCAATGTTTAAAATTTATTTTAGGGGCCGTCTTCATATTAAATTGGTTGCTTGCTGCGATAATTTCAGTACGAACCCCAATCTTTTATCACAAATTTGGATTCTACACACAATTTCATGCAGATTTGATGAAAAAATTACGTAGAACGGTGTAAAATTGATCGAGAAAATTCATAAACACCATTGAGGGAGAGTGTAAATGTTCGGAGTTCAATCACATTATAAATATTAATAAAGACGTGTAGTGGCTGTCACAGTCAAGGACCTGTTGCAGTTGGTATGGAGTCCATTAAGATGGTGACAAAGCCAGAATCCATTCTGATCAAATCCCAGGATCTGTTGGCAGAAATTTCTGTTTTCACTTAATAAAGAATCCTCAATAACGATAATAATCATCGAATTTTGCAAACAATCTCACTGCGCTTCTAATTATGCACGTGATGAGCTGAAATTTTAAATTCCGATGTTTCAGTAACAGTTGAATCGCATGAAGTCAAAATTTGCGAAGGTTTCTATTCATAATTTTTATGAATATTAATATCATAATTAATAAAAAATAGTAAAATTTAGTTTGATGCTTAAAATGTTTATAGATTGTGTTTGGGTTTTGGGGTAGCAAAGGACGGAAATACAATTTCCAAGGAAAATTAATGTTTTTAGCAAATGTAACAAAAAACGTGAAACACCAATTTAACATTAGGAAATCTAATTTTCAAACACTTACAAATCGGTGAAAAATCCAATAAAATTTATAAACTTTTTTTTATTTACGCCTGAAATTGTGTGTAGAATCCAAATTTGTGATAAAAGATGGGGGTTCGTATTCAAATTTTCGGAGCAAACACCCAATTTAATATGAAGACGGCCCCTTAGACAGATTTTAGATGTTGATACTTGTAGAAAACATTTATCCCTATCGATTACCACCTTCCGTTTTTCTCTGAAACGTAAATTGTGCAATTGCGATCGGGTGAGTCGTTTTTATTTTGACGGCTGTACAACTACTGTACCGACAGTAGTCTAAAGGTTAAGCAACCCCATAAACATATGGAAAATGTGATGAGATCCGTATCTGCTGCAACAGACGAGTGCAGAATTCGATGCATACATTTGAACAGTTTCAACACCGAGCAACTTTGCTTTGTTGAAGACTTAAGAAATTGTTTCATTCTCAGTGTTAAAAGAATTCAAATATGCCGTTTTCTTCCGCAGTTTCGATTTCTCCCTGGAATCGAAATTTCTCTTTTGTGGCAGTAAAACTTTCCTTGTGCGTAGTGTGTATGCCCATTACTTGGTTCTGCATGCCTTGCGTCTGACGCAGCATGAACTGGTATGGTCCTAGTGACATAAAAACACAACCAACCATCTTTAACTTTGTTTCTGGCTTCGAGTTTAACAATCGATACTGGAACCCATAGCAGTTATTTCGGTAAATAATAACCGACGGCGATCGACATACATTATTTTGAGCATGAAAACCCTTCGTCCCGTGAGCTTAACTACTTTCACACAAATAGACTTTCACCCGGTCACGTGCCTTCTCACTGTATGCCGCACTTCAGTGCGATTTCTACTTCTGAGTTCATCTATCCGTACCTAAAGCGATGGCAGTGACAATGAGTTGGTGAGATGAATTTATCCTTTGCGATTTCCATTCTAGGACCATTTCTCCGAACCAGCATTTATATCTTTTCGAAATTCAATTTAACCAATGACATCTGCGTTCATTTCGGAGCCGTATTATAGCATTTGCCAGGCGATTTTGTGACGACTCTTTTTGCAAGCCTAGAATGCTGGAGGAGTTTTGTTCACTAGTGCAATTCAAAGATTTAGGTGGTGATTTTTTTTCTTCTAGTACCCGGGCAAATGAAAAATAGTCATGACACTACCACGGCGAAAATGTTAACTATATTGTATTACCTCAGTGAACCACGGGTGGGTAGGTTCACGTAACGTGGTCACGTTGCACCTTATATGCATGCCATATTCTATTCACGTATGTTTCCAGACTGACCACCATCCACATGCCTTACACCGAATTCAAACCAAGAACCTTTTAGCCCAGAGTCAGCACTTTGAGAACTAGACCAATAGATCGGCTGATATTTAGGTTAAGAAAGACATTAAACACAACACCCATGAAATAACATCGTAGAAGAACCTTTAAAAGGAACCAACACTGAGAAGAAGAAATTCGTTCATGTGGAATCAAGATCTCTCACCAAGTTCACTTCAAGTAGTCTTCTTGGGTGCGTCTCTGCAATTATTCCAGCGTTGTTTACTAGCACGTCCACTCTTCCTAACTCTTTTATAGTCTCATCGAAAGTACCTGAATCAGAAAGAGATTATCATAGAAAGCCATCCACTACATGAGATGTTCACTACCCTACATTAATGGACCGGACGCCAGCGGATTTGCATAAAATCCGACTACTTGTTTGGGGGTGTTTTTCGTGGTATGGCCGGAGACCTTTGTATGTTGTTCCTGGTAAATTGAACTCCGACGCCTATGTTAACATTTTGGACAGTTAGATTCTTCCAACGCTATGGAAATTTTATGGAACAAACGAATGTTACTTCCAGGAAGATAACGCTCCCTGTCATGTTCCAGCCTCTGTCAAGCACTGGTATCGAGATATGGATGCTAAACGTCTTCCCTGTCTTGCTTAGAGTCCCGACCTAAACCCCATAGAACATTTATGGAACGAGTTAGAGCGACGCTTACGGACCCCCTGGTACGAATCTTTCGGGCCACGTCCGAAATCTACAGCTGAGCTGGCGTCATTCTTGAAGCAGGAGTGGACACAAACCTTGTTGAAAGTATGCTCAGAAGGGTTGCTAGTGTAATTACAGCACGTGGGGACCATCCCCCTATTAAAGCATGTATTCTTTCAAATATACCATCACATCTTGCTTTCCGGTTCATTATTGTAGGGCAGTGTATAAGCTTTTGTATTATATGTATATTATTTAAGACTTAACCTGCTAGTTGCGGCTCCAAAAAGGTTTTCTTTACCCGCCGGCCCCAAAACATCTAATTTTTACATAAAAAAGAAAATTTTTTAACAAATAACATATTGCTAAAATTCATAGGAAATCTCATAATTTTAAATGTTTTAGCTGATCCGTGTTATAATTGGTAATAGAGCAACACAACGGGCTATTGACGACTGTCCAGGATCAATCCCCTAAGGTAAAGATCCGAGAACAACACCTCGTAATTTTGAACCACGGTCAGGTGACGAAGCAACACCTGAGCTGGCACCCCACTCTCCAAACTTCCACGCCAACCCAACGTGAGGACTTTCGGCCACGACAGATTTAAGGTGCACCAGCCGCCTGTACACCATACGTTTACAAATATCCATGCCCGGTCCGGATTCGAACCAGGAACCTTCCGATCTGGAGGCTAACAACTTAACCACTACAGCGGTTGGTCGGCGATCCGTGTTGTAATAGTACTTTTAAGATTTTCAAATTGGACTGTTGCTATGGAAACGGCGACCAAATTCGCCGGTTCTTCTGAAAACATTGGAAATTTTTAAGCGCGTACTCTCAAATTTTATGAATGAATTAATCCAAAAAATAAGAATGGAGTGTTTGTTGTTGTTTCTCATGCCTACACTGGCAGACCAGAGGAGTGCCAGGCCCGTCGAAGACGGCAAAAGGCGAGGGGGTACGCCTTCCATGTTATTGAGCCCCATTGGGAGGAAGTCCGACATATATCCGAGAGTATTGCGGAATTCCACAATGTCGTATGCCGAATGCAAAAGTGCTACAGGTAAAAAAAAAATATATTGTTTTGTTGACTACGAGTGCGAGAGCACTCGCTTTACGTCGACATTTTTATTAATTGAGTTGAAGATGTGAAGAACTTAAAAGAGGGAAATCCAAATCTCCCTCAAAATCGTCTTTTGTAGTAGTAACCTTAGTGTCACCTTTCGTCATTTTGTAGCTTTGTCATACAGCAAAGGTGCGATGCATGTGAAATGTATTGCGAATGGATATGCATGTGTAGGATTTGTCTACAAAGTAAGTTGTAGAAATTATAAAGATGGCGAAAGGTGTTAAAGTATTATTTTAGTCTACGAAAAACGTAAGTCATTACATATATTTTGATCATCTCTTCAATCTAGATTAAACCAATTCAAACGGAGTAAGGTCGGGTATTTTGCTAGTTAAAAAGTATAACTGTTTATCATCTGCGTGTGCTCCAATTCATTAGTCCGTTGAACCACAAGACTCGCTATCATGTGACTCGTTATCTCCCAATCACAAAGCGAATAAACATGAAAAAGACCGAAAGATTTTCTTTTATAATAAATATATAAATAAAGAAAAGATTAGAGATGTTTATTAATACTTATTGAGTTGGTGCTTTAGATTCACAACTCGTGCTCTTCACACGCCGCTCTCAATCGACTTGTGTATCCACTCAATTCAATCGTCATTAAATTTATTTTAACTTTATGGACAGACACCTCGGTTATTTCGAATTCTTTCATTTATTTTTCAATGTGATAGAAAAACATAGGCAAGCTCAGCCCGGAATAGAATTTGGAGAAAAGAGTGTAAGTTCAAACTTACTTTTGATCGAAAGTTTTTTAATTCACTTTAAAATATTCAACACCCTTGCAAATACTCTTACCAAGCGCCCAGACAAAATAACGGTACCAGATTTTCCAGTAGGATACTCATTCATAAAAAAATAAATATTTAACGAACGTAGCAAACCATAGCCTAACACTATTTCGCAAATATCTATGTTTGAATTTGTGCAAGCAGATTCTTTTCTTAAATTTCCTTACTTTCATAATCCTTTTCTTTCGTCACATCACACAAAGAAAAGATGGCAGTGCCTTGTCCATGTGCTTTCTGCAGCTCCTCTGCAAATCGTCGACCTTTGTCTTCTTGAATGTCAGCGACACATACCTGCAAAGTATGCACTTGAACAAACGCTACTTATTTCTTTAATTTACACACAATTGACAACTTTCTGCAATGTACAAAAAAGGTATGAATAAAAGATGTGCATAAACTCTCTCTTATTAGCAGAAGCGTAACGTTGATAACTTGGGGTGTCGAGATTGATATGGTACGTAGGAAGGTATTTTAAATAACGTCGTACTGAAGCAACACAACGGGCTATTGACGACGGTCCGAGATCATTACCCCAAGAGAAAGATTCGAGGACAACACCGTAATTTTGAAACACGGTCAGATGACGAGGCAACACCTGAGCTGGCATCCCACTTTCCAAACTTCCACACTACGACAACGTGAGGACATTTGAGACCACGACAGATTTAACGTGCACCAGCCCCCTTTGTACACGACGGTGTTTGTCGGATTTCAAACTTGCAACCCTCTGGTTGCTAATCCGTTACTCTTCCAGCTCAGATTGATAGGTAGGTAGGTGTTTTAATTAACGTCGCACAGGAGCAACATAACGGGGTATTGACGATGGTCCGGGATCAATCCCAAAAGGAACGCCAGTTCTCGGACAATTTGTTTTTCCTACTTGGATCTTCGTTCCCCTTGGAAGACATAAGGCCGTTTTATCTAATGAGATCTTGAGCAAATAAATCGTTCTTAGCAAAATTGACCATATCTTGGATGAAATAGATCGTCGAAACACTTGGTCGGTACTCGTATTAGTGTCGCACTGGAATAAAACACAGCGGGTCATGGCGATGGTACGGATATTTGGTATTTGCCATTTTTAGTTAACGTCACACTGAAGCAGCACAACGGGCTTTTGGCGATGGTCCTTGATCAATCCCCTACGTTCAGATGACGAGGTCGAAACACTTGGAGGGTTAAGTGTTGTTATAATACATCGTTTAAGAGTCTATGCCTAAACTAGAGTGCCTGAATGTTCCCAATTCAGGCACTCTAGCCTAAACTAGACATACCTGCTCTATTAAATTCTAATGAATAAAATGATACCTTCCGTCGCGTCAATAGCTCGTTGCATTGCTCTAGTATGGCATTATTGAATATGCAAATACCAATTTCTTCGATTATTATTCTTTGTATAACAACTCGAGGTTTGGAAACGGTTTCGCAGTGATTCCAATTCCACAATTTGTCATGTTCTTTCTCACTTGTTTCGTATGTGCTTATTTGCATTGAAAAAGACAGCGGAGAATGTCGTTATTCATGTACACATTTTGATGATTTTGTGATGATTAATTTGGCCTATCCAGGGTAATTTTAGATCAAGTAACTCTAGTTGAGGACGAGGTGCCTAGTTATTAAAATAGTTTATATGAAGCCCATTTAACACCACACAAACAAATAATCTGAGAGAGAACTTTAATATACCCCATCTAAAACATAACACGGTCAAATCAACGACAAAAAATTTTATGCAGAATAGAGAGAAAGAAGTACAGAGCATGGAACACACTCATAGTACTATACAGGAATATCAACTACAATATATAAATAATGCCATTAGAATTAACCGGCCATATAAATCACGGAAAAGGTAAATAGCGATCAAAATATACCAGCAAAGAGAAAACAGTTAAAATCTCAGTTTTAGATAAGGTTTATTTATAAATTACTAAATCGTCAAACATTATTAAATTTGTGGGGTTAAACTATTGATCGTTTTGACTTAAGAATGTACGTTTCAGTTTCACTTTAGGAGGCATAAAATCAAACTTCATATAATTTATAAATTAATTTGTCGTAATACTAAGACCAAAAATACAGGGATTATTTTATTTCACATTTCGCTGTGTTCATTATTTGCATTTAATGCTGAAAAATTTCTACCATTTCGCACCCCGGCAAGAAAAGTAAAACAAGCCAAAAAATAAAAATTTGGATGTTATGTCATTGAAAAATATGTATGAGGTGCCCCAGCGTGTTTTATTACTATTCTATAGAATATAATAGAAGTTACCACCATAAATACTTACCTAAAATTTAAAAGAGGCTTATACTATTTCCATGTTATAAGTTCTATAGTATCATTTAAGTTGACATTTCTCAAATTCTGCAATTTTGAGTTGTGTCACTTTTCTTGCCAGGGTTCGTTTAGTCAATAGACAGAAACGATTATTGGTAGTTCCATGAAAGGTCGTTCCTTAATTTACATTTTTTTTTCTTCAAAATAACAAGAAAACTGATAGATTTTCAAATAATTTGCTGAAAAAGTTAGTTTTTAGAAGCATTTTATGAATATTTATATACCAAGCAGGCTAGAGCAGTAATTTTTTATAAAACAGGTTATGCATCGAATATGGTTTTGTAGCGAATCCAAATCCCGTCGAAAGCATTCTTGAAAAACTATTCAATCCCAATGGGGGGCCTACAACAGGTGCTTAAATAGAAGCCGTATCCTCAGTATCCAATTAACTCACCTTGTAGCCATGTTCTAAGAGTGCTCTGCATATCGCAGCTCCTAGTCCCTGCGCGCCACCAGTCACGATCGCAGTACCTGCCTCAGACATAATCAAAATGGGAATGAGCTATACTGTTCTCTCTCGATTCGCATTCGACTACCTTTTTTACATGACGCCACCTATGTAGAGAATTCAAATTACATGTGACAGATCATTTTTAGTGCTTGTATGCATACTTTCTATCAAAACAGCGTTTGAAACAGTCTGAAGAAACGTGACAATTCGAAATAAAGGTTTCATTTGTAACAAATGTCTCCGTTAAGGTTGAACAAATCATGGCGTATATAATCAGCAAATATTTATATGAAATATATTATTTGCACTAAAGATTATGAACTACAAATTAACTCCTGTAACTTTATATTTTTTCACTTGTGTCACTTTTCTCGATGCGTGTACTTTATTTTCCTAGAGATTGTTAAGAAAAAAAATATTAATTTAAATTTGAAATGGACTTTTTTTCAAGTAGTAAAACGTTTACCCAGCGCGTATAAATAGGTAAATAAAAAATGTATTTATTAAATTGGAAGTATCGTTATTATTTTCCACTAAAGTGTTAGAGTATATTTGCAGAAGTAATGAAATAATGCAGCACTTTGAATAAATTCTTAAGTTTCCTAAGTAGCATTCATTTTGCCAAAAACGATCAATAATGCATCAGGTAAACTATAAGTAATAAAAATTCATGAAATCCACCAAAATAAATCGAAAACTTTTTAATTTATTTTTTAAATTATTTTTACTTGAACAACTAGTTTCAAAATACTTTTGACCGCTTAGATAGAGCTGTGCTCAAAGGAGTTTTTTTGAAAAAACGTTGAGTGAAGCGCAGAACTTTTCACACAATAAACATTATTTTTTAATCTTAAGAGATGTTAAGATCCTTAACGTCTAATCGCCCACCTAGAGTTCCTTTTGTAACATAAGAGGGAAAGCTGTGATTCAGTATGCTTGCCCACTGCGCTACCAACCTGCGAATTGTAGCCGACGCAGGTTTGATTCTTCCTCGGATGCATTTATTTCTTCTGTATTAGTAAAACTCCATTTTGGTGTATGTTCATCACTTGACCTTGTTAATACATCTTCCCTGGATGCATTTCCCTCTTATGTGTCAGTAAAACTTTCTTGCATGTGTATGTCCATCACTTGACGTTACCTGCCATGTGTTTGGCGCAGCTTGGCCAACTATGGCCTTTTCGACATTAAACCAAACGCCATAAAAACCTATTCCTTTCCCTTACCCTACGTGCGATTATCTTAACGGATTTCTCGTCATTAGCAAAGACCAGATCTTGATGGACGAGATTTCTCGTCATTAGCAAAATCCAGATCTTGATGGACGAGATTTCTCGTCATTTGCAAAGACCACATCTTGATGGACGAGATTTCTCGTCATTAGCAAAGACCACATCTTGATGGACGAGATTTCTCGTCATTAGCAAAGACAACATCTTGATGGACGAGATTTCTCGTCATTAGCAAAGATCAGTTCTTGATGGACGAGATATCTCGTCATTTGCAAAGACCACATCTTGATGGACGAGATTTCTCGTCATTAGCAAAGACCACATCTTGATGGACGAGATTTCTCGTCATTAGAAAAGACCAGATCTTGATGGACTAGGTTTCTCGTCATTAGAAAAGACCAGATCTTGATGGACGAGATTTCTCACCATTAGCAAAGACCACATCTTGATGGACGCGATTGTTCGTCATTAGCAAAGACCATATCTTGAAAGACGCGATTGCTCGTCATTAGCAAAGACAACATCTTGCTAGACGAGATATCTCGTCATTAACAAAGACCACATCTTGTTGGACGAGATTTCTCGTCATTAGCAAAGACCAGATCTTGATAGACGAGATTTCTTTTCATTAGCAAAGATCAGTTCTTGATGGACGAGATATCTCGTGATTAGGAAAGACCAGATCTTGATAGACGAGATTTCTCGTCAATAGCAAAGACCAGATCTTGATGGACGAGATTTCTCGTCATTAGAAAAGACCAGATCTTGATGGACTAGGTTTCTCGTCATTAGAAAAGACCAGATCTTGATGGACGAGATTTCTCGCCATTAGCAAAGACCAGATCTTGATGGACTAGATTTCTCGTCATTAGAAAAGACCAGATCTTGATGGACGAGATTTCTCGCCATTAGCAAAGACCACATCTTGCTAGACGATATATCTCGTCATTAGCAAAGACCAGATCTTTATGGACTAGATTTCTCGTCATTAGCAAAGACCAGATCTTGTTGGACGAGATTTCTCGTCATTAAAAAAGACCAGATCTTGATAGACGAGATTTCTTTTCATTAGCAAAGATCAGTTCTTGATGGACGAGATATCTCGTGATTAGGAAAGACCAGATCTTGATAGACGAGATTTCTCGTCAATAGCAAAGTCCAGATCTTGATGGACGAGATTTCTCGTCATTAGAAAAGACCAGATCTTGATGGACTAGATTTCTCGTCATTAGAAAAGACCAGATCTTGATAGACGAGATTTCTCGTCATTAAAAAAGACCAGATCTTGTTGGACGAGATTTCTCGTCATTAGCAAAGACCAGATCTTGATGGACGAATTATCTCGTGATTAGGAGAGACCAGATCTTGATAGACGAGATTTCTCGTCAATAGCAAAGACCAGATCTTGATGGACGAGATTTCTCGTCATTAGAAAAGACCAGATCTTGATGGACTAGATTTCTCATCATTAGAAAAGACCACATCTTGTTGGACGAGATTTCTCGTCATTAGCAAAGACCAGATCTTGATAGACGAGATTTCTTTTCATTAGCAAAGATCAGTTGTTGATGGACGAGATATCTCGTGATTAGGAAAGACCAGATCTTGATAGACGAGATTTCTCGTCAATAGCAAAGACCAGATCTTGATGGACGAGATTTCTCGTCATTAGAAAAGACCAGATCTTGATGGACTAGATTTCTCGTCATTAGAAAAGACCAGATCTTGATGGATGAGATTTCTCGTCATTAGCAAAGATCAGTTCTTGATGGACGAGATATCTCGTGATTAGGAAAGACCAGATCTTGATAGACGAGATTTCTCGTCAATAGCAAAGACCAGATCTTGATGGACGAGATTTCTCGTCATTAGAAAAGACCAGATCTTGTTGGACGAGATTTCTCGTCATTAGCAAAGATCAGATCTTGATAGACGAGATTTCTCGTCATTAGCAAAGATCAGTTCTTCATGGACGAGATATCTCGTGATTAGGAAAGACCAGATCTTGATAGACGAGATTTCTCGTCAATAGCAAAGACCAGATCTTGATGGACGAGATTTCTCGTCATTAGAAAAGACCAGATCTTGATAGACGAGATTTCTCGTCATTAGCAGAGACCAAATCTTGATAGACGAGAAATGTTCATGTAGAAATGTTCATGTAGTTCACGTCATTGGAAGAGGACAAGATCTTGATCTCGTCATCATCAAATAATCGGCAGTACCTTGATGACGATAAATCTCGCCAAAAGCAAAATTGGTCAGATCTTGATGGACGAAATATCGTCTAAACCACTTGGAGCATTAACTATTTCTAGGAGATGGGATTCCAGGTATCTCACAGCCCCCGGAAAGAGGTACCCGGATGTTACCGGGGATGTGTTTCACGGAAGGGGAATGCGACGTTGGGTACAGCTGGTAATGGGGGCCCACAAGATAATAAACTTTTCGTATGAGAATTTTAGCAATATTTTTCATCGTTCTCGAAGAGAAAAGTATCCCTCGCTTCACAATTACCCCTTATTCGTGGCATCGCTTTTTACAGAACGGACATTTATGAACAACGATGGAACACCCTCCATGAAGAGTAAAATTATATTCAAATTTTCTGACGAAAACCTTGAAAATTCCTAAAGAATTACAACCACTTTCGTCGAAGCAGACATTGATGTATTAGTTTTACAAAAACAATTTCGAATATCCTAGTTTCATGTTACGTTTGCCCTCTGTCAATCTATATGGTATGAATACAAAAAAGGATGTGTGTATATTCTCTATACAAATCTATACCGTTTGACCAATCCACACCAAATTTGGTAAACTCATACTTTAGAACACTGCGGAAAACGTAGGCTATTTCTTTCCTCTCTTCAGACCAATCTGTAACCATGAAAATTGGCACACGAGTAGACCTAAAAAGGCCCCTCGAAGCAACAGATTTTAAAATTTAAAGTTTGTTTTCCTGTAATAAATGGATATGCACAAGGAAACACGTTTCACGGGTTTGTGTATTTGAGTTAACACAGGGAAATGTCTCGGTTATATTTTAGCTGTCGTGGTCATATTTGAAAGCCGAGCAACGCCGGGGGTCATTCAGCTAGTGTTGTGACAAAAACACGGGCCTGTAAAACCTTTTCGGAGTGCCGAGCCGAATCTGGGGTCGGGACGTGAAACGTATTGTAACGCATAGTTTCTCGTCCGCGGGATGGTTAAACCTAAGTTTAGGTAGAGTGTGTTTAGGGGCTTCCCGACCCTCGCATCTCCTACTCCCCGGAAGGTTCAGACAGACTCTCCGGGAGAAGCGTGGAAAATGCACGCCTCCAGCACAAGGAGCCCAAAGGGGAAGCCCCGCATGACAGGGAGAGCACACGCCAAGCCGCAAGGGATACGTGGGCATTTATTGATGCTTCTGAAATATATACATACACTACCCTACAATAATGGACCGGACGCCAGAGGATTTCCATGAAATCCGACTACTTTTTTTTTTTTTTTTTCGTGGTGTGGCCTAGGACCTTAGCATGTTGTTCCTGGTAAATTGAACGCCGACGCCTACATGAACATTTTGGACAATTAGGTTCTTCCTACGCTCTGGCAATTTTATTGAATGGACGAATGTTACTTCCAGAGGACGACAACGCTCCATGTCATGTTGCAGCCTCTGTCAATCTCACAATTACATAATTAAAATATGTGAATGTATTTTTTAGTATTTATATAGAGGATAACTATCTCTAAAAGCATCACTAATAAATATTTTTATTTTAAAACAGAAATAGAGTTAATACTTACTTTGGAGGTGTAACGGACGTATTATAACAACGCTCCGTGTCATGTTGCAGCCTCTGTCAATCTCACAATTACATAATTCAAATATGTGAATGTATTTTTTAGTATTTATATAGAGGATAACTATCTCTAAAAGCATCACTAATAAATATTTTTATTTTAAAACAGAAATAGAGTTAATACTTACTTTGGATGTGTAACGGACGTATCATAACAACGCTCCGTGTCATGTTGCAGCCTCTGTCAATCTTACAATTACATAATTCAAATATGTGAATGTATTTTTTAGTATTTATATAGAGGATAACTATCTCTAAAAGCATCACTAATAAATATTTTTATTTTAAAACAGAAATAGAGTTAATACTTACTTTGGAGGTGTAACGGACGTATCATAACAACGCTCCGTGTCATGTTGCAGCCTCTGTCAATCTCACAATTACGTAATTCAAATATGTGAATGTATTTTTTTAGTATTTATATAGAGGATAACTACCTCTAAAAGCATCACTAATAAATATTTTTATTTTAAAACAGAAATAGAGTTAATACTTACTTTGGAGGTGTAACGGACGTATCCCTTTAGGACAAAAAAAAAAGTGTCACTCTGAACACAAATGACAAATTGTATGATGTTTACAAAGGAAAATAGTAATTTTTTTTTTTAAATTTTATGATTGAAGAAGATTCAAAGATATTAAAAATACATAGATTATCTAATTTGTGGACAATTTGAATTTTTAATAATTATTTGAAGTTGTAACGGACGCATCATGTAGTGTAACGGACGTATCATCTTCTGAAATACACACTGTTTTGTGATTACTTATTGTACAAAATGTGTTGCAATAAATTGTTACCATAAATAAAAGAAAAGTAATAATAATTAAACATTGCCATAAGAATTGGCAAGGAAAAAGTCATAATTTTTGAAATCTTCAATATTTAGTTGTACTACACAATGACAAAACAAAACAAAATTATACAGTAACAAAATTTTCTGCATACAGAATTGTTAATTTTCTTGATTTAATTTTTTGCCACATTTGAAATTTCACTTGGCCACATCAGGTGCGTCTTTTCCATGGGATATGACGAAGAAATGCTAGTTGAGTTTAACTACAAAATCTTCTTCTCCATTTGTAATATTGAGCAAATTAAACTTCTGTTTGAAATGTTGTGAAGCACCATCTGAAAATATATTAACTTCCTCTGACTTTGGAAGTTTAGTCTTCAAGTCTAATTATTGCTGCATGGAAAGAGTGGACTGCATATTTATCATGTTGCATGTAGTTAGATATGATGGCATTTGATTCAACATATTTACATGGTGACCAAGCAACCGCAGTGTAAATATTGAACTGCTCGTCTTTATTCCAATGGGCTGATTAAAGTTCATCTTGAAACTTTATTGAAAAATTTTCACTAAATCAACTTGCAGAATTATAGAATATTTCGATACATTTTGTTTTGCTTTTGTGAAGAATTCAAACTGTTATTTCTTTATAAAACAGTGCTTTAAAAAATCTTCAAGCTTTTCCTTAATGGTTTCAAGAACATTTCCTTTAGTGCCACCTTCTGTAGTTTTTACAACTCCACTCTCCACTGAAATCCATTGATACCATGTTACTTCTATGCTTTTTTCTTCTTCTGAAATTTGCTTTATGGGACTTTCAAAATTTTGAAAATATTTATATCTGACACAAATGTTTAACATGCATTCTTCTGAATAGGTACAACCGATTTCATGAATGAAATCAGTAGTACGTTTTGTAAATTGGTATGCACTAAATCTTCCAATAAGAATTGAATGTTGCTATAGCATGCACAGACACATACATTATGTGGAGTCTGAGAAAATAACAATACATGCTCTGTTCTTAAACATGAGAACTATGACAATTCAATCCTTTGTTCGGGATTTTTTTGTTTTGCAAAGCTCGTGAGTTTCTTTCAGTGTGAAATACATATGTTACTTTTGTTTGTTTTCTCGCCATTTTTCCAAACTGCTTCAACATCTTTTCGTCCTGGAGCAAGACGGGAAATATCATCTTCTTAATAAAATGAAATCACTGCTTTTCTGATTCACTAGAAATTAATTTTTTTTAGAAAGAAATATTTCCTTAATACCGCCAATTTCCTTAGCAAGTTGGGAATTAATGTAAGCCTTCTTTGTGGGATTTTTTGGCAGGGCCATTTTAACTTTCTTTATAATGACTGAGGTGATCTAGATTAGTCGCCAAATAATAAAAATTACAACAAAAATGGATAACATGTATACACAAGTATTAGCAAATACATTTTAAGGTAAGGCACGAATTGTCTTTTTCCTGATTAAAAAACTATTTTCCACTTAAATATTCGTAAAATGATTTTACGAAAAATAATTAACAATCCCAGTCAAAATGTTTTTGTTTTTTTTGCTCTCATTCCCTGAAATACAATGGGACAGGAAATACAATCTGTTTCTTTTTTTTTTTAACACGAAGGGCAGAAGATGCAATCTGTTTCATGTGACGTCACAATCTCTTTCGAAAATATAAAAGATATATTCACTTTAAAAATTATTCATTTAAAGAAAATCATATTTTTAGGTATGGAACTAAAGTGAAATTTTCCGCAGATTTCGAATTCGTTGAAATTTGTACGCATCTTTAACGGTCTAGGAGATAGAATAAAGAACTAAGTGAGTTCATTTAAAAGATTTATCGTCTGGCTGGAAAATCATTCCCCCGCGCAAAATCAAAGCGGAAACGAAAAAAATAATAATTTTCTCCGAGTTCCCTGCGATGAAAAAAATTTGGCATAGTTCCAAGGCTGACGGCAAGGTCACGTGTGTTGAAAAGTCTAGATTTTGGTGTTCTTCTTTCCAGGAAGAAACGTGTTAAAGAACCCGATGGAGATTAAAACTATTAAATTCATTTAAAAATCTTCTAGATTGAATTCTAAAATTCGCCGCGACCCAAAAATTGCAAAAAAATCGGACTACCTGTGTGCCAAATCTCATTGCTGTAAGTGCCATAGATCGTCAGGATTTTGCGTCAGCGAACAGACAAACAAACACTTCCTCTTATAATAGTAGAGATAATTTTTGATTATTTTATCAATATGGTAACTTTTTTCCTAACAAATTTGTAGAACCACTATCCATGTTATACAAATAATGTGTTCGCTACACAGTACTGATACGTCCGTTACATATCAATGATACGTCTGTTACACATTTAAAAAAACCTTTACATATTTAAAAAAATTATCATACATTATTATGCTTGTTGTGATTGCTTTACTTCAATAATTGTGGACGTCTATACTTGTAATAAATGTTGCCAGAAAACGTTTCCCCAAAACTTGTAACGGACGTATCCATATGCAGAATATAAAAAGATTCACCCTTCCGAAAACTTTAATATGAATAATACTTTCATTTTTATCATTTTTTTATATTATACTATCATATTATTACGTGTGATTTAAAGGATTCAGATAATATATGTTACTCTATCAGAAATATGGTAATAAATATGATATGTCTAAACCAAGTGCTATATTAAATATTTTTTATCCAACTTTAAATGACTTCTGCATTTATACAGAGGTATACAATTACTATTCATTGATTGATTCTAATACCCAGACAAATTACCTTTATTTTAATGCATAACACTTATCATTTTACGCATTTTAATTTTTTGGTCTTCTGGTTTTCTTAAGCGTGGAAATGCCCGTGGAAGTGTGTGTGTGTTTGTGTGTGTGTGTGTGATACAAGAGAGAGAGAATTGTTGGTGAAAAGAAGAGTAAATTAAAAAACTAATATTTGTAACATTCTTTTAAATATCTCGATGTTTCAACTCAAAGTCGTGTGCAACATATCGTGCTATTATTCAAACTACTTCATATGTAATTAAGTATAGGGATACGTTATTTAAAATGATGCCTTCAATGTACTCATGAACGTATCCTATACAGGACTGAACCTCATTGATTTGGCGAAATTTCTCTACCTCAAGTTCCAAGATCTTGATAAATTCTGTGGTCAGATGACAAAATGTTATGTCACTTTTTTAATATTTCATGACAGCAATTTTAAGATTCAAGATTCAACATGTGGTTCTGTGGTTTTTGTGAAAGAGAACGACTTACGATATTTTGCCACGTTCTAAACATTAACAAACGAGACTCCAAGATGTGACTTACTCAATTTTTTTTTAAAGTGACATAACATTTTGCCATCTGAGCACAATTATTGTGCAAACGAGACTGGAAATGTTGACAAAAGCAAAGTTGCGAGATATAAGTGTTCGTTTGTTTGAAGTATGAAGTTTTGAAACTGTTTCAAAACCCGCATAAATGATCCCCTTGTATGGTATGGAATCTACCCCCTTCCCCTCCTGTAAATATTTAAACCCTGTCTTTCAAATTAAATGTATAAAACTTGTAACCAAGGGACCAAAAATAATTACCTCACTGAATTAATGTTTTCATTTGCGCACGGGTTTGGGTCAGTTATGACTGTACACAGATAAATATACGAATAATGATTGCACTAAAATAATGGCACAAGAATGGCTAAACTCACATATTTATTCGTATTCTTAAGCAACAATTTACATATTCCTTTCGTCCTAGTACTTCCTCCAGCTGTCGATACAGAAACAGTTCTATCAGAACCATTGACGGAAAACAGCTGATTCAGATTGCGATTGCTATGCCAATAAATCACTGCGGGATATGAAAATATGAAGACTGGATTTGTTTTCCTTACTAACATAGTCACTCAAAAAGTATTGTTTCACAGCTATTTTATTAAATATCAGAAGCTATTACACCAATGCTAAGCGTTTTTGGTAGTTTTGATGAAATGAATTTTTGTGTCAACGCTTTATATGTCTCGGGAATAAATTTCTTAGTAGAAAACATCTTTTTAGGTTTAGCGGAAAACAATTTTAAAAGTTAACGAAAATAATTTTAAAATAGAAAAGAATCTACGCAACTGAAAATCTAAATTTTTTGGTATAGATGTTTGTCTCGTAAAATATATTAGATTTAAGTCTAATCGAACCAGGCTATAATAGGAATGTCATAAAACCACATTAGTACTTGCAAACTAGAGTTGTTTAGGCATGTTAAAATCAACTATACTGGTTTACTAAAATTAATACTACTAGGGGGCTCCGCCCCCTGTTCGCTTACGCTCGCCAACCCCCGTTCCCCCCTCCTACACACAAAAAAAGAGTCACAATCAAAGCTCTATCACGTTTTTTATTTCATTCAGTATTTTGGGACTACTATATAGACAGTAAACCTTAAAATTTAGTTGGGTAGGTATTTAATTTACGTCACACTGGAGCAACACAACGAGCTATTTAAAATTTAATTAAAAAATAAAATATTTTACACTTTTTGTATGGATAACGAGGTAGGTATTTTAATTAACGTACTACTGGAATAACAGAATAGGCTTTGAACAATAGAACGAACATTACCGGCTTCTAACCCGAAGGGAAAGATCCGAGGACACATCATACAATTTTGAACTACATTCAGAAAAAGAGGTCACACTCGAACTGGCACCCTCACTGGCTACCCCATTCTCCAAACTTCCACACCGCACCAATGTGAGGACATTTGAGGCTACAACAAATTTAACATATACTTGCCTCTTTGTACACGACGGTCTTCGGTTGGATTTGAACTCGTAACACTCATGCTGCTAATCCGTTACTCTTCCAACCATACCACCACGACCCTGGTAAGGACAAATAACATAAAATGGAAGCTCAATATAAAAGCAAAATTCATATTTCACGATTTCGACAGTTACAGAATTGGTGCGAGACATTGGTGATATACTCTTTTATCTCTTTTACACACACTATCTGTTACACTTTAGTGTTTACGTGAATCTATACCTACTGTGTAAAAATATTTTACATTAGGTAAATGAAAAGAAAACGGTACATTTCATCGACGCTTCTTTATCACGAATTCCAAAAGAATGCGTTAAAAGTTCGTGGGAAGGAATTGAAAATGATTTTATGGTATTTGAACCTCCAAATGCAATCTCCTGAATATTTGTATTGTGGTTAGAACTAGAACAACTCTTAATCGTCAAGAAAAACAATTCTAAAACATGTCGTCGATGGTTGTTTTCACGAATTCCAATTTTACTAACATCCATTAAGTTGGATGGAGCACTTTCACGAATATCCTCCCCTGAAATATCTTTACCCCAACTAAATCACAACTAATGTGTAAACGTTCGTCTTTTGTTAACATTAGAATTCTTACCCTGCCCATCCGCTAGTGGCAATGGAAGTTTGAAGAATAGGAATTCGTAAAACAACCAACGACTATTTAGACGTTTTTCTTGAAGATAAAGTTCTAGTTCTCTAACCACGGGAATATTTATTATAACTAGCATTTCAAAAATTCTGTTTCGAAATAGACTTGTTTATTCGTTTTAATTAAAACCCAACAAAGTATTGAAATATATGCTTTCAAACTTGCTTTAAAAAATAAGGAAAACGAAAAATTCTATAGGCGACACACCATTTTACGAATTCCGAGAACTGGTAAAAGCTCGTAAAATGGGAAGTTCGTGAAAAGGAATTAAAAGTTCTGTGATATTTGTGAGACACACTTGATGAAAGTTCGTAAAATCTTAATTTATTAAAGGAAACATCGACTTGAATGCTTTAGAATTGTTTTTAAATACAACAGTTATACTAGTTCTAACAACGCGGCAAGAAATTAGCATTCCAAAATTTCTGGTTCCAAATATTTTTTTTATTGAATTATGTCTGGTATGTTGATACATTATAATTAAAAATACCAACAAAGTATTAAAATAAATATCTTCAAACCTACTCTAAAGTAACAAGGCGGTAACGAGAACTGGCCAACCTTGAAAAACAACCTTGCAAAAATAAAATAAAATTCAAAACTCGCGGAAACTTTCACTCTCAACACCTTGATACCTCAAACTTGCTTTATTTTCTACTTTTGAGCCGTGCAAGAATGACGCGAAAGCAATAGGTGACCCACATAACACACTCTTCTCGATCAAAATGGCCATTTCCATGCTTTGTAGCGATCCATATACGGCATTGGATCATTAACTGTGTTCCCAAGACTGCATTCGTCACTACGGGGGCATTTCCTTGGAAGTTACGCAAACGGATCTTATGAAATAGCTTGGATCCACGATACTTTCGCTCTCGAAATCTTGCGGTCGTTTTAAAATATCATTTGTCTAGAAACAAAGTGTTCGATGTGCTATTGGTATTTTTAATTACCGTCGTACTGGAGCAGGCTAATGACAACGGTCTGGGTAATTGGAAATTTTAATTAACGTCACACTAAAGCAACACAACGGACTAGTGACGAGTGTCCGGGATGAATACCCTGAGAGAAAGATCCGAGGACAACACCACGTAATTTTGAATCATGGTCAGATGACGAGGCAACACCTGAGCTGGCACACCACTCTCCAAACGCACACCAACCCAACGTGAGGACTTTCGGCCACGGCAGATTTAAGGGGCACCAACCGCCTCTACACCATGCGCTTACAAATCTAACACCTTAAACACCGGACCGGTTGGTTGGCTGACGACGGTCCGTTATCAGTCCCCCAAGGGAAAGATCCGAGGACAACACTAGAAATTTTGAACCAAGGTCAGATGGCGAGGCAATACCTGAGCTGGCACTCCACTCTCCAAACTTCCACACCACGCCAACAAATGATCGATGTGAAGTAATAGCATACTTATGAAGACGTAGTATCTAAATATATATTTTCCTATAAAGCAATTGATCATCTATGTAAATGCAAATTTTAAATGCTTTTTAGTTCCTGAGAAATGGAAGACAAGAAAAAGTTTCAAAACAAATATAGATTAGGGGGAAAGAAATCAATCCTCATTTAGTGAATACCTGTAAGAATAAATATAGTAAAATCTTTAATACTAGGGGGCCTGCCCCCTGCTCGCTAACGCTCGCCAACCCTCGGAGGATTACTCCGCAATCCTCATTGGTTCGCTGCGCGAACATATGCTCGCTTCGCTCGCATCAATGAAGACATGTGTCCTAGCAGAAGGAACTGTTTACAAAATATGATATTCCAAAAAAAATATTTTTCAAATCTAAATTTTTTTATGTTTATCAGAAAAGATATTTACAGTACCTCTGGAATCCGAATTCAAATGAAAACTTTGAGCAAATTTTGACTCGAAATGTGACTGTTGATATGGAAATTGAATATACAACATGTTGTTTGTATATACATTTACTCCTGCACTCGAGCCACCCACGCATTTTCAATGAGTTTGTCTTCAAAAGCTGTAGTGCAAGCGTCTTGTTGAACTATTATTGTTGGCCCTGAAAAGGACCTTTTTTTAAATGGCCCTGAAAAGATCCTCCGCTTTCTTTGATTTCTATTATTAACTGGAACAACTCGACTAAAATTCATTTTCTTTGAATAAAATTTCATACGATGACGCTATAAATTCAATTGAAGCGCGAGGCTTCGTGATAAACAAACAATCGTACAATGTTGCCAAAAACGCGATAACAAATAACGTCTTTTTTGCGTGCCACGTAAGAGAATTATATATATATATAGATTTGGGTCATTTTCAGAAGATGTGGGTTCACAGTAGTCCAGTTGAAAGAACAGCGGATTAGCAAGCGGAGAGTTGCGAGGTCGAATCCAACCAAAAACCGTCGTATACAAAGGGGGCTGGTGCACGTTAAATTTGTCGTGACCTCAGATGTCCTCACATTGGCGTGGTGTAAAGATTTTGAAGAGTGAGGTGCCTGTTTAGGTGTTGCCTCGTCATAAGATCGTGGTTCGAATTGATGAGGTGTCTGTTGTCGTTAGATTTTTCCTATAGGCATTGATATCGGACCGTCGCCAATAGTTGTTGAAAACATGCTTTTGAAGTTATGCCCTGAAAACTAAGAAATGTAGCGTTCACAAATCTTCCCTGTCGGGGAAAAAGGGGATGTCAAAATGACTACTTCTTAAAATTTTAATTTGAATATTTCGCTTTCTTACAAATATCCAAGAAAAAGAAGCATGCGATGAAACAAATAATTGTAATTTGGATTTGTAGATTCGTTTAGTTTTGCTTTTATGCATACATTATATTTTAAATTATAATGATGCACTTGATTCCTTTGAATCCATCAAAAGTCAGACTTAACCCTTTTTGACCTGACATGGAAGAAATAATATGATCGATTCAATGAATTATTTTATAGTTTAAACCTAATTATTTCAAATGTGTTTGGTCCACAGGCGATAATGAGTATACTTTAAAGTAACTTTACTAATTTACAGTAAAATAAATTTCAAATAAAATGAAATGAATCGCGAAAAAACTTCTCTTTACTTCTGATAACCTAAGAAAAATCGTTTTCTTCGTATCTGAATGAGAATTGAATGTAGATAAGGATCGTGAAACTACAAACTAAATTTCAAGTTCAAATGAATTTATTTTTCTCATCAAGATTACGAAACACTGCTTCAATAAGAGGTTGCTTGTAAACCGCCTCTTTCAAAGGCGAAAACACACCTATTACCGGAAGTTTTCTCCTTAGTTGGATTCGATGATGGGCGTAGCAGAAGGTCCAACGAATAATCATCCTACATATTCTATGACGCAATAAACCATTCACAAAACGAGGGAGAATAATCATTCTAGTTTAAAATATCCTTCACTTTTTGCAACATTCCAAAGGAAATAAATCAACGAAAATTTTTCACCTTTCTTGCATCTCACAAAATTTTATTAGAAAATAGTGGCAGCTTGTCCACATAAAATCGAAACCAAAAACAGAAATTTGAAGATACACAATTTCAGTGTTGCCAGATTTTTTCGATATGAAGTTGAAATAAACTTTAGCTAAATAATTGAAGTTTTTATGATTTTTATATTTCACCATTCCTCAAAAATATAAATGCTAAAACTAAAAATAACTTTAATAACTGAGCCATACGGATTTAAAACAAAATTGAACGAAACAATGCGTTGTTTGTGGCTACGTAGTTTTTGAGTGGGCGAACATTATGGTTTTCGAATACCGTAATGGCAGCTAGTTGATTTTGTTACTACGGTAAACAAAAGTGTTCTCCGAAGTTATTCTTTCTTTCTCTATGAAATGTTTCTAAAGTATTTGTTGTGAGATAGTCTGATTAAAAATATACAAAACCTCAGTGAAAACTACTTATTTGATTTATGATCTTCATAACTTGGAAATTAAATTTTCATGGAGTATTTGTTTCTTCATTCAACTAGGGCGGATTTAAGTTTGGTATGTGATGTAGATTTTTAATTATGTGCTGTAAATAAAATTGTTGTGACAACTTTGTCGTTTATGAAATAGAATGTTGTAATTTATGACGCCGAATGATTTTCAAAGTTAAATATTGAGAAACAGTTTTAAAACGTTTTTCTTTGATGAATCTCAAATTTTCATGTTGTCTTTTCTTTTGTGTCATCAACAAAATGAAAATCATAAATGAGTTGTTTATTAAATTTTGCATTTTAACTGTATTTGTTTATAATATTGTCGTTCGATCTTTTTACAGACATGATGTACTTAAGAATACCACCGTCACTTTTCCTTTTACTCTGTTATTTCTACAACAGGTAATAATTTTAAATCCGCAATTAATGCAAAATTAAAATGTTTTAGATTGTATTAATATGTAACCTTTTATTTTGAGCGTTTAGTTTTCTACTAATGCTGCAACAAATATCTAATTTTATCAAAAGTGTATTTTGTGTGTTTATAATGTTGCATTGAATGCTTGAAAAGTTGTGAAGTTTAATTTGTGGTAAACATTGTCATCACCATAGGCATAACCAGGGGGTTAGGGGTTCAAATACCCCCCCCCCTCCCCCCATTCAGTTCAGAAAATTTTTTGCAAATATATGAGTTTTTCACAAATTAATCCTTTATTAATAACTACTCAAACTATTCATAACTTAATTCATTTGTGTTTTACTTGTGTAGTAAATAAATGAAATCAATGGTACTTTAGTACATAGATTTAACCAGGGGGAGTTGGGGGTTCACCTCCACCCCCTTCTGTTTGTCAAACAAGATAGTTAAATTTGTTAATAGCAAGCAATCGAAGCTTTAAGCTTTGTGGCTATTTTCACTAAATTATGAATAAAAATTATTTTTATGATCATAATATAAATGATTGCACTTCATAAGTGAAATTTTTGTTCACTTGGTTCTTATGTTTAACTTAGAATATGGGTTTGAAGAACCAACTAGGAAAATGTTTAGATGTTTTGTATTTACCACAGGAAAAACACTTGATTGATTTTGTCCAAATGTAATAGTTCATGAAGTTGCAGTGACTATTTTTCTATTCTCTTTGATTTAATGGTAATCAAAAAAATCTAAAAGTATGTGCATTCTTACCAAAGTTGCTTTTTATCTCGATAATGTTAAGATATTATGGTGTTACTCATTTACTGTTTTTTATTTTACAAATTTTAAAAACAGTTGTTTCAGATTAACCAAACTTGGATTAACGGAGTGTTTGAATTAGCAGGATTTTAGTGTAATTCTAGACTCCTTAAATAATTTGTTGTTAAACCAAATTATGTGTTTCTCATTGATTACAGGGTAATCAAACAAGCCATTTAGCTCTTCAATCATTCGGCTTTATTAAACATGTTTATTTATTTATATATGGTAATCTTTAATATTATAAAAGGAAGTGTCTGTCTGTTTGTTTGTTTTCTTGCACGCAAAGTCCTGACGAATCTATGGCACTTACTGTAATGGGACTTGGCACACAGGTAGTCCAAATTTTTTGCAATTTTAGGGCCGCAGCATATTTTAAATCTAGAACATTTTACAATGAATTTAATTAAATTTAATCATTATTGAATGCAATAGCATAGAAGATGAAAGATTCTAAATTTATATCACGGGTACGGGCAACACTGGGCTAGCCACACAGTGGCTAGTCATATTATTATAATTAAAAATTGCATATTAATAATTAATATTATTTATCTCTACTATTATAAAATAAAGTATTTGTCTGTGTGGAGTTTCCTGTTGAATCTATGGCACTTACAATAATGGGATTTGGCACACAGGTAGTCCAAATTTTTTGCAATTTTTCTATGGCGACCGAATTTCAAAATTCAATCTAGAACATTTTAAAATTAATTTATTGAAATTTAATTATTATTGTTTTCTTTAGAATGGCAACACCATAAAGAAATGACAGATTTAAAATTTATTTTTTCTGTTTCCGTTTCATTTTGCAGAGAAATAATTTTTCAGCAGACCAAAAAAAAAAGTTTTAACTGGAGTTATGTAGTTCTTTTTTCTATCTCCTATATTAAAAAGGTTTCCAACTTGTGGCGCATTGGATGATTACAAGTGGCGCATTGCATCCTTGCGCCTTTATATTCTTTGATTACAAATGAACAAGCATTTTCATCCATGAAATTCATTAAAAGGAAAACAAGGTAGCGAATGAATGATACAAATTTGAAAAATTCTCTGTTGCTCTCAGTAACAACTTTACACCAAACATTGAAAGACTAGCAATATCCAAACAGGCTCAAAAGTCTTATTAATGATAATGTTCATGTGCTGTCATAGACATTGTTTTACGTACAATAGTTAAAGTATTTACAAATGGTAATTATGTTTATAAGCATACTTTTATTAAAAAAGTTATTAAGGATATGGTAGGACTAGGAACGTAAGGTAGAAAAGGTGCTTAAGATGTATGGCGCATCGGAACTTGATGTGAAAAAAAAAATGCTGCATGGTATGTAAAAGGTTGGCTATCCCTGTCCTAGCTCGTCAAAGATAAAGTAAAAATTTCAATGGATTTGAAATCTGTGGAAAATTTCCCATTTGATCGATACCTACAAATATGATTTTCTTTAAATAAATAATTTTTAAATTGTGACTTTTATGTTTTTTGCCATATGATCTTTGAGCGTTTGAGAAATCAAATCCATTTTCTGCACTTAAATGCTTCCAAAGAAGAAAAGCAAAACAAATTTTACAAAATTGGACTGGCATTGCTTAGTTCTTTTTTGTAAAATTGGGAACGTTAGAAATAAATTTAAAATTTCAATGGATTTGAAATCTGTGGAAAATGTTACACCAGATGAATACCTTATACATTTGATTTTCTTTTAATAAATAATTTTTCAATTAAATATTTATATTTTCGCAAGAGATTGTGACTTTACGCCGATTGGATCTCTTCTGAATTCGAATTTAGCCGAATTTGACATTGAGTGTTGCCCACATGATGCCTGTTATTCAACAGGCTACAAATTCCCATTTGGTTTGCGAAGGAATTCATAGCAATCATTGTGGGTCAGCAAGTAGTGGTCACTCTTGACCCCACGAAAGGAACTGTCACAGGCAATGCAGTGGCTAGTTATTAATAAGTAATATGTATTAATTTATTCTTCCAATTTTTTTTACTGAGGTACCGTGCTTAATTTTTGAGAGGAGGACCAACCCCTTCCATTCAACAACCTAAGTTACGCCTATGGCCACCAGTACAAAAATTAACAAACGATGCAATAGTATATATAGCAATGTAACCCAACTCTGACATGTACTTTTTGGTTAACAAAGTTGCACTGGTAAACACAAGCTTGCCAAAAATTTTGGCATAGGATTAGTTGCTCACATGGGCGCATCTTTAGGTATGTACAGGCTTCACAAACCCATGGTATGCTAGTGATGTTTTCTTTTCTGTGGGGGTTTTACTGTCTTTAGTAAACTCAAGTCTTGTGCACCAGGGATACCCCAGCAGTTTTTTTCTGTTTTCATTCCATAATTCTATTCACAATCTTTTTTTTGTCTTCTGGAAGTTGTCTGTCTTGTGTTAGGGCTACTTGGCCAAATGTGGTTCGTGTGCCATAAGACTGCAAAGCAACCAACCAAATTATAAGACTTGTCAACTAAAAAAGAGCATTATTTTCTTTTATTTGATGTTGTGTGTAAGTTATTTATTTGCAGCATCAAACATATTTTTCAAATTATAACACAACTTTGAAATGCAATACCAAAGGAAATTGATTGCTAAAGAATGATTCCACTTATCCTTTGCTCTGAAAAAAATTGTACCAGTACACAGTGTTAACAGTTTCAATCCATTTAAACTGATCATAATAGTTTTTCAATTAAAATTGGTAAAATGAAGAAAGTGGCAGTTTAAAGAATATTTTAGAAGTACTATATTTAGTATACTATCAAAACTCTTCTCTATCAAAGCCATGTAGAGAGGGATGCTTCCCTCTTCCATGATGTTATAGTTGGAGACTCAGTTCGCCAATAAACATATGCAAATTCTCAGCTCTTAATCTGTATTTATATGGAATGGATGTATAATTATTGAATGGATGTCAATAGTTTTTAAAAACTGTGTCTTCCCAAATTATCTTAATTACTGCATTCTTTACAAAAATAGAAGTATGGAGATTATGACTGTTTTTTCTTTTAATAATTTCACACATTCGTATATCTTTATGTCGCATCAACACTAAAGGGAAAAAAAATAGTGGATTTTAAGAAACAAATAATATTTGAATTGAACACATAATTGTTTATAGTATTCCGATACTCTCATTTTGGGATTTTATTTACATCCTTGTTTTAAAAGTTTTTCTGCTGATTAAATAGGAAATAAAAGGATTTACAAAATTTTTGAAAATTTCATTAGACTTAGATAATTTGCCATAAACATTCATTACTTTGATTTATGTATTAAGCTTATTACTATACAGCTTTCAAATTGATTTTATGTTATAACTAAATTATGTTTTTTGAGTATCTTACAGCATTTTGATATTTTTATTGAAGGGTTTCATCACAAGGGCAGCCGGCTATATACACAGTGGTAGCCCCTTCCAAACTGCGTCCAGACATAGTTTATCATGTGAGCATTACAGTTCATAATGCCCCAGCAGCTGCTGATTTTAGTGTCCAAATATTTGGAGCAACTGATGCCCAAGTTCCTGTTAGCGTGCTAAAGAATGTGCACATTGAGCCAAGTAAGACAGTTATTATTTACCTTTTAATACTGATTACCTGATTTAGTTTGTGAATTCAAACCATTACATTAAAATCCTAAGAACCTGGAAATATTTTTACCTCATAAAGTAAAAAAGCGATAAAAACAAATTGGAGTATTCGAAGTTTTGATATGTTTGGAATATTCTTAAAACCAGGCATTGTTGCACAAAACATTGATTGATATCCAGTGTCCATTGAATTAGCAGTCATTTTAATGTTTGAAATACGAATTTAAAAATCCTTTTTATGTTCATTTGTTGACAGGAATTTCAGTAGTGCAAATAAAATTTATCTAAAATTCAAAATATTCTAAATTATGTTTGAGTTTTTATGAATGTCTAAAATTTAGTTTTGTTTATTTCTAGATCAAACTGAAATCGTTGATTTTGAAGTAAGTATACATTTTTTTTTTTTTTTGGTAAAAAAATTATTACATGCTACATTATTAGACACTTAAAAATAAGGTAGATTTCTGGAATAGCATTATTTTTATTTTTGATCTTTTATAAGTATCAATTAAATGTAATCAATTACTTGTACAAATTTGTAAATAGTTAGCTCTCAACTTTTCTTTCTTAGTTTCTAATATATTTGTATAATCAGTTTTAAAGGCTTGTTTTGCATTTATCTATGTTATTAGTTTAATTTTTGTAAATACAAATACAAATATTGACGACCAGCTACAGGCTCAAGCCCAACAAGGCTGGTCCTTTGTTTATGAATTCCCTAATTCCCACTGACTATCCAATTGTGTCTTAAATTCGTACACTCCCTTTGAATTAACTATATTTTCAGGCAACGCGTTCCAACTGTCTATTACCATATTAAAGTAGTAGTTTTTCCTTAAATCCCGATTCAAATGTGTCTTATTCAATTTATACCCATGGCCCCTTGTTCTGGTATCCCTATTGAAATTTAAGCCCTCTGTGTCCCCTTGTTTTACAAACTTGAAAAGCTGAATCAAATCCCCCCTCCTTCTTATTTCCAGTGTATACATGTTATACTTACTTACAAAGATACTGCAATACATACTTACAAAGATACTGCAATATATTACTGTGTTCTTCATATTTATTGAGAACAGACAGTTAATTTTCTGTTTGAATCGATTTCCATCAAAATATAAAGGTTCCCATTCATAATATTTTGAACATTAATTTAATAATTATTATTCTATAGCATACTAAAAACTATTTCTATTATAAAATATTAGGTGAATTGTGTTTAGGTTGTTTAACAGTAACATGGTACAAAATATCAGCTTTATAGAAATATTATTTAGAAGGTATTCTTAAAAGTCTAAGAAACGTAGGAGCTCCAATCTTTCTGTACTCATAACTTCCAAACAATAAGACCAAATGACAAGAAATTTGGTATGTGAAAGTTAAATTTTTATATAGATTCAAAATTGTGTGTCGAAATAGGGTCTTCCCATTATAAATTATGAAGTTAGGGGCTCAATTTAATATAGAGACGGCCCCTTGTGCAAATTTTATTCATTTGAATTTATAAAAGACATTAATTTCTACCAAAAGCCATTTTTGAATTTTCTCTTCTGTTAAAATTGCTCTAATAAAGATTACTGGTTCGTTATTTTCCCCCTGACTGTACATCAGGCCTCGAAATATATTTTTTAATACAGGTGCACAAATTGCACCTAAGTTTTTTAATTAGGTGCACAGGTGCGCCTATCGGGAAAAAATTAGGTGCACAATTTTATTTTCATGTGCACCTGTGCACCCGGGTATTTCGAGCCCTGCTGTACATCATAGTATAAATTCATGTTTAGTATATCTGTACTATTTTGTTTCCCTCACAAAAAGAAATTAATTGCTTTAAATTTAAAAGATATTAAATTACTGTGAATCTTGGTTATTACGGAAGCTTCAGTGCACAATAATTTGCATAAACAATATATATCTCTACTATTATAAAAGGAAGTGTTTGTTTGTCTGTTTGGGGCCGCAAAATCCTGACGATTCTATGACACACAGGTAGTCCGAATTTTTGGCACTTTTTGGGTCACAATGAATTTGAAAATTCTATCTAGAAGATTTTTAAATGAATTTAATAGTTTTATTCTCCAACGGGATCTTCAACATGTTTCTTCCAGAGAGAAGAAAACCTTGGAATCATGACAAGTTTTTTTCATCACAGTAGATTCTAAATTTATTTTTTCCGCTTTGATTTTGCCCAGAGGAATGATTTTCCAGCAGAGGATAAAAACAAAGTCTTAACTTTAGTTATGTAGTTCTTTTTTCTATCTCCTAGACCGTTAAAGATAGAGTAAAAATTTCAACGGATTTGAAATCTGCAGAAAATTTCACTTTAGATCGATACCTAAAAACATGATTTTCTTTAAATAAATAATTTTTTAAGTGAATATATATTTTATACTTTCGCAAGAGATTGTGACGTCACGTGAAACAGACTGAATCTTCTGCCCTTCCTGTTAAAAAAAAACAAAAAACATTACATTTCCTGTCTTATTCCATTTCAGGGAATGAGAGCAAAAAATAAAAAACATTTTGACTGTGATTGTTAATTCTTTATCGTAAAATCGCTAACGATAGATTAAAAAATTCAACGGATTTGAAATCTGTAGAAAATTTTACACCAGATTAATAACAGCACCGCTGGCAACGCCGGGCTACCACGCAGTGGCTAGTTCATAATATTGGTCAGTATTATCTTAATAAATGTAGTCTTATTTATTATTGCTTAAGTTTTAAAGTTTTGTCAAATTGTGAAAATATTTTGAAAAGAAAATTACTTTTAATGGCAAGTGCTATACTCACTGAATACTTGTTGTAGATATTTTATCAAGTATTTTACATGAAATTATAAGCAATCTTCCAGGAAAATTATTACTATAGTAGATATTGTTTTTATTTATAAGATATTGATTAAAAACGATATAGTTCATGACATTTTTTAAAGGAAAAAAAGGTACTGTGTTCAAATTAAGAAAGCATGAAGATAAACTATATAGATTAAAGTATTGAGAATGTAATTATTGTTACTGCTTTAAATTCATTCTTTTATGAACATAATGAATTAGATTGTTCAAATGTTTCAATAATAACAATTTATTCACAATTTTTTTTTATTTACTTTTTCTAGTTATTTGATTGGAAGCCAGGGAATTATAATTTGGAGGTGATTGGCCAGGGAGGAATTTCTGTTCGAAATGTTACAAAATTAACATTTGAACATAAGAGTAATTCAGTTTTCATTCAAACTGACAGACCTGTATACAAGCCAGGGCAGCTGGGTAAGATATATTCTCAGTTCCTTGTAAATATCCTTAGCATTCGAATTGCAGCTTTTAGCAGCTATATATTACAAATTGATGTGCTTACTTGTTGCTGACAGATGATTTGTGATCTTTAAGTAATTCCATATTTCTTATTCAGTTCAATTCAGAGTCATTGTGGTGAATCCGTATCTCCTACCAAGATCTAGTCAATTTCCTATTGATTTATTAGTTAAAGTAAGTATATTATTGAATTAATTTTTGTTTTTTTATTCAATGTCCTTTTAAAAAAAATTCTGTATTTATACTAACAATATTTACATAAAAGGGGTATAACAAGGTATTATGCTTTGAGTGTTAGTTCATAAATTTATTTAATTTAACAAATTTAAGTTTCAAAATATTGTATAATTTGTGAAGTAATAACTTTATTTTTCTTTAATTTGTCACTAGTTCAATTTAAACTGATATCTATTTCATAACTATTAAACTTTATTCAGTGCATAAAATTTTGTACCTTATTATAAAACTTTCTTAGTTACCTTAAAAATAGAGTTTTCTAGTATGAACATATTTTTAGGATGGCCATGGAAACAGCATTCAGGAATGGAAACGTGTATTTACTACAAATGGTTAGTAAAAGAAAATATATTATAACAGGGTGGTAACAGAACCTGGAAATCAGGGAATTCTCAGGGAATTTTTAATTCTTGAAAGATCAGGGAAAATTTCCAAATTTCACAAAAAATCAGGGAAATTTTTGATAACTTAAATGGCAACTATTATAGTTTGTCCTATTTAGAGATGCGTGATTACAAGTGCTTTTGCCTTTTGAGAATCGAATAAATTGTATTCGCCAAAATTGTAATTCGAATAAAGAACCCTGGCTTCGTAATTTTTTAGCGCCGCTAAAACCACCTCCTTTTTTTTTGTGGCTGCTGCGTCTTGTTGCTGTGAGGCTAGCAATACAACTTTATACAATTTGAAATTTGTAACTAATGACGTTTTTTTTTTTTTTTTTTGTATCTTTACTATTATAAAAGGAAGTGTTTGTCTGTTTTCTGAACCCAAAGTCCTGACGAATCTATGTCAGTTACAGTAATGGGATTTGGCACACAGATAGTCCGAATTTTGGGTCACAGCAAATTTTAAAATTCAATCTAGAACATTTTAAAATGAAATTTAATTACTGTTGACTGTCAGGGAAATAAATATCAGGGAACTTTTTTTCAAGGATTTTGTTGCCACCCTGTATAAAATGCCTGGCATTAAGAGTTGGATATGTGTATGATGATCAATGAATCCTATTTATAGGGGTTGCCTCTGCAGATTTTGTATTAGCTGATCATCCTGTATTGGGTGAATGGGCTGTTCATGTTGATGTTGAGGTAGGTTCATAATTTTCTACTTTCTTTTGATGTTTATGAATATTGCTTCCATGAAAATTTCTAACCATACCTGTATTTCAGGGCCAGAAATTCCATAAAAACTTTTCAGTTGCTGAATTTAGTAAGTAATTTGAAAATCTTTGTTTTTGTTATCTTTATTCAATAAAAGTAAATTGCTTGTTAAATTTTTCAGATTTTTAAGAATTAGACTCTTTATTCCCCTTTGAAGCTGTTTGAAATCCATTGAATTCAACATAGATAACTTATTATTTATGTTAGAATAACAGTAATATATTTATTAGTTTAGTTCAATCTACGGTGTTAGATAATAAATTTACAAGCTTGGTTTCTTTAAAGTGTTTTTTATTCTTCATTTACATAGTCTCAATAAGCAAATGGATTTAAATTATATTAACCAAAAAATTTTCCATGTTCGATCTTTTAAATAAAGGTTAGTCTATATTAGTCCCTAGAGTTTAAAACACAAAGAAAACGCAAATAACTAGGCCCTGACAAGAGCTTAAGTTAATTCAGTCAAAGAACAAATGCCAACTGAAAAAAAAATAACTTGTAAAAAGTATTTATATTAGTCATGATGAAATGCTTCAACACAGTCATACGCAGTCTGCCCAGGAAATTTAAGAAGTAGGCACTCTATAAATAACTCATTCTTATGTAGATTGAAGGATAATTTAATTTAGCATTAAAGGCTATGAATATAATACATCATTATTTGTGTTTATCTATTTAAATAAATAATGACCTTTTAATCATATCTGCTTTATTTAGTTTGGAATCTTTAAAGTGTTTTTAGAAAGCTGTTTTAATTTACCATTGATAAAAATAATATGTACTTGAAAAGATAAAAACTGCATTATACTATTTATTTAGGTTAGTACTTAAAAACTTTTTCAATAGATAGGTTGGTAATATGGACTTGATGACGGCAGAAGTCTTGAAAATTTTATTTAAAATATGACTAGGAAATAGTTTATTTTTTCCAGTATATCAAAGTAAAATTTTTGTAATTAAGGAATGCAATTGCTAAATCATGTCAAACTAGAAAAGTTTGCATAATTGGCACTATTTCTGTAGAAACTATTATTTATTGCCATAATATATTTTCAATTATAACCATAGGATCATATTTTCAAGCTTCTCAATCATCTGTTTTGATTTTACTTTAGTTATGCCAACTTATGAAGTGCAAATTGACCTGCCTACATATGTTACTTACAATAAATCGGATGTTGAAGCAACTGTAAGAGCCATGTAAGTAGAAATATAATTTTTGTGTGAAATTATACCACTTTCTAACTATCCAAAATATTTAGTTTAGCTTAGATTTATAGAAATGCATAAATTTCTTTCCTGACAGGATTTATAACTATACCATTATATTAACATAAAGTCTAAAATTTTTGCATTTTCTAAAATCTTAAACTCATAATTTAAGATTCTGTCAAAAAAAAATTTGTTAAAAAAAGTTATTTTGATTAATTAATAAAAGTCGCTTATTTTCCCACCAACTTTTATCAATTTTTACTTAAAGGTTGTTTACTGAATGTTTTATAGTACAATAATATTATGCTTATTTCTATTGTATAGGAGTCCTGCCTTATTTAAATACATTTACAATGACTTCAACCATCAATTTGCACATTTCATACGTCCAAGTTAAATATAATTAGTCAAAAACACAAAATGGCATTTTATATTTTTCAAATGTACTCTTATTGGTGTAAATTCTTATTTCCACTTCAATGCATCTGTTATAACTTCTTGAACTTTCTTTTATGTTAGGCATTCCTATGGAAAACCAGTTAGAGGAGAAGTTACACTGACTGTTGCCCCAAGAACAAGATATAACAAACTAACAGTACGCCCTTATGAGTCTTTTCAAACCAAAGCCAGAGTAAGTGCAATAATCTATTTCTTTTCACTAAATTACATTGGTTTTCATTCCATAAAATCTATCAATTTTACGTCAAGAAGTAAATTGCAGTTGACACTTGCAGGGCTACTACACCCAAAGCACTTGTGAAATAGGTGCATTATTAGCATAAATGTGTAAATGTAGAATAAAAATAGTAACATAAAAGTCTCCTCAAACTCTATTTTAGTAGCAATTGTAGTTGCTCACACACAAAATCAATCAGCCAAAACACAAAATTTACTAATTGAGTATGAAACAAACATTGAAGATCTCACCTAAAAATTTGAATTTTAAAATTAAAAATATATATGTATTTCTTCTTTTTAAGGTTTTTATGACAATCTAACAATCACAGATTACAATGTTTTTTTGCCGCCACATTTTGGCACCAAAACTTCGAAATTGGTGTCCTTTGAAAAATTTTCTCCCCATCACGAAAAATCCAAAAAAAATTTTTATGCCCTCTTTAGTTGAAAAGGGAACTAAATTTTCATTGCTTTGGTAAACTTTTAAAAAATTCGCCAAAATTTTTATGACAGGAGCTTTAGAGACGATTTTGCTTTGAAAGATACACTTAGTCTCCAAGGTTAAAAAATTGTATCAAAAAGTCGCCTGAGGCAGACTTTCTCTTGTTTTTTACAACCTAATGTAATCGAAGAGCAATTTAAAAAAAAAAAAGAAGGAAACTTATGAAAATTACCAAACTACTGATCACTATATTTTAGTATATTTCTTCACTTTCACATTTAAAAGCCTGTAATTGCTTAGTTAATTTTAAATTTCTCGAACAGTAGTTCCTCATCAACCTTTATGTTTTGAGCATCCGTTTATTAAACTCATTTGCTGCCATTTTGTAATGGTTACTTGCTAGAATAAAATCAGTGACTCTTGATACAATTTCTGACTAGTAAATAAGTCTTGTCTATAATACTAGTGATGTGATTAATGAATTAAATGCTTAAACACACATTATATTTCTTTATGTTCCTTGATATACTAGTTTTATTGTAAATGGAATATTATTTCTCATAAACTTCAATTCATACGCTGTGAGATACAAAATGTAAACATTGCTTACTGAAGTTGTTCCTTATTAGCACTCAATCCTGTAAATGACTTTCTTTTGGGATCGTTTCACAACAGATCATTAATATTTCTTGCATATTTATTATGTGACCTTCAACTTGTACCATTTACATTTTTAAAAGTTTTAATATTTTTATGTATATGCTATAGTGAATATACTTTAAACAAAATTTTTTTACTCATCCCACTAATTTGAGTTTTGTTTTTTTCTTAATCCCACTAATTTGAGTTAAATTTTGCATTGAAAACTTATCAATATATGTTTGCTCTTGTCAATTTCAGATTGATGGTGCTGTAACAATATACTTGAATTTGTTAAAGGATTTATCTTTAAGAACTGATTTTTTCAAAAGAGAAATTGAATTCTTTGTTCTTGTGGAGGAAGAAGAAACAGGCCATAAATACAATTCAACCAACACAATGTGGATATATGATAAGGATATTAAAATTGATCTCATCAGAACATCTGAGACATTTAAGCCTGGCTTAAAGTTTACCGCCTTTGTAAGTTTTTAGTTATTAAATTTCATAATGTTATTTTTCATAATGTTTAGTTATTAAATTTCATGAATGATGGTAAAATTATGGCATGCAATAATTATAGTTAATATATTTAAGCTTTTGTCAAATATATTTTAACCCCTTGGGAACAGATTTATTTGAAAAGTAGTTTGGATTATCGTTAAAAGGATTAAAATTATATTCAATTATCTTTCAATAGCTCTTTTATTTATAAATATTTTTAATTGCCTTAAAGGTTTGTCAATTATTTCCTATAATAGCTCAAAGTTTCTCACCAAGATGATACTCCAGTGTCTGATAGCAGGGGCCAGCTGGAATTGATGTATGGTTATACAACACGTGAAGAAGATTGGAAAACAGAGTTCTATACAGTGCCTAGAAATGGAATAGTTAAACTGGAATTCCTACCTCCTAATGAAGAGAACATTTTATTCCTGAACATGAGAGCTATGTTCCAAGGCTTGACATTCTACCTTGATAGAATTGACGCGGCTACATCTTCAAGTAATAATTTTATACAAGTTGTTTTGATAACAGTAAATCCCAAAGTTCAGGAAACAGTTGAAATGGAAGTCAATGCCACAGAACCCATTAACCATCTTGTATACAAGGTAATAGTATAAAGTTTTTATTTAATTTTTGGTTTAAGGTTACTTGGAATTGCGCATGTATTGTTGAAATGCTTTCCTTTGTCTGAAATGCATTATTTTGGGGAGAAATTTTATTAAATCTTTACATATGTTTTCCTTTTCATTAGATTTTCCAATACATGCGAAGATAAATCTATAAATCACAGTACCTAGCAAGAGAACAGATTGATTGATTAACATACTGTACTCTAAAATACACATTCAAAATAATTAATAATTTACTCCATATTAACATTCTTATTTTATTACAAGTTTAGAAAATGTTTGTATTTAATTTTGTTTTTCAAAAATGTCTTTTTTGTAAGTTAAATGTTAAAAAGAGTATTAAACACATTTCCATACTCGTAGCATATTTAATATGATTTACTTTACTGTTTTCTCAGTATTTATTTTGTTTACATAAAATTTTATCTAATCATTGATACAAAATTAATGCACTTATAGTATTTTCCAAGTGTAAGACTTTATTTAAGTATGTGCCTCATGAGAAATGTGTTTAGCAATTTTAGAATGTTTTCTGCGTGATATTGGCTCTACTGAAAATTAAAATATTTTTTGTAGATACTTAATTAAACTCAAACATTTTAAAAATTTATATCTAGATAAAGCTTTTTTTTATACCACTACCTACATGTTACCAAACCATTTCGTGCTCTGTTTTGTGTAACGTAAATTCTTAAATTATTTTCCTTATCTCTACAGGTGTTTGGCAGAGGAAATATAGTTTTGGCTAAAACCATTCCTGTACCCAATCAAAAAGTGTATCGTTTTAACTTCAGAGTTCCCAGTGCTATGGCTCCTAAAGGTCGAGTTCTTGTTTATTATGTACGGAGCACCAACAATGAAATTGTGGCTGACTCTGTAAGCTTTGATGTGGAAGGATTGTTTAAAACCTCAGTAAGTAAAAGATTTAGAAAACCATTTCTTAAATTCTTGTTAATTTGGTGATGACTCGTTATCTTGTACTTTTTAGCTCTATACTTGTTTATCTGCTTGCAGATAGTGTAATTGATGCTACAGAATGAAGAATGTTAATCTTTTTGGTAGTAATACTGAACTACACTTGCACATTAAACTTAATTTTATGGCAATCCTGAGTTCAGTAATGTATTTGTCTTGTTTGGACAATATATTTTTACACTAAAGACGATATATACAGCTCATTCTAAATCTTGTTAAGAAATAAATATAATTGTATTTTATAAATGAGCCTTGCAGTCCAATAGAATAATGAAATTTCCTTGGAGTGAGGAGCACCTTGAAATAACAGAAGATAGCAAGTTATGTAGTGCCAGTAAAAAGATTAAGAAAATAAAGACCCAATAATTTAAATTGGTTTGGATTTTTTATTGTACCTCTAAAAACAACACTAAAGGTAAAATTTTCGTAACAAGTCTAATTCGATTTAACTGTAGTCTTTTAGGTAACACCATTTGCTACTTTTAATAACCTTATTACCTACAATTTTAGCAATTCTTGACTTCACAAGCCTTTGTTCAATTTATAAGATTTTTATAAGATAAAATTGTTTCTACTTTAATTAAAAGCATTTTCCCCCAGATAACGGTCACTTCAAATGTGAGAGAATCTGAACCTGGTCGCCAAGTTAATATCAGACTTCAAACGACTCCCAATGCATTGATTGGAATTTTAGGAGTGGATCTTGGAGTTTTGAAATTGAAGTTAGGCAACGACATCAGTCAAGAGGAGGTACATTGGCAGACATTTTTATACTTTTTCTATTTTGCATCATGAAAATATTTAATAGCATATTTAAAGATTGTTTTATTTTATAAAAATATATCAAACTGTTTTGTTGTGGTGATGACTGATTTAATTTGTAGTTTTAATGATTTAAACTGCACTTTAAAAACATTTAGCATTAAAAAAAATTATCTTATTTAGTAAAAGAGAAATTCTTTCAACATACTGTCATCTTGCTTTTGAATAATTTAACACTGAAATTACCTTAAATCTGAAATTATTAAATGCTTGTTACATGTAGTTAATTATCAAGTTATGAATCAAGTTAATTTTTGATTTCAGAAGGATGATGTATACTTAAATTTTCTTCTCTCTTAAAGATTATTGAAGATCTTGAAACTTATGATGGTGGGCAATCGACAAAATATAGGCCTCCATGGTATCGAAGAAAGAAGAGATCTCTATCTTGGCCAGGATCGAAATCAGCTGGTTTAGTGTTTGCTGTAATGCATAATGGCTTTATATTCACTTCAGAAAAGCTTTTATATTGGTCTTTTTACTTATTTTATATTATTTCATGTCAATATTCTTTTAATATTATTAAATGTTTCTGTGTGTTGTCATTAGGATTCTGGCTCTGTGATAATGACGAATGGTTTCTTACTGACCTCTGGAGATGAAGGTAAAATTCACCAACCCTGTTTTTTATTTTAGCTAAGAAAAGTCAGTTTGAATTTCAATTCTTTATTTCTTACTGTGATAAGGGGGAAATATGTATAGTGTTAAGAATAGCATTTGAAGATAATCAAATAGAACATGCCCTAGGCAGTCTTTGGGGCTTCATTTTAGTGTTTGTTCAAGTAGCTCATTTGAAGTGTATTTAACCCTCCTGGTGGTCGTCTCAATGAGGTATCTGATGTGGTGTCGCCGCCCCAAAACTTTAGTGTGAAATCAGTATGAATCGTACACAAGGAGAACATGACCAACAGCTAAGATATTTAAGTTCTTATTATTCCAAGAACATTAAGAATATATACAGTATTTAGATCATCACATTAACATCATTACTCCAATGCATGAAAGTATGTATCGCCAGTCCAGTGCTGCGAACCACATAAACACCCGGTGTTTCTTGCTCTCTCTCCAACTGTCATCTCCAACGTGCTCTGCCGCAGTCTAAAAATAATCCAACGGCAAAAGTCAAATACCAATCGGAGATCATTTGGATGAACACCACCTGTTCTTTTCTCAAGTCGTTGTAAAACATGTGGCAAAAGAACAGCAGCTGGCACCAAACACTAACCAATCAGAATATATTCAGCCTTCTGATAAAAATGGAGTAGGCAGGTTTCTCAGGATGTCACACTGGTAACTAGCAAACCTGACCAAATGATACAGGATATCTCATTATCAGAAGAAAACCAACCAGATTTAGATCTCATCACCATGAAAAATCAATGATGATCTATCTCATCATTAGCAATATTGGTCAGATCTTAATGAATGAGTTATCTTGTCAAAACCACTTAAACAGTTAACACTAGAACAACAAAACTTGTCAACATGAGGTTTCAGGTATCTTGTTTTAAATTGCAGACACGATTACGGTGCTTTTGTTGAAGTTTGTGTTGACTTTTGTCTGGATTATAGTAATATAGAACACAATCCTCTCGTCTTTTTTTTTTAATATTAACCTTCATTCTAGTAAGAAATATTTTTCTGATAGTATTTTTTTTATTTTATTTTATTTTGAGGGCATTAGAAAGTAAATAATTTAAAAACAAAAGGTAATGTATTTGCTCATATAAATTAGATTAACCATTATGAAAGAGCTGTGAAATGTTTTATTAATTTGCTTTCTAAATATCCTTATATTTGTGTAGTGTTTGAATGTTCAAACTTAATCTTTATTACATTTACAGATTATGCAATTTATCTATTGTGTCTACTCCAGGTTGCAAATATAGCTTTATGGCTTGGTTTGCTGGGTTTACCAAGGTAACACTAACATGGTGTGCTGGGCTAAGTAAAATTAATTTAACATTTAAAATCTCTTATTATTTCTTATTTATGCTTTTTAGTATGCTCAAGTTACAAGGCTGCTTTTTAATATTATTAACTTAAATATAATTCAATGCACACTTCTATAACAAAAAAATCAACACATCAAGGAGGAGTTGTCCGATTGGGCTAAAAATTGGTGGACGTGAAGAACATACATAGAAAAACAAATGATTAAAATTTCAGAACAATTGGATGATTTATTTCAGAGTTTGAACGTTACAAAGAAAATAAGTCACTAAGGGTTGGTACACCTCTGGCCTGGATACAAGCTATCACCCAGTGTAGCATAGACTAAAAAAGTTCCCGGATGGTATCCTGCAGAATTTCTTGCCAAATTATCTCGCAACTGTCAGGCTAAATGGTCAATATTCCAGGATGGTTGCAATCACCCTCCCATAATGTACCAAATATGCTCTATAGGAGAGAGATCAGGAGACCTAGCTGGCCAAGGAAGTGTTGGGAAAGCTAGAAGACAATTCATAGCAACACATGCCTTGTGTGGCCGGGCATTATCTTGTTGAAAAGTAAGTCCGGGGTGTCGCAAAAGGAACGGTAACACAACAGGTTGTAGAATGTCGTTTATGTACCACTGTGCTGTTAGTGTGACAGAAATTATTACCAAAGGGGTCCTGCTGTCAAAGGAGATAGCACCCCAGACCATAACACCCTGTTGTGGACATGCGATAGTAAGGGCGGGACTGCACTAGACGTCTCCCGACAAGTCTGCGGTTGTTGTCAGGACACAGTTGGAAACGGGACTTGTCTCTAAAGACTATATGTCCCAGTCAGCACCGTTTCAAGTGGATCGAGCCCTGCACCACTGTAATTCTGCCCCTTCTTGGTGCGTTGATTTTTTTGTTGTGGAGTATATATTGGAAATCATTGATTTAAACTGTTGCTATAAGAACTATACAATTATTTATACATTATGGTGATGGATATTTTCTTCTGGTAATATTTTAATACACATAATAAGTATGGTCTGTCTATACGAGAACTGCTTCAGACATAAAATTAGTCCCTTTCTGTTATGATAGATACTGACTGCATCTTATTTTTTCCATAGGAGATGCTTGAAGAAATATAATCTAGTTTGTCACATTGGCACACTTTGGATAATATTAACAGTTTGGAAAAAAAATTTGAGAATTTTGCTTGTTGCCAAGATGATTTTAAACTAGTAGACTATCTATTTGCACCAACTTTTTTTTACCAATGTTTAAAAAAAACAATAAAATTCCATTATTTCTATGAGTCGCCCCTACTTAAAATTAACGAGGTCCTGTTTTTTTCTCTATATAGCAACCACTACCACCCAGACATGGTATCAAGAGCAGTTCTCATGATAGACAATTAAGGATACCTTACCTTAACATTAAACTTAAAATTTTTTTAATTTCCAAACATGATCAAATGTTTCATTTCTCCAATTACTGGTTACGGACAAGAGCTTTGCTTAAATCTCTGAACTGTTAAACTTTGATCCTGATCCTATTGAAAAGCATACTTGTTTTATCTTTATTATACATTGCTATCAATTTTGGTCTTGGTTTTTAAGTAACTTTTTTATAACTTATTTTAACTTGAATATGTAAGAATTATACCCTGGGTTGTCTGTTTTCTCAATCAAAAGAAGAATGTTTCACACTTTTTATTTTGAAAACTATATTTCTTGTGTATTTTACAAGGAAACAAATAAGCCATTTTCCTTTATTATATTACTTTTTCTTGTAAAATGTACCTCGTTAATATTTTTATTGTAAAAAATTGAAGTTTAAATGCTTTTATTGGTCATGGATAGTGTGAAGCTTATATCTAATGGCCTGGACATTATTGAATGTTGGTAGGTACAGTAATAAGATGCATCTTAGTTATTACTAACATTTATTGTATGTTGGAGGCTTAACAATCTAGCTCAACAGTTAAATTTAAATTATATGAATATATTCTAATTAATGAAATGGAACAACAATTTATTAGAATTGTATAACCGTTTTAGTTTAGCATATTTTAGATCTTGAAGGATTAATTCTGTTCTATTTAAAATTTAGATTCATTTACGGAAAATGTCATACGCATTGATGAAAATAGTAACAACACACCGATTCAACCGCCATCGGAATTACCAGAAGCCATTGTTCCCGAAGGGCGCTTAGTTGTGAGAAAAAAATACCCTGAAACATGGCTATGGATCAATACAACAGCTGGGTACGTATACAAGGTCACATTTGTTTTTTTGAAACATTTTTAGATTTAACATTTGTAATATCAAGTATTAAGGACAGAAATACTAATTTTTTTGTTATGTAACCTACCTACTAAAAATATGTGATTCTATGGGGTGCAAATTGAACCAAATCTGAAAAATGATCATAAGTGTACCATTTATCATTACTGATAGTAAAAATTAGTTACATAATATGTAATAAAAAATATATTATATTCCTGCTTGCTATTTAATCTATGAATTGTATAATGGTATTTTTATTGCTTTCATATATTCAGTCAGGCACAACTATTGCACATTTTAACACTACTGTACTCTTATTTTAATTCAAAATAATAATTTCATAAAAATGAATAATATGTGATAAAGATTTAAGTGAAGTTGTAAAATTATTTCTCTGATGTCATTTAATTTATGCTTAATGTGTGTGTATATCTTGCAGGGTTTGCACTCCTTAAAAACTCCTCAAAATGGACTTTCATTTTTAAGCACTCTTAAAACTAATTATTTTTATATGCTACTCCTTAAAAACTCCTTATTTTTTTTATTTCCGCCTTTTCAATTTCGAAATGCGTGTTACGCTCCACTGCAAGACATGATTAAAAAACGTACTGTTTCAATTGTAAAAGGATACTTCTCGTTGCCTGCGGTGTATTAGCAGCAAGTTCTGGAAATTTTCCCACGAGAAAAGGCTATCAGTTTGTTGAAGGGAAGCTGTGCCACCTGCATGTCTGGCTCCTCTTACCGAATGACCTAACTTGAGCCTTGAGTGGCATTTACGAATGACGCGATAGGTATATCACTAGTGCGACCCCCAAAGCGTTCACACCTCTCGGTCGAACAAAAGATGGAACCCTTTTGAAGGTCAGTCGCCGACAGCTCGTAAATGGTGATCGATGCCAGCGGGGGGTTAAAAGGGGGTAATGTCCATTGTACACATATGTATATCATGCCGCTGGTAAATTTTAAGAGTAAAATTCTTGTGTACAGTTAGTGTAAGATAAAGGATAAGTGAGCTTATTATTTTTGATTTTCTCTTGCCATGTTTTTAAAGAAATGATGGAACAGCTTCAATTACTCATGTGGTTCCCGATTTCCTAACCTCTTATGAAATAACTGCATTTGCCATTCACACATCAGATGGATTGGGTATAGCCACTGCACCTTCACAGGTGAGTCTAGCATTGCTGAATAATTTCAAAGTTATTTTTCTATAGATTCTTGTTCTAAAGGGGAATCAAGTATAAGCATATCAGTGGAAAATTGTTAAGCTAAAGTTTAAGGAGCTTGCAGTAACTTCGGTTTTACAAATATAGTGCAGCTGTATGGCTTTCTTTTCCTTTGATAAACATGGTTCTTATAACAAAGCTGTGCAGAAAAGCATATGGAAATGTAAGTATTTAGCTGATGTGCAGTTAGTTCATTCTTGGTTTCCGACTTCTGTGGCAAACAAAGCAAGGAGGTCGACAACTCTCACTTTATGCTGTGACATGATAATGGGAGGACTCCAAAGAGTGCCAGCACAGCCACTAGTAGTCTATTGTACGGAGACCCCAGATATTCAAATCGTTGTGTGGAGTAGTAATCACAATCACACAGTACATGTTTGGAACTCTCAATTTAAGAAAATGCATATAGTCGGCAAAAGTGTGAAGCCACGTAAGTCAACAAATTTGAGTACATAGTATATTTAATATACTATCCAGTTGAAAAAACTAAAAATTGACTTGACAGATGCAGATAATTTTACTGTACATTTTTACAGAACAACCTCAAATCAATTTTTTTTACTTATGTGATTTCACACTTTTGTCAACGATATACTTCTGTATTCTTTTATATACTTCTGTACATATTTTCAAATGTGCCCTACTCTTTTGCTTTGTTGAGAAGGTTCAACATCAGTTTTGTATATAATTTTTAGTTTATACCAATGAAATGCAATATTTAATTAAATTGTAAGATGTGGAATTAAAGATAGAATTTATGGCTACACAATTCCAAAATGAAGTGTGTTGTGAAAGCCCAGTTGGGCAACAGATTAACAATCCCTAGAGGAAAGTTGCGAGTTCGAAACTTGGTCAAACAAAAGACCACTGTGTACACAAGGCTCAAAGGAAAGTTAAATCTGTCGTGGTCTGAAATATCTTCACATTGGCATGGTGTAGAAATCTGTAGAGTGAGGCTTCACGTTTTTCTTATCCCTCAGTTTTTCATGCTTGTTTCTTGTCTCCCAAGGAACACAATACCATCTAGGGGTTATTCTATTTCATATATATTTCAAAGAAATAAAATATAAAAAGAACAAATTTATTTCTAATTTCTGGTAAAGAGGTTGTAGTAATTACAAATTTTTAGAATATGGTCATCTACTTTTTCTGTTAAAATATTCCTCATTTTACAGATTACTGTTTCTCGGCCATTCTTTGTGACTATGAGTTTGCCATACAGAGTTCTTATGGGTGAAGATTTAGCTATCCAAGTGGTAGTTTTCAACTACAACACGAAAGAAATACAGGTATAATATGTGCATGGATTGTAAATTTCGAGTAATATCTTTTGTCTTATTGATATTCATTGCCATAGACTTTCTTCTGTTGCCTTTTTTACATTGCTTTTGTTCTGTTCGGCTTCAATTTTGTCTTTTGTACCTGCCACACATTAGAGATATAAAAAAAATTCATTGCTTTTCCTCTTTCTAATACAGGCTGAAGTTACCATGGAAAACAGAAAGGGGGAGTTTGAATTTACTTTAGCTGGTGTAGATGCTGGAAATTTGGAGCATCAGAATCGCAGGACTAAAATAGTGACTGTGAGTAATTTTGAATTTTTGTTACTCAAAGAGCAAAAAATTGCTTATAAATCCAGAAACTTAAGTACTTTGAAAAGCATGTAAGGTAAAGAAGAAACCTGTGTTTGGACCCTATGATGAGATTTCCAAGTAGTATAGTATTGCATTTTCACCAAAACACGTATAATGTCTTAATAGCCACATCTATTGGTTGAAAGAATCCGAGAAAAGAGTATTGACCAAGGAGATCAAAACTGGTTTGAAGTCATGCAGGGACATCTGCAGATTGCATATGCCTGTGAACCAGAACTGGAAATAAGATATTGCTGTGAGTTTTTATAAGCTCAGCAAAAACTGGTAGCTCATGGCAAAACCTAAAATATTCGTAATAACGGTAAATTGCATTTGCAAATTTTTCACTAACCTTTAAAACAATTGAATGAATAAGGCAATGAGAAGAAGAAAAATGTACTTCACTTTTCTTGTGAGCTTTCTGCAATTTCATATGAAACCCTAAAGTACGTATGAGATTAAAAAAACCCACTCAAGTAACATACTGTAGACACACGTTTATTTGCTTTTTCAAATTTACAAAGACATCAGTCAATAGTTAGGCTATAGAAAATTGCAGTTGTTTCATAACTACATAGGTGAAAGCAAGGTCTGGGATCTCATGCACCTAACCATTTCTGATCTGCTCGATCAGTCTTAAAATCTGAAAGCGAAGGACCATCCACACTTATCCTCATTAAGACACATAGTTTTTTTTCTTTTAAAACTTTCTTTTTATAGCTGGTATTTGAAACAGAAATGTAATGAAACATTCGGTTCCAAATACTCACTGCTCAACTTACCGTGTAAACTGTTGATCGCCCCAGTGATTTAAGCTATGCTCACAGCATTTGACATTGTCGCCGCGCCTTTTTTCGAGCCCTGGTGTGAACCTCTTTGAGGGTTAAGAATTGAATAAGAGGGAATTGACACATTATGATTGCAGAGGTTAAGTTAAAGTATCTGTGAAACTAAAGCAGATATCTCAGCCTCTAGTAATTCAGCTGTGAGAATTAATATTTAACTAGCTCAGCAGATTCTTCAACCTCATTAATGTCTGAACTTCTAAAACTAAACCCTCTATATGTTGTGTCCCTGTTGTCGTTTCTTATGCCTACACTGGCAGACCAGAGGAGTTCCAGGCCCGTCGAAGGCGGCAAGAGGCGAGGGGGGTGCGCCTTCCATGTTATTGAGCCCCATTGGGAGGAAGTCCAACTTTGTTTGACATACATGACACATCCGTTTTACAGGAGGGCCCCTTTCATACATCAATTCACTCACACATATCATAATTTAGACCCCAATCAGAGGCCGATAACCCCCTGATCATGTACCCCTAGAGGTATTGATTTGGTATGGGAACATGGAGGACTTAGTGACCACGACCTGTTTAACGTGCCCAAGTCACCATTAGTGAACACGACGGTCTTTAGCCAGATCTAAGCGCCGATCTCGCAATCATCAGAATTGCAGGCTCCGCCGAGGACAGAACCCACAACCCTTCTGATGCGAGCCCGACGCCCTACTGACTGAGCTATCGCGGCTCTGTTGTACACTATAACTTAGTAACTTCAAAATAGTTACTGTACTAACCTTCGTAAATTAAGAATTAAATAAACTTGTTCTTTTTGTTGCAAATTTGACAAGAGCAGATTTCATAAAAAACATCTTGGACTGAATCCTTACATGACATCAGAAACATTGCATTTATTGTGAAAACCAAACTCCTATTTTCTGTTTTCTTTTATTCATTAATTAATTTTAGAAAACATTTCTAACTTTTACAATCGCTTATTCTCTCTGTTGCCTAGTTGTTTTGAATTAATATGGTGCATTTATTTTTCACTATAGATCCCAGCATCAGAAGGAGTAGCAGTTTCATTTCTAATCGTACCCCAGAAAGTTGGCTCGCTTCAAATTAAAGTTAATGCTGCCACTTCTTTACTTGGAGACTCTGTGACAAAATATCTATTGGTTGAGGTTGGTATTAGAAAATATATTGTTTATACTAGGGCGGGCTGATAAGTAATGCACAGTCGCAGGTAACGGGGAAACAAGACACTACAACACAGTGCGTGCTGCCATCTATAGCTACATTTTCGTACTTCAAATGCTTGAAAGGTTGTCGACCCTCTTCCTTTCATTTTCTAAAAATCACCATTGTTATGGAGTCAAGTTTGCCACCGTTTTGATTCGCCCAAAACAACGATCAGTGATTGAATTATTAACAACTGAAAAAGTATGAATGCTTGGGGCATTAATCATTGTCAAAAAACTGTTTATGGTGATGAAACTGTTGATCAATATACCATGAGTAGGCGAACAATAAAATTTTGTATTGGAAACTGGTAAAGCTATTATTGAAGATGAACCTCAGTGATTGACCAGTTTCTGTGACTTGTAAGAAACAGCAAATGGAGGTGAAAGAATTTATTCACAATGACCATCGCATCACATAACAATGCATCACTACCTGGATAGGCATATTGAAAGAACAAGTGGGACACATTATTACAGAACTGGTCTACAGTAAAATCTGTGCTCCCGCAAACTCACCAAAGAGAACAAGCAAAAATGGAAGAAATGATGTGAACATCTTCTGAAACGTTACTTCTTCGTAACGAAAATCTTCTTCACGAAGGAGATGACTTTCTTTTCAATATTGTTGTGAGAGATGAAACTTGGGTTCACCATTACAACCCTGAAAAAAAATATCAGTATAGAATATACCAGCACTATGGTTTACAACAACTGCAGTGGCTCTTGTGAACTTCAAATTTAAACCCATTCCACACCCTCCATGCTCACTAGATTTGGCACCCTGAGATTTTCACTTTTTTCTGCATTTAAAGAGGGAACTTAAGGGTATATTATTCACCACATATGATGAACTGAAAGTTGCAGTGATGCAGTGGATTAAGGAAAGATGTCTCATCCATTCAATGAAGAATGCTAGCCATCTGGTTCACCTTTGGGAGTAGAAATGTGTAGGTGTAAATGGTGACTAATGGTGGAAAAATAAATGTATGTTTTTAATCAATTAAAATGTACTTTTATGCAAGATTTGTTTCATTTGATTACCCCTTTTCATTTGCGAGCTACATGTGACTGCATTACTCATCAGTTAACCCTCATATATTCTGAATAGCTCTTATACATTTTTTGGAGTTATTTTAGTAGATGTCCTCTATACGAGTCCTCTATTGTTTTTTAATGCATGCTATCATCATTACTATACTTTTATTTGACATCTCTTTCTCTCTCTTTCATGTACTTTACTTTTTTGCATCAGGATGCAAACACATTTTGTAGAGATTTAATTAAAGTGTTTGAAATTTCATGTAAAAACCAGCATAATTTTAAAATGTGACATGAAATAACTAGATCAATATAGCTTTAATTTTACAAATTTTATATGATGAGTTTATTTTAAAATACTCAAATCATTTTAAAATAAAAGTGTTCAAACCTTAGTACCAAAATTTATTATATACTTGCCACTGCATGGCCAGCACAGCGTTCCATGTGACAGTTCTTTTTGTTTGGTCAGGTGTAAGCACAGCTCACTAACCCCCAGTGATTGCTACGAATTCCCATTTGGTTTGCTTCGAAAAAAAAAATGGGAATTGGTAGAATATTAGATAACTGCCATCATAGCATTCTGCATGGTGTTGGTTTGCTTCGCAAACCAAATGGAAATCATAGCCTATTGGAATGAATTCCCTGCTAAAATATTATGAACTATGGTTTGCTTTGCAAACCAAATCAGAATTCGGCGTGACATCACAATCTATTGCGAAACTATACATAAAATTGAAAAATTATTTATTAAAAGAAAATCAGACATACAAGGTATCTGTTTTGTCTCAAATTTTCCAGATTTCCAATCCGTTGAAATTTTCAATTTATCTTTAACGATCCTGATTTTACAAAAAAGAACTAAACAATGCCACCAAAGTGGAGTTTTTTTTTTTATTATTATTTTTTTTGCTTTCCTTCACTAAAATTGTAAGAGAGCAGGAAATGTAATCATTTTTTTAAACGTGAATGTTAGCGTGACATCGCATTCTCTTGCGAAAATATTAAAGTTATCCAATTTAAAAATGTTATTTATTTAAAGAAAATCATATTTTTAGGTATCAATCTAATGTAAAATTATCCACAGTTTTCAAACCCTTTACAATTTTTACTCTATCTTTAATGGTCTACGAGATAGGGGAAAAAAGCTAAATAATTCCAGTTAAAAGTTTATTTGTTTTTATCGTCTGCTGGAAAATCATTCCTCTGTGCAAAATGAAAAGGGGAACGAAAAAATAAATTAAGAATCTGTGATCTTCTATGCTGTTGCATTCAATAATAATTAAATTAATTTTAAAATGTTCTAGATTGAATTTTAAAATTTGCTGTGACCTAAAATTGCAAAAAAATTGGACTACCTGTGTGTTAAATCCCATTACTGTGCCATAGATTCGTCAAGACTTTGCATGCAGAAAACAAACAGACAAACACTTATTTTTATAATAGTAGAGATTTACGAAATAAATTTGAAGTTAAAGGAGATAGATCAAATATAGGTAAATCCAAATGCATAGCAGAAATAGAGATAAATGATTGAAATCAAAAATTTTGATTGTCTACTTATATTTAATCTAATTTTTTCTCCTTAGCCTGAAGGATCTACTCAGTTTTACAACAATGCATTATTTGTGGACTTGCGTAGCACAAGTACTTCAGTCAAGCACAATGTTTCCACTTTAATTCCTCGAAATGCTATAAGGGACTCTGGAAAAATTCTGCTGTCTGCTACTGGTAAGTAAAAGTTATGATTTATGGAGGTTGCATATATGAAGGTATTCTTGTTTCTGTTGTAATTTAAGAATCTTAAGTTTTACATTTTTATGTACCTGGTCCATGCATAAACATTAGTGATGATGTACTAAGTATATTTAGTTTAGATTTGCATCTTTCGCTGCAAATATTACTTACCTTCAAAGGCTGCTAGGTAAAATTTCGTTTTATGCATTTACAATACTTACCTCAAAGTCTATTATAATTTATCCAAATCTAGTAACTAAAAATAGTATATCTCTGCCAACATTTTTTTTCTCACCTTAACTTTGTCATATGACATAATACCAACTAAAAATAAACTTAAGAAGTTAAAAAAATATTTTTTGTTTTACAATTTATTTTATAATTATATTTTTCAAAACCTTCTGTATGTGAAAATATAGAGAAGTGTGTTCAATTATATTTATTCCAACCCAATGTAATTTTATACAAACTATCTACTTTTTCTAGAACAGCCAACATTTGCATGTGCTACCTTTGGAGTCGCTTTTCATTCAAAAAAGTACTTATTCTAATGTGTGAATACCTTATTCACACATCAGAATGAATTAATATCTTAATTAAAACATTACTATTTCCTGCTAAGAATTAGTTATGCACAACAAATGTCATTTACATGCTATACAAGAAGTACTCAGATTCATCACTAAATTGTTTAAGAAGAAAATAATTTTAGATAGATGGGATTTTTCTGATGAAAATAGAGAGTTCCAATAGAAGAAAAGGACTTCGAAATGTGTTTTCATTAAAGATCAGTAAAGAAACATGATTATACAAGGAATAAAAATAGATTAAAGTGTTTTTGTTTCATATTTGCTGTGTTAGGCAGCATGTGCTAATGCTTTATCTTTGTCATCTGTCTTTAAGTTCATAATGACACATAAATTGACAAACATTCTGATAGAGCAAATTGAAGCTAAAAAATATCACATTGTTGGGTTGCCAACATTTTTTCACGAGGAAACTCACTAAATGAAAAGAAAAATAAAACTTGAAAAAGTTTAGGTAGTATGTGTATTCCCTAACAGATATCTTTACTATCTGTATTTCTGTCGTCAACTCAGAAACCATTGAAGCTACAGACATTCTATATCAATTAGTAGAAATAATATGTTCAGAAAAGTATAATTAACATTTACTTAACTTTATTACAATTCATTTCATGTAAAAATAAATCTAACTGATGAGACAAATATATAGCATTGGCCTCATACATTTCCTGTAATATTTCTGGAATTTTATTTTGTTTCTATTAATGTATTGTACTCTACTTTCTATCCAGTTGATCTGATGGGTCCAAGTATTAATGCAATCAACAGACTGCTGTACATGCCAACTGGATGTGGAGAACAGAATCTCATCACCATAGTTCCTCGAATAATAATCATGGACTATTTATCATCGAGTAATAGGTTAACTACTGAGATGAGGAACCAATATATTGGTGGACTAAGAAATGGTAATTATTTTTATTTCAGATTTTTGTTTATATCCTTTATTGTTTTTACATTTCAGTGACTGTTAGATTATGAAAAAGTAATACTAGGTTTGAAATGAAATGCACAGAAGTAACAAAATGGTTCTAATTTCTTCTGTGAAAAAACGAGCAGATTTCACCAATGGAACTTTTTTAAAAGATTTAGGCTTAGGAACCTAGTTAACTTTTGAAAAATATTCTAATTTTTTTTTAGGTATTGATCAGGGTGGTAACAGAACCTGGAAATCAGAGAATTCTCAGAAAACTTTTTAATTCTGGCAAAATCAGGGAAATCTCGGGAAAAATTTCCAAATTTCACACAAACTTGGGGAAATTTTGATAACTTTAATGGCAACTATTACCGTTTGTCCTATTTGGATATGCGCGATTACGAGTACTTTTGAGAATCGAAGAAATCATGTTCGCAGAAATTGTAATTCAAATAAAGAACACTGGCTTTGAAATTTTTGAAAACCGCCACCGCCGTTTTCCGTGTCTCGTCATTGTGAGGCCGGCAATACAACTTGCGGTATACAATTTGAAATTTTTGTAACTGATGGTTTTTTTTTTTGCATTAAATTAATATTTTTTGCTTGCAGTTACATTTATGTATAATTTTTTTTATGTATATTTGCATTGGATTTTGATATATAGTATGATAATTTAGTGTCAGATGTAATAAGTTCATAATAAAAATAAAAAAATTTCTCCAGTATTTTCAATTGCTAATGTAAGAGTTCCATTAAGGGTACAACCCTTATAATAACAATTCAAATATCTGAAGAGAAAAAATACAAAATATGTGTGAAGAATTATTCTTTTATCCCATCTGACCCTAAATATTTAAAAATAATGTGTGGATTTGATCACAACATTTATTAAGGGAATTGTAAAATGAGGGAAATTTTTGTAACACTATCGGGGAACTTTTGTTCTAGGATTTTGTTGCCACCCTGTTGATATTTTGTGGGGAATATAAGAAAATCAAAGAAAGTTGATAAATTAAAGCTAAATGAAATATAAAGGAAAACAAATTATGTGTAATGCCTGATCAAAATATTTTAGAATCGTGTTACAAGAAGATACTATCCTAAACAAAAACGTTCGCAGGGGCATGCCTTCAGGTGTGTATGAATTTCACAGATTCACGGTACTCGAGAGACCTTTTCTTTTCCCCATTGGGTTTACTGTCTTTCATAAACACAGGTGTCACCCTCCCAAGGTATTCAAGCGATCCTTTTCTGCTTTCATCTGGTTTTACTATTCTCAATCGCTCTTTGTCACAACATTTTTTGCTTGAAATTATTTATTTGGTGTTTGGTGCAGATTGGTCAAATATGGCAAATGAGCCATACAACCGTTAAACAACCAACCTGAACAAAAACATTTTTTAATATGGTAATCTTTTGTTGTTTAACTTCATAAATTATCTGAAAGAATGCCATGCTGCAAACAAGAATATTTCACTTATCTCTAAAATTATGAAAGAAAGTGTTTTTCTGTGTTTTCTGTCTGTGTGTCCTGTACACATTGTCCTGACGAATCTATGCGACTAACAATAATGCAATTTGGCACACAGGTAGTCCCAATTTTCTATTACGCCCAAATTTTAAAATTTTGTCTAGAACCTTTTTAAATGAATTTATTAGTTTTTTTCACCCTTCTTTCTTCCCTTCTGGAGTGACATCAGAAAGAAGGAGACAGCTGATTAAGCTATTTTCGACGTCTGACGTCGCAAGTGTTTTTTTGTCAGAATTGCCTTTGGTGCTTTGAAACCATGCCAAGTTTTTCAATTCTAGCGTATTTTGATTCACATTGTTAATAACAGCCACCTTGCGGCCATCACAGCATTTTGTTTGCGAACTATTATGAAATAAATTTTAAAAGTATGATAAAAACTGAATTTCCTTCTGTCTAGAGTAAAACAGTTATAAAATCCTCTGTTTGTTTTTTTGTCTCTAAATATATTTGTATAGTAATGAATTGTCCTTTTCCTTTCAGGGTATCAGAGACAATTAACTTATAAAAGAGAAGATGGATCGTTCAGTACATTTGGAGAACGTGACCGCAGTGGTTCGACTTGGTATGTACCAGTTAATATTGTTTTAAAATATTTTTATAGCTTTTGCATTATTAATAAAAGGTCCTGAAACTTTTATGTTTGTTTCATTTTTTTAATATTACATCTTAATTATTACAGGTTAACAGCTTATGCTATTAGATCTCTTTCCCTTGCAAGTAAATATATTTTTGTTGATCCCAAAGTTTTGGAAGAGGGTTTAGAATGGATCATTCAGAAGCAAAGTTCTGATGGCTCATTTGAAGAGCCTGGCGAAGTGCATCATAAAGCTCTTCAGGTATTGTTAATTGAAATTAAATGTTCATTTTTTTTTAATTCACTAAATTATTGTTTAAATTGCTTATTTCAAAATGATTCATATCAAAACCATAATACAAGGCAATGTAATACAAATAAAGTAAACAAAATTAACTATCACTCCTTTTGTATGAAATAAACTTTTTAATTGTATTGTATTAAATTAATATAATTCTTACTTATAAAGTGATTAGTTATCCATTTTCTATTGATTGCATTTAGATAAAAATTTTAGTTTTATCCGCTTAATAAAAATATTCATAAAGTATTTGGTAAATAAAAGAAAGGACTTGATGAATAATAATTAAAATATGAAGAAAAACCATTTGTGTTATCTTAAAAATACATATTTCTACTATGCAGTAAGTTTTTAATCTGATTTATAATATCGTGTGAATGAATTTGTATTTTTGTATAATTTTTAGGGTGGAACGGAAAATGGTGCTGCTTTAACTGCATTTGTCCTAATGGCTCTTCATGATATAAAAGTATGAAATCTACTTTTAAAACTTTATCTTTTTGTTTGCACATGTCACACTAATAACTATATTGTACTCTACATTAGACATTTTAGTATTAAAAGTAAACTTATTTTGTGGTAAAAATATTTAAGGAACAAAGCTTTCTCTATATTTGTAGTACTAAATTCTTAAAACGCATTTGCACAGCTTGTCAGAGTATTAAATTGTATTATATTTGTGTAATACGAAATTAGAATTTAATATATATATATATATATATATATTTTACCTAAATTTCAAATCTATCAAAACTAACCTACAAGTTCACTTTAGCTTAAAATAATCTCTTAAAAAGAAAATGTTCCCCAAACATCCATTCTTAACTGGCTGTATAACAGTATATTTCCCCCCTATCCAAAATGTGCTCTCTAACAATGGTTTTGAATGACTTTAAACTTAATAGATCGGTCCAGGTGAATCTCTGTGTCATAACTTTCAGTTTGTGTAAATAAATACATTTTTATATCAATTTGACTCCTTTATTCTTATATCAACTTAATGCCATCACCCTAAAATCTTTGCTTTTGCTTGACCAATGTATATGGTTTTTTAAACATTAATTTTATAATTGGAATTATAATTTATAAGAATCAAATGTATGACCCTGTTATTGAATTTAGTGTATCATTGCGTCTTTTTCTAAAGTTGAATAAAATACAGAACTGATTCCTGTTCAATCAAGTGTTGCTTCAATATTATATCTTTGTGTTTTACCTTCAACTTCAGGATTTTCATCTGCTTCTAATCATTTATTTAGTTTCTTCCATTTCTTTACATACATTACCCATCAAATAGCAAGTTAGCCACAATGGTGTAGCAAAACATAATTTACTCATTACATTTTAAAAAGATTTTCAACTAAACAGTTAATTTAACAATTAACGTGTGACCGAACTTATTTGAATCAACATTTGTAATTTTCAGATTTTGTTATTGCATTGTGTATTTATGAAAATATTTACGTATGCAATATAATTTGAATCAATATTCAATTATTTCAATATATTCAGTTATTTGAATTTTATTTTCAGGCACAGGATAAATATCGTCCACAAATGATCAATGCTCAAAGATATATCGAAAGAGAACTTTTATCTAGTTCAAGTCCTTATGTGGTTTCAATAGTGTCATACACTCTTCATTTAATTGACACCTCAGCAAAAGATAGAGCATTTCAAATGTTGCTCAACTTGGTTGAAAGAAAGGGTATTGATATTGATTTGAAATCCTGTACATGATAATTTGATTTATTGTTCTTTTCCTACATATTTTAAATAATGTTTGAACTGTTGACTATTATTTTATGAAATTTTTATGTGTGCTATTTAAACTGACATTAAAGGCAATTACATTTATAAATCTAAAACTTCTCAAAGTTATATGTCTACTGAAAGGTTTCTTTGGTTTCGTATTTTCATTGTAATCAGAACATCTTTCCTTGTATTACTTTATTAGTTTTAAACCTATCTCATTGAAAACTTTTGTCCATACAAATTTTCTATGCATATCAAGATTACATTTTCAACAATGATGTGACTAATTTCCTGGGGTTTTTTTTACTAACAAATTTTTTTCTCTGAAAGTTTATTTTGGTCCAATTAGAATGTCATAAAATTTACTTTAAAAAGCTTTTAGTTTATAATATATGTAATAAATTTTATATGACCTTGATTTTACTTATAAAGTTTATCTTTTTGCTTATTTAAGCTTAAAAATTAATATCTTATCAGAATTTATCTTTAATTTTCTAATGAAAAATTCAATTCATCATCTTTTATGAAAAATACACTGTCGAAGTTTATTTAATTTTTTATATTTTTGGTCTTTTGCAATCAATGTAGTCTTGAGTTATTGAGTGCATTGTATGTAGCAGCAGTATTTATTATTTTTAAATGTAATTTATTTGAAAATTGCGTCCATGTCTATTTATTGCAGGAAAACAAACTTTAGATTTTAAAATTGTTGCTTCGAGGGGCACTTTTAGAACTACCTGCGTGTGCCAATTTTTATGACTACTGATTGATCTGAAGACAGGAAAGAAATAGCCTGTTTTCCAGTGTTCTAAAGTTTTAGTGTAACCAATTTGGTGGAATTGGTCAAACGGTGTAGGTCATCACACACACACATCCTTTTTTTATTTATATAGAAGATACATTAATCATAGAGAAAAGTTAATGTTACATTTGTATATTTTTCACTTGAATTAGTAAAAGTGCAATAAACTATTTTTATACATAATGATAAAATATTTATTTAATTTGAAGAAATATTTAACTGATCTAATATTTGTGACTGATAAATTTTTTTTGATACTACTGATATTGAATCGTTATAAATCAATAGATTTCACTTTATCAATAGTGTGAAAATATTTTATTTGTATTACATGAAACCTTGTAACTTTTCTAGATGACTTGATGTTCTGGGATAATAAAGAAAGCCAAGTTAATATGACTGATAAACAATCAGATTATTGGTTTCTGGCTCCATCCATTGATATTGAAACGGCTGCTTATGCAATTCGAAGTTTTGCTCTTCGCTCAGATTCAACTGGTGCACTGCCTGTTTTAAAGTGGTTGATTTCCAAACAAAATAAAAATGGTGGTTTCTCATCTACTCAGGTAAATTGAATTTAGAAATGGCTTTTAATGAAACACCTTTAAAGAATCTCAAGAAGTTGATTCAGACTTACAAATCGTCTTGTTCTGCTATTGCCAGAATTCCTGTTTTCAGTTTTAATGGGCAAATGATCATGTCCAAAAAGTAGAATTAATCACAAAATTGTTCTACATTAAATATTTGACACCTTAGCTCAAACCTATTTTCATATAACTTTCCAATCCTTATTAGTTTAAAAACTAGCAACATCCAAAAAAGTTCTGAAAAAATATACAAGTTTCTAATTTTTATACATTCTGACTTCTACAATCCTAATGTTTAGATTTAGTTCATTTATCTAACAATATATAGTTTATTTGACTTTTATTTGTATTATCATTATTATTTTGTCTTTTTCATACTTTTTAACAAAAAGACTAAACTTTGTCCTTTATAATCAATATTCCACCCAATCTTGAGACAGATTTGATGATGCCCATGAAAACTTTTACATTATTTCAGAAGTAATTAGCTATTTCAAATTATCCAACATCCCATTTCCGCATTGAAAAACTGTTAATGAAGTTATGTATGTTTAGTTTGAAATGAAAATTTTAATTAGAACTTACAAATTTGGCATTTTAAATTTAATTTAACAATCCATTCTGTAGACAAAAATTGTAATTATAATGTATAAACTTCCGTGAAACAGATTTTACTTTAACAGTAAAGTGAAAGTGTATTTATTTTTAATCAAGGCTCGTAATTTATTATTAATGAATTGTGGTTTTTAGTACATTTGAGATTATTTATATTTGAATAAGTTTTTTTTTTTTAAAGTCATTTTCATAGTTAAATTATTTTTTAATCCCAATGAATTCAACTATGAAAGCATATTATTTTGCTACTATTTATTTCAATATACATTTGGTTACATGCACTTGTTTATTGTGTACCTCATTGAATTGCCTTATTTCAGGACACAGTTGTAGCTTTGCAGGCACTCAGTGAGATTGCGCCATTTATTAGTCCAGCATTCTCCAACTTGAATGTGAAATTCACCTATCCAAATGGTCAAAAGAATTTACAAGTTTCCTATTCTAGGTCTTTAACAATGGAAGACATTGAAGTGAGTGACATTAATTTTATATAGTAAAATGAAAATAGGATATACACTTTTTAATGAATACACAATCGACACTTACTGTAGAAATATCAAAATTGGAACATTTTTTATTAATATAAAATTTCTCAAAAGTAGAAATAAATGGATTAGTATATCAAGGTTTGAAGTTCAGGAAAAATTCATACATTGTATTTATTCGATTCTTTTCAAATTTAAATGCAAGAAAGTATGATTCTCCAAACCAGTGTACCATTTTTATGAAAAAATCTAAGATTTTCTGTCTACCAAATTCAAAATGAAATTTACCTCAAGGTTTTTCCAATCACACTTCTGGTTTGGGGCATCTTTCATACCTTCCAACATCTGTAGAACTTTACATTACACAACGACCTCTTCTTAGACCCAATATTTTAAAATTGAAAATAATGAGTAAAATCAGATTTTACTATACCAATACTTGAAATGTCACAATCCAGTTTTATGATTACCATATACTTGTCAAATATGTAGTTATATTTTTATCACAATTATAGATAACTATTGATAGCAGGGGTTACCTTACTATAGATGTATTTGTAATAGGGAGCCAATGCAATAACTTTCTAATTACATGATTCCTTGTAAAATAATTTTGTTGTGAATAAAATTTGTGAACTCTGCTTGAAATTATTAGAAATTGAGATAGCAAAACATTAACAGACTTAGTACAGGTCCCTACATTTCTTTTTATTTATTTCGTTGTAAATTGGAATTTATTAAAAAAGTCCATCCTAATCGAACATTCTGTAATATTAAAGGTACCTTCGGATGTACCATTTGTAGAAGTTGAAGTGACTGGATCTGGTGTTGGAATAATACAGGTAAGGATATTTTAATAAATAATATTAATTAATAATCTATTTTCTCTAAAAGTTTCGTATGATTTTTTTTTTTGTAAAAAAAAATTTATCCTTCAAAGTACATAATTTAAAATTTTTCTAGGTGGCCAGATCCGTCAATTTAGCAGTATCTGGAGAAGCACCTCAATTTTTCTTGAATGCTTTACTAGATAAAACATCCTCTGCTAGTTACTTGCAACTCAGCATCTGTTCCCAGTAAGCGTTAAGATTTATCATATTTTGCCTCGACCACATTTCTTTTGATAAAAGATGGTACGGTTTCTTACATACCTAAATTTCTAATCTGTACAATTTTTTAATATTTACTTTTATAGTCAACGTGAGAGGAGAAATGATACCAGCAATATGGCAGTTATGGAAGTAGAGTTACCATCTGGTTATGTGGCAGATGTGGATGCCCTACCAAGCATTCTACAAATACCTAAAGTTAAGAGGGTGGAAACCCAATTACAGGATACAAGTGTGGTTATATATTTTGATAGGGTAAGTGAAATGGCTTAAATTATTGTTTTCAATAGTGAAAGATATTTCAAAGATTTTTGTGAGTATAAATTAGAGAATTTCATTTAAAAATTTTGTATTTTTAACACAAGGCTCATTAGACATAGGCCATCGTGACTCAGTGGGTATGCCAATTGCACTAGCAACCTGAGATGTAGGTGGCACAGGTTCAATTCCTCACTGGTGTATTTCTCTTCTGTGTCAGTAAAGCATTCCTTATGTGTGAATGTTCATTACTTGATATTATGTCTTGTTATCCCTTGTGCCATAAATTATTATCTCATTAGACACTACCCACTGAGCGGGCAGCACGGCATTGCCAGTGACAGTTCTTTTCGTGGAGACAGGTGTGACCACTGCTCGCTAATCCCCGGTGATTGCTACGAATTGCCATTTGGTTAGCTTCGCAAACCAACACCACGGGCAACGCCGTGATGGCCTCATCATTGCCAAATTCGAATTGCGAAGAGATCCAATATGCATAGACGTCACAATCTCTTGTGAAATTATAAATATTCAATTGAAAAATTATTTATTTAAAAAAAAATTAAATCTATCAGGTATTGCTCTAATGTTTTTGTTAATCGCTCTTGCGCGTGACAGTTCTTTTCGTAGGGTCAAAATCACAAAGACAATTCCAAAGGACTTAAAAGTCTTTATGTCATTGTCTAATGCATCTATATTCGTATTGCAAAAATAAAAAAGTTACAATTGAAAAATTATTTATTTAAAGAAAATCATATTTTTAGGCATTGATCTAATGTAAAAATTTTCGCAGATTTCAAAACTGTTGAAATTTTTTATTTATCTTTAATCATCTAGGAGATAGAAAAAAGAACTACAAAACTCCAGTTAAAACTTTGTTTTGTTTGTCCACTGAAATCGTTGCTCGTAAAATCAAACGAAAACAGGGAAAATAAATTTAGAATATGTCATCTCTTTATACTGTTGACATTCTAAGGTAAACAATAATAATTATATTCCAATAAATTAATTTTTAAATGTTCTAGATTAAATTTTAAAATTCGGGCTTTAACCAAAAATCGCAAAAAATTTGGACTACCTTTGTGCCAAATTTCATTATTGTAAGTGCCATAGATTCGTCAGGGCACCACAAACAGACAAACACTTCCTTTTATAATAGTAGAGATGTAATAAATATAGTCGCCTTGCAAGTGGAACAAACTGTCAAAGTTTTCAATGAGATTTTTTATCTTTTCTTGACCAGAGAATGAGGCGATTTTTGACTAGCGAAGTTTACTGTCATTTTTTCTTTGCATGAAGGTTAGATTTCTTCTTCAGAAAGGCAGAGTTTTGAGCTGAACTCAAATAGGAAGCAAAAAATGACATGGGCAGTCCAATCATCATCTTGACTGCTTGCACAAGCACCTTTGATTGGCCTGTGCGAGTCACTTTGCACTTCCGACTTGAATTCAGCTTAAAGCCAGAGAGTATAATTTTTTCCTCTTCATTTTCTCAGAATTGTTTTTTGACTTGGTGCTTCACTTCTAAAACAGCAATATTTATTAATAAAAATAAATGCTTGAATTTAAAAGCTGGAAAATTACCTTTTATTTTTTTGCAAATGTTGAGTACTAAATTAGAATTTGAAATGCGAAACATTTCCAGCTTTCACGTAATAGACTTAATTTTTCAAATAAAATTAATTATTAACACTAATTTCATTTGTTTTCTTACGACATGGACATGAAAAACCAGGGTTAATTTGTAGAACATATTCAATAGATTAATAGCAGAGTTTTAGACTTTTCTTTATTATAATTATCAACGATTAGTTTTACCTTGATCAGAGAAAAATGCTACTGTAATAGTAATATTTCTTATTATCCATTAGTTAGATAAAGAAGAATCATGTGTAACGGTACCTGCACATCGTATCCATAAAGTAGCCAGACAACGTAGAACCCCTGTAAAGGTTTACGATTTCTACAGTCAAGGTATGTTGTGCTTAAAATCACTTGTTTTGGTTAGTGTTGCAAAATTTTTGACAGATCTATTAAGTTTATTTATAACTTCTGTTGAACTGCAGTTTTCATTTCAAGCATGAAAAACAGTACTTAAACTTAAAAAAACAGAATTATCAAATGAAACAGCAATTTTTAATGCTAGGTTCTCATAATTTAATCATTAAACTCTCATCACTTTGCTGAAATATTTTTGAATTATTAAGAAAGGTTATTGATATTTTTTGTATGAATATTTAATAAAGAATTGTTTTAAAAGTTTGATTATCAAAGAATAAATTGCATTAATTTCGTACTAGTGTTCTATAATTTTAATTTGATTTAAAAGTACTATTGTTCTGAGAAATACTATAGTGAATATGCTGAACTCATAATATTATTACTCAATTCTATGTTTATACTTCAATGCAATTGTATTTTTTCATTCATTTCTCTTGAGAAATTAGCTTGGGTATGTTAATGACATTTTCAAAGTCCAACTGACATGGCATAGTCTCATTTTTTTTAAAAATTAGTTTCCCTGACATTTAGAATTACATTAAACATTAGAACAGTTTATTTGTTTTATTCAGTTTTTAAATATTTTTAGTTACATGACACAACCTAGTATTGAACCTCTATTAAGTTTTCTCAAAAGTTCAAAGTTTCTTTGAAATCTAAATATGTTCGATGTAGATAAATAATATTGCAGGGTGGCAACAAAATACTCAAAAAAAAGATTCCCTGATAGTGTCACAAAAATTTCCCTGATTTTACAATTCCTTTAAAAAAATGTTGTGATCCCTAATTGGTATTGATTCCATCCGACAATATTTTTAAATATTTAGGGTCAGATGTGAGAAAAGGATCCTTTTTTCCACAAATATCTCGTATTTTTTATCTTCAAATATTTGAATTGTTATTGTAAGGGTTGAAACCCTTGATGGAACTCTCACGATAGCAACTGAAAAAACAGGAGAGAAAAAATACAAAATATTTTGATAACGAACTTATTACACCTGACCCTACATTATCCTACAATACATCAAGATCAATTGCAAATATACATAAAAAAATTGGTAAGTCTTCAGTCTACGTTTATAGTGGTGGAAACGGTCTTGGCGCTTTTTCTTTTTACGCACTTCTAGTAGAGTTATGGCAAGTTAAGGCAACCCATCTGTATTGCAGTTTTTATGGCAACCTCGGCAAGCGGAAAGTTAAAAATTTTCATTTTGAATATTCTAGAAAGTTCTTTCAAAATCCATTAAACTGGCGTTTGATTTGATTGGTTTATTAGAAATAATTCTTTCCTTGGCGACTTTAGAAGGGCGCCAAAAAAAGCTCTAAGGCTGTTAAGCTACGGTTTCCTAAGAAAGCGGAGCCGTTATCTAATGGCTCCGCTTTCTTAGGTATCGATCTGGTGTAAAATGTTCTGGAGATTTCAAATACGTTGACATTTTTAATCTATCTTTAATGATCTCGATTTTTAAAAAACGAACTAAACAATGCCAGTCAAAAATGTTTGCTTCCCTCACCTAGAATCGTTTGGCGTAGGAAATGAAATGTTGCCGCTAAAGGATAAAAAAACAATCCACAACTGTTTGAGACCCGCTCTGACGATTATCATGCGAATGGCAGCTGCACTAATTTTCGTTACGCTCACAAACAACGCTCTCTAGGAAACCAATGTGATCTGTTTGTATATACAACGTTTTAGTGACGTCATCCATAGCTACATTATGGCTGCTAGATAACGGCTCTGCTTTCTTAGGAAGCTGTAGCTTTAGCGGATCCGTCATTTGCATGAGGATGATCATAGCGGTCTAAAACAATTGGGGAACGTTATTTCTCTTGCAGGGACAACATTTCATTTCCTGCACAAAGCAATTCAAGGAAAGGAAAGCAGAACAAACAAAATTTTTTTGACTGGCATTGTTTAGTTCGTTTTTGTAAAATCGGGATCGTTAAAGATAGATTGAAAATTTTAACGGATTTGAAAGATGCATAAAATTTTAAACCAGATCGATACCTTAAATGTGATTTTCTTTAAATAAATAATTATTTCATTAATAATTAAATGGTAACTAATTAAATAATAAATCTGATATTGGTATTGACCTGGCGTAGAGTTTTACGCTGATTTGAAATCCGTTGAAAGTTTCACTCGTATCTTCAACGATCGCGAAGATGGACTAGAGAATAAAAAGCCCCTTTGTTTTGTTTCTCGAATAAAATAAACCACGACATCCGTCTGTATTGCCCAATTCTCCACTGTATTCAGTCCGTCTAAGTTGACACTTCTGTTAAAACGGCTGCCTAGTTATGCCCGCCGAATTACGACGTATCACAGCTGCTAAATAACGGCTCTGCTTTCTTAGGAAACTGTAGCTTTAGTACTCTTTATTCGGATTACAATTTCAGCGAATACGATTGATTCAATTCTGTACTCATAATCGTGCATCTCTAAATAGGACAAACGGTAATTGTTGCCGTTTAAGTATCAAAATTTGAAAAGTTCCCTGATTTTTTTGTGAAATTTCCGAGATTTCCCGGTTTTGTTACCACCCTGTATTGTTATACATCAGGCCTCGAAATAGATTTTTTAACACAGGTGCACTTTGTGCACCTAAGTTTTTAAGTTAGGAGCACAGTTATATTTTAGGTGCACATTTAAAAAAACGTAATAAAGCATTATTGTAATGTAGACTACTTTATTATTTAGGTATGCTTAGATAGGTTAGTATAGTAGATAGTAAATAAAACTATTTAAACATTTAAATTCTCCCTTCTCCGGCGCACGGCTATCGCGACAGTCGCTTCAACAGATCCACCTGGATAATGTTTCGATCGTTGGAAAGTTCTGGTGGCAGTGGCACAAGTAAACCTTCCTACTGTATAAACCCGTTACGGACCAGCGATTTTGTTTTCTCATACTGTGTATTTAGGAATTTTAATTACGTCCCTTTAGAGCGAGAGGTCGATACTAATATTTTGTTCAAACTCCAAAATAACATTTAACACATTCTCCCCCTTTTTTTAATGTTCACTGCGTGCACCTAGCGGGAAAAAATTAGGTGCACAATTTTATTTTCATGTGCACAGTGTACCCGAGTATTTCGAGCCCAATAAAACATACTGTCTAATGTGAGCAAATTATTTTTAATGATATATTAATGTAAAGACTACTAAATATACATTTTATAAAACATGATATAAATGATTTAGAACATCAATATTTCAAAATACAATGTTGGTTTAACTCAATTATTTTTAATAAGTGCTAATTTTAATTGTGCACTTTCGAAATTCCATCAAGGGCATCAAATCGTTTTTAGAAGTAGCATCATTAAGAAATAGCATTACCATCTGAGTATTTTGAGTTATTCTGCATTTACTTTTATGTACTACTAGCTGAATAATCACTCGTTTTTTTTCTTCTCGGGTTTCAAATACGACTGTGACAGCTAAAATATAACCGCGTTGTTTCCCTGTGATAACTCGTACAATTAACCTCGTAGAATGTATTTCCTTATCCATATATTGCAAAAAAACAAACTTTAGATTTTAAAAATGGGGCTTCGAGGACTACTTGTGTACCATTTTCATGGCTACAGATTGGTCTGAATACAGGAAAGAAATGGTCTATGTTTTCCGCAGGGTTCTAAAGTATAAGTGTACAAAATGTGGTGTGTATTGGTCTATTGGTTTAGATTTGTATACATAATATATATACACACCAACATCCTTTTATATATATATTGATACTGATGAAATATGTTCAAGGTTAATTTTTAGTTATATTTTATCTAGCTAAGAGTGCAAGAATGTTTTACCGGCCCCATAAAACAACTCTATGTGATATCTGTGATGACAATGATTGTGGAGATGGGTGTTACAAAGAAGTAACCAGTAGTGAAGAATCACCATTTGCAAGTTCTACAGTAACTCATGTTCCAAGCAGCTTTCAGTTTTTCCCTGTGTTGATTATGATTTGGCTTTTTATGTTTAAGGAAGTCATTGTAAATTGATACTCTTTCCTGAAATGATTCTTTTTACAATGAGATGTTTTGAGTTTTTGTAGAAAAAATTAGATAATGTATTGTACATATTATTTGTAGTTAAAATTTTATTGAAGGTATAGCTGATAAGATTTGGTACTTAAAGCTTTATAACAATAATAAAAAAGTTGGTGTCAGGAAATGTTAGCAAAAATATATCTTCTCTAATTTGTCCATTTACCTAATGTTACTGGAGTAAATATCAAGAAATTGTTTCATATTCTGATATTAGCAAGTACTGAAAAATCTGTTCTGAAATGTTACATACCAAAACAATTCAGTCAGCAATAAAATCTTAAATACTTTTTGTGAATATTTCATTATGTTCAGATCTGTACTAGCCCCAGAAAGGTTTAAATATTGGACATTTTAACTGCTGTGAAAGGACGTCAATTGAATTAGTTCAAATAAGAGTGAAAAACAATCAATCACACAATTTTAATATTGCATGAACATGGTATTTTGAGGAAATTAAATAGCTACATTTTATTTTACTGATATCCACATATCCTGTAATAGCATTACAACATGGTTTATATATTTTTAACCTTTCCATTCTCTTATACCCCTTTTTGACCCAAAACAACCCAACTAATTACCATAATTTATTATATTGAGTCAATTTTACAATTTTATCAAAGTCTTTTAACCTATGTAATAACTGGTCCAGAAAAATATATATAACATACTGCAGAAATCATTTGCATTGTAAATAGACACTAACTTGTAACATTTTTTGAATTATTAAATGTATTTTTTATAACATTTCATGTATTTAAAGTCATTATTTGTAGCTGTTTCTACTTTAAGTTTCACAAAACAAATAAAACTTTGATTTAACTGAATCAGAATTTGTGTTTGGAGTATATTTCATTTTTTACAAAAATCAATTAGCAAAGTATATTTAAAGCCAAATAAATACTTTACAAAATCTACTATACAGAATATTTACAAATTGCTTTCAATATTTCAATCTGCTAAGACCATGTCACTGATACGAACCCAGTTGTGATCAATGGCTTTTTCAAGAAATTCGATCCATGTTTCATCTCCAACAGAACAAAAATGTGAATTTCTGAAATAAAATCATTATGGTTATTACAATAAAAAAAATTTTTAGGATTAAAAATATAGTTGCATCAGAGACAATTTTACTAACTTTGCAAGTTGTAATAGATTCTTGGCGTTATTTCTAACCAGAGATGCCTGTAAAAGAAACGTTACAAGGGTTTAATAATACATATTTATTTGATGTTCCAAAAAGAAATTTAATTCTAATAAATCTCCTTTTAGTTGTTAGGGAGTTTTAGTTTAGTTTTAAAATAATTAATTCTTTTAAATTGCAGTTGACTGAACAAAATCTTATTTGCATTCTGCATTAAACTGTAGCACAAAGTACATACATGTTACCACTATCAGTTTAGAAGTTACTCTTAATTTACGTTTATTATGCATTTATTTATTCAACATTTGAAAACTCTAGCTACCTTAAATTACAAACATAGGTAATGGGAGTATACTTCTGATGGATTATTTGATTTGTCATAAGGGATCAAGGATATTTGGTAAAGCTGTGGCTGTTCCAACAAAAAATGTTGTGAAAAGGAAAAAATAATAGTTGGATGAAATCATAAAAAGATCGCTCAGTATCGCAGGAGCACAATCCACCATGTTTACTAAAGATGGTAAACCCTGTGTAAAAAGAAAATATCACTAGAGTACCTTGGGTCCGTGAAACCCATACACACTTAAAATATATGTACAACTGAGAGCATACTGTAGGATAGGTTTCAATTAAAAGTGATTAAAATTTGTTATAAATTATTTACATATTTTTAAAGTTACTAGCAGGCTCTGCCCCATGCTCGCTTAACCTCGGTAATTGCTACGCAATCCTATTTGGTTTGCTTCCAACACTCTTTCACTCAACACTTCCCAAAACTAACACTCCTTTTGCAGTTTTAAATATCCTGTGACGTTGAAACTACTTTAATTCGTATATTCCTGATTCGACTTTCTCAGCCATGACGTCACAGCAAGGGCTCCGCCACCTGCTCCCTAACGCTCACCAACCCCCAGTGATAGCTACGCAATCCCATTTCCGCAACCAACACACCTTTCGCTAGTGATTTCGTTTTTTTTTTTTTTTACTTTAACACTTATAGCATTCTAAACTAACAGCCGCATCAGTATAAAACCTTCTCCCTCTTGTTCGCTGTACAATTTTGAATAAACCACGTTTATCTTGTAATTTTCTGATCTGTACATTTTCGGGGAAATTATCTGAGAATAGAGCGTATAAAATGAGTCTTTTGGACATCTGCTCCATGACGTCAGAGAGTTTCAACATCTAAATTTTAAAAAAAGCATTGCTATGGTTAATTGTTGCTACAATAAATTTTACATCTGGCAAACCCATTGGTTAGAAATGTAACCTTTCATTTCCGTAAAGAAAAATGTAAGCTAGTGTTCCGCGAGGAACAATTTGTGCACTATCGCGAAATTATAGTTTTCATCACATCGAATTTATTTATAAACCAATTTTACAAATAATTGTACCATAAGAAAGAGTACATTCTATGGTTTTCAGAGATGTTTTCAATTTAAAAAAATAACAGTATTGAGCTATATAGATAACAGTTTTATTTTTGTATCGGAAATTACGATCTAAAAAATACGAAATTTGTATGACCAACTTTTAAATGCATCTAATTTATTTATTAACCAATTTCAAAAATAATTGTACAATGAGAAAGACTACATTCAAAGGTTTCCTGTGATGTTTTCAAATTAAAAAACTAATAGTAATAAGCTATAGATATGACAATTTTAACAAAAATGTCCCAATTTTCCCCAAATTAAAAAAATATACTATCAGGAACCAAATTTAAATTTCTAAAACACTCGATGAGCTGCAAAAATTCACGTTTAGAGGTACTCTAAAAATGTTACGGCTGAAGACTGAAAATTTGTAAGTATTTTGCTAACTCACGTTAGAAATTTCGCTATTTTTGACTTTAACCCTTAAACTAATAGCTGCACCGAAAAAAAAATTTCATCTTGTTCCCTGTACAATTTTGAACAAACCATGTTAATTTCGCAATTTTCTGATCTGTACTTTCTCAGGAAACTGTCTAAGAAGCAAGCAAAAAAAAGCAAGTTTTCAATCCTGCGGCAGCGGCACAACAATGTCTTTTTTAATAGAGATATTATTTTATACACCTACACATTAAAATATGCTTCAGAATGGAACAAATTAATTGACTTTTATGATCAATTTGGTAATGGAAAAAACACAATTTTCTTTCAAATTAATTCAAGCAATACTGTGTTTTATGACAGCTAGACTTAGAAAAAAAAATTTCAAATTCTCGAATTAATTTTGCATTTTTTTCTGGCACATTAATGAGAAAACTATCTTTCTATTTTTTTTTAATTGAAAACATTGATTCATCTACTTCTAAATTTATATTCACGAAACTCTAAATGCAAACGATCCTTGAACAACAAATATAATCTCTGAAACTGAAGGAATCTGAATCTAAGTTTTGAATACCATGTAACATTTAATATAAGTTTTGATTAACATGGAACCATTTAATTGTGCTGCACATTAAAGTGCCAAAAGTCATGGGATAGCAATATACAGATGGCAGTAGCATTGAGTAAGAAATGTATAATTGAGCAGTGCATTGTCAGGGCTTTCATTTGTACTCAAATGAATCATGTGAAAAGTTTTCTAACGTAAGTATGGCCACACGACAGGAATTAACAGAATTTTGAAGTCGCAATGCTTGTTGGAGCTAGACGCAAGGGTCAATGCAATTTGGGAATCGTTTGGGAATTTAACATTCCTCAATCCATAGTGTCAAGAGTGTGCCAAGAAAATATAATTTCAGGCATGACCTCCCACCATGGACATCACAGTGGCCGATAAAAGCTTGTGCATAGAGTAGTCAGTGTTAACAGACAAGCAACACTGTGTCAAATAACAGAAACAATCAATATGTGACGTACGACAGACGTGTCCGTGAGGACAGTGCAGCGAAATTTGGCGTTGATGGGATATGGCAGAAGATCGACTAGAGGCAGCATGGCTGAATATTCCTTCAGGGGAGTTCTGACAACTTGTCGAGTCAATGCCACACTTTGCTGGGCAAAAGGAGTCCCACACGATATTAGGAGGTATCCCATGACTTTGGGCGTTTCAGTGTACATGGTTATCTATTCTTTTTTGGACAATAGTTAGTTGAATCAACTTATCACTGGAACAACATAACAGGCTATTGGTGATGGTTCTGTATCAATCCAAAAGGGAAAGATCTTCGGACCTTGTAATTTTGAACCGTGGTCAGATGTTGAGGTCACATCTCTGCTGGCACCCCACTTTTCAAACATCCATGCCAACATGAGGACAATTGAGGCCACAGCAGATTTAATGTGCACCAGATGTACACGACGGTCTGGTTGGATTGAGTTTCGAACTTGCAACCCTGCAGTTACTTATCTGCTACTCTTCCAATCAGGGGTAATGCGCCTTTTTTTTTGGCTGGATATTTCTTAAAATACATAATTTTAAACGAGTACCTGTTCATGGCACCCTACCAGCCCTTTTTTGGTTGGATATTTCTTAAATTACATAATTTTAAAAAGTACCTGTTCACGTGCTAGAGAATGGTCCATAGGTGGATAAAGAGCCAATACAAAATCATCAGCCAGAGAACTGCTGCAATGAACTATTTCTGCTATTGCATCTAATTCATTGATTGTGCCTTCATTGTTGCCATCTCCTCTCTCTCCAATGGCCTGCATAGTTTTCTTAATGCAAGCCTTAGTGGCTTTCACCAAGCCAGAACAGGGCAACAGTACATTTCTATCTGAATCTGTCCAAGACTGAACTGAGGGTATTTGTAAACCATTCAGAGGTGTTACAAAGGACAATTCAAAGCTGTGGTCTTCGTCTGCATTTGATATAGTCTAAAACAAATTGAAAAAAGCACCGATATTAAACACAGATAATGAAGACATGATTTTTAAGTACTGTATATAGAATTTTTATCAATAAAAATAATTAATACTAAGCTTTTGTATCATTTGGATATTATTTTCCTTTGAAAAGATAATGATCTTTTAGTTGTAAATATATTTTCATTGAAAGTGGTTCGTTTTTTCTTTTGAAACAGGTTTCCGAGAATTTGATTTAATTGAGAGCTGCCAGACTTTATGTTCCATATTTGTAACTATGAATGCAATTAATATTCAATATTTCTGTTATTATTTAAGTTAAAAAATTACTAACTTTTGTTACAAAATATTTGAACATAACTAAAGTCATAATTCACTGATTTTGTGATTAAGTATCAACAGAAAAAAATCATGGACACTGCAGGAAAAAAACAATTTTCATACATGAAAACTCATGTTTCAAAGAGCTTTCTTGAAAAGGAAATATCAAAGCTTAACAAGTTAGACAAAAGAAATCCATCTTATGTACCTAGCATTAAAAACCACATAGCAACATCTTATGTACGTAGCATTACACTTACTTTTAAAATTAGAAGTAGTTAAAACAAGTTCATGAAAAAGGATTTAGATGTCAGAAATTGCCTAAATTAAGATTACAGCCTTGTTAAGTAGTTTTCTCGTTGAATCTTATAAAACAAACTGCAAGTATTTTCAATAATTGCAACTCATTTTGTATATTGTCATAAAATCAAATGAGAGCCTTCCCAACAGAAAAACATTAAAATATAAACTTTTAAATTGAATATTTGATTTTAGCTTTATTTTTGATATTTTAAAACACTATGTATGTGAGAAACTTGTACTACAAAAATCTAAAAGTGAAGTTGTAGGTATACATAATCGAAATTGTCAACAGAACCCATTGCATGCAAAGAACATCACATTTTATTTGATATTCTAATAAAAAATGAATATTTATTACATCTGTAAGTTCTTGTGAAGCATCACTGACCATGTCATACTGTTCTCTGCACAATGCTAAGACAGCATCTCTGTTATCTATAGTAAAAATTAAAATTTTATATTTACACATTTTTTTTTATCAAAGTAAAACTACTATTTAACTTAAAACAAGTCACAAACCAAATAGCCAACAAACGAATGTTTCAAAACAATAAAATATTGTTTTATGTATAAAACAATATTCACAATCGAACATCTATTAATGAGCATCAGTTGTGAGACCTTGTTAAATCATGTATCTGGTACATTTCTCTTTCACACTTGTTCTTGAAGATAGTAGCTCAGATGAACAAACTTGAACAATTGTTTGAAAAATTATCAAACTTATGAAATTTCAAAATCCAAGTATTGAATTTAATTGCACTTAGTTCATTTTCCAAATTTCAATAGTAGGTAATGAAAGAAACATGCAGCTCTGTGTGTATGTGAATTCCTACTTTGAAAATACATAAGCTGTTAAACAGTTAATAGATTTTGTTATAATTTTCAAAAATAATTTACTTCACATTATTTTATAGTTTTCACTGATTTTTTCTTCAACTTGCAGTTTTACATAATGTTAAATAAAAAAAGATGTACTTAAGTGCATAATTTATGGCTCTAAAGTTCTTTCTGGCTCTTCAATTCATTTCACTTTTTACTCGTTTCCCCAGAAACACAATACAATAAGTGGTTACGTCCCATTACATTTAGCAATTTTCACAAGGAATATGTATCACCTTAATATAAATATAATATTTCATGAGAAAATATTTTTCATAAATATATATTTAATGTTGACGAAATGTTATATTTAATAAAGTTTAAAAAGTTGGATTAATATTATATTAATCTTTTCCACATTACCAAAACTGGACAGTTTGAGTTTGTTTAATTGCAGAGAGAATAATTTGAAACATACTTGTAGACTTGGTAATACCACAAGAATATTACTTACCTTCTGGGATTTTCATCAAATTTCAATCTATCAGTAAGTCTTAACAAAATGTTTTCAAAACACCGAAAAATTCTATATTAAAGTCAAATATTATATTCTGGGACCTTAGTAATTATGTCTCAGATACAATTGTTGATTTTGTTTTTGTGATACTAAAGAAATTATAAAGTTTTGAATAGTGAGTGTTTTATTTCTTATGTAATTAACACATTAAACACATACTGCAATGCAGTTAACTGAATTGAATTAATAATAATAATTAATAGTGTTAAGAATAAAAAATATACTTCAGTCATGATACATGTATTCTCGTTTAAAAAATGTCCACTTTCTAAATCTCATAGAAAAGAAAATATTTAGGCAAATTACCTCGAGGTAAACCTTGAACAGCTTCACATACCTCCCAGACATCCCCTACACTATGTAGCTGAGTAGGTCTGAAAAAGGATTTATGGATTAAAATACAATTTAATCTCTGGTTCAATTATACAAAAAATATCATATTTAGAACATATTAGGAAATAACACAAATAAGTTATTCTTGTCAAGAAAGATATAAAAACACTGCAATGCATTATGCTGAGCTGAATTTATAAAATAACAAAATGTGTACTATTATGATGTGAAGTTGATAGGTTAAAATATATGCCGGTCTGGTATAAAAGGGCATAGTGCTTTAACCCTCAGTGGAACGTGCTCTGGATTTAAATCTGTCTTGGCATGATATTTGCAGAGGTGTGGAATTCATTTTGAGCCATACTACATTCCAATATATTTAAATCAGCCCTCGTGAATGCTTCATTGCACAGGGCAACCATTTTAAACATATAATGCACTTGCTGATGTTCCACCATCAACCCTATTCATTATTTGAGTAAATTCCAATTTTCTTTTGTTTCAGCTGAAAAACTTTAAAGAAGCATCTCTAAAATTATAAAAGGAAATGTTTGTCCTTCTGTCTGTGATCAAAGTCCTGACGAATCTATGGCACTTACAGTAATGGGATTTGGCACATAGGTAGTCCAAATTTTTTGCACTTTTTGGGTTGCACCAAATTTTAAAATTCAATCTAGAACATTTTTAAATGAATTTAATGACATATTTAATTATTGTTTTCCTTAGAATGGCAACCCCATAAAGAGATGGCAGATTCTAAATTTATTTTTTCCATGTTCCCGTTTGAACGCTTTCAGCCGAAGAACAAAAAAAAAAAAAATTGTAACTGGAGTTATGTAGGGTTTTTTTTTATCTCCTAAATTGTTAAAAATAGAGTACAAATTTCAATGGATTTGAAATCTGAGGAAAATTTCACATTAGATTGATACCTAAAAATAAGATTTTCTTTAAATAACTCATTTTTAAACTGTAACTTTTATACATTTTTTAAAAACCAATTTGACCTTGATCATGTTCCAGAAATTAGATTCTATTTCCTACACTTAAACAAATCCAGTCAAGGAAAGCAAAAATTTGTTTTTAAATTTTGACCAGCATTGTTTAGTTTTTTTTTTGTTTGTTAAAACAGGATTGTTATAGATAGATTAAAAATTTCAATGGATTTGAAATCTGCGGAAAATTTTACACAACATCAATACCTAAAATTATGAATTCTTTAAATAAATAATTTAAAAAAAGAAACTTTTATATTTTTTCCCATACGATTTATAACTTTGCCATTGAAAAATCATGGATTCTATTTCCTGCGCTTTTGAAATCTGCTTTTTTATTTCTGCAATACAAATATGGCTGCATTAGACAATGATGTCATGACTTTTGGCGATTGAGTTGCAGCAACTTCTTCCAATGCTTTGTTTAACACCAGAAAGATACCTTATACATTTGATTTTTTTTTGACAAATAATTTTTCAATTAAATATTAATATTTTCGCATGTCAATGTAGGGTGGCAACAAAATCCTCGAAAAAAAGTTCCCTGTTATTTCCATGATAGTGTGACAAAAATTTCCCTGATTTTAAAAATCCCTTAAGAAATGTCGGGATCCGTAATTGGTATCGATATACAGTACCCACACAACAGTATTTTATGTATTTAGGGTCAGATGGGGTAAAAGGTTAATTCTCCACAAATATTTTGTATTTTTTCTCATTAGATATTTTAATTGTTATTGTAAGAGTTGGAACCCTTAATGGAACTCTTAACAATAGCAATTGATAAAACTGGGGGAAAAAAATATTTTGATCATGAACTTTTTATACCTGTCCCTACATTGGCCAAATATACATCAAAATGAAATACAAAAAAACATAAAAAAATTGGTACAGCTTCAGTCTACGTTCAAAGCGAGAGCAACGATCGTGGCGCTTTTTTGGCGCACTTCTAGTAGCGAGTTAGGGCAGGTTAAGGCAACCCATCTGCATTACGATTATTATGGTTTCCATGGTAACATCGGCAAGTGAAAAGTTAAACCATTTGGCTCGGTGCACAAATCCGTTTTTTCAACGTACTGCGACGCTGCCACAAAGCAAAAGCAGTCTGAGATACATTAGATCCAATAGATTAGTTTACACATGCCTCCGGCGCCGCTGCGGTGACGTACGTCCACCGTGCGTGCAATTTGTACTACAGTTCCCCACCGCACAGCAGCTCGCCGCACACGCTTCTCCGGTCTGAAGTAATTACTAAATGGTTGATCCAGTAACGTCTATTTTGTTTCAAAATATACTTTTTTGACACTAAGTTAGCGAAATAAACACGTTTTCTTCGATAGAATATTTATCGCAAATGACACAAAATGAGTACTTGCGTTACTTCACGGTTATGTGTGCATAGTTGGGCTTCGGTGCTGCACGTTGAAAAATCGGATGTGTGCACCATGCCTTAGACTACGGCCGGTACAGCAGTTGTACCATGATCGCGCCAAGGTAGAATTTAGACAATGGCCAGTACATCAGTTGTACCTTAAAATTTATAAGAATCGCGCCAAGAAATAATTTAGACTACGGCAGTCACAGAAGTTGTGCATTAAAAGTTATAAGAATCGCGCCAAGATAGAATCGCACTTGTTATATCGATAGTCGTAATTGGTGAGTCTCCTGGACCCACCACACTGACATTTTTTTTTTCACTCCTCCCATCCTTATCACCAAACTCCTAAATCATCACTAAACTCCTAAATCACCACCACAGCTCATGCATTTTGCCACTCTTTTCGGTACTGATTGCTCGCCCCTCCTCATTATCTCCTCCCCCTTTGGAACGTGAATTGAACTCCTAATTGTATCAATTATTAAACTCTATCGTCTATCTAAATTATTCACCTTATTCATAGTGCATTGTCACTACCTTTAACTTTCCCTTATTTTTAAGTTTACAATCAATAAACTCTTCATTAATTCTGATGTGAAGGTTCGCAGTTCTCTGCAAGGTACTCCGTAATTGATACGTCCGTTCCGATAGTCGTAATCAAAAAGTTCAATTTTCATTTTGAATATTTAATATTATAAACGGAAGTGTTTGTCAGTCTGTTTGTTCCTGCACGCAAAGTACTGACAGTCCGAACGTTTTGCAATTTTTGGGACGCGGCGAATTTTAAAATTCAATCTAGAACATTTTAAAATGAATTTGATGAAATGTAATTATTATTGAATGCAACAGCATAGAAGATCACAGATTCTAAATTTATTTTTTTCGTTTCCCTTATCATTTTGCATGGAGGAATGATTTTCTAGCAGACGATAAAAAACAAATAAACTTTTAACTGGAGTTATTAAGTTCTTTTTTCTATCTATTAGACCGTTAAAAACAGAGTAAAAATTTCAATGGATTTGAAATCTACGGAAAATTTCACGCTAGATCAATACCTAAAAATATGGTAAAAATATTTTCGAAAGAGATTGTGACGTTTAGAGATTTTTAGCGAGAGGAAAGAAAAAACAATAAACATTTTGGTGGCATTGTTTAGTTCCTTTTTGGAAAATCGGGATCTTTAAAGACAGATTGAAAATTTCAACAGATTTGAAATTTGACACCAGATATATAGATACCTTATATGTTTGATTTTCTTTTAACAAAACATTTTTCAACAAAATATTTATACTTTTATAAGAAATGGTGACGTCACGTCGAAATCCTATTTGGTTTGCGAGGCAAACCAACAAACACCACGGCAACTCTGTTAGGCTGTTATCCAATTAGCGAAGCAAATCATAGTTCACAATATTCATGGATTCACAAATATGGAAATTCGCAGGGAATTAATTCCAATAGGCTACGAATTTCTATTCCATTCGCAAACCAACAGCACGGGCAACGCTATGATGCCTGTTATCCAATAGTCTACGAATTCTCATTTCGTTTGTTTATCAAACTGTATTCGTAGCAATCTCCGGGGGTTAGCGAGCAACACCTAATTAGTTAGTACCTGACCCCACGAAAAGAACTGTCACGGGCAACGCCGTACTGACCACGTACAGTGTGGCTAGTATTCTTTAAAGTTCTTTTAAAATTCGTTGAACTGTCAGTTGATTTCAGTGGCTCATTTGAAATTATTCCTTCCTTGGCGAATTTAGAAGTGCGCCAAAAAAAAAAAAACGCCACGGCCGCTAAAAACGTAGACTGAAGCTTTACCAAAAAATTCTACAAAAATATAGCTGCAAGCAAACAATATTAATTTAATGCACAAAAAACACATCATTAGTTACACAAATTTAAAATTGTATACCACAAGTTGTATCCCTGGCCTCACGGCGACGGTTTTCGCTGTGTTCGAAAATTAAGACGCCAGTGTTCTTTATTCAAATTACAATTTTGGCGAAAACGATTTATTTGATTCTCAAAAGTACTTGTAATCGCACATCTATAAATAGGCCACAAACGACAATAGTTACCGTTTTCATAAAATTTTTAAAAATTCCCTGATTTTTGTGAAATTTGGAAATTTTCCCTGAGAATTCCCTGATATTTCCAGAATTAAAAAGTTCCCTGAGAATTCCCTGATTTCACGGTTCTGTTACCACCCTGCAATGTGATGTCACGCCGATTGGATGTCTTCACAATTCGAATTTGGCCGTATTTGACAATGAGCGTTGCCCGTGGCCAAAGCAAACCAACACCACAGGCAATGCTGTTATGGCTGTTATCCAATAGGCTATGAATTCCCATTTGGTTTGTGATGCAAACCAAATGGGAATTCTTAGCAATCATTGGGGGTTAGGGAGCAGTGGTGACACCTGACCCCATGAAAAGAACTGCCACGGCCAATGCCGCGCTGGCCACACAATGGCTAGTTTAAAATATAATCTAGAGCTTTTAACCTTATGCCTGTACATATTATCAGAGAATAAATATTGATGAAATTGTATTGAAATTATGACCTTCTGTTGCCTTTTCCATACTTCACTTCGAAAAAACTAAAATAAATTTTTTTTTAAATAAAAGGGGAAATAAAACTTTAGAGAACAAAACGCTGACGTTATAATTGCAATTGAGAATAAGGTAAGTAGTTAACTAATGTCGCATTGGAGCAACACAACATGCTATTGGTGACAGTCCAGGATCAATTGCAGAGGAAAAGATCTGAGAACAACTCATAATTTTGAATCAAGAGTCAGATGACGAGATCAACTTCTGAGCTGGCACTTCACTGTCCCGACTTTCACACTGTGTCAACATGAGGACATTTAAAATTAGTTCTATTAAAAGGGGAACTTCAGCACGCATGTAGTGCAACTGAAAGATTTACTTGAGACCAAACTATATTGAGATGCCAAACATTGTATAACTTTAAAAGCCTGTAAGATGAATGGGAAATTTCTAGCCTTTTTAAATCATCCCTTATCTTTATCCAGAGTTTATGCTACAACATTTACATTCGTGTTTTTTCTTGGTTCTTACTATTTTCTCCTAAATTGTTTAGAAACATCAGATTTTATCTTAGTAAAACTAGTTATATGTGCATTTTCATCTTGCAGACCAAATCAAACTCGACGTTTCTCGGGAATAATTGTTTTTAAATCAAAAATTTCAAGACAATGCATATGAAAAGGATAAGTAAAATTCATTACATACTTTTCAAGAATTATGGCAGAACACAACCTTCCCATAGCTTGTATAGCATCTGTGACATAGTTGTGAATTTCCTTGTACAGAGTTTTTCCTTCAAGATGAAAAAAGAATTACTTTTTGATTATCACAAATGGTAATTAAATCATTTGATAGAAAAATAAAATTTATTGCTGAGAAATTACGCAACAAATTTATGTATTTCATTTATAAAAGGAAAAATTTATAAAACTGTAAAATAAATATTATTCTTAAAAAAACTTTAGATATCTCTATTATAAAAGGAAGTGTTTGTCTGTTTGTTTGTTTCCTGCCCGCAAAGTTTTGACAAATCTGTGGCCGTTACAGTAATGGGATTTGCAACACAGAGGTAGTGCAAATTCTTTGCAATTTTAGGGTCGAGGTGATTCTAAAATTCAATCTAGAACAGTTTGAAATGAATTTAATAGTTTTTTTCACCATTCTATTCTACTGTGGTAATTCTGAGGAATGAAGAAACATCAAAATTTAGACTTTTCGCCCTCATGTGTCACCTTGACGTCAGCCTAAACATGCCAATTTTTTCATCTCCAGGGACAGAACACATAAGAATGACCTTTGTTTGTTTCGAGATTTAATTTTAATTTCCTTCGAAACGGATTACAGTAAAGCAAAAGATTACTAAAGTTATCACTGGCGTTCTTCAGTGCTTTTTTCTAACTCACTGATCGTTAAAGGTAGAGTAAAAATTTTAACCGATTTGAAATTTGCGGAAAATTTTACAACAGACATATGAATCTCATAATGAACACTTTAAATAAAATTTAAACAGACAATCAAATTTACCTTTTGCCTTTGGAAGAGTGAGAAACACAACTAAAAGTGACAAACAAGACTGCTCTATCTTGTTAACTAGACATTGAGCTTGTTCAGTGGAAGTAATTCCTTCTCCTTCAAACGCCAAACAGAATTTTGTAGCCTCATGTGATACTAGTTTTGTAGCATCAGCTGTAATAAAATTTAAAAAATAAGTTATTACCTATTCCTTAAGGTCTAGCTAAACAGCTAGACCATTGACAAACTCAATTATAATTAAGGTAAAGTCTGTGGACAAATAAAACTCAATTGATGGAGTATTAATAAAACACTTTTACATTCAAACAGTCAAATAGACTTTGTTAAAAACAAGAACAATATCACAAATAAGAAATACCTCTTAAATAGAAAACAAATTTGACACGATGTATACAATTCACAAACAGCCACTGAGGTCCGACACAATTTTTTTTGCAGTGCAATTCAACATTTGGATTGAATTGATGATTTCTCTAAAAAATCTGAACAATTAATAAATTTACAATTTCCGGATTGCGATTATTTGGTAAACTAAAATACAAGTCCCTATTGTTATTTTGTATTTTTCTACCTATTTTCAATGGTATAACTTCAGTCTATGTGCACTAAGGATAGGGTACATAGGTACATTTTTTGATTTTCAGGTTTTATTTAGCAAACTGTTAGTATCACATTTCTCTTTCCATTATTTTACTTCTACATGCACCACAACAGTATGGATTGGTTAAATTAACAGACAACATTTTTTATAAAAATGTTATTCCAGAAACAAAGTTATTCAAAGAGAAATAATTATCAGTAAGGAGCAGATTGTACAGGAGTGGCAAAGAGTCCCCAAGTAAAGCAGCAAGTTGAAAGAGAAATCTTTCATGAATTAGTAATTTACTCGATCAAATGGAAGACGATGTAATCAATGTCTTGAACAAAATTGTCACAATTACAAAATGGTGAATCAATGAAAATAGTGATGGATTCTAGCAGGACTAGAGAGAATTTATAAGTTTATAACATTGTTAAAAACTTTTTGAAGACACATTTTTGTATGGATGAAAATGCTTTTGAAATTTGGCATTTATTAGTAGTGAACTAGAGTTATTGCCATAATATTAATTAATTGTTATATTTGCCCTTTTTTATTAGTGATTTTGGAAAGCAGCAGATGGGCATTAGTACTTGTATTTGTTGATAGATGACCACAACAAGGTAAAAATGTAATAAGTTCAGATAAGAATGGATCTAAATTTATTTTGGACTAACAAACATTATGTATGTAGAATCGGAAATCGCTTCTCGCGAGGAATCATGTCCATGACCTCAATACACAGCAATATGAGTGCTTGCACGTGTGAGGCTCCAGAAGCTAACGAAAATGAGCGGTTTTACGAAACCTATAAATATATGTGATCCCTGAATGCGGGACGATTCTTATTCTGGAAGCTGAGTGCTTCAGTCGAGCAGATTCGCTCGTTATTGTCCGCGGGTGGCGTTCCCGTGATGACATTGTAATCCAGAAATTATGTTTGATATATTTCATTGTATATAATTCACAATCATTTAGAAGTAAAATTTAACAAAGTTTAATCGTGTTGTTCCGACTATTTAATCATACCCCACCGAGCCAATACTACAAATGGGGGCTCGGCCGGGATGTGGCCTCGAGAGAGAACATTTTCTGAGGAATAAGTGCGTTACTGGAGATTCGCTTGGAGAAAATTTACCGTGAAGCAAAGTACGTTTCCGGAGTTTCGCTTGGAGAAAATTTTCCGTGGAGTAAAGCACGTTTTCGGACTGTTGCTTGGAGCCTGTGCTGACGGTTGTCGTTTTGCTGGCATCGCTGAAGAAAGGGTTCTTTGTCCAGTGTACGCGGTGGTTCATCATTCAAGCGGGTATATTCTTCGTTCAAGTTTGTGCGCGTGTGTTCGTTCAAGTTTGTGCGCATGTGTTCGTTCAGGTTTGTGCGCGTGTGTTCGCTCAAGTTTCTGGGCGTTTCTTCGTTCCAGTCTGTGCGCGTTTCGTCGTGTTCAAGTGCGCGTTGGCGTACATATTTTAGAAAAAGTATTCAGTGTTTTATGAATGGGAAGAGTGATTTTTCCCCCAGTGATTACTCGTAGCTCTGTTGTGTTGATTTGTTATTGTGATTATGATTTGTTTTTAAGGACTCAGAAATCTAGTTCAGAGAATTAAATGAAAGATGTATTAAATACTAATTCCAGATGAGTGGAAAAAATATATTAGGTGTCTTTTTAAAATAGTAAGTGCCTTCTTAATTTTCTTACTTGTGTAAAAATTAGTACAAGAACCATGGCCTTTTTGGCAAGATCTCGCAAATGTGATCTAATTGTACTTGTAGAGGAATTAAATTTATCTCTCCCAGTAAATGCGAAAGTAGTCCAGTTAACCGAATTAATAGTAAAGGATACTAATTACAATGAGGAACTGGTTAAGGGTCTGCTCGCGAGAATTACCAGTGAACGAGAAGAATGTGAGGAATCGACTGAAAGGAAATTAGAGGAAAAAGAGAAAAGGGATTTTGAAATTAAGAAAATGGAGCTTGAATTAGCTTTGGCCAAAAGCAAAGATTCACCAATAATAACAAACACTACTAAAGATCCAAATTTACTAAAATTAATGAACAGATATGAAATGCAAAATGATATTAGTGTTTACTTAGGTCTTTTCGAGAGACAAATTAAGCGAATGTCAATCGCTAAAGAGAATTGGGTAACTTATTTATTAGGGTTATTGCCTCTGGAAATTGTTAATGTCGTATCTCGAGAACCGGAGATTCACTCCAACGACTATGCATATTTAAAAAAAAAGTATTGTGTTTCATTTAGTAGCATTGTGTTTAAAAAGTATTGTGTTTCATTTAGTAACATTGTGTTTAAAAAGTATTGTTTCGTCAATTTATGTTTATAGTATAGTAGAAAATATTTGTTTTTGTGTATTTTAGTATTTTTCATGTAATTGAGGTCTGCTGGTTTTTGATGTGGTCATGAGGCTTGGTGGAGTCTGTGAGGACACAGGACTAGCAGGAGGGCCGAGTGTAGAATCGGAAATCGCTTCTCGCGAGGAATCATGTCCATGACCTCAATACACAGCAATATGAGTGCTTGCACGTGTGAGGCTCCAGAAGCTAACGAAAATGAGCGGTTTTACGAAACCTATAAATATATGTGATCCCTGAATGCGGGACGATTCTTATTCTGGAAGCTGAGTGCTTCAGTCGAGCAGATTCGCTCGTTATTGTCCGCGGGTGGCGTTCCCGTGATGACATTGTAATCCAGAAATTATGTTTGATATATTTCATTGTATATAATTCACAATCATTTAGAAGTAAAATTTAACAAAGTTTAATCGTGTTGTTCCGACTATTTAATCATACCCCACCGAGCCAATACTACATGTATTTTAAAATTTAAAATTTTTATATTCAAAATTAAATAATTTAAATGAAAGCATGAAAAGATGAATATCATGTGCAGTGAAGTGCTACATCTAACAGTATTTACAGTTTTGAATAACTATTGCATATAATGGAGTAGGTCATTGCCCATCGTTTTAGACCCATCTTAAGACATGTCTCAAGGTTCTCTTAATGTAAAGAAATATTTGTTTGTAGAATAAAAATATTTTTCCTTAAATGCAAATTTTCATCATTGAAAAGATAATATAATGTGTTTGGACAATGGAGGGGATCATTAAAGCCTAGAAGGGGATGTTCCGTCATCAGTCATGAAGCATAATTTGAGGGAAAAAAAATTACAGTGAAAACAACCCAAGCAAACTAAATTTGTGCTCCTCAACTGCATTTTGCAAAATATAATGGCTTGTAACAAAATAATTGTTCATTTTTTAAAGTGCATCAATCAGGTGCAGTTGCAAATTTGTAATAATTCAATAAAATATTGCTCCTAGCAGACACAACAAAATTTTTTGTGTTAAAAATTTTTAAGTTCGTTCTTAGTAATAATATTAGGTTTTTAAACCAAATTTAAGAAACAAACAAATTGAATAACATGGTGAAGGAATGATCAAAATGTTGCTTACTAAAATTATTCCAAAATACATTCAAATCCAATTCCAAATTTTCTCGTTGCGGGAGATCATCTAAAATAAAAAAGTTCAATAAAAAATCCTAATTCATAAAGAAAAGCAAAAAACACTGAAACCAATAAATATTGTAACAGCTGTGTTGTATACTTCCACATTTTATCAATAATTTCAAACTTGCTAAAGTTTCTATTGGTTACATTGATAGCAACCTGGGAATGATTGGTTGGGATACATTTGACCAAGCTTTGCCAAACAATGTCAGGTAAAAGGACATACACTCATTTCTGATATAGAATTTATTTTGTTATGTTGGTACTTCCTTTTTATTGTGACCATGACAAGAAAGGGGAATTGGTACAATTCCGCCTTTACACAATTTATTTAATACATACGTGATTTGATTAAAATTTATATTAAATATTTGATTTAATACAATTTTGTAAACAATTATTTAAAAAACAAACATATACAAACAAACTTGATAAATTTTTTATAGACACAATAGCATGCCAATTCAGGGGCAAAATGCATTTCTCTTGGAATAAAGCAATAACATTTTTTTTTCTTCGTTGAAAGCAGATTGAAAATAGAGTAAGCAATAAACATATTTAACAATGGAAAACTTATACTTTTTTTAAAAGAAAATTTTTACTAGCTAAAGAAACAAAGCATGTACATATTGGCAGATCAGCAACTGTTTGTTTCTCACCAAAAGGTGGGGAAAATGTTCTAATTCCCCTTCCTTAACAAAGCCAGTATTAAAGGAAAATACCGTAATGGTTATTAATTACTTCAGTGGGATTAAAATTCATATAAAATTTGTTATTGGTCCGTATTTCTGGGTAGCTAAATGATCATCTTTACTTCTGGTTGATTAGTTTTTATGACTCAAGGGCCTTCAATCTAATAATCAAAGACAAGCCAAAGAGCTCAATCAGCAATCTCCATGGGATAGATCAAGGGAGCTGCTGAATTTCAGTAGGAAAGAAATCAGGATAGCTATTGGCCTCCTAACTGGCCACTGTACCCTGAATAGACACCTCAACATTATGGGTGTTTTAGATGACCCATTATGTAGAGGTTGTCGGATGGTAGAGGAGAGTTCTGTACACGTTCTATGTGAATGTGACCATTACTCTGCACAACGATTTGAATATCTGGGATACCACTGTATCGAACCCTGGGAACTGTCAAACATTCCAATCAGGTACATGCTGAAATTTATTTCGGCCATCGGTCTTTAGTGGATCAGTAGGGGGTCTCAGTACAATAGACTATTAGTCGCAGTGCTGGCACTCTTCGGAGTCACCCCTTTACAAGTCATATATGTCATGACTCAAGGGCGAAGGTGAAGACAACACCAGATAATGTTGAACTACCGTCAAGTAAATGGACATATACAGACAAGGAAAGTTTCATTGACACGAGAAATACGTACAACCAGGGAGTTACATAAATAATCTTTTTATCGAGGCTTTATTAATTAGCAACTTGTATCAGACTAGATTTTGAAAATTATTTAACGATGTGAAGAACATTTTTTATTTTCAAGAGGTGAGTTTTTATGGTGCAATGACAAAATATAGCCAAAAAGCAAGAGAAAGGTGTAGAATTTGGGATATTTTTCTGTGAGAGTAAATTTTAATAAAAAAGCTGACAACAAGCTGGAGTACAAAAAAAACGTTCTTTAATTGTTTTCCCTTTTCTTCCAAATCGTCAAAACAAAGTTTGATTGAAATCCATGGTTAAATGAGTACCTATAAGCTGACGATAACAATTTCCAAGAGTAGCTTCAAGTTTTTTCAATATTTCTTTCACACCATCTCGAGAACTTCCTCCTTCAGCCATTACCAAAGATAATTCTTAATTCTGTAAATTGAGCAAAATATCAGAAAATCTTGTCTCGTACTTGCTCTTGAAGCCGAAACGTTACTGGAAACAAAATAAACATTGAACGATCAGTTAAACTTTCGTGTGGTCGCAGTTAAATAATTATATTGAAATATTAAACAGGGTTCAGGTAGGTAGATAGATATTTTCCTTAACGTCTTACTTCTCTGTGGTCATACAGGTGCAAGACAAAGGGCTATTGACGACGGTCTGAGACAGGACCATCCCCCAAGTAAAGAGGATTCCCGGGATGGTTTTTGTTGATGGTGATGGTCCAAAAAGAAACATCTAAGAACAGTACCTATTTTTGAACCATGGACAGATGTTAAGGTCAACGTTTGAGCTGGTTCTCCACACACCAAACTACCAAATCAACGTTGGAAAAATTTAAGGCCTGAACAGGTTTAACATGTACCAGCCCCACGTACATGACTGTCTTTGGTAGGATGGGGTTTCGAACTCTTGTTATTACACTACTCTACCAACAAGACTACTGAGCACTTTTTTGTGGAAAGCACAAAGATATATACATCATAGGCAAGATTTTACCCAACCTAAATAAAAAAGTTTGCAATTTTCAATGTTTGTTTGACACACACATAAAAAATATGTATTCAGTAAACTCAGCAATGAATTTCGTCACTGATCGGAAGTCTACAAACCAACCAATCCTCACAATTCAGCCCACCGGTCACAGGAAAAAAAACTGTTTATGTTCCTTCGTTTTCTTGGAAGGGTTGGTTTGGTAGTGATTGGTTTCGTGTCGCATTTCTAATAGTGTTTGGTTTATTAAATGAAAAAACATGAATCCCAGTGCAGTGCACGAGAATTTGGTTCTGTAAGTAAACTGATCTCGTACTAATATTTTTACCTTAATAATCGCTTTGTCACTGCTCGATTTATTTACTTTTCCTGCTTAGCGAATCATCTCTACACCTTCGATTTCCTTGTTTCCTCTGCACCTTTTAAAAATCATGGCTGTATTTTGTTTAAACTAAAAAATACCATTTGTTTTGAAAGGAAGTTAACAGCTAATTCATTCAATCTTAACGTAATTTTGAAGTAAATCAAATACAACTGCGTTATTTTGAAATAAAATGTTTAAAATTGTTATACTACAAAAATAATCCTCCAAGATTTTTCTTGTTCTTTTACTTTATAATAACACTCGATCAAATATTTCCGAAAAAAATTAATTCGCATACACATTAAAAATTTAATTGGTTGTAAGATACTTTTAAATCCAGCGCTTTCAAAGTACATTGCTGTTTACTTGGAAATTTTCTATAATTGCCCAATCTTTTACCAGTATTTTTAAAGTGAGTCAGGTGTAACATTTACTTACAACTGAAGTACAATGCTCTTTTGTGCATAAACTTACAATGTTAATGTCTTATGAAATCTCACTACACCTCTGCAGATAAACACTAAAAAATCTGTTCCTCTGTATCCAAAATGTAGTTTGGTATAAAAATTCTACAATCTTATACAAATTGTTAAAATGTGTTACAGCATTATGTATGTATGTGAAGAGGTTTTTGGAACTTGTGTGCTGTGTTGGAAAAGCATGTGTACCAAGAAAGAATTTGTTTTCTTTATAACCTGATGGAAAAAAATGGTAGCTTTGAAAAAACTTTTGTGGCAATGCTTTTGATACATTATTTAACATGCTTAAGTTGTCATGGAAGAATTTCTTACAAAAGACATAGCTTTTGGCTTATATTAATCCAAATATAATTGTCTGCATGTGAATATTTTTGTAGCAAACTTCATTGGAACATTACATTTCTCACACAAAAATTCTGACTTACTTCATCCTGATCCCTTTCAAAAATCCAAAAAGCAGCTTATCCTGATATAAATATATGCAAAATAAATAATTAGCAGTTCTCTCGTTTCCTTAAGTTGCACTACCCCTAGAAAAATGAGACCTCAAATTTCAAGGAAGGGGCCAACAAATTTTGAAACTTATTGAACATAATAACATGCATCCTGTCAAGGTTATTCAAATTTCAATATTAATCTTTAGTTAAGGAAAATTAAAATTGTCAATTTATAAATCAATGATTACTTAAATTGGTAAACCTCAGTTCATGCATTTTTTTTAAACATACAAATTCTACAAATAAATGAAATGAAGAAATATTCAATGCAATGAACATCTCTTTTATAAACTTTACTTTCTATAGATATACCACTCCAGAAAAATTTCTTGTGGAGCCTGAGGGTAATTTTGATGAACTCTTAATTATTGACCGATCGTCCAGAGAAATAAGTCTCCAACGTAAGCTATTTCATTTCCATCAAATGTTATGCATATCGAAACAAGTTTTAAGGTGTTAAAAATGAATTTATATTGTTTTCAGGCAATCAAGGACAGATCCCATCAAGTGCAACTAGCCAATCAATATGTGGTATAATGGGTACAATTCATTTGATTGGAGGTAAGAATGCCTTAGATTTTTGCCAATATGAAAAGTAAATGTAGACTTTGTATGCCTGTATCTGCAGTACTTGATAAAAACATTTTATACTTAGTTTGCTTGTAGAAATGCATAATTGATAATTTATGTTTGATTTGTATTATTAGTTTTCCATAATTTTGTTTCCACGTTCATTGACAATTCTTTTCCTTGTCAGTCAAAATTATTTGTATTACTAAAGAATAAAGCAACAAAATTTCCAAGCATGTATTTCCTTAATCCAACTCTTCGTTTGATAATATATTTTTGGCATTCATTCTATGATCTTTGAACTGTTCATATTTTTTTGTTTAGGTCCATATTTGATTGTGATTACCAAAAAGTCTATCATTGGAAATATCCTTGGGCAATCAATATGGCGCATTGAAGACACTGATGTCATCCCATATAGCAGAACTATGCTGCACTTAACTTATGATCAAGTAAGCTTTCAGTTAAAATAAGAGTTGTCAACGTCATCCACGTCATTTTTTTAATTCATTTGATTGAAATTTTTAGTTTCTTAGTTGTTACACAAGGAAAATATAATTTGCTTTTAAAGTTTTGAAAGCTAAGAAGTAAAAAAAGTTGATGTGTAATATTAATTATATACTCTTTGAAGGAAACTAAACATACAATAGTCCTATGAATAACTATAACAGCCTCATTAATTTTTGTCAGTGACAAAGTTATACTTTTAAAAAGTCAACCACTGACTCCGACAAAACCAGTAATAAACAGATAATTGTATAAATTATACAAATTCAAAAGTAAACTAGGTTTTTAAAAGTCTTAACTCTAAACCTCACTGATTCCAACAAACAACGTAAATCAAAACCAAATTAAACAATAATAAGTTATGCTTTCCGACAAACAACGTAAATCAAAACGAAAATGATAAAAATTAAATATACTAAATTGAACAGTAATAAACAAAAAATTGCTTAAATGATAAATTAAATATCCCCTATACTTTAAAAAAAGCAAAAAAATTATACTTTAAAAAAGTCTTAATTCTAAACTTCACTGATTCCGACAAACAATGTAAATCAAATCCAAATTAAACAGTAAGTTATGCTTTCCAACTAACAACATAAATCAGAACCAAATTAAACAGTAATAAGTTAAGCTTAAAAAAAAACTGAAATGACTGCCCTAGACCATGACACAAATCGAACAGAATGGTAATTCTTATAATTTACAATCCATTAAGAAAATCAAAGGAAAATATAAAAGAACCAATGAAATCAAAGGAAAATCAGTGACATCATTCATGCACCTCTGCAGAGAGTCGAACCTTGGAGCACATCCTAAAAGAAAAAATCCATTAAAAAAATTAAAGAAAAAATGGCAAAGTTGAAACTTGGCATGTGTCCAAAAAAAGAACCACCCTGGGGAAAAGCTAATAAATTAATTTTTAAATGTTCTAGAATGAATTTTTAAATTCAGACTTCGAGGTCCATTCAGTCACCTTTATGACTTGTGGGAATGACTCCAAAGAGTGCCAGCACTGTAACTAGTAGTCTATTGTACTGAATTCAGTCATCTTTAGGACTACCTGTGTGCCAAATTTCATGACTGTAAGTGCTATAGACTCGTCAAGAGATGAACGCACAACAGAGAGACTGACAGACACACAAACACTTCCTTTTATATAGTAGAGATTGCTTAACTGTTTTCCTACATGGTACTATCAAGATATTTTAAAATTGTTGTGTTGTCCTCTTCCAAAGAGAGAGAGAGAGAGTGAAATATTTTTGCTTTTACACCTACATTAACAATCAGGTGGCTATTGAAAAACTCCTGTTTGACAAGGACAATGGGTACATAGATGCTAACAGTGTCACTAAAACTTTGTTTTTTGTACGCATTCAACTTTTAAAAACAGGATCAGTTGGTACCTGACTTTTGTCACTTAAAATATATAGCAAAGAACTTACACGATTTATCTTGCAATCAACCGAATTTTCTACATTTAAAAAAATATTAAAAACATTTGAATAAACTAGAGCCTTGAAATAAATGTGTTAATTTTCGAAATGTAATACTGCAAATATGGTCATTTCCCCAAGAACACAAGGTTTGATAAAAAAATATTAAGTATTCATATTGCAAGACTGTAAGTCTTTGTATCTCAGTAGGCTGAATTCTTCCTCTAAAGCACTTGTTGTTAGCATGTGTTTGAATTAAAAACATTACATAAAATCGTAATTTTATAATTGCATTAAAAGAAGTTTCCCACATCTGTGTTTCATTTTGAAATACTTGATACACTTTATTCCATTCATTTATGTAAAAGAATGTGATATTAATATTCAGCATCTCACAAATTTTACTTTTAACTCATACTGTAATTTATTTTAGTGAATACTCATTTCATTATTAAAATATACCCCCTCATGTAGCAAAAATAACTGTTGGGCATCAAACCCCTTATCTATTATCCTTGAAAACTAATCTATGTACTTTACACTTGCATCACTTTTTCTTTGGTGTGTTTAACATTATTGTACCATGCTTCAAATGTCTTGCAAACACAAATGTTCTTCTATGAAATGTAAAATTTCTGTTCTTTCAGGTGCAATATAACAAGTCTTATCTCTCCATGGTACAGTCTGTGTTGAAAACTCCATACTTTTATTTTTCTTATGGGTATGACATCAGCCACACCTTGCAGCGATTACACAATACAAGTCCTGACTTTCTGCAGATGCCTTTATTCCAAAGAGTAAGATCTTTTGCTTTTTCTCTGCATTTTCACTTTTTTACATGAAGGCTTTGTAAGCAGTTCACATACCTGGCATTATGTAACTAAAACTCAAAATTATTTACTTTTTTCAATGTAAGTGTAATGGAGATAGAAATTGAGCATTTCATTGCTGAAAATAAACGATGACTGAACTGCCTCTCTTTTTTATTAGTCTAGCTTTATTACCCTTCTTTGCATTAGGCTTTTTTGGTTCAGTGGGTGTATCCACTATGCTAGCAACCTGAGAGTTGTAGGTTCGATTTCTCCATGGTGTATATCTCTCTTTTGTGCCAGTAAAACTTTCCTTGTGTGCATTAAGGATGTGACATGGACAACAAAACATTGATGTTCAAAATTAAAACACCGATGTTGATAATACATCACCCAAAAACCATCGATGTTTTTAAACATCCCCCCCCCCCCTCATTTCTTAAAACTTGGTTTAGTAACCTCAAACATTAATATTTGCCCTGGGGAAGAAAGAGATTTAATTTGTCATTTGCTATGTTTATTAATTTTAACTGATTTTTTTTAACTGTCAAAACAAAGTAAAAAAGTTCAATAAGAATAATTTACAAATGTTTTAATTTCCAATTAAATAATATAAAAGAAAGTAATATTTACAACAATTTGACATAGGTACTAATTATAAGTATAATTAGGTTGGTACATAACAATAATTACTGTTAGTTATTATTATTTATCAACTTATGGGGGGAACATAACAAACTTATTTTTTATTTACTGTAAATAAAAATACTGTGGTCTATAATTATTATATGCTCCAGTATTTGTGTGTGTTATTTATAGTTTGTAAAAAAAAAGTTTGTTAACTTTCTCGACCTTAAGCTGACTTCTTTTTTCTCTAATTATCCCACCAAATAGGGGGGGAAATCTTTCTGATGGGATGGATGTCGCCATCACTGACAAATACTTAGTTGCACAGTTATTTTTCTTTATTTTGCTATGGTACTTTTTTCTTTGAAAAATAAAACATCGATGTTAAAAAAACATCGGCTCCAAAAAATTGATGGTAAATACATCGATGTTTTTTATGAAACTTCAATGTCGCATCCCTAGTGCACATATGTCCATTATTTGATGTTACTTGTTTTGTCTGACACAGCATAGCCAAATATATCCCCTTGCATCATAAAAACTCGAGATGCTTAGCTAAATGTAGCCTTAGTGTTTTATGCTACTTCAGACAAACCAAGTCACACCTCTCTTTCTTCTGTAGTTTTGTTGCATTATCCAACTCTGTCTCCTTTTTGTCTTTGCAATAATGTCTGTTTTATAGAGATTACAGAGTATGAAAACATCAAATATTGTCTTTTCAAGATTTACGGATATCTACTTTAGTGATTTTTCTTTTCTTGCATGCCCAACTTTTCATCTTGTGCATAATAAATTTTGATAAAAGGCAAATTTGATAAAGGATAAATTTTGCAAACTATCCAGAAAAATCATTTTTAAGAATATTTGAAAACTCTTTAGTTATGAGATCTGTTTCATTTGAACTGTATGTGGAATATTTTCAAATAAGTTGAATCAGTACCCTAATAAATTTTTCTAAACAAATGTAAGATATATTACCAATCTTAACATGTCATCAATCTTCATACCAATTTATTATACATTTTTATTTGTCGTTTTCCAGTTTGTTCTATCATTGCTAATCATAAACTGTTTTAGAAATATCCTTTGCACCAAGTATAATTGTGCAAAGTATTTCCGTGTAAAAATGTGTTTACTACTTGCAATTTAGATTACTCATTTGTATTTCAATTTCCGTTGTAGGCTGATCAAAGATTCATTTGGAATGCTCATATTATGAGAGACTTTTTGGCTCAGCAAGAGGTATATATTTTTAATTACTTTTATAAAACTTGAAGTTATACATTATCAGAAAATCTTATTACATTTTTATTTCCAATTGGAATAATTTAGAACTAATGAAATTTTGATTATCTCATTTCAGTTACAAAATTATTGGCTTCCTGTTATACATGGATGTATCCTTTTTAAAGGCTTTGTTATTAAACTTAAAGGTTCTGTTAAGAAAGATAGAATGTTTTCTCTACTTAAACTGCAGTATTCAAAGCTTTACATATGTTCATGAATTGATACTTTTTAAATGATAAAAGTAGTGATCTGAAGCAAAACAAACTAGTAAAACCTAGGTCTTCCCTCTTACTTTTGTTCTTAGTTCAATCTACTCTTAAATTCTATTGTTATTTGGTAGAATTATCTTCCCGAAGGAAATGTTTGAGGAAGAGATCTTTAAACAAAAGAATTAGTCTTATCATTTGCATCTGGCATTGAGCTAAGTTCTTTTTCCTAAGCATATGAAACTTATCTATGATTCGTATATGTAAACGTTTTTAAATGTTCAATGTAGAAAACTATTCTTGTGCTTAAAGGAAATACGATGCACTTGAATTTATTATATAGAAACTTCAAAATTTTGCAATTTACTGTAGTGAAACATACAATCCACAATTTAACTACAGTTATGAATCCACTTTGCTAATCTATAGATTTAGTATCTAAAGTGTAAAAAGAAAATGATAATTCTCTTCTATGGCAGAAAAAATTTATAACTTCAGGTGATCAATCGTTATAAAATTTAATTTAAAAGAATATAAAATCATGTAGCAAAACTTGTTCACTTCGTTTTTTTTTTAAACCTTAAAATAGTTATGTAGCTCAAATTTTCTTTGATATAGTGTTTGCTATTTGAGGATATATATGTATTTGTTGAGATGCAATGTATTGAACTTTTCCATCTTTTCTGGAGTTTTTATTTTACGCTAGCAGATTCATGCATAACATTTGCTCTGAAGTTTCTTTACTAAAGTTTATTGATGACAACATCATTGAGCATATTTCACACCTTATTTGACTCCATTTATGATGAACATAAGCATCAACAAGTGTATTTCACACTTCCAAATGGAATAAAATAAATCAAAAGTATAAAACAGCATTTCATGGCCCTACTAGTGTTGATTCTTATTTTCAATAAAAAGTATTGCAAAATGTTCACACCCCAGTCAGGTTATTAGAATTAGCTTTTTAATGTCCTCATCAATTGAATCACATTGGCTTGTTCAATGTATTCAGTATTTTTTGACATTTAAACCTATTTTCAAGTTTGCTCACACTATCTCTTCTGTACTGATTTCTATCTTAAATTTCTTATTACCTTCTGTCAGACTTCTGAAGAAATCCATTAGAATGGCAAGCTCTTCCATGCAGTTTTAGTAATATTTTATTGCTTCATATTTTTTAACTCCATTGCCAAATCAGGCATTTTTAAGTCAATTAGCAAAAATGCAGATGAATCCCATAGCGCTCAATTTTATATTTATATTAATATGTTGTCTTTACAAATAATGTCAATTTCTGTGCCATGTATGTTAATGAAATCTATAGAGATTATTAACAGTACATAAGACCTTCAAAATTCTATTAAATTAATTTAATTGATTGTTGTATGTAATAATTTATGTTACACAAATGACAGATATTCTCATAATTGAATGAAAGGATGAACAATGTTTCTCGTCATATTGCTTGTATGATATATATTTTCACCCAGGTGGATATAAATGAATGTAACAAAACAATTTGAGTGATAATTTAAATGAGTTAGTTTATTCAACAGATTTCTGTGTGAAGAGTTAAGTTCAAGCACTCAAACTCTTAAATTATGTACATGTTAAAATAGCAATGTAACATTTGAATCCAACTTAAGAAAAAAAAAGGCTAGCATAATTTATTAATTCCAGAATTTTGATCTAAATAAAAAAATGTTTAAATAAATAGAATTTTTGTGTATTTCTTTAATAAATCCAAGTCATTTCAATCAAGCAGTGCACAATAAACCAAAAAGCTTTTTCGTGGATCTTAGTGTCACGCAGAAGTTGCTTGCGAGCTGGTACTCGTCTCTTTATGCGAGGCTTAGACACAGACGGACATCCTGCCAACTTTGTGGAAACGGAGCAGATTGTTGAATGGGATGGCTGCAAGAGCTCATTTGTTCAAGTATGTCTTGAATTCTTATTTTGTATTTGAACAATTTAATGCTTTTATGTATTTCAACTTATGTCATTTTATCTTTTAGACTCGGGGATCTATTCCCTTGTTTTGGACTCAGCTTCCTAATTTGAAATACAAACCAAGACCTACTCTGATCAATTACAACCATGTAAGTGGGCTTCATTGTCTATTCGTGATCTTTGCTTTTTGTGAGTTTTTTTTATTCTCATTCTGCAAATGTATTTAATCTTGAATTGTATCTTTTAGTTGGATGGTTTTCAGAGGCATTTTGACAATCAAATTTATAATTATGGACAGCAAATTGTAGTAAATCTTGTAAGTATTGAACCAAAACTATATTGGATACTTTACATTTGATTTTCATTCTCATTTTTGTAGATTATTTTATGATTATATACTGCATATAAGGAAACTTATATGTAACTATTTGATTCAGACATCAGCTAACTAAAGCTAAGGTAATTATTATAAGAAACCCACAAAACTTCATCAAGTCCTGCCCACATATATAATGAATTAATTTATCTTGAACTACACTTTTTCTATGATCTCATGGGATTCATAAACAAGCATGAACTATATTCTTATACTATTTGTCAAGACTACTTTAAATGTTGAAATTAAAAATTTTAATTTTTATAAATGCTGAAATCAACAAATTTTAAATGTCTTGGTATTGTACCAATCACATACTATATATATAAATGGACTTAGATCACTTTTCATTTTAAGAAATTTTTAGCATGTAATTTTAACTATATGTTAGCATGTTAAAAATTTGTTCGAATCTATCTTCTAATTTCTTTATAAACTTTTGTGATTCATTCATTTTGTTTTCACTCAAAATATTTCATGCAATCAAGGATAGCAAAACATAGAAAACCGATATTTTCCTCTTTACTTAAAGAAAATTTGAGATGTATTATTACTGAGAACTATGTAATAAAGCTTCAATTGCACTCCAGAACCTTAAAATTTCAGATTCAAATTAGCTGAAAAGTCTTCTAAAATGTTCTTGACAGTGAGCTGAAGTTGTAGACAGTGTGTTTCCATTCATCTGCATAATTATAACAATTTCTTTAAATTAGATTGATCACAAAGGTGCTGAAGATAAATTGGAAAAAGCTCTAGCAGATGTTATAAGTTCCTGTGGAAATTCAAATGTTAAGTTAGTAATTTTTTATTTTTTACTTTTACTAATATCTTCAAACATGCATGTTTTTGTGCAGCAATAAAACTAATAATAAATAATGTATTTAAAATTTTACTTATATGTTAATAAATTTTTTTTGTTGGCACAAATTGAAGCAATGTTTAAGTTGTGTGATCTGAGTCGGAAAGTGCTGCAGGTGTTTAGCTATTAGTGTCTCAATGGCCATATTTGACCAAGCTGTGCCCAAATATAATGCAGTGTCAAGTAGTTTTTTAAAGGAAGGATGAATAAGAGAAGGTGGAGAATGATTGCTTGGGTATCTTGGGATAATAACGGATTTCTTAGTATTTGTGTGGTTTGCTTGGTGGATGAGTATTTAGCAGACTGATCTTGGGTTTTTATCCTGGTTTAGGATAAATCCATATCCTGGCTGAGGCAGGTCCTCAGCAGAACCATCTCCACATGTGTACAGGTTTCAGGCACCTGAGGTCCTTTAATGATTTGTTCTTTTCCCATGGGGTTTACTGTCTTTGGTAAACGCTGGTGTTAAACATCCAGGATCTTCCCAACCCCCTGGATTTCTAAATTTTCCTTTTCTGCTTTCATCCTATTATCCTATCGACCTTGGGGGCCGTCGTGACTCAATGGCTATGTCCACTGCGCTAACAACCTTCGAGTTGTAGGCAGCGCATGTTCGATTTCTGTCAGGTGGATTTCTCTCTTCTGTGTCAGTAAAACTTTCATTGTGTGTGTCTGTTACTCGATATTGTATGTCGTGTGTCTGGCGCAGCATGGCCAAGTATGGTCCTTGTGTCATAAAACACCCAAAACCAACCAACTAAACCTATTTCCCAATCCCTGTTTTCTTTTTCACAATATTTTTTGCTTTGAAGTTATTTGGTGCAGACCAAATATTGCACTTGCATCATAAAATGCCAAACCAACCAACCTGGTCCAGGATTAGATATTTGCAGTAATTCAAATTCAATCTCAACAGGGGGGAAAAAAAGAACATTGTGGCATTCAAGCAGTTTAGTTTTTTGTGCCTAAATTTATTCCCATTTTAAGTTGAAGTAAAGCTAAAATCTTTGATCAAGAATGAGTTTATCGTTGGTAAATTTTCTGACATGAAATCGGTGTATTTTGCTTTGTAGGTATGAATCTTTTGATTTTCATCACGAATGCCGTAAAATGAGATGGGATCGTTTATCTGTTTTAGTGGATCGAGTGAAAAAGGATTTGTCAGATATGGGGTTTGTATTGTTTTCTAGTTATCCTTGATTTACTTTGTATACTGCCATGCTCCAAGTTTTAAAAATAATAGCTATGGACTGTTTTTAAAAGGAAACAAATAACATTTTCTTATGTTCTATAGGTACTTTATGATGTTACGTGATGGCACTGTACATAGTCAACAAGAAGGTGTGTTTAGAACTAACTGCATTGATTGCTTGGATCGTACGAATGTCGTTCAAAGCCTATTGGCTAGAGAGTCACTGCAAATTCAGTTGCAGGTAAGTAACTTCTGCAAACTATGAGTTGCAGTTTGAAAATATATATATATCTAAATTAAGCTATATCAATGTTACTAATAATATAATTTAAATTTCTTGAATTGTATTCGTAAACAAAAAATAAATGCAACAGACGCAACAATTCATTCATTCTTTTTTTCAACTTTCACTTTTAAGTAAAAGTTAACAAAACACTAGCTACAATTTCTAGCTAATTCAAACTAGACAGAATGTTTAAAATGCAGACTTCAAAAAGAATATATTCACATAAAGAGTAATCCATGACTGATTTTTACTTTTTATAACAACATTTATATTAAAAAATGTATGTTAATTGAAGACTTATTGTGGAGAAAGTAGAAATGGAAAAACTTAGAAAAATAACAATGCTATCTTAATGGAATGGAAAGTAGAAATATCAGAACACCAGAAAAAATAGTTAGCAAAAAACAGCAATAATGAATAAATAGAAACACGGATCCGGTTTGATGTGAACGAGTAGTTACTGAATTTTGTGAAGATGAATCTCTACTATCTATAGCACTTACTTAGAATCTATTGCACTTACAGTCAGGAAATTTAGCACACAGGCCTAAATTTAGCCTAAAGATGACTAAATTGACCCTAAAGCCCAAATTTTAAAATTTAATCCTAAAATTTTTTATGTATTTACTGACATATTTTTATTATTTGGTTTCCTAAAAACGGCAACAGTGTGAGAGATTACAGCTTCTAAATTTTTCATTGGTTCTTTTTTTTCCCCCTTTCATTTCATTGGTTGTTTTAGGTTTTCTCCCTAGTTCTTAACAAATTTTTTTTTTTTTTTGGAAGTGAGGGAGTGCCTTATTGTTTATGTTGTGTTCGTTTTTGAACTTGCGCTAACTTTTTTTTAACATTCTGTTTGAAATAAGTTATAATCTATATTTGTTTCGTGCTTTTTTTTAGCCTTAATGCTTTTTGAAAGTATACAGATATTTAATTTTTCTCATTGTTGCTTCACATTGTATTGTTCCTTGCTTTTTTTTTTCTTTGGCTTTATCGTTTATGCAATGTTTTGTTTATTACTGTTTAATTGGTTTTGTTAGAATCAATGAGGTTGACTTTTTTAAAAGCATAACTTTGTCACGGGCAGCATCGTATGGGTACTACTAGTTTATTATAATCACAGCAAATATGAGGATTGAAATTCATCAAAAAAAGAATTTGTCTAAAAGCAGAGCTAATCAAGATATTTCCAAAACTTTTCCTTAAGTATACCCAACTTTTTATTAAGATTAATCAATATTAGTTTTTAATTTGTTATATTTATTTCATCTTAATAAGTAATATAGACAGATGGTTATCTCTACACAATAGCTATCAAACTTTTCTTTTCATTAATTTTTGATTGTCATAAAAGATATACTTAATTATATGTTAACTATTGACTTCATGTAACGTAAATGTATTCTATAATGTTGTTTTTAAAATACATTCATATCGAGGGATGACCAAATTAATAAAATTTGTCTTGTCTTGGTCATAATTTAGCATCTGTACTTTGAATACCATTTTTGTGAAAACAAAATCTATTTTGTTATACTTCACAATATTGTGCACATTTAACATAAATGTCAAATGAAAATTATTGCTTTTTTTTATCTAGAGACTTGGTGTTTTGAATCAAGGGCAAAAAGTAGAAGACCAGTTATTATTTGAATTTACTTACAGAAATGGTACTGAAATTGATTATTTTTATTCATAAGATCATGATTTTAACAAAAAACACTTAATCTAATTGCAAAATTTTCAATTTATAGTATGGGCTGATAATGCTGATTACTGCAGTATTCAGTATGCTGGAACTGGTGCTTTAAAGACAGATTTCACTAGGTAAAATATTCCTAATTTTTTGCATAAATATTTTATTACATTATGGTGTGGATTTTTATTAAGATTAAAATCTTAATTCTAGAATTGCATTTAGTTTGCTTAAGATAATATTTATTTCTAATTGGCTAAGGAGTGTTGTATATAATATAGGTAATTTACAGTAAAGAGATTGATATAAAAATTAGTGACATTGGTGTAAAGTTAGTCTAGAATGTTTAAAGGTTTTATATTTTAATTAAATTGTGCATTTTCTCTTAGAACCTGTAGAATCTCTAACTTTTATTTAATGATGACAATGTGACTAAAGTTTTTGTATTTTATTTCAGAACTGGCAAAAGAAGTAAGCAAGGCTTACTAAAGGATGGCTTAAACTCAGTGATTCGTTATTTCAAAAATAATTTTGCTGATGGTTTTCGTCAGGTAATTGCGATTAATTTACAGTTGATAAATTTCATATATAACTGTCTTTAAACTTTTAATTTCAGTAATATATTTTCATTAGTGTTTTTTATTGAAGTTGTATAGTTTTATGTTAAAATTTTAGTTGCATCAAAAATGACATTGTAAATTTGTTTTAAGCTATTTGAATCATTTTTGACTGTGTTTATATTGTAGAATATAGATAAATATTTAATTTCATAATTTAGCTATATTTTATACTTTTTAGTTTCAAATTTTGAGTTTATCATCCCAAAAGAATTTTAGTTTTCAGTTGTCCGTGCATTTTTGTGCTTTCTCAAAGAAATGATAGAATTATTTTGATTGTTTCAGTTGTTTTTCTTAGCTTTATAATATACACCACCTGAATACAAGTACCAGGTAACTGAATGCTTTTTTTTTTTTTTTGAGATAAAAGAAAAACAGTTAGCTGTCAATTCCATTTTTAAATATACGTACATTGTTCGTTAGCTGATTGATAGATCTTGAGAGGTTAATCAGTGGTGGATTTTGGCCCCTTGTTTGGGAGGGGTGATCTGTAGATCTAAATGTGCTCCGAGGTTTGTTCACTTAGGATTTTCTTAATGGCTTCCTATATACGGATATTTGATATTTTTGAAATAACTAGAACACATTTTTAAGTTCACAGAGGTTCTTTGCATCTTGTGTAGGCCTATCATTTTATGAGACCAAATCAAATCAAGGAAGATTGGAAAAAACAAACTTGTATAAGGAAAAAAATTTATTATTGAAGTCGAAACAGGAAACTAAATTATATTCTGTATTAAACACAAAAGTATTCACTAGTAAGAGATTGTAATAAATATTTCCTTGTGAAAAGAACTAAAGAAACCCATTTATATTAAGACTGTCTAAGACTTCACTAAATATGGTTATAATATTAACTCACGTCTTGCTTTTTCCTTAGCAAATCAATCTAAAATTGTTACTGGTGATATTGCAATATCAATATGTACATGCAACAAAGCCAAACCCACTAGCTGATCTTCTCTAATTGTGTTTCAAAGCCATGTCTTCAATCATTTTAGTGCTGAGAAGCTACGCTTGGCAGTTGCTACAGTAATTGGTAATGGTACAAGAACATTCAATAATAAGTAGATCTCATGGTACACTGCAGAATCACAGTTTAGTAGTGCTTCAAAAGCAGACTTGGGTACTTTGCCGGTATTTTCTCGTATCTTTGGTTCTCCAGTTAATCATCTCAACCTGAAGTGCGCACTGCTGATTTCTTCTTCTCCCAATTTTTGTTTTTCTGTGATACTTCTTGCTTAGCTGTCCAAGATGCGAGGAGTGACTCTTCGTCCATTTTAATTTTCGGCAAGAGTCTATGGCACTAAATCTTGTAAATACAAGACATCCAGATTTGTATGTGTTTCCGGAGTGTAACAAATGCAAGTAAACATTTATTCTTTTATAATTTTCAAGAGTTATGGCAGAAACATTTGATCTATGAACTTAGCGTCCAACAGTACGAGGGATTTTTCTTTCAATTCCAAGACCATTATGCATTCTCCCAACATCTCTGCATATATTCCCAAAATTGGATTCCACATTTTTCTAAATTCACTTATTATCATGATTGCATCAGAGACAGCATCTCGAGCCTTCTTGAGGTCCTAACATATGTTTTGTAAAAACATTCTTTTCTTTGCGTTTAAGACTTATGATAGACTAGGGCAAAAAGAAATTCTGAAGTGTACAATGAATAAATGAGTTTTTTTCTTTGGGTGTTGAATTCAGATAGTGCCACAAGTCGATATCTTCTCTAATGCATCCACGATCTTAATGAGATCTGATTTGAATTTCATAGCACCATTTTGTCTTTCAACCCATCGAGTTTCACAAAGTCTAGTAATAACCATTCTGGAAGAATCCAGTCCCAAATTCTCAACTATTTAAACAGTTACAGTTAAATTAAACAAACAACAACAAATTAACAACTTGGACCAATCGCAACTCCAATTGCTTTTAATTCAGCCAAAGTTGATACGATAGTGGGCTTCTTCGGGAGTGCTTCTATTTGATTTTGTTAAAGCAGCAAACATATCTAAAATAGTCAAGAAATTTTTATGAACTTCCATTCTTCTTGCTTCACCAGTCACGTATCTTAGTACAAATGTCAATTGAGAAATATGAGTAACATCTGTAGTTTCATCAAACACTGTGCTATAGACATCTGTTTCACGAACTTGTGCAACGATATGAGACTGGATTTCCATGCTTATCAGTTGTTTGTAAGTTTCTTAAAATAACATGAAATATAGTTAAATTTTTTTTGTCCAGATTGTCACCATTTCTACTGTTTTAAAATTAAATTTCCTTCTGTTTGTCAACCATACTAGTTGTAAAGATTTTATCGAGATACCTAATAATTAAGAGTCCTATTGATCTTAACTATTCTAATATTTGCTTGCTGATTGCAACTGCTACTGTATATGAGCTCTGATTTCATTTAAAATTACTTTATCTTTTAGGATTCCATTGATCTGTTTCTTGGAAATTACCAAGTTGATGAAAGTGAAGGAGTCTCAAAACCCTGCCCGCTGAAAGATAAAAAAGATATTAAATATTCAGCTGTAAGTAATATCTTCAAATAGTTCAATGATTATCTACCTTTAGCAAACCTGATGCTAAAAATAATTGGGTTAATTCATTCTAAAACTAAGCCCATTGACTATTTAAAAAAAAATCATTTTGTAGAATTGGGATCCTGAATCCTCCATCTTCTCGGCCATATGAGAAAAATGTTCATTGATCATTACTTTTATTGTAACAATACTATAAAAAGAGGGTGGCATCCTAAAACTCTTATAAACCCTGTTTACCCTTCCAAAACTCAGTTTCAAATTTAACAGTTTTAATATTCATCAGGTGATTTATTTACTCATGTTTGTATCATGACCTGCAGAGTAAATTCTTTTACATATGAGTATTGAAATAAAGTCATTATTTAATTGTAAAAACTCATAATAACTTTATTACAACTTGTTGATCAGATCTTTATTAAATATTGAAATATATCAACAAACAATAATAACTAATCTTTTAAAAATTTATTTTCCTAAAATGTAACTGATGATATTGGATCATTTGGGGAGTCAAGAGTAACAAAACAATTATTGACTTTCCCTTAGCACAGGCAACTTAAATTTGAGTCTGCAGAGAGGTTTACCCTAGAAAAACTTACCTACCTACTGTCATAGATTGAAAATTTGAGAAATGTATTATTAATAGCAAAATCTGTTTTTATAATAGGAAATGTTATAAGATTTCTTTATATCCCTCAACAATCATTGAATTAAATCATTAAAGTGTTATAAAACATTCTTGTTTCAACTGGAGACAAATGAAAGAGTGAAATATTGGTAGCCTGTTGAAGGGATCATTAGTACTTAAAATTTTAACTCTTCATGTTGCTTTATGAATTTAGTGTGAAACTGTTATCAGTTTCATAATGCAAATTGTGTATCCCAATGTTAGTTTGCAACTATAAACATTCTTTAACAAATGCCAACTGGATTTTCTTTCATGCATGTTGCATTTAAGAAATGATGGGACCACAGTGGATTTGCCCACTATGTTTCAATACAGAATAATGTGTCCTGTTCTGTATAAGCATAAAATGACACCTTTGATGCACTGTCTAACTTCCACTGATCCTCCACTTATTACTGTCCCTAAATTTCCATCTCTACTATCAAAAGATACAAATGCCTTTGCCACTCCTCACTACCCTCTCAGGGCACATCTTTTGGTGTGTATGGGCATCGCAGCCCAGAGGTACCAGAGTGATCCTTTCCTCCCTATCATTTTTACTCTCACCTACCTATCTGCTCTTTGCTTTTTCTTCCTTCCTCATTGTGTTTGTCTTCTAATTGCAGCAGCTTGGCCAAATACGGCCCTGCACCAAAACCCCAAAAACAGCCAACCAACCCTCTAACCCAGGGGTGGCCAACCTGTGGCGCATTGCATTCTTTCGCCTACTTATTCTTTTGAAGTAGGCGCCATAACTAAATCCAATTAATACTTTCAACATCAGACTGCTCTCAGTTCAATTCATACAGCCTTCTTACTCATAAATTCGTCGCAATTATTTAAAAGCAAATCCATTTAAAAAAATGAAATTTGATAAACAGATCTGATTTTTTAAAATCTAAATGGCTTTTGATCTGATAAATTACTGTGAACATTAAAAAAACCCAGAACAAAGAAAATTTGCAAAAAAAAATATGTCGGGACATCCATTCACAAACAAACTTTTTCATCCATGAAATTTATTAAAAGCAAAACGATTTCGCGAATGACCTTATTAAAATTTGAAGAATTCTCTTCTGCTCTCAGTAACAAATTTAGTTTCCCCTAAGTACAGCAGATCCTACCCCAATCTTAAATGTAAGAAAGTAGAATAGGTGTGTAACATATGGCGCATCTGAACTCGTATGTGAAATAAAAATGGTGCATGGTATGTAAAAGGTTGGCCACCCCTGCTCTAACCTCAGAGTTATTGCTAGATGAAATTGATCACAATTATGTTGCTTCTGTCATTAATCTGTATCGTACCATATGACATAGTTCTACGTCAAAATGTTAGTACTTTATCACCAAAGCAAATATTATTCCAATTTGGTTTGACACCGCAAGTTCTTTATTTAAAGTATTTTTTTGAACAGTTCTGATTTGCCCCTTTCTCTTGAGTTATTTCAAAAGCACCATGCCATGTTTGACATGTCTAATTATGTTTTTGGACTGACCAATTAAATTTTATGTTAGTTTGTCCTCTCAGATCATCATTTAATACTTATATTATGTTTCTCTCTTTATAGCTTCCGATTATTTTGTTGATTGCCATTGCAATGTGCTTTCTATCGTTTCTTATACCATCTGGTAAGTGAGGGGTTATTATAGTTTTTTACTGCACTTGAATTTGTGATCAGTACTAAAAATATACTTTCATTCTGAATCTTTCAAAAAATAAATCTTAAAAGTTGTTTTTATGGGGAATATAATAACATAATGAATATTTATGGATGTATTTAAAAAGTAGTCTAGTGACTAAACTTCAACTGGGTGTTTTATTTTTTATTATTATTATTTTTTAAATTCATTTTTATACTTTACTAAGTTACTAATGTCGATAAAATATATTAATGTGAATTGTGTAAATTTTGTATTTATAATAGTGATGTGTTATTATTATTATTATTATTATTTTTTTTTTTTGCATTGCAAAATTCAGTTTTAGAATAAAATCTACCATAGTCTCTAACCGTGGAGATTTACACGATTTCCATGTAGTGTGCTACTGCTTTCACCCTGAAAAGAATCCTAGATAAGATTCTATTGGTGATTGGTATTAAAATTCTTGACTAAAATAGAAAGAATTCTATTGGTTATGAATTCTAAAGCTTGCTACAAGTTTTGGTGGAAAATCTACAATTTGCATGATGGAATGGTTTATGCTTGACCCTTCGAAGGTTAAATGATTCTAGTGAATATATATGTTTTTAAAAGGTGAAATTTGAACATTTCAGACAATTTTCTATCAAATTGTTTTAAGCTACTAAATTTTGCTTTTTCAGTTTTCAATTCGGAGACCCTTTTGTTTGTGCTGTTTTGGTTTGGGATGGTTCTTGCCACTTTCATCGTAATCATGTACTATGGCACAGAATTCGTCGACTATCCTAAACTCCAGAACCTGAGGCCAGCTCGAGTGAAATATGAATGAAACGATATGCATGTTTATGTGGTGTGATAAAAAAATTTAAGAGCTGTATATTTTAGAGACATTCCATATCTCTCACAAATAAATTGTGTAGAATCCTGTGTATAAAAATAGCCTTAGTTACAAATGGAATCTCCTAAATTTAAATGTATTACCTGCAATGAAATTCCTAAATCAATTTTTGTCACGAATCTTAATACTTGTAAGTTAATGACTTTCATATTTTATTTTCTCACCTTGTGAATGACTGTTGAAGTTGAAGGTTGTTTCATGTTTCTATAATGTCTTGAAAAGCATTAAAAAATGTTCAGGAATGAATTTGCAAGTTACTTGGCATTGTTTATGATTTTGTATATTTTGGCAGCTTTTAGTTATGGTAGAATTTTAATTAAGTGTTAAACTAGACTTCAATTAACTAATCACTGTATCCACATTCAAGGTCATAAATTTACTGTTTTGAAAAAAATTGTATGACTATATTATAAACTGATTTCAATTGACCCTTTCATTTTTATACATTAAAATCATTATCTTAAGAAAGGTACAATATTAATAAGACTTCCACACGTTTGGAACAAAACCCACCTTGCACATTTAAATATTATATATTTGTAATCAATCATTTTAAAATCAATATTACTGCCATGAATGTGTTTTGTACCAAATTCATGTTTTAGTTAATTTTAAAGTGTTGATTTGTTATGTTATTTATGAACAAGATCTTGTATAATATTATTTTTTGACTGTTAAAATTAGCCATTGTTTCTTAATCCAAATATTATTATATTTGTTAGTTCTTATTCTTTGATTATTACATGATGAAATTATATTAAATAAAAGAAAAAAATTACCACTTCATTTTTTTTTCAATGCATAAAATAGTTCAGGGTATGCATATGAGAGCATGCATACATACCTTGTATGTTATTTAAAAACAAAAGCATTTCCCAAAATTATCATACACTGATAAAAAAAAATTTAAACTTATTAAACAATTACTTACTATAGTTACAGTTATTGATTAAAAAAAGCTTGGGATGAAAAGTAATGAATCGGTCTGTTTTTTCACTACAAAATAGATTATTGGAATATAACAGATAAAAATTTTAAAAAAGTTAAACAAATTAACGCTTTATATCCGAAATAATCAGAATTTATTTTATACTTCACAAATAAAAATATGACTCAAATTGAATAAAGTATTTGAATTGAAGTTCTGCAAAAATAGTTTTGCGGAAAAGAATTGATTTTTCCACAACACTGAGCGTTCTGAGCTTTTTTTAATATTATTTTTTTTTTAAGGAAATTTTTATGCAACACTTATGTTTTCAGTTACAAAGGTATATAAAACTGTTGATTCAAATGCTTTTTTTAATGGACCTTTTTTTTTCATTTTAGAAATTTTGGCCATATTTGGTTAAAATTTAGTGAAATTTGACTGTTACGCCAAAGTTTTTTATATCAAATTCTAATAAATATATTCCACCTTTTCTTTCAATAATATATTTGTTACATATCTACCCGTGTTGTGAAGCAAAATATTTGCAGTTCCTCTTAAAAGTTACTGAGATATGTCAAACTTTGTAAACACAACATGATTTTACAAAAAAATATATATCACTTTTTCAAATAAATATAGCTATAAAATAATTTAACATATAATTACCAGCAATATTTGAGGTTTATAACATACCTAGAAGTGTATAGAACACTGTGGTAAAATTTATACATATTTGAATTTATTAGAAAGTTTATGAGAAATGAGATTTTTCGTTATCCAAAAAAATGAAAATAGCAGTTTTCCAGAAAATGCAAATAAAGATTTTAAAGTTCCATAAATAATTATACATATGTTGAAACACCTTAAAATTCACCATACTTGTAAGTCAAACCTTCCTTGACTTAATTTTTAATTAATTGTGATTTTCTTTTAGCTTTCAATATTTTTCTGGATAATTTTGATTTAGGTTGTACTTGTCTCCTTGATTTTTTAATTCTTTCAACATAAATTTCTTTGTAGTTTTTTATCATTTCTGGTTCAAGTGTTATATTAAGATAGTTAAATACAGGTATCAGGATATAGCCTGCGTTGAATAACAAAACTGCTATCTTAGAACTTAATAACAGTGTTTACGGTTGAACAAAATTTTTTTTCGGAATAATATTCCACAGAACATAGTTGAATGACTCATCGTTATTCTGTGTCATGGCCATGTAAACACTTGCTTAATAGTTCTTGGTCACTAATTCGCGCTAAAAACAATAGTAAATACTTAATTCGATATTAAAAAAGTAAATTGTGCATTCACAATGTTATAGAGTAATGAAACAGCTGTTTAGATGCATTGTTTACATTTCTGTAGCTTAGTTTCGGTTTCGAAAACTTCACTTCCGGTTTATAATTTGGCTTCTAATTTTACAGTAGAAACAAAAGTAAACCATTTTTGGAATCCTAAAAGTCTGGGCTTTCTTATAAAATAATAATTTTAAAAAATCGGAAATTTTTAAGAAAACTGTGAATTTTGGGTAGGCACATGCCCTAAGTAATTACAATGCTTAATATACCTTCCAGCTACTCTAAAACTACCAAATTATGGTTCATTTAAATATAGTTTCTTGGATGTTTTAGCATGAAATTTCTCTAAATATGTTCGCAAAGAAACGTAAAATAACCTATTTACTAGACTAAACTAAAATTTATTAAATATAAATAGAACATTGATTAAATTTTGTTGGGCAAATTTAATGATAGATGTGCGAACGCTCAAAATCAGACAACTGAAAGATTGACAAACACAACCAAATTCAGTCACTAAATTAATGTAAGTACTTGCAGTATGCATAGTTTTGTGGAAATGTATTAAACCGTTTGGATGTAGCACGGTCACACACGCATGCATACAGACGCCAAACGTGCAAGACAGATTTTGCATTAAAAGAAAGGGTTCCCAAAACGGATAGAAAACGTATATTGGGTCAAAAATATTCCATTCTTGTTTGTATAGATCGTACACAAATTCTATGAAATCCGATTTAACATTGGAACATTACTTTTCGACTAAAGGTATTGAAGATAAAAGCATTGGATCATACACAATAGTTAATATCTTCGTGCTATCTGTAGCATTTAGGATTGGAAAAACTGATTCACATTTTATTGAATTTAATTTTTCCAACACACAAAAAAAGTTCACCGCAAAACTCTAGGGTTTCTAATTTTTTAATGAGTTTAATGTAAAGCTAATTAGTGTTCAAGTTATGTCTCCTAACATCTAATTTTTTAATGAGTTTAATGTAAAGCTAACTAGAGTTCAAGTTATGTCTCCTAACATTAAAAGTTGGTATTTTTCATGAGAAAATTTCTTAGAGAGCAATGTCTACTTTCTAAATAAAAGTAAATTTTTTTATGACATGTTTCCCCTACTTTTGACATAGTTTAATCACTGGAATATTTTAAAGTTTTCTACTCAAATCTGACTGTCAAAATTGGATGAACGAAAGCAATCGAGTTTTTTAGTATGGATCTATGATCTTTAAAGTGACTATAAAAGAACACAATCAAAGATTGTCTAAACTCACTCTTAGAATTTCGTGTGACGTTCATATAGCTAATTCGTACAAACTAAGTTGTACGTCATTTTCAGAAGTTTCAGTATGCTGTGCCCCATCAACGCCTGTGCAACAGACGCTTACGGCGGCGCAATGAACACAGTAGCTCAAAAACAGTGAAATGAAGTAAAGTACCCTACTGTGTGCATATTCACCAAACTAGCAAAATTCTGTCGCATTTCTCCCTAGAAACAGGATGTCCTCATCCTCAGAAATAATAGTTCACCAGTGGACAAATGTGCTTGCGGAGGTGTGAACAATGTATCTCAAGAATTTATCAACGCTCGTGTACTACGAACAGGCAGGGGAAAATAGGTCGGGGTGAATCACATCTTCCCTTAATTTCAACTTTACACTGTAAGTGTACCTATCATATATAACGACATTCAGTACCATGGAGCCTTTTAGGAAAAACCATGCACAACTTTGTTTCCTTCGTAATTTAAGTGGATCAAAAAGTTCGTTTTCCCTCTTCTCCGGACACTTGATCCTTACTGTAAAACTTCATTTTGTTCACCAGTGTTATTTCCTTCAGAATAGTTAGGAATGAGAAATTTTAAAGAAAATTACCGAAACATTACTTAAGCACTGTTTCTACGGAAACTTTCTTGAGAGGTAGTGTTTGGATGGGCGCAAGTTTTAAAATTTTATGAAAATCAACATTTCTTATATTTGATTCAAGCGTAGAAGTAATATATCGTTTTTGTCAAAGAGCCTTGTGTGTGCAAAATTGTTTTTGAGAAATTTTTCATGCGTGTTTGCTATAAGTATTCTGAACGTGAAGTCAGTGGACTTCGAATATGATTTCAACACTTGGTAAATAAAAATTCTATAGAAAATGAAGTTTGAACTATACAAATGAAAGTTTATTGGTCAACGCGAATTAGTTAAACTACAAAGCGCTGCGAGAAACTACATTTTAAGATATCTACAATATGTATAACGCGAGAGCTTTTGGACAGACGATAAATCTTCCCAGACCGCACCTGGTTTGTTCACACTGGAAATCTGTCTCATAACAAAGAGGGCCGCGGTAGTCTTGTTGGATGGTATGGTAATTTTTAGTTAACGTCTTACTATAGAGCAACACAACGGGCTATTGACGACGGTCCGGGGTCAGTCCCTTGAGGAAGAGATTCGAGGACAACACCTCGTAATTTTGAACCACGGTCAGATGACGAGGCAACACCTGAGCTGCACCCCACTCTCCAAAATTCCACACCAACCCAACGTGAGGACTTTCGGCCACGACGGATTTAAGGTGCACCAGCCGCCTCTGCACCATACGCTTACAAACATCCATGCCCGAACCAGGAACCTTCCGATCTAGAGGATAACACCTTAACCACTATACCGGTTGGTCGGCTAGCCCTGTTGGAAGAGGAACGTATTAGCAGCCGGAAAGTTGCGAGTTCAAATCCCACCAAAGACCTTCGTGTACAAAGGGGACTGGAGTACGTTAAATCTGTAGTGGCATCAAATGACCTAGGTTGATGTGGTGTGTAATTTGGGAAAGTGGGGTACCAGTTCAAGTGTGACCTCGTCATCTGACCGTGGTTCAAAATTACATGCTGTTGTCCTCGCATCTTACTCTTAGTGGATAGATCCCGGACCGTCACCAGTAGCCAATTGTGTGGCTCCAGTGTAACGTTAGTTAAATATTTACCAACCTACCTGAAAATCAAGCATGTTAACTTCTTAATTTATTGAAAATGACGTTTTGTCCACGGATGGACCACTCGGTTGATCCCGGAAAGTCACCAATGTGTTGATCCGTACCGTCACGCTCCAGAGCGACGTTAATTAAAATACCTACCTACCTTAATTTATTACAAATTCAAATTTTTTTCTTTTGCTATGAAGTTTGGTGTTTTTTCCCCTTTGTGATTTTAAAAGGAGAGACCTCGTAATCTGACCGTGGGTCACAATTACGTGGTGTTGTCCTTTACCTTCTGGGGTTGATCCTGAATCGTCGCCAATTGCCTGTGGTATTGCTTCATTGTGACATCAACTTAAATACCAAAATACCCTTTATTTATTTTCCTTCCAAAAAGCTGAAAACCATTCTGACGATTTATCTTTTCATGTGCTACTTGTTGCTAATTCTGCTAGCATCGAGATATCTCAACGAATGGAAGTTTGGTGCATATCAATTTTTAGAAACATGTTTTAGACTTGTGTTTGAAAACAAAAATTTTTAAATGGATAGTTTTGAATTTGCAACATTTTTAAAACAGACAATTGATAAAGACCCAGATTTTTTCGTTTGCTTTTTAACCGGAGCTTTAAGTTTCGACCGTGGTTAAAAAGTTTCGCTTGTAACCATGGCAAGGCGAATTTGTTAGTAAATCTTTGAAGTTCTCAGGTGTGTGTGGTTGAACGTTTTGTTTCGTCGATAACATTGGATTTGGTTTCGATTCTAGAAAGTGTAAAATGATCTGTGACATTATTTCAATGGATTAAAAACAGACAAGTAAGTTTCAGTTTTTTGTTTTTCAACTTTTTCCAACGCACTTTTTAAAACATCAAACTTATATGTATTCCAACTTGTGTACAACCGACTTTTACCGGACAATGTATAAAAGTTCGTTTTTCTTTTCTTCGAATATATTTTTGTATAAATCTGGGGGAAAAAACGACAAGCACGTATGTCAGCTTAAAATTCGAAGATTTTGTTTTTCGAATAATAAATTGATCGAATTTTCAGATATTGTATTTCGAACTCCATAATACACCATGATTTGGCGAAACACGATATCTGAACACTTTATTGGAAAAGTTTACATTCTGGAAAAATTTTACATTAATTTTTGGAATTCGTTTGTATTTTTTTCATTAATGATTTTCATTATCAAGATGTCAACATGATGTCAGTACTAGTAGTACTGAAGCTGAAATTATAAACCTATGAACGTTTCTTTAAAGTATTTATTAGATTAATTCTACAGTCAATGCTTGAGTATTTGTTCAGGTATTCTGTAGTTTTACACACTTTTTAAAAATTTTTATGTAATGAGTGTCAAGGTAAGACGTTTTTGGAAATCATGCACTGACAAATGATCAAATAGGAAGTGGAAACAAAATAGGAATTAGATTTTTACCAGGTTTAAAAAACAGATATCATGTTTTGTTGTTAAAACAAGGTTACATTTTGCAAATGAAATATACCTACTGTTGATAGTGCGAGGTTGAGACATTTTCTCTTTTAAAAGTGATAAAATTTAAGTTAACCTTGATTACTTGTTGAAAAAAAACATTTGCATTAAAATTTATAAAATGTCCCTGTACAAATATTTCTGAAAGCTTTTAATTTGTTCTGTTTTAATTCAAGAATATTAAACCCTCAAGGTGTAATTTCACGTATTGTGCTATTGCAATGTTAAATTTGATTTGTCATTTTCAGAAATACTTTATACCACATTTTGGAAATTAAGTATCCAAATTAAAATTACTAGGTTAAAAATTAGAAGCAGAAAGGCAGGCATTAAAAATACTTAAACACTTTCCCTTTGTTTCCAATATGTTCTATACTTGGGAATTTATTTAGGTTTCGCAGATATATATATATATATATATATATATATATATATACACACACATCTGCAGTGTAATGACAGATGACCTGTGCATTGAACTTTAATACACCTATTTAGAATTATGAGTACAGATTGTTTGTAGAAAGAATAAGCGGTTGATCTGACAGAATCTCTGTCAAACAGGCTAAACAATTAGGAAAAATTGCAAACACTGACAGTCAGATTCACAAATTCAATAATTAAAATTAGGTTTATAAATGAAAAATGTGACTAAATACTTATTTTAAACCCAAGTTACACTAAGGCAGTTTAAAAAGTTTAATTTCTTTGAAAAGTATTACTTTTTGAAAATTTAACTTTTAGTGTATGAAAATAATAAATCCATTTTCTTAAGATTATTAATACATTTTAGCATCATTAATTAATGAAAATGTGTCAAATATTCTACCTTACAACCAACAGCATAGCTAGAATTTAATTTGGGAGGGGAAACAGTATATAATTGAGTCCCTCTTTGGCTATGGCAATATTTTTAACGTTGTATACTCTTGGTCAGGAGACATTATTATTTGCTTTGTTTTACTTTCTACATTTTTTTCTGTGAGCTCCTTTCATAGTTTGATACCAATTTCTATGTTAGGTTATGAATAGAAATTTCGTAGTTCAACAACTTTCTGTGCAGTGAGAATTTTTGTTTGCATTTAGAAGTTTTAGCACACTTTTTCTATTTAATTTAATATAGTTAAAAATTTGAAACTAAATTCTAGAAATTAAGTCATTGCAAAAACAGTTCAAGCTAACTAAGCTGTAAGAAAGAGTACGTAAACTTATAAACCATATTCTTTTAAATATTACAATAATTTTTTTTTTTGTGCATGCAAAATTATAGATTGATTTATTCATGTATAGCAAATTCCTGATCCATCATCATTGTAAATAAAACTATTTACAGTTAAAATGATCATTTATTTCTTGTCTAATCTAGTAATTAGAATGACAAAGAAGTTTCAAAAAGTTTTAAAATCCTGATTCAATATTGCGACATAGTAATTCTTATTGAAGTAGCTATATCCACATTACTTTAAGTTTACAGAGAAGGCTGCTCTCTTGAAGTAATTCAGTGTCAACAGAAATTACCTTATTGGTTTCTGGAGAAGAAAATGTTGAAATTGTCATGACTGGTTGTTGATGGATGTTTTTGATCTCTGTGGTATTTGAGCATTTAACTGAAACAAAAATATTTGAGTTTGATACTAAGAGTGATACTGGGTTGTACCAACTAAATTCTCAAGTTGGAAAATTATGTATTACTGTTAAGGAACAAACACACATATTGATTTGATTTTTGAAGATTTAAACACAAATTTAAAAAAAAAACACATATCAAGCAGGGATATAATATAGTATCAGGTTGTGTCTTTTTCAGCCCAACTTTTCTTTAACATTTATCCATTACCATAAATGATCAGGAGTTGACTATATTTGTAAACAATTAAGTGTTGACCTTGACTTTTAAATCTCAATGGTAGATATATCAATATTTATTCTTGGCACTGGAATATCGAAAATATCATGTTATTTAACTGTGATTATTAATTTTCAGTTAAATTGTTTTTATCACCTAAAAACATTGTTTTTAACTCAATACATGGTTAACTTTAAAATAGTTTTAAAAAACATTTGTCCTTTGCTTTATTCATTTAAAATTATAATTACAAAATTTTATGTAATTTCTCTTACAGAAAAAATATATGTATACTTTTTTTACAACTATGTGCTCTAACACACACTCATTATGTTTCCCAGACCTTCCACTCAGTTTATTAATGCAACACAAAATTATGTTATTCAATATGATTAGTCATTTCAATATTTTTGTAGAAATATAATTTTTTTCCACAATCAAAACAATTAGAGAGTAATGTGATTTCATAAGAATTTATGCTTAATCTCAAATAAAATGATATCTGATCAATTTGAGAAAACCCAAAGTTGCAGAATGACAAGTGTAATATTTTACCATTAAAACTAAATCAATTTGAAAAATGTACTACAAATTTATTAACACAAAGCATATGTAGTATTAAAATACAAAATTTCTGTTGTAATGATAAGTTTATTATGACTATAATTCATATTTTACAGTGAAAGTATTATCAGAACTTGAACAACACCAACAATAATATATTAAATAAAAACAGTGACCAGCATTAAGAGAGATAATGAAATTACATTTAAAATTAAATCAACTATTTGCATAAGTCCACAGGATTCAGTTTTCTGAATATACTAACCTAACATTGTTATGAATTCCTAACTAATAGGGGAGCTCATTTCAATGTAAACATATGACAGTTTCGTTGCTTGTTTTTAGATTTATAGGTTAAAATGAGGCACTGTTTCTCTTGATCATTTTACCCTCTTGATCTGATTGAATTAAATGTATTCTAAACCAAACCTAAAAATTTGTGAGACAAGTTAAAGTTATCACTGTATCATCAAAAGACGAATTTAAATACTATATTTTTCATCATCTAGAATTTAGTTTAAACTACCTGCTATAACAGTTGGAGGTGAAGGTGTCCATTAAATTTATGTGGGTGCCCCAACAATTTTTATTCTAGAACCAAAACTGTCATTCCAAAATCATAATGGTAACCCTTTGCATGTACTAATACACTTTTATAATATAAATACAGAACATAGATAACAACAACTTTCGAAATAAATGTTCTTTACATAAATTAAAACATTCCCAGTATATGTGTGTGATGTGTAGGAATTTTCCTTCAAGTCAAGGAAAAAGCTTTTTCAAGTGTAAACTTCTAAGAAAATAATTGAGTCATAAGACTAACATTGAATTTGTTATTTTTTAGAAAATATTTTATAACTGTTTTAAGATAATAATATCTAATTTTTTCAAAACTAACAATTTAATTAAAAATTAAGGATGTAAAAAAAATCATGTTGTAAATAGATTACATTCCTAAAGCTGTTTTATTTGGCGCATATACAGTTTATTTTCCTGAATCTCGTTTGGGGCTAAGGTTTAGCCAGTTGTAGCATTACCCTTGTAGGCGGTGCAAGTTTGATTCTTGAGTGTATTTTTGTCTTCTGTGTCATAAAAACTTTCCTAGTGAGTGTATGTCTTCTACCTTTATTTTGAGGGTTGATTTAGTTTTATGTCTTCCTTCTTTATTTCAAATGGATCTGATATTGAATTACATTTTACGTCTGTTCACATTCTGGTTGTTTAATAATTTTCGTGTAACAAATGTAGACTTTTAATCTGGGTGCCCTTAGAAGTTTAATTTAAGTTTAAAAGATTCTTATATTTTATCATAAAAGTTCAAACATATTGTCCTATTGAATTCATTATCTGGTGGATTTTTTGACTTTGTAACTTTATGTTAGGGAATTGTCTGCGAAAATATTAACCTTTAAACTCCATTCATCTGCGAGCTGCTTAGACAAATAATAGACTTTCAAGTTGAAGCATTCATAGGATGGTTTTTAACTTCGTTATGAAGATATCCTTAACTGAAACAAGCGTTTTTAAGTTATTATTTTCACTAAGAGAGCCACCATTAATTATTAAGTTAGAGATATGAGAGCCTTTTTTCTATCCAACTAAATGTAATTGGCGGCAGTTTCTATGGACAACGGAAACACAATTAGCGTCTTTGCAACGACTCTGGGTCCAAGTATATTTCTCCGAAAGGGATAAGAGTTTTGGTTCTGGCAGCTCTTCTCCTAACGGCCTTCCTCACTTATTCAAAAACGGACTGACCCAAGGTCGACTGCCTTCTCGTCTGTGCCGTACAATGGACCGTTCACACATTTCTGATAGTTTTACAGTCTTAACCTCTTGCAGGTGGTTGTCTCGACGAGGTATTTCGTCATTAGCGAAACCGACCAGCATCTCATGGTTGGAAAAAAACTGACCATATCTTAATCCCTCTCGTCATCTTAATAAAAATCGGCAGCGTTTTGATGACGAGTTATCTCGTCATTAGCGAAATTGGTCAGATTTTGACGGACTAGATATCGCGTCGAAGACGACTTTGCGAGTTAAAATGCCACACTAGAGATCAGGGGCTAACAATGTAACTTGAATCTCATCCTCTCAGGTAATAATGGATGCATTCATTACCTCTCCAATGACGCAACACGACACCGTCGTTTTCTCTCTCAAGTACCGCCAGACGAAAGACGCGTAGGTTGAGGGCGTTTTGCTGAAGCCTGAAACGGTTACGGGTATTTCACGATGCTTTTCCTGGATGAAAGAGGTCAATCAGGGGGAAGGGGAGTTCGTGTAGTTCAAAGCCATTATCTTGCCCGATGTTGCGGGACTGTCTTGCTAAGCTTTTTTTGCGACTTTTCTGATGTTTTCTTTCCGTGTTTTGTGACTTCGACTGACAGGCGTAACGACGCCTCGCTCTTAACGTTTTCCGAGAATAAGCATTACTGTGTTTCTTGGATCAAAAGGCCTCACTTTGGGGACAATTTCCTGATAGAGTGGTTAACCCCAAAAAGGATCTCTCCGATGCAATAAAACGGGAGTACGTTTCTAGCAACACTATTTTTGACACCTGTTTATGGTCTCCCACGCAACCCTCCCCAACGAAATCTTATTTTAGATTGATCAAAATACTTTATCTGTGTTTCTATTTTTGTTCTAAAATTTTAAAGGTTTGGGGCTGTTTATTCAATTAAAATACGCGCATCGTCGTATGAAAGGTTAAACACGAATTTTCCCAGAAATTGATACGGTGGCGGTAATCTTTTGGAGGAGTGGCGGAGAAACAACCGAGGGTTGCGAATTCGAAACTAGATCCAACCACCGCCGTGTTTGTGGAGGCCGGTGCACGTCAAATCTGTCGTGACCTCGAATTGCCTTTCGTTGGCGCGGTGTGGGAGTTTGGAGAATGGGGTGCAAGTTCGGGTGATGACCGTGGGTTAAAATCCTTTCTGGATTGATCCCGGACCATCGCCAATAATCCGTTGTGTTGCTCGAGTGCGACGTTAATTCAATTAACTAGCCGAATCCATTCGAAAACAAATATTTGAGATTACCAAAGTTGATTAACCGTGCTTTTATGTCAACTCCTTTGTAATATTTTTAGTGATATGTGAGAGGATTTTGTGTTTTTTTTATCTAAGCTTTGAAACGCTTTGTCTGACATTAGGTAAAAGACACATACGGCACCCCAATGAACATTCTCGTTGTACCCAATATCCTAATTTGAATAGCACATATACTGATATATTGATATGAACTTGCTTTTAATTACCGATGACCATCGAAATTTTGAATCAGCGTCTATTTAGCTGTTTTTAAGGTGTCTTTTGGTTGATGTCGCGAAATAAGGGAATAATAGAGTTTTTACGGAAATCTCGTTCCTGTTTCTTTGGGGGAAAAGTGTATTTTTCCGACATCTGTCAGTTCTCTAGTGAATTGGCAGAAATAGCTTTCCTTTGTTCACCTTTTTTCTTCGGTGGATAAATGTTTCTCCTTTCCAAAAAATAACTTGCGGAACAAGTTGAAACAATAGGCTTCATTCAACGCTCAGGGGTGGTTATAGTAAAAATGTTGTCATGTTTTCAATTTTGTTTTTGAAATGGTTTTTGTTGACCTAATTATCCTATGTTTTATTGCTTTGAGTGTGTTGTTCTCAATTTTGATAATTTCACTGTAAGAGTTACGATTGTGAACTGTAATTTAGCGACATGACACTAAAATAGAGGAGTTTTCATCTTCCTCCCCTAGGAATTCAATGACCGCGGTAATCTGGAAGAGTATCGGCTCAACAACCGCAGGGTTGCGAGTTCGAAACTAGCTCCCACCAAAAACCGTCTTGTACGCGGGGGCTGGTGCTCGTTAACTTTGTCGAGACCTCAAATGTTCTCACGTCGATGTGGCGAGGAAGTTTGTAGAATCGGGTGCCAGCTCAGGTGCTGACCTCGTCATCTGACCGTGGTTCAAAAGGACGAGGTTTTGTCCTCGTATTGTCCTACTTTCGTTTTCCTAGTGGGATTTATTCTCATTCGCATTATTATCTCCTTTTGTAATCTTTTGTCTCTTTTTCTTGATATCAGTTCGCAATGCCAAACAAACAAAAAGTTCCGATAAATATACCTTAGAGAGCAATGCTGCATCATACATGTATATCATACTTGACGAAATTTAAACTGCATTTTTTTTACCTTTCCGAGTGGTTATCTTGACACGGTGTCTCGTCATTAGCAAAAATCTGACCAAATATGCAGTCGTGAATAGAATTGCTGGTCCACTCTCGGTTACAGGTGACAGCTAGACTTTGAACTCCTTGCGTGATGGTAGTCAAAACCAGAAAAAACACAGCACTATGTGTACAGTGCGGAGGAAGTTAAGGAAGGAGCTTTTGAAGTATTTACAATTAGCGCTAGCTGAGACAGCAATATTCAAATAAAGAGAGAAAGATGAAATGTTAATATAATAATCAGTAAATTAATCTTAAGTGAAAATGAAAGATTTAAGGCAATGCACATGAAAACAGTGAAAATTGGACACCAAAGTGAAATCGGTTACCCCCATCCCAGTTGGCTAAAATCAGAACTTTGTCTGAAATTTGTTATTCTTTTTGAAATATGTGCTGACATTAAATACAGAAGAGGTTGAATTATATAAAAAATTTACTTACATTTAGAACATCCGCGATTTAAAGCGAATTATAATGAAGAATTTAAAGTATACACCTAAAATAACAAAATAATCCAATAGTTTCAAATTATTTCCGTAATTAAATCTCATAATTACAAACAACTAATGAACTGAAATTTCAAAAATTGTGAAAGAGTAGACGACTTTAGTTTTTATTTTGAGATTGTTAGAATGATCAGTTGTTTTTAAAAATAAAAACAATGGTCTACACTGGTTAAGGTGTCGAAAACAATGGTTTTCAAAGGCGCAAATACTCTTCCTTCATATATTTTAAAGAACTAGGGGGCCTGCCCCCTGCTCGCTAACCCCCGGAGGATTGCTTCGCAATCCTCATTGGTTCGCTGCGCGAACCTATGCTCGCTTCGCTCGCCTCAATGAAGACATGTGTCCTAGCAGAAGGGATTGTTTACAAAATATGTTACCAAAAAAATGTTTTTCAAATCTAAATTTGCTGTATTACAGAAAAAATATATACAGTATCTCTAAAATCAGAATTCAAATGAAAACTTTGTGCAAATTTTGACTCGAAATGTGAGCGTTGCTTTGGAAATTGAATACCCAGCATGTTGTTTGTGTGTACATTTTCCCAGCACTCAAACGACCCACACTTTTTCATTGAGTTTGTTGCCGAAAGTTGTAGTGCAAGCGTCTTGTTGAACTATAATTGTTGGCCCTGAAAAGGACCGTTTTTTAAATGGCCCTGAAAAGATCCTCCGCTTTCTTTGATTTCTATTATAAACTAACTGCAACAGCTCATTAAAATTTCCTTTTTTTTTTCAATAAAATTTCATCCGATAATGCTATAAATTCAATCGATGCGCGAGACTTCGCGATAAACAAACAATCGTACAGTGTTGCCAAAACGCGATTACAAATAACGTCTTTTTTGCGTGCCACATAAGATAATTATATATATAGATATTTTTCATGATTTCCCTCCGAAATTCCGTTTTAAGGTCTGTCCGGTTTTCACTTTGACACACTGTAGGTAAATTATCTTGAAGTTGCAGTTGTGTATTCTGCTTTTATTCCCGAGGTCAATTGGACTTGTACCATTTCTTGAAATGGATGCTTTGGAATTCGAGATTGTTATCTTTCCTAATATTACCCATTTAAATTGAGTTCACGAAACTTCTGGTTGAAAGTTTCTTTCCTAATTTAATACCACAAAAAATACAATTTTGTAGTAATTCTTCCTCTACGGTGAATCGTAGAATGCAGTAGATGGACCGGACGTATCTATTACCGAGTATGTAAATTAAATAAGCTTTCCTCTATATCATAATTAATATAAAATTTTATAATTTATCGAATATTGCTTTAAGAGAAGTTAAAGAAGCGTTAAGCACTTGATTAATAGGACGATAAATAAGACAAATTATATAATTTATTGTAATCGATGTCCAATGCTATTAGTCCAATTCACGTTCCATAGGAACACAAGAGGCAGGCAATCTGGTCCGAAAGAAAGGTGGAAAACGCGAACTGTGGGAATAAAAATGGTGTTTGGGTGGGGTAATTTACATGGACCAAGAAATAAGGGTGGGGGTTGAAGGAATTTGGGTCACAAACAGTTGGCGAACACAAAGCCAATGAATGGAGAGGGTAAAAATTTATTGTTTAAATACAATTTAATTTAATAAAACTTTAAAATTATAAAATTATTGGGGAGGGAAAACTGTTTCATAATAAAATTTCATCATTCGATATCCCGTTTTGTGAGACTAATTATTTTTTCTCAAACCGCTTGGAAGAAAAGTATCATTTCCCATCCCATTTCGATTGCTTCATGAATTATACAGACGATGGACAACAAACACATGGTTCCGTTTGGAAAATGACATCTCCTTGACACTTCCAGGAAAGTGCTTTCCCAATAATATTCTGTGGACGTTGACGGATGCTTGAGGCTTTAATGCCGGGCATGTCAAAAATGGCTCTAAAAGCCAATTTAGTCTGATTTTATGAAGTTGGTATGTGGTCCCATCTGTCAAATCCGCCAGGCGTGAGGTATTTGTATTAATTTTCTTTGAAGTGGAGTGGGGGACCTATTGTGGCGTTTCCTCTGTTACGGCACTTGAATATTTTGATTTTGTACTTTTGGTGAAGTCTCAAGTTTTGGAGATGGGATGATTTGAAAAACATTTACCACTAACATTTAAGTATAAACCACATTTTCTTATCTGGTATAAAAACCACCAATTGCTTTTTCTCAGTTGTGTTTTATTTGACACCTTCCGAGTTTCAATGTAGTTTTACACCAAAGCCTTGCGTTGTTGTCAGGGCTGTAGTACCAGTTTATATTACTTCCCCAGGTTCCACGTTTGATGAAGGCCCAGTACCAGTTTAGATGACTAGCCTCTGCACCAATTTAGGTAGATGGTTGAATTTACTTTGCACTGGAGCAACTTAACGGGCCATTAGCGACGATCCGGGATCTATTCCGAAGGGATATATCCACACCCTGCCAATGTGAGGGCATTTGAAGCCACTATCGATTTAACGTGTACCAGCCCCACGTAGACGACGGTCTTTGTTTGAATCGATTTTGATTTTCTAATTCGTAATCTTTCGGTTACTAATGCGCGGCTCTACCTGTGCTACCGGTCCCCTTTACCAGTTTAGCCAGTTCAGATGACATTCCCCTCGTGGAATAAGAATGTGTAGCCCACGAATGAAAATATTTATAAATTTTTGTACTTGGGACTGCACGTTGCAGTACTAAGAATTTACATGGTGCCTCCCCTTATATGGGGATGGCTGCGTAAAGTGTTAACCAAATGTAATTAAATTGACATCGAAACAATAAAATCAAAATATAGACATAAAAGTATAAATTAAACAATATCAAAAATTTATTACTGGACATTTTTTAAGTTAATATCCAGAGTTCCCACGGTCCTTGAAAAGTCCTTAAAAGTCCTTGAATTTATTTTTCCTAACTAGGGGCCCTTGAAAGTCCTTGAAAATTACAAAACTTGGTGAAAAGTCCTTGAAAGTACTTGAATTTTTTAACTAGTACATAGCTGTGTAATTTCGTCTTGCATTGGAACTTGTCCAGACTAGTTTCCTCCACAGCAGGTGAGCCATTTGAGCGTCATTCTGAATGAAACCATTATTTCGCGCCTTAACACTACTTGATATATTAATAATTCTACGTCTGGATCGTCCATTTTCCACAGTATTCTGTCGGTCTAAGTTGACACCTATAGTTTTTGTAAAGACGGACGCCTTGTTATGCCCGTCATATCAGGACGTATCACGGCCGTTAGATAACAGCACTGCTTTATTAGGAAACCGTAGCTTTTGCAGTTAGTACATCATTGGAAACCTGGCGCGCATCCAAAGAAATAAAGCCAAATTTTTATAGCAAAAATGTAAAAGTTATAATTGAAAAAAAATTCAAGAAAATCACATTTAAGATATCTTTTTTTGTAAAATTTTCTGCAGATTTCAAATCCGCTGAAATTTTTACTCTATCTGTAACGATCGCAAAGATAGAAACCTAGACTAGATAATAAAAAAGCCCTAACACTAGTCAAAACTTTTGATTTGTTTTGTTTCTCAAACAAAATAAACCATGACAGCTGTCTGTTGTAGGCAAAGGACGACAGCAAAATGGAGACTGTCTTGTAGATCGAACCGTGTGCAAGCTTCCATACTCTTCTTCGTGCCACCAAAAGAATTTATCGTACAATATTTTATCGTTTGACCGAAATCAATATGTGTGCAAGTAGTACGATAGTAGCAATTGAAACAAGAAGCCTACTTTGCAAAAAAAAATCACAGGTTCTGCGAGAAGAAAATCCAAATTTCACCAAAATGGATAACCTTACTTTTTTTTTTACTATTAGTAGTTTTAAAAATGTTGTCTTTTTTTTATATTTTTCACATTTTTTCTTTTTAATTAACAACTTTTGTGTATGCCTTGTTTTAGGTCGTTATAAAAAATTTTAGGTCCTTGAAAAATATTTTTTTGGTTTTGAAAAGTCCTTAAAAGTCCTTGAATTTTTTTTGTTTAAAGGTGTGGGAACCATGAATCATTGTGTTTCTATGGTGGGGGCAAGGCCCATATTTAGCCATACTGCGCCAAACAGAAGACAACGTCAAGAACATATCAAATGTCTTCCTTCCTCCCCCCTATTTATGCCAAGAGGACGTGAAAGCAGACGCATAGGAAAGGGGCCCTGGTTGTAGTTATTCGGAAAGTCTATTTCCCTCTACAGTTTAATTGCCGGAAGTAAGACACGGGGTGAAAGTTTCTCATTCAAGGTGTATTGTTCAGAAACTGGCTTTACTCGAGTGCACATGCTGATGTCAACTTTCTTTGTGTTACAAGTAACCAGCTGTCACTTGTGCTTTGCCCTTTCTAAGAAATAAAAAGGAAATAAGTGATACTGCTCTTTCTCTTCGAAGCTGGCTCATTTTCACAGCTACTTTTTTATTTGTCATTGTTTAGCTGGGGGTATCAGTATTTCTAAAATTGAAATCCATTTGGATGACATGTAAAAATTTTCAAAGACGGTGGGAAAAAGGGAATATGCAAATAAACTTTCAGTTTTTGAAATAACATGAAGAATGAATACGTTTGAACTTGGCATTTTGTGTGTTTATTTGAGCTTTCGAGTATGCTTTTTGAACAATCATTTAAATTACTTTCGTAGTCTTTGCCATTCGTAGTTGTTTGCCATTCCATGTCATTTTGATCGTGTTAAGCCGCAAAACAACCTCGCGTGCATGCTGTATATGCTCACGCTAAGTCCCGTCTCTTTGATAATTGCTTATGGGACTGTGTCAAACAAAAAGCGGGGAACTAATCTCCGTTGCGTGACTCGTCGACCAATCTGTTCATGAAATTTAAGTCTCACGGGGCACCTGGACTATTTTTTTCTAGGCATCTAAAGATGTGCGATAGGGCTTGAAATTCAAAGGGTTTGCATTTAGATGGATTCTTGACGGGTATGCTCGCATGCGAAAGTCTAATTAATCCTAGCTTAGTAAAAGATTACCGAAGACCTATCCAATCCACGCATGATTGGATAGGGGTCTATTCAGTTTTAATGCGGGGGAAACGGAATTGGGCGAATTTATATATACCCCTCTCTCGACTTATCGATTGTTATCCCTATTTGATATTTTCACTCTAATGCCCTGCCATTTGAACATTATTCATTATGGCACGATCAGGCAGGATTTGGGAACCACTTTGCGAACCCCCAGTGTATCACTGAGATGGGTTCACGTACGTACCTACTACACAATCTAGGCGCTACCCGTTTATAGAGAGGCTTTAGGGTGGAGCGAAAACCACGAATTTCGGAAATTAAAAACGCCTATGGTGACTAGTTGGGGACTGCCATACTTATTAATAATACAAAATATGAGCTAAATCAATTAATATCTTCAGATGCCAAAATCACTTCGAAATTTCGAAAATGTGACAATTTTTTCACAAAAACAATAATAACGCATTTAAAAAATTTAATGCATCTTATTTAAAGCCATGGGTGGGTGAAATGAACTTCACTGCTTGTAAAAAAAAAAGTGTTACACATAACATTATCCCGGAAATTTAAAAATGTCCCCTTTTTTTAGAGCGTTATATCACGCACGTCGCCACTCCTCTCAATAGACTCATCATTGCGTTCCTCGCTACTAGGGTGCACGGGCGCTTCCCTTTCTTCGCTTGTTTATAAGGTGTAAATAACTCGTGTTGCACCACATGGTGTGGAGGTGTCTGGGTTTCTTTAAATACCCGCCCACTTTTTTTGTAAACATCTAGTAGGTGTATGCTCCTGAAAATGCCCTACCGATCTAGTCTATACTAAGTCCTTTGTTCAAATTGATTAACTTTCGTTTCTTGGTGCGTATTTTACTGTTTGTTTTTACTTATTTTAGATATTTTTTATATAGAATTTTAATCTAAGTTCAGTTTTGTTTGGGTTTTGTTTGTTAAAGATACAGGGTTCTGTGAATTAGTCGAAATGCTCAGGACACGATCAGTAGATGTATGTCCCGTGTTTGGAATGGATGAAATAATGAAGCCTAACATGCTTCCTACATTTGCAGATGTTATGAAGTATTATCTTTACATACAGAAATATTATAAAAAAAGATGCTAGTATGTGGCTGATGTATGTTCAATTTTAATTATAGAGCTTAAAGGATTATGGGGGAAAAGTTCGATTCGAAATGTAACAAACCAACAAATAATATACAGGGTGGTCCCGAATTCATGGTACAAACTTTAATGGTAGGTACAGGACATTGTAACAATGATTTATTGTATAGGAATGTATAGTCGCAAGTGACGCGGTGAGGCGTAAACAGGGGAAATAAAAGGAAAGAGAAATGGAGTGATCGGTTGGTATCATTGCCGGTAGAGGGCAGTAGATGTCTAGCCGCTGTTGAACATGATGCATCGCAGTAGGGAAAAGCGCCATTCACAATTGTGCTGCCGTAGACGATGGGTGACTTTACGTATGCAGAAAAAGCAGACATGCATTACATGTACGGCCGTGCAAATGGTAACGGCAGAGCTGCGTTACGAATGTATCGCGCGGAGTATCCTGATCGACGAATGCCGGATCATAGAATTTTTCAACGGTTACATCGTCAACTTTGTGAAACAGGTGCGTTCGACGTCAACAGACATGGCGCTGGTCGAGTAAGAGCTGTACGCACTCCAAGGCTGGAAGAAAGCATCTTGAACATTGTGGCTGATAGACCCGAGTCAAGCACAAGAACTGTTGCGCGTGACGTAGGTGTGAGTCATCAGACTGTATGCAGAGTGTTAAACGAAAATCGCTTACACCCCTTCCATTTTCAGAAAGTACAAGCATTGAATCCGGCAGATTATCCTCGCCGCGTGAACTTCTGCCTGTGGGTGATGCAGCAATGTGCGTTGCAGCCGGATTTCGTAGATTATGTGCTATTTACAGATGAAGCGACATTATCACGCTAGGGTGTCTTTAATGCGCACAATTCCCATGTGTGGGCAACCTATAATCCACATGCAACGCGTCGACATGCGTTTCAACAACGTTTCAGTATTAATGTGTGGGCTGGTATTGTGAACGACTTTTTGATTGGCCCATACTTACTACCCACGCGGCTCACTGGCGGAAGCTATCTTATTTTTCTGAAAGAAGTGTTACCACAACTGCTGCATGATGTTCCGATCGCCATTCGTAACCGCATGTGGTTTCAGCACGATGGGGCGCCAGCACACTTCAGCATTGATGTACGGAATTACCTGAATGCCACGTTTGGTACTCGATGGATTGGTCGTGGTGGACCAGTCCCTTGGCCACCCCGATCTCCCGATTTATCGAGCCTCGATTACTTTTTATGGGGACATCTAAAGCATCTTGTTTATGAGACTCCAGTTGACTCAGATGAGGATCTCGTCGCTCGCTTATCTGTAGCTGCTGCAGGTGTGCGTGAAATACCAGGCATCTTTGAACGTGTACGCCAATCGCTCCACCGACGCTGTCAAGCATGTATCGATACTGGTGGACGCAATTTTGAACAATTACTGTAAACATGACACTTGTCAACAACGCTTTCAATAAAATCTTTGTTTTTCCTTTCGGCCGTTATTTCCCCTGTTTTCGCCTCACCGCGTCACTTGCGACTATACATTCCTATACAATAAATCATTGTTACAATGTCCTGTACCTACCATTAAAGTTTGTACCATGAATTCGGGACCACCCTGTATATGCAGAAAAAGTACCATCAAGCATATAGAAATATTGAGAAACTATTAAAAAATACTGGCAAACTATACTTCTCGAAAAAGCTTGTGTCCTTCAGTATCAGCAGAAAAAAAAATCTATTTGATATTAGCATATGTAAATGTAAGAACTTTCTCAGTTGTACTTTCAAAATGAAAGGAAATTGGAAAAATGTTAGAATCTTGTGAAAAATTGCCTTTAACAAACTTTGAAAAGATAGAAGTAACTTTGCCAGATATTGTCCTAGAGGATCTTAGCACTGATCAACGATACCTTTATGAAATGTGCACAGGGATATCAAATAAATATATTCCATTAGGCTTGTCACAAAAAGATCCAGGAAAATTGAATCATTTCAGATGGTTAACGACGACAAACAGAATTTTAAGGTTATATGTTTCAACAGAAGATCCAACCCAAAACTTGAAAATATTAACAGAGTATGTTGTGAAGGTACACTCATATTTGTGGTTTAAAATTAAAAGTCAGTCATCATGTTGGTACGGGAGTCTTCATTTTTACCATATAGTAAATAAATCGAGATTTTTGCCTGAGGATTTAAAAATTGTAGTAGATATGACTTTGCAAAGAAATGCTTACTATGCCCATCTAGAAAATATTATTTTGGCAATGTTAGCTTATGATTGAAAACACGTCAGTGAATTGACGTCAGAGACTACAATTTTTAAATCCTCAGGCAAAAATCTCGATTTATTTACTATATGGTAAAAATAAGGACTCCCGTACCAACATGATGACTGACTTTTAATTTTAAACCACAAATATGAGTTTTAGAAGAATTTAAAATTAAGACAAAAAAAATAAAGTTGAAAAGAATATTCGCGAGTTTAAAATTTCCAAGTTAAACTTCGAAGCAGACGATTACATAAATCTAATTGAATGACAATCAGATTCCATTACAGATCCACCACTTACAGTATCTCTTTCTGATGATCATTTCAAGTCTATGATTCTAGACGTTCCAACCAATAGTAACATGTTTAACTTTCCATGCCATTCACAAGCAGTAGAACGTTACGTTAAATTAGTAACTGAAGCATATAGTACAGTTTGTAGTACAGAGGCACGATATGAATTTATTCGGTCAAGAATTGATTCTAGACTTGCTTTACCCAGATTTGAAACCAAAAGCCAATATCAACCACTTTTAAGCTAAATCACTTGCCAGTAACTTCAACAAAATTTTTTAGGGTAAGCTAGCAACTTAAATTGAAATTTTTTAGGGGGGGGGGAGTGGAACTTTATATACATCCACCTCCTTGTGCTGAGTTCTGGGTTGTTTCCATAATGCAAAAAACAGCGAAGAGCTGCAAGGGGAAGCGCCCGTGTAAACGCGTGGTCGCAATGATGAGTATATTGAGAGGAGTGGAGACGCGCGTGATAGCGCTCTAAAAAAAAAAGGATTTTTTTTATTTTCCGGGATAATATTAGGTGTAAAACATTTTTTTTACACGCAAGGAAGTTCATATCACCCACCCATGACTTTAAGTAAGATGTTTTAAATTTTTTTAAATGCGTTATTATTGTTTTTGTGAAAAAATTGGCAAAATTTCTCGAAATTTCAAAGTGATTTTGGCACCTGAAGATATTAATTGATTTAGCTCATATTTTGTATTATTAATAAGCATGGTAGTCCCCAACTATTCCTACCATAGGCGTTTTCAATTTTCGAAATTCGTGTTTTTCGCTCCACCCTACACACATTCATTCCAGACGGGCGAACATTTATACCTTAGCCCGGATTAAAACCACAAAAACCCCCAGAACTCATTCCAGACGGGCGAACATTTATACCTTAACCCGGATTAAAACCACAGTGGGTATGCCCACTGCACCTGCGAGTTGTAGGTGGCTCAGGATCGTTTCCTCCCTGGGTGTTAGTAAAACTTTCCTTGAGTATGTATGCCTGTCCCTTGATGTCCTTTTTTGCAATTGGTGCAGCATATGAAAAAACGGGTTCTTTTGCGCCGTAAAACCTAACCAACCAACCTTTCGATCCAGAACCCAGCACCCTGATCACTAGCTCCATTAGTCGTCTCTATCTGATTTGTAGATAGTTACATATTAACACTCGATTACATTCTTTATGTAGTTTGTCTCCATTGGGAATGTGGTCTGTTGGTATCCTTACTGTTTTAACAATCTGCGACGGCTGACGGCGCAGGTTCGATTCTTCCCTGGGTGTATTTCTACGTCATGTGTCAGTAAAGCTTTCCTTGTGTGTGCATATCCATTACTTGACAATGTCTGTCTTGTATCTGACGCAGCAGGGTCAAATAGGGGCCCTTGCACCATGGAACACCAAAACCAACGAAACAACCATTCGAGGTTATGATAAGATGACGTATTTACAATTGATATTCTTTCTAAATGGGAGAAACGCGGCTATCCGATTTAAGTTCGTGAACATTATTTGGAAACTATTGGTTTGGATATCGTTGGAAATGTTCCTTTAATACATACTACATTTCTTCAGATTTCAGGTGATTTGCAGTGTTGAAATATTCCCTTACCACCCTCGTTCTTACGATTTCCAGTTCTGTGGCCTCATTCATTTATGGATATTGTGATCATAATCTAAGTTGCCTACTTGTAGTCGTGCGGTCACAATTTTCCGGTCATTGGGTTATAAATCCTAGAGTGGTCATCGATGTTTGTAGTAATGGAAATCCACTACAAACGCCATGCTCACTCTGATCAAATTTGTCTTCGTTTTGTTAAAAGTAGTCGCAGAACGAGAAACGGAGATTAAAGAAAGGTTGAATGTGACCAACTGCTGCTGTTATGGAAGCTTGAGAGAAAGGAACAACAAACACAAATGTGTTTTATACATAGTTGAAAGATTGATAGTACTTCGATGTGAGAAACTTTTATGACGAGTCGTGCTGCCTTTTCCATTCTAACATTCCCAATCGCTTACAGGTAAATACATAGTTAGAACTTGTGTTAGTGTATGACCCTATTTTTTTAAGTGATTAAGAATGTCGGGCTCACTCCGAGTTGAGCACGATACAATAGAAACGAATTCAAGGATAATTTTATGTTTGTTTAGAGTTTTAGCATATACTTGTCGAAATCCATTGAAAGTTCTATGGAACTATTGTTACACAAATGTTGGATTTTTATGTCTTCCGCTTCGTCTTAAATCTTCAATATCTTTGGTGCTTTCAGTGCACTATTTCTCTCCCGTTCTTTTTCCAATAAAAGATTCGTTCTATTGTGTATTTGTTTTTTGTTCTGGAGCCTCCATTCCCGGCAGTTATTTCTTCCCCGAACAGCCTATAGGGTTTTTCCTATTGACTATAAGGCTCTTTTGTTTAGATAAGAGTTCCTAAGCTTTTCTGATATATATTACGTTCAAAAACTTGAGCTGCCAAGAGAATTCGAGAGACTCAAATCCGTAATCCTCTTCAATCTGCTGAGGATTTTAGATAATGCGAATTGTCTCTGAAACTGTCAAACGAAGTAGTGGGTCTTGCTGCTTTTGCGGTTTTGATTGGAAAAGAATATAAATTTGATTTGGTTATATTTGCATGATTGTTCTTTATTACATGTGTGGCCTCAAGTAGTGCTTTCTTCTTGTCGCATGGGGTTTACTGTCTTCAGTAAACACAAGTCTCGCGATCTTTTTTTTTTTTTGCTTTCATCCCATTACTCTGTTTCCCAATCCCACTTTATCTCCCTTTCACGAAATTTTCTTCGTGATGTTGTCTTGTCTTTGGCATAGCTTAACCAAATATGGCCCTTACGCTAAAAAAAAACCCGGACGGGCTGTGTCGGTATACGGCAGCTAGGTTTAAGGCATAGAATACGTCTATGAGGCCATATTGTCAATGAGAGTGAAATAAATTAGTATTACTGTTTTAATTCCACACATCAAATGTTCATCGCTCCGCACGTATATCGCTGTTGATGTTGAAAGTAGTGATTCATTACCGACCTCAAAATGTTAAACTCCGTCATTCGATTATAAAACGCTTATGTCATCAAATGTGCTATTTGCATGGAACTGAGCGGTGTAGGTACTTGGCGCACTCGTATCAGTCATTTGTTTAACTTGAAGATGCGACGCCTATACTTCCAAGAACACCCTCAGAGCCCGTTGACGCTCAGCATTGGATGTCCGGATCTTCTTGGATTCCACATCTCTCGATCTTTCTTCCGGTTGACGTTTCTATAATTTTTCGTGTTTATTATGCATATATTTGGACATTTTGAAAATGTTTCGAAATTTCCTCACTTCGATATCTAAACTAGTATTAAATATTGGAAGTGTTTTTTTATAAAGTTCAAAGAGAGACGAAACAAATGACACCTCAAACGCCGTGCTCACACAAAGGAGGCCCGAGCTAGACTAATTTTATGTGAGCTGTGCAGTGCGCATTTTCGTGACTCAACTTTGCGCTGTGATTTCATCAGCCGATGACGTCAGCGCAAGATCAATGAGCATTTATTACATTCTTTGTTTAATGCTCTTTTGAACTCGATATCATTCATTTATGTATCATTTATGCTTTTCAAGTTATTAATTTTTTTGACTCGTGCGCTTTTTTGTGACATTTACAAATTAAGCGTGGTACCTCGGTTTCAAAAAGTAAGACGTATTCAACGTAAAAAAAAATTTCCCGCCTGTACGATCAATTTTATTATCTGTGCGTTTTTATTGCGCATGCTAGGTTCTCCATTCATGACCGAACATATCTATATACAATTCATGTAGTGATAATCGAGATTAGGGTGCCTCATGACGATTTTTGTTTTTTGGGCCAATCGAAATACCTCCAAAGCTTTTCCCCTTGTTCGATCGCCTAAAAATGAACCGCAGTGACAAAACAAACATGGCCTTTTAAAACGAGACAGTAAACCCCGAAATCACCAGGTAATTGCTTCCGAGACCGGTGACTTCAATCAAAGCAATTTCCCGAGGGCACAATGTCAACCCTTCCTCTCCACAAGTATTATAACAGACATAGAACTCTGGTTTGCGCTCGACAGTGTTACTGCCAATTGACTGGTTGGTTGATTTGTGGGTTTTATAGCACAAGGACATACATAGACAAGCTGCTCTACATGAGACAGACAACATCAAGTAATGGATAGAAAGAAAGTTTTATTGAACTACATGTTTCAACAACTTTATTGTTGAAATATGTTGTTTCGTCAGACTATTTTTTCAGGGATATGATCGTCTCTTTCTTTGGATACTGGATATATATTAATTTTCTTAAAAGTTGGTGCAGTTGATATCTCTTCACAATTCCTCCTACACCATCAACAATGCTTTTTTCGTGAGACGTTGCAAAATAGGAACAAATTTGAAAACAAGTAGCTACCTCTGTTTGAACTCAGAACTTGAACCACCAGAAAATGCATTATTTGATGTTATTTCAGAGTATTTTCCTTTCAAATAAGGAAAAAAACATAGTCCACATACTTAAACACTGACACTTTTGAATGATCCAAGTTATCTGAAACAATAACTATGTTCACTGAAATGTCTTTATCAATCCATGCATATGCAGTAAAGACCTGTGAATAGGTGCAATGAGGATATTGAATTTCATCTTGATGCAAACACTTGATTTTAAACTGTCAAAGGTCTTTGACTGATTCCTTTTGGCAAATGTATGTATCAGAAAATGTTTTAGTTGTTTCACTAATTCTTTAAAGGCTTATTTTACTGTACACAATATATCAAACTTGTCTAACTTTTCTGATTTCTGCCACTATATCGTATAGGATCATTCTCAATGTCAGCATTTGGTTTAAACATAAATATCTTATTTCTACAACAATCACATTGCTGTGACATGCAAATCTTTGATATTACTGTACACACAACCTGTATGTAGTAGGTTTTAGAGCCAATAGTAAGACACATGTTCTTATGATAAGAACAAACACAAACACGCTGGGGAATGTTATAAAAAAAATATTTTTATACTGTTCTTCACATTATAATGGTTAGTCATAATAAACTACTGATCTGCATATTTAAATAATGGTATTTTTTAATTGAATTTTTTTTCAAACCATACATCTCTTCAAATTGTTCTGCAATGTAAATTTACAAAAAATCTAGACTTAAATTTATTTTATCTAGATATTACTATTTATCAGGGGTGAAAATCTTCCGCGTTTATGCGGATTTCCGCTTTTTTTTCTTTTGAGAATTTCCGTTTTTTTTTTCCCGAAAATTTCCACTTTTTTCTTTGAATTAAATTATGTCATGGAATTACAGCCAAAGAATAAATGTAAAAAAAAAAACAAAAAAAAAACAAGGAAAGTGTGTCCTTACTTCAGGTAGTAGATTCTTCCGACTTTTCGTAAATTTTGAAAAAATGACCGATTTTTATCATTTTTTACAAAAAAATTCCTATTTTTGCCCTTATCAGCTTTTTTTACGTTTATAGAAGACAAATAAGTCTTGCTAATTCCTTTTTGAAAAGAATCCTTTGTGAGAAGCTTATTAGTTTAATGGTAAACCTGGAGAACTTGGATTTTGAACTAGTTAGCGTACGTTGTTGCATATTTCGTAGGTAAAGCTACGGTTTCCTAAAAAAGCGGAGCTGTTATCTAAAGGCCGTGAAACGTCATGATGCGGCGGAAAAGGTATAAATGAAATATTTTAAGTTGATCATCTTTTAATGTGATTTTTCTTTCAACTAGTAAATTAGATGCTTTGTTATTTCGTCTTTCATGGCAACCTCGGCAAGCGGAAAGTTTAAATTTTCATTTTGAATATTCTAGAAATTACTTTCAAAATCCGTTAAAACTTCTTTCTTTGGCGACTTTAGAAGTACGCCAAGGCGGTGGCCATCGTTTTAAACATAGACTGCAACTATTTTCAAAATGATGCTTCTTTTAAGGGCAATATTTATGATTTTTTTAATAAGTTAAATTTTTTGTTTCTTTGATAATAAGAGTTATTAATTTTTAGTTTATTTGATTCAAATAGAAAATAAGAATACTTACTGAAAAATATAGAGTTTTTGAGAAAAAAAAAGTTATTTTATATTCGAAAATAGGTTGTAAATTTAAACTGAACTAAGAAATATTTTTCCTACCACATGGTTTCAGCTTCAGTCTACGTTTATAGCTGTGCCAACGACCTGCCCTTGGCGCACTTAGGCCCGGTGCACACATCCGGTTTTTCAACGTGCGGGTTTTTATAAATATATAGAAAATAAATAATAATTAATAAATGGTTGTATCCAGTAACGTCTATTTTGTTTCAAAATATACTTTTTTTTTACGCCAAGTAAGCGAAATAAACACGTTTTCTTCGATAGAATATTTATCGCAAATGGCGCGAAATGAGTTCGTGTGTCATTTCACGGTTGTGTGTGCATAGTTGGGCTTCGGTGCCGCACGTTGAAAAACCGGATGTGTACCGGGCCTTAAGTCGCCAAGGAAAGAATTATTTCGAATGAACCAATGAAATCAAACGACAGTTTAACGGAATGTAAAAGATTTTTCTGGAATATTCGAAATGAAATTTAAAAAATTTTCCACTTGACCTGGTTGTATTAAAATCCTCAATAACCGTTATACATATGGGTTACCTTAACTTGTAATTACTCGCTACTAGAAGTGCGCCAAAAAGCGCCAAGTCCGTTGTCATTTCTATAAACCAAGACTGAAGCTGTACCATTTTTATTTTTGGTGTCTAATTATTTTTTTTAATATAAAATTTATGCTATTTAATAAAAATAGTATATATTTGATTTATTCTTTTGTAACAGCATTTTGATTTCCTGTTAATTTCATTTTTGGTATCAAGGTTTTTGAAAAATTGCAACTCTTAAGAAAATCTTACCATTGGTGAGGTGTTCAAAAATATTCATAAAAATAACATTTTCAACTTCATCCAACTTATTTATACTGTTTATAGTTGCCTAGATATTTTTTCTCTTTTACAAAATTTGAGTTTGCATGTAAGGTGCCCACTCCTACTTTTCCAAAGACAAATTTCATTGTTTATAGTGGACTTTATAGGGTTTTTATCAGACTAAAAATTTGCTGTGTACTAAAAATTTCTGTACACACATTAGTACACAAATATAGTAATCTTATTCAGCTATTTTTGTACTTCAAAATAACGCTGCATATATTTTCCTCTTTTTTACATTTTGACTGTTTTCACCCCTGATTTATAATAAATAAAAATGTTGTTAAAAGTTTTTTTCTATGTTTTCTGTGTAAAAAAAATCTTTACGTCCGACACCACTTTTTTTCAGATAATTGTTTTCAAAAAATTAATTTGAATAGGTAATGTAAAAGAGGCATATGAACTTGCGGAATTTTTTTTTTTTTTTTTTTCATTTTAAATGGTTTAGCCTAGTTGACTCAGATTAAAATTTTATGTTTTTTGGTGTCAGACGTAAGACGGCTAAATTGCCTTTCGGAAATTCTTTAATATTTCAGTAAATATAATATGTCAGTACAAAGTTTTGTGCTGATCACATGCTTGTGTGTTGCATAATTAAATATTTATAAAATTTAAGACATAAAAATATTTTTTTAAATAAAAATTTAGGCTCAATTCTTAGTGTTTGAAATGGCTTTCATATACATGTCCAACCCTTACTAAAGAGCTTATATCTCACTTAAAATTAAATGTATCCTTATTACATTATAAAAATTAAGATTCTGTAGTGCCTTAGCTTTAAAATGATACCCTGTTTGTTAAAAATTTTTAGTTTTGAAAAATTGGTCATCTGTTTGACCTTTCTATGGACCCTACTATTATGCCACAAAAAAAAATTGAATTGAATTTGGTCAAAAAAATCTTACAAATTGGCTTTGCCCGCTCGTGTTAAATCAAAATGACCCACGTTAAAAGAGAAAGAAATATTTATTTTGAATTCTTGTTAAATCTCAAATTTGTGCAAAACCAAAAGTAGGTGTAAGAAATAAGGAAGTTTTAATGTCGCAGAAGACAGATATACACCGCGTGAGGAATTAAGACGATTACGAAAAAAATCAAACTAATATCGCGTAACTGTTTCAATGATGTACTGAAATTGTCTTCCATTTAATACATGTGTCGTTAGTTTAATCGCTACAGCATTGGCTTATCTACCAAACTTTATCAATGAGAAACATTTCAGAAGTGCCTATTTAAATTTTTCTATACTCTTTTCCTTTTCTAAAACTTATACATATAATCAATAATATGAATTTTATCCTAGTCAATGTACTGCATTGGCATTTACTTATAGAATGATTGTTAGGAATATGTTCAGTACAGAAATTATTGCTTTGAGTTTCAGTGAAAAGAAACTAATAGTTGGTTTTAATCTGATAATTTATTAAAATGGAGCTTAGCCCAATTGGACTTTTTGCGGATTTATTTTATTTTTTGTTCAAATGAATTTTTTAATTTATATAATCTCCATTCGGTGTTATTTGTGGGATTTTTTTGCAATTGTTACATTCCGCCCGCATTGCTCTTCTAACCCTTACTTATATACCATACTTGCCAGCGTTTACGGATTGTCCGTAATTGTTACGGATTTTCACTTAATTTTACTGAATTACGGATGCCTTTTTTTTACGGATTTTTAATATTTCGATCGAGCAATCGAAATATTTCATTCTCTAATCATCCACTAAAATTTTCTATCGTACTTGATGGCACAAATACGAAGCAATAGATGAGTTGGAAAAATAGTTTTTTGGTCTTCAGCTGGAAGATTTATCTCTGACAATAGAAGGACATGACCGTATTGATGTGCAGTGGGTTAAAGTAGGTAAAATAAGAGGGGCTCATGGACTTCTAAAATTCGCTAGATTGGCCAAAATTATGCTTATCCCGCATTCCAATGCAGAATGTGAGAGAATCTGCAGTGTCGTCAGAGAGAACCGAACTGAAAAACCGTTCTCTCATTTCTAACAAAACGTTGGAAAGTTTGTTGGTGTTGAAGACACAAAACCCCACCTTGTTTTGAGCAGAATTATTTAAGAAGTGCCGACCATCCGGTCTAGTGGTTACGGTATTGGCCTCTGGATAGGAAGGTTCCTGGTGCAAATCCAGGGTCAGGGCATGGATGTATATTGTGCTGTCCTTTGTTAGGGGCAGTGATGGTCCTCCCACTGGGTGCTCCTTCACAAGTGGCTATCACTTCCGGTCTTGTAGTGGCCAATGATTAAATTCATATGTGCCCGCCATTGGAAAAAAAATTATTAAAGAAGACCAACAAAGCTACTACAGCTTCAATGAAATTTTCTGCAACCCACTCTTCTGGATAAAACACTAAATGACACAACTTTATAAATAAAACATTTGATTTTGTTTTGTCTTTCATCTACTTGTATATAACCTTTATGAACACCAATGATATGTAATCGTGACACAAGTTTAAATGGTATGTAACGTACAGTTTCGGATGCAATGTGTATGTACTTATAAAGAGTGAATATGGTTTTTCTACAGTGGATGTGTTCAGTTTGGTATTAAAACACTACTGCATAGCAAGGTTTCTACAGTTGTGTGAGTTGCATAAGAGTAAAAATGAGAATTTTTACTCTTATGCATTTTTAAATACAAATAATACTAGTTATTGTTACATGTATGAATATTTCTAACACACATTAATTCCTGTATTAATGTTGTGTTTTATGGCGAGGGGCATTCGGCGCTAAAGTTTTACTGATGACCAGTTTTCAAAGTTGACAAGTATGATATACTCCGGATCATCTACTTTCCAATAGAGCAGGGATGGCGAACCTATGACTCGCGGGTCAGACACTGACCCACGCAGGCTTTTTAAATGACCCACTTGTTGATTTTTATAAACTTATCATCATATTTCATCATACACATAAATAATTTTAATTATTTTTCGAACCTCTCTTTTAAAAATATAAAAAAATACAAATGTTAATAAAAAACTTAAAAATGAAAAAAAAAATTGCATAAATGATTTTTGTAAAATGTTTTAGATTTATTGATTATACATAATGCTGTTTTAAGATTTATATGAGAATATTTGGATATTTGTGGCGAAACTTGACATGTTTACTAGGGATTTGAAATATTTTCCTCAATTACAAAAGCATTTTCAAAACACAATAACAACGGAAAATACGCTTGACGTTCAAGAAAATACAATCAAAAAATATTTAATAATTATACAGGAAAATAAAATAAGCTTTTGAGGAGAGATTTATTCAATTTAAAAGTATGGAAAATACATTTCATTTTATTTTATATCCATGCAAAACGAAATTCGAAACAATGGAGTTAAACGAATTTAAGTGGCTAGGTATTCATTCTTTAGAAATTGAATTAGTTGAATTTCAAAGCAGAATAATTTGGAAAAATAAAATTGATAAATTTGATCCCACACTAAAAATTGAAAATATTATATTAAACGTATGGGGATTATTTACCAAATAATTTTATATCAAAGAAGAAAATTGCTAATGCTCTCTAAACGATGTTTGGATCCACATATTTATGTAAAAAATTGTTTTCTTCGATGAATTTTGGAAAGTCTGCCAGTAGAAATAAACTCGTAAAGGAATTGACTGCAAAATGCGTTAAACTAATGAATACTGAATATGAACCTAACATTAAGAAATTATCTGACAAAAAACAACAGATTTCTCATTAAATATACTTTAACTTTATTGTAAATACACATACCTGAAACTATATTATCTATTAGAATATAATATTTCATACGTATGCTGTTTTCTTTTCCTTGTTCATTAAAATCCAGTACAGGGCGACTGGGCATAATTTCTCCCCTTTTACGAGTATATAAATTTTTTGCTCTTCACTTGCAAAAGTAAAAGTTGTAAAACAAAAAGGAATCGCTAACTTTTTAAAGAATTAAAAAATTGAGAACCAAAAAAAGTATTTATTTTTTTACCATGCCCTCTTTTTACCCTCTTTCCAAGTGACCCACGAGCTAGTACAAAAATAATAATTAACAAAATTTGACCAACTTTTTATAAATGTTCGCCGAATCTGTGTTAGAGTATTGAGCGCGCAGCTTCCTGCTATTTTCCAGGCCGCTCGGTTTGAAAAAGGGGGCCTTCCTGGTTCAGTGGGTATGCCCACTGCTCTAGCAACCTGCGAGTTGTTGACGGCGCACCTTAGTGTTTCTTTTATGTCGGCTGGTAGTTAATTAACTTCGCACTGTAGTAATGCTACGGGCGCTTATCCACGGTCCGGGATCAATCCCTAATGGAGAAGATACGAGGACAAAACATAAGTTTGTACCACGGTCAGATAACGAGAGAAACCTGAGCTGGCATTTCACTCTTCTAACTCCCACACAGTGCCACCGTGAACCAGAGTCCTTTCAAATGACGGTCTTTGTTTGGACCTAGTTTCGAACTCGCAACCCTCCTTACCGTATTTCTTCCGTATTCGTATCTCTTCCAACTAGGCTACTTCGGCCCTCTTCTGTGCAAGTAAGACTCTTTTTGTATATGTATCTCTTACTTGATGTTTCTGTATCGTGTTTGGCGAAGTATGACCAAACGTGGCCATTGCGGTAGGTTGCGCCATAAATGCATAAAACTCATCCATTCGGTTTTGAAGATGTCTGGTTGTGAGAAAAAGCACGAATCCTAATGTGGGGCAAACATAGATTGTTTAAAGTGGTTATCCAGCGTGATTAAAAACAATTGTCTATTCTTCAATCGACCCAAGTCGATTCGTAAGCCTTCGTCTTATCCTTTTGATATCCTCTAGATCGGAAGGTTCTTAGTTCGAATCCGGGTCCGGGCATGGATGTTTGTAAGCGTATGGTGTAGAGGCGGCTGGTGCACTTTAAATCTGTCGTGGCCGAAAGTCCTCCCGTTGGGTTGGCGTGGAAGTTTGGAGAGTGGGGTGCCAGCTCAGGTGTTGCTTCGTCATCTGACCGTGGTTCAAAATTACGAGGTGTTGTCCTCGGATCTTTCCCTTAAGGGACTGATCCCGGACCGTCGTCAATAGCCCGTTGTGTTGCTCTAGTACGACGTTAACTAAAAAATTACCAATTACCTTTTGATATCTTCCAACGACTTCGTCCTCATGGTTTGTCTATTTCATTAGAATGCCGATGCGCCGGATGTTTACGTTAAATCCGCAGGCCGATGACTTCTTTCGGCAAGAGATGACGCACGAGTCCACAGCTCTGCCCTATGAGCATCGATTGAATTGAACAGTAATGGTCTGATTAATCCTTGTGTGACAAGATTTGAAACATCAATCTACGTTTCAGCATTTCCCCCTAAATTTACGTTTTATTTCCACAAACTCGGTACACATGATATGGCGAATACTTGTATAACTTATCGTCATTGATTATTTGAATGCGGTATGATTATATTTAATCTGAACTTTTTTAAAATTTGTAATGATGCATACAAATTTTGTAAGGATATATATATTTTGAGTTTACTTTTTCAATAAATCTTATGATGTCTTGTTAGGCAATGCATTTATTAATAACCCGACGATGTTTCTCCGTTAATGTCAAATAATTAGATTGGAAACTGAATTAAAACTATGTTATTCGGAGAGAAAATATTAATTTAAGCAATTTAAGCAATTTGGCTCGTAAACTTCGTAAAAGTACGTTCGAACCTGCGTGAACTTTTCAGGGGAGTGTAAAATTAGATCAACCGAAAACTGGAATATTTGCATTGCGTGCTAACTAAACCTATGGGTTAGCTTCAAGAAAATTGTCCATCCAATGACTGTATTTGAAACAATGTTTCTTAAGTTTAAGGAGTAACATTTTTTGTTAAATGTCTAAAGCTATTCATTTCGAGTCAAATTGACTAACAAACATTTGTTTTCTTGATAATGCTTGTTGCTTTTTTTTCTGCATTAAAAATAATGACTTTAGTTTAGTTGAATTCTCAAAGAGTTTGACTTCTGGATAAGGAAAGCTACGTGCAACGTAACGACCAATTGAACAGTTTTTTCACTCCGAATCAGGTTAAGTCTTTACCACGAGGTCTGCTCCCGACGCCAAGTCTGGGTGGCGGCGGTAACTTTAGAAACAGTGTCCGTTCATTTTTGTTAGGGGTGACTCTCTGGGAAACCCAACCATAAAAATCTTTGACCCATTTGAATGCATCACGTATCAATTGCGAGGACACTATAATATTGGCCTTAAAAGTACAGGGCTATCACAAGGCAAGCAATGGAATCATAACATTTCACTATTGGTGACGCTCCGATATCAATCCGGAAGGTGAATATCCGAGCTGATAACCCACTTTCCGAACTTGTACATGAGGCTACGACAGATTTATCATGCACCAGCGCCTACGTTTACGACGGTCTTTGGTTTGATCGAGTTTCGAACCTGCTACCCTCCGGTTGCCAATCCGCGACTCTTATCAACTGCGCTACCGCGGCAGCCATTTGTTCTCGTGAAATTCGATAACGAATTCGGGATATACCTTTGCAAACCATGGGTGGGCGTAATAGCACGAACGAACACACTTCACCTTGTGTAAACGCTTGGCCATCTCACCGCAACCCCTCTGGTCATGATTCCGTACTTGAGATTAAACAGCTGATTACATAAAATTATCTATTAGAAACCCAGTCCGACGAAATTCTCCACTGGGAACTCCGACTTGTATCTCGTGTAGTGGATTCGATTCGAAAGCGGACTCGCTATCTTATCTTCTGAAGGGGAGAAAAAAATCGCAACGACAATTCGTTTTGCCGTCGAACGTCCCGGCCTCAAACTGTTATTGTTTTGACGGCAGTTAATTAAAGTGCATTCTTATGCACTAGCGCGTGTCAGATTGTAACCTTGAGGAAATCCCCATTTGGAAAGGAACAATACTTGCCGCACTAATTGGATGTCAAAGTATCTGTGAGTATCCCTCCTTCATTATGCCGAGAGTTGCTGATTGCATCCGGACTTTCAGCTGTGCTAAAGTGACGGACAAGCCTTTGTGTTGCCCGTGTTTTAGTCTTGGTGCAGCCTGTGTTTAGACGTCGCCTGCATGGAATCGATTGTCCCTCTTTACTTGTAAGTTCATCATAATTCTTTTATTGAGATTTAATGACTTGATGCGCTTGAGATGATGGACCTGGGTTTGACTTAATATCAGATGTTATTGATTACAAGGGAGGAGCCTAGTCGAAGAAAAAAATAGTTTAGAGCCTTTACGTCTCGTCATCAAGATATTGCCCATTTTTGTTATTATGGTGATAGCAAGATCTGGTACGTTTTCTTCTGATGACGATATATCTCGTCCATCAAAATCTTCTAATGGTTTTGCTAGTGACGAGATATCTCGTTAAGACAACCATCAGAGGAGTTAAAATATTACATACTTTAAACGATATTTGAACTCGTCTCACTAAAATTGGAAGTTTTTCCTTCGTCTGTCAGGAGCCTAAACCGACTGACTGACAGTCTTTTTCTCTGCTTGCTTTTCAAAACAAATATTTATTTACAATGGTTAGACTTTATGGAGATTTAAAACGTTTTGTGGTTGTTATTTGTGATGCATATCTGAGAATTGGAAATAAGGATTGCAAAGAATATTTAATTTTTTGAAATTTGATTAAGTCCATTTTTTGACTGTGTTTTATTGTTTTTCATACGTCTGATACAAAATATTTATAAAAAATAATAACAGTGTATTCACACCTATGGACAATATTGTGGGAAACGCTTCCAGCAAAAAGTAAAGAAATATTTGAAAAAATTAAGTATACAGGAGTAGTAATTTTAAATTATCCAATTTTTAAATTATTATTTATGTAAAAATAATAAGGAACACTAAACCATTTTGATGTATCTCTATATTAATAAAAAGTTACCGCCGCCACGGCCGCAGGATTGAAAACTGTGTTGTTTAGCTCGATTCTTAGACAGTTTCCCGAGAAAGTACTGATCGGAAAAAAATGAAATTAACATGGTTTGTTCTTTATCGTATTCCCTGGATAATTATCAAGATTTTTTTTCCGATGCGGCTATTAGTTTAGGTTTTATTAAGTGTCAAAATTGAAGAAGTGAAATTTCTTCCGCGAGTGAGCAAAACACGTACAAATTTTGACAAATTGTACAAATTTGGGTTGGCGAGCGTAAGCGACCAGGGGGCGGAGCCCCCTAGTATATTATAAAATTGAAGGTAATTGTTCAATGAGTTCTATAACTCTTTAAGTGGGCAGTAGTTTCAAACTTTTTTTCAATTTTCAAGAGATTCTTTTGAAATTTGGATATGTTACTAGTAATAAGCTCAAATAATTACCATATAAATTTGGTGTCAATATAATGAAAATATTTTAAGTCATTAAAATTTTAATTTTTAACTAATCGAAAAAATTGTACCGTTTAAAATGTCTCAAACGTATTTCTATGGCTCGGAATACAAAAATACTTATTTACAATATACGTTACATACCCTAGAATAAAATGTACCTGGTATCTTTAACATGCCATTTTTTTTTTAATAAATTATTTTCCTAGCAAAACATAATTTTTCAGTCCAAAATTCAAATATTTGTTAAATTTCTAATCAAAATTCATAAATACTACAGATATAACATTCATTTAGGGTAACTTTTGTTTTTAACTTTAATAGGAATGAACGTGCATATTTTGAGATGAATATGATGATTAGAATTGCTCGTAGAACATTTCGAATACCTAAAATGCATAAAAATTTCAAATGTGATAAAACGCAAATATTAGGTAACAGATCTCTTAAAAAAACAATATAATAGACCACAACTCAGTTGAAAAGTGTAAAAAGTGAAAATTTCTTTTTCACAGTTGTAGCTAGTATTAGTGTCTAGTAATAGCAAATATATAGCAAATTCAAAAATTCGATATTTTGGTCGAATTTGAGTGTTTTTAAAGTCTACTGTCCCTTAATCGACAAAATCTCTGAAAGTTCAGACTTTAAATTAAGCGGTTTAAGCAAAGCTTTATTTAGAAATCATTATTTTTTAATCTTCTAAAACATCTCGGGTATTTGAGAAGAATCCGGTTGCTTAAATCAATAGAAAAATAAAAAGTGCTGATATATTTTATCACGAAGTAAAATGTCCTGTAACTAGATTTGTTTTGTAAACTTTAGAATTGACGCCTCATCACGCGCTGGCACGAGATCAGGCAGCGAACGTGTTAAGTCAGTATATATTTTAACCCCAAGGAAGATGAAAAGATAACTTGACCATTTCGGGGAGTAAAGCCGTTACGCACCTAAAAGAGATGTGCCCCTGTGGACTGACATTTGAAGATTCGAAAGTAGTTGGTGCAATTGAAAATCACATGGAAATAGATAAGAGGAAAAATAGTTTACAAGAAGTTAAAAGGCTGTTACTATTTAAATTGCTATCCGGAAGGATGTATTCATTGACATCTCTGGTTGTATTTTAAAATCAAAGCTATTCTGAAATTCCCAGCATTGACTACTTTTCTTTTTTATAAGTTAATTATTTTTGCAACCTGAACAAAATGAGTCAATGACGGCGAATCCGAAAAAAAGCATCATCGTAAAAATGCATATTCTTTTTTATATTCCGTTTACCGGAATGTACGTAACATTTCTTTTTATGAGTAATTTTATTTTTTTTAAATATACGCGTCAAAAATTAAAAAAGAGCAAGAATTTTCCGTCGAATCCTAAAAACTTACGATAATGTGGAAAACTAAGGCAGTAATAAAATTCTCCAGATAATTAATTTTTTTACGAAACGAAATATCTTTGGGCATGAGACATAAAATCCAATGTAGAAAGGTGATCTTTTATGTCGTGCTGTTAGAAACCGCGTACTTTTCCGATGCATTTAAAATATAATGATTTTTGTTTCAATTACAAGAATGTTTTATATTTTTGTGCAGTATTTCTCTCCTTTCCGTAGGAACCAAAATAAATATCCGTAGTGGTTCGGAATACGCTTTAAATTTTAATATTTTAAAAATATTTTAATATTGTGGAGGAAAAGGTTTTTGAAAAAGGAAAATACGAGCAGAATAAGGAACATTTGAGTAAATAAATAACTTATTTTCAAAACCACTGACTAAATTAACCTGGACATCTCATGTTCTATGAAAGAAAACATTTGTGTGTGAGGTATCCAGGCGAATCTATAGCACTTACAGCCATGAAATTTGCCACACAGGTAGTCTTAAAGGTGATTAAATGCATTTCTAAAGCCCGAATTTTAAAATTTATTATACAACATTTTTTAAACTCATTTATTAGCTTTTTTTTCTCCCACTGGTACTTTCCCCCCCGTGTGGTTCTTCTTTTCCCAGCACAACTCTCTGAAGCGATGCATGATGGTTGTCCAATGACGTCACTGGTCCAATATCGCTCAATATTGTTTCTTGCTTTTTTCTTTATCTATTTTAACATGCCTTTTCTATTTAGTGTTGATAAATTTCAGGTATTCTTAATTATTCGCAGTGGAAAAGTGGCGCAGAAAAGTGTTTACTTTGTTAAAACTAATTACTTTCCGTTGAAAAAAATTCTGTTAAAGTTTACATTTCTTTTTGATTTCGCTGACATTGTCATTCATTTACTTCATTTGTCGGAATTAGTGAGATTTAGCGTTAAGACTTTTCAAAAGTACTAGGGGGCCTGCCCCCTGCTCGCTATCGCTCGCCAACCCCCGGAGGATTGCTTCGCAATCCTCATTGGTTCGCTGCGCGAACCTATGCTCGCTTCGCTCGCCTCAATGAAGACATGTGTCCTAGCAGAAGAGATTGTTTACAAAATATGTTACCAAAAAAATGTTTTTCAAATCTAAATTTGCTGTATTACAGAAAAAATATATACAGTATCTCTAAAATCAGAATTCAAATGAAAATTTTGTGCAAATTTTGACTCGGAAATGTGAGCGTTGCTTTAGAAATTGAATACCCAGCATGTTGTTTGTGTGTACATTTTCCCAGCACTCAAACGACCCACACTTTTTCATTGAGTTTGTTGCCGAAAGTTGTAGTGCAAGCGTCTTGTTGAACTATAATTGCTGGCCCTGAAAAGGACCGTTTTTTAAATGGCCCTGAAAAGATCCTCCGCGTTCTTTGATTTCTATTATAAACTAACTGCAACAGCTCATTAAAATTTCCTTTTTTTTTTCCAATAAAATTTCATCCGATAACGCTATGAATTCAATCGATGCGCGAGACTTCGCGATAAACAAACAATCGTACAGTGTTGCCAAAACGCGATTACAAATAACGTCTTTTTCGTGAGCCACGTAAGAGAATTATATATATATAGATAGCAAAGATTTATTAAACTTTTGAATGCCTATCATTTGTGCAATTTTATTTACTAGGGGTCCCGCCCCCTGCTCCCCAACCCCCGGAGGATTGCTTTGCAATCCTCATTGGTTCGCAGCGCGAACCTTACTCGCTTCGACCGCATCAATGCAGACATGTGTCCAAGAGAAGGGATTGTTTACAAAATGTGATATTCGATAATAATATTTCTCAAACACAAATTTGTTGTACTACACAAAAGTTATTCGGTACCTTTGGAATCAGAACTCGAACAATTTGGAATTCAAATGAAAACTTTGAGCAAATCTTGACTCGACATGTGAGCGCTTCTTGGGAAAATAAATACCCAGCATGTTGTTTGTAAGCTGCAATAGCTCAACTAATATTAATTTTTTTCAATGAAATTTCATCCGATAACGCTGTAAATTCAATTGAGGCACGAGGCTTTGTAGTAAACAAACAACAGTGTTGCCAAAACGTGATAAAAAATTACGTCTTTTTTGTGTGCCACGTAAGAAAATTATAGATTATTGTTTAATTTGGTTTTGATTTCGCTGACATTGTCATTCAATTAACGTTGTTTGTCCGAATCGGTGAGGTTTAGCATAAACACACTTTTTAAAAGCATAACTTACTTTTGAATTTGTATCATTTCTGCAACTTTGTGTATCAGTAAAGTGTAAAAAATGAGGCGACATGCTCGTGTCGTGTCGGGTGGTGGTGCGACTTATTCTTAAAAGTGTTTGTTCTTCTTTTTAATCTTTTCAGTATCAGTAAGGATATGACAAGAATGCTGTCACGGATAACGCCGTGCGGGTGCTTCTAGTAAAATATGAAGAAGTTTCATCTTGACGAGATCTTGCTATGCTGATTTTCCACTGCGTTAAATGTTATTTTTTATTGCAACATTGTATTTAGAATTTTCGTGGAAAAAATAATATTGGAACAGTTAGGGGGAATTAGAATAAATTGAGACGATTTCTCGGAGAAAACACAGTATGAGACATAAGGACTTGATCAATAATAACTATACTTGGAGTAATTTGTGTGTGTGTGTGGTGTTTCTCTAACTTTCGCCTGTTAAATTTTATGTAATAACAGTGAGTACGATACATTCTAATTCGAAAATAAAAACAAATTCATTGAGAAGTTCTTTGAAAAATCTGTTTTCTTTCTATATTTGCTTACATTGAGTAAATACAAATGAGCTCTCTGCTCTGTATTCACGCTTTTACCATATTAAATCGATGACGTTCTGTAGAAGCTAGAAATGGGAAGACATTAGCAGTTTTTGGACTCTGGAATGTGAAAGATTCAAAACTTTTTGTATTTTTGTGAATTTTTGTGTTTGTAGTATTTTGTGTACCTACGAGCGTTTTCAAATCCCCCAAAATGACCTTGAATTTCACCAAAATGATTCTCCATATATCTGTCCTGTTTTTTATTTCTCTCGTCGTTAACACATTTTCTACTACAAAATTCTTGGACTTGGCGTCTATTACCCACTTTCTTTCAAAGCATTTATATTTACGTAGGTTTCATTGTTTTATCTTGCGCTTGTCATTTTTGGGATCGTGCGCTACACAACCCTATCACCTACCGAAATAAAAAAAATTCGAACTTTCTTCCTCCCAAAATAATGTTTTGATTGGTTTCTTTTGTTTCCGGCGAATGGAATATTTAACGTTTAATTCAATCCGCTGAAAACCATTTTTATATCCATCAAAAGTTAGCGTCGCCAATAGCCCGTTGTGTTGCTCCAGTGCGACGTTAATTAAACTTCCTACCTTCAAAAGTTTACAAAAACAATTTCCCATTTATAGTTTGCGAGTTCCGCAATTTCTCGTCACACTTTCCCTTTTTACTTATATTTCGTAATCAATAAATCGAATTTTTGTCTAGGTTGGCACTTTTACTCTCTAATATTGTCTCACTCACGTAGTAAATAAGGAACCCTTTGTTTGCTCTAGTGCGACGTAAATTCAACTACCCACGTAACCGTAGTATAAGAATTTCTGAAAAACCCCATCAGACTTAGATTTGAATCTGCGACCATTTTCTTTTAATGAGGGAAGGGTATTCACGGTCCGTCGGGTTTTGATTTAGAGCCGAACTTTTGATTGGCCCAACTGGATTTAGAGAATTCGATTTGAGCAGAGAGGGCCTTTTACCTATTTTCCAGTGCGGGAAGAGAAAATATTCGAGATCGATGCGAGAGCACGATACAGGACAGGAAATCCCGATAGGATTTCGGTTTGAATTTCCATTCCTTGCGGCGAAGGGGTTGTTCAGGTGAGAAATCGAGCGAGATCCATCCTCCATCCCAAGTGATCAATATTGGCATACTGTAAGAGTTTGATCCATTATGGGTGCTGTGGCCTGATATTCTGTGCAGAAATTGTACATTGTGCTTGCGAACTACTCTTAGCCCTTTCAGGGACGTCTGGCGTCTGATATACTTGAAATAGTTAAAGTTGGGCTTATAAATATTCTAGGTTTTTTTTGTCTGCTACGGTATATATATAAGTATTTTCTTATTGAATATTCTGATGCCAAAGAGTGATCTTGATGGGTAGTGGGGCGTCTGGCGTCCAATCTTTTTGCAATAGTTAAGGCTGGGTTTATAAAGTACGAGGTATATTACGGCTGCTAAGGAAAGAGTATTTCGATATTCTGATGCCTAGGAGTGTTGGACAGTGGGGCGTAACATATCCCATCTTCCAATGAAAAGGCTGCGATGGGTTTTTACTGTCACTGCTGTCAATTTTTGCGTTTGAGTCATTTTGTCTTTTCATTTTTTTTTTTTTTGCCCTGAAAACTTTTATAAAACTAAATTCTTGTTACGTGCAAATTACTTTCATGTAAGGTGATAGGTCTTCACCCATAAAACTTTTTTGACCTGAAGGAACCGTCTGATTCTTTCCCTTTGAACAGTAATGAAGATACTGGTAGGAATTTTATGCGGGGATTATAATTTTGGAGAAGAAAAAAGAGAAACGAGGGCGAGAAGACACTGATAAATGTGAGTAATATTCCCGTTACCTGAGTCTCTGATTTGATTCGTAATCAAATTGTATATAGTGTGAACTATAAAACTGACTATCAGAAGTTTATAAAATGTATTAAATAACGCATCGTGCAAGCTTCATCATTCCTAGGAATGGAGAGGTAGTGATCCTACGAACACCCCTCTCTGAGGGAAGATCAAGTGGTTTTTCCTGGCCAGTGTCTGGCCGAGAACCTCAGTTTAAATATAGGAGATGAGTATTCTTGATTTCATTCTCCTTTACAATTAATGTATCCAATGGGTTAGTTATAATTGATATTCCCTTTTAGGAAACGGGCTATGATCAGTGTCAAATGCTGGAAACTATTGGTTGTAATATTAGTTATAATAGTATGTACTGAACTGTAAAATAACAAAATAGTACCGAAAAGCAACAAAGCATTAACTATCTTATAAATCAAAACTTAAGCTACCGCCTTGGTATCCGAGTGGTAATCGATTTGGATCTCAATTCAACAGGCCCTGGTTTTAACTTATTCTACGCATAATGTTCGCAGTTTTTCAAAATTCAAAGCCTGGCTTCGGTCTGGTTAGAGCTTGTGTGGTAGAGCGACAAACCTGACGAAATGAAAAGAGGAAGTGCATAACAAACACGTCAGGTGGCTATTGTTATTTAAAAAAAATTATCACTGTTTGGAATAAGATAAAATCGGATCAGTGCTTTCGACGTGAAACTATTGGTTCATTGGAAAAACTATCTGGCTCCTTCGCTTCATCGTCCGACGGTTTGAGAATGTCCTTGCCATGCTTTCTTAGGGGGTAGAAAGGGTGTGAACATTGTGCAGGGCAACTCACTGCCTGCGAGTTGTAAGCGGATCAGGTTGAATTCTTCCCTGGGTGTATTCTCTTTTCTGAATCTCATTAAAAACCTTGTGTTTGTATGTCCATCACTTGATGTTGTCTCACTTGTTTTTGACCCAACTGGACCAATATGGCCCTTGAGACTTTAAACTTAACCAATCAATAAATTTCTATAAGCTGGCAATGGGTAGGACGAATATTGTTTCACTGTGACTCTTGCACCAATTATTATATAGCTATTCAATGTCCCACACACATGATTCATTCGGCGATAGGCCAGTGATCTTGATCCTAGTTGTAGACGCAGGTTTGATTCCTGTCAGGTTCAATACCCCCCCCCCCTCTGTGCGTATTTCTCTCTTTTTTCTGTCTATCAAACTTTCCTTGTGTGGGTGTACGTTGGTATGGCGTGGATGTTTGGAGAGTGGGGTGTCAGCTCGACTATTCCTCGTCATCTGGCCGTGGTTCAAAATTACGTGGTGTTGTATTCGGACTGAACCCGGTCAGTTGTTAACAGTCTGTTGTGTTGCTCCAGTGCGACCTGAATTAATTACCATTACCATTTTGGGCGTATGTTCATTTAGTTCAAGTTGTCTGGCGGCGCAACTTGACCTACTCGGGGACCTTACGCACCAAAACCCAGCCAATCAAATCAATTGATATATATATATATATATATATATATATATATATATTATATATATATATATATATATATATATATATATATATATATAATATATATATATATATATATATATATATATATATATATATATATATGAATTCTTCCTATATATATATATTAAGACAAATGCTTTCGTTGTTCTAGCTTGGCCGTGGTACCAAACTACGTTTTCGAATGCAACTCTCTTATCGCCGATGCATCCAATCTGCTCTTCTATTATGAGTAGGGCAATTTTTTGCAACAAATGCAACTTTTTTTCACGCGTTCTACGTTGCATGTAAAGTATTAAAACCAAAATTCCTCCTACAGGGGGTGTATAGTTAGTGAGTTATAACCGCAACATAAATGCAACTTTCTGCATTAATGCAACTTTTTGCATAAATGCAACCACCTGCAACTTTTTAAAATATTGCTTTAAATTAATTAATATCAAATTACTATTTCATTTTTTGCTCTCTGAATCAACCCTTCGATCACGTGTGTCTGATCTTGCGAACGCCGAAGTATTGCGGATCAAACAAGTTCATGGTAAGAAGGTGTTCGTCCTAAGATGGAAGTGAAATAAATGGCAAGTATTACTTTAAAGGGATAGGAAACTTTTAAATATTCAAAAAAATTTATTATGATCTAATTTTAATGCTCTGTTTCTTAGCAACGTTTTAAAACAAACCTGGTGTAAAATTTCACTCTAGAATGGAAGTTATGGTTAAAAGAGTGAACCCATTAATCAAACATTTAGAGCCAGCTCAAAACTGTCTAGCAAATTTAGATAATGAAAGAATAGACATTGGCATATTACGCTTTTTTCAGAGCACGAAAGAGCCTCGAAAGAGCAAAAGAAGAAAGCAAAAAGTTGTTGCAGAAAATTTTCTTCTGCAAGATAGAGAAATATATGCTGCTGGAGCATTTTAATATAAAAATTGTTTTTAAACGACGATATCTCAAAACTGTGATTTTACCACTTGCGCGCAAGATTTCTCTGGAATGGTTGGTTAGAATTACATGACATTTTAATTGGTTAAGTAAACCTTATATATGTTTAAAGTGACCAACTTTTTTGTCTATCTTGTTGAAAGTTTTTGAAAAAAGGTTAATTTTGTGTTGAAAAAAAAAAGAAAAAATTTCAATTTTTTTTAATTAAAACATTTTTGTAAGAATTAAAAAAAAAAAAATACAACAGTTCGTCATTGTAATTATACTATATATTTTTAAGTATATAAAAAAATCAGCTCAGAATAATAATTATTTTGCCCAGAATACTGCGCGCAATGTACCATATAATATTTTAACAACAAAAACAATGCATTTCATTTTGGTCCAATTTACAATATATTTAAGGGGTAAAAATTAAAAAAAAAAATAGTTTACAAAAGATAAAGGTAGTTAAAATCTGCATACAATATTTCATTTATGTAAATAATTTAATCATAGAGATATTAAGATTCGAAATGTCGTGATTTTTTTTGTTGTTGCATATTTTGACATTTAAAAGGTACTTAACCCCTTAACACATTGGTTGGCACTCTACATAATCCAGTGGAAACTTGCGTAATCGACTGCAGAGTTTCCGAGGTGAGTGTCTATCATCAAATGTTGTTCGCCTTGTAGATGACATTTTAAAATCTCCGAATGTTGAGCGAAAGGATTTTGCGCTTCTACTATCCGATACAGCACATTATATGACTGCGGCTGGCGCAGGTTTTCAATGTTAAAGAAATTACTGGCCAAGGATCGGCCATTCAACGTTCTTCTGTATTAATACTGTTGTACACGACTAAAATTGTCAATATATTTTTCATTTTTTACGAATAATTTATTTTAGAATTTAGTGTATCAAAAATAAATGCAACTTTATCTCCATAAATGCAACTTTAGGGAATGATAAATGCAACTTTTAAGATTTTTACTGCAACAAAAAAGTTGCCCTAGTTATGAACATACTAACATATATAGTGGTGCACCAGTCTGTACTTAACATACCCAAAGTAATTTTACATGATATCGAGTAGTTTCGTATTCATTACGCGTTTTGCTTTAAAATTTGGCGTATGCGTGAGAGTTTCCTCACCACTCGTGAGACATCGGTGACCTAAAATTAACGCGATTTGCTATTCATAAAACTTGTCGAAAAATAAGGGCACTTGATATATATTCTTTCAAATTCTCAAATTTCATATCTTACCAGAAATTGAGGTCTTTCTGATCTGATTCCGAAATAAAAAAACCTTTAGACCCAATTGGACCAATTCGTTCTCCTATTCTTAATCAGCAATGCGTGAAAAACTTGATACCAGAATTAGACGCCGGCTTTTGACCCCTTGTTTTCAACTGCTGATTGCCACCCGATTTAACCGCACCGAAAAAGGGGGAATGGGTTTGTATTGTAATCTCGACTGCTTATTATCTGTGTCAAAGTCATACCCGCTCTTCGATAACGAAGTCTTTGTTGATGTGTTGGGTATCCGATCTCGACCTTCAGAATCCGAGATTGGAAATGGAGATTGAGTCATTTGATTTCCGAGTTCAGGGTTTTGGAATCTACTTTGCTCACCTGTACGCAACCGAGCGAGACCGTTTATTGCAAATGAATTCAACCAGAATGGGCGATGGTGTCATCAGAACCATTACTTGTTTTCTAACGGTTCTTCCATCGCTGGATCAAGTATTCTATTCCTCGAATCCATCGATTCGTTTGGGCAAATCATGAATATAGTCACCTTAAATCACTTCCACAGCTCTTGAGTTTTTACTTTTCTTTCAGACCTGGTTGCCTCTCTACCTCGTGCTTCGGAACGTGAATTAGATTCTTAATTGTATTAATTACAATAAGTTCTATACTTTTTTCCGCACAAATGTTTTCATATTCACCAAGAACTTTACGATAATATCTTTAACTTTTCTCTTTGCTATATTTTTGGTAAAAAAAACTTATATATTCTTTTTTTTTAATTATGTGAATTCGCTAAAACTCTATAGATACTTGTCAGTTGATATGTCTTCCATCAAATCTAGTCACTATTTTGACATTTAGTTAACCCTCCAAATGTTTCAATGAATATCTCGTCCCAAATCTGTTCACTTTTACTAAGGACGCGATACCTCATCGAGACGAAATTCCCTTATTTCTCCTACACCAGGGCTCGAAATACCCGGGTGCACTGTGCACATGAAAATAAAATTGTGCACCTAATTCCTTTCCGCTAGGTGCACGCGGTGCACCTAACGTTAAAAACAAAAAGGGGGGGGGGGACGTGTTTTATCTTATTTTGATGTTTGAACAAAATATATTAGTATCGACCTCTCTCGCTCTAAAGGAACGTAATAAAATTCCAAAATACGCACTATGCAAAACCAAAATCGTTGAGCCGTAACGGGCTTATACATTAGGAAGGTTTACTTGTTTCAATTCCACCAGAACTTTCCGATGATCGAAACATTTTGCAGATGGCTCTGTTGAAGCGACTGTCTCGACAGCCGTGCTCCGGAGAGAAGGGAGGATTTAGATGTTTATATATTTTTATTTACTGTCTACTACTGGCCTATATAAACATACCAAACCAATAAAGTAGTTTAAATTACATTAATGCTCTTATATTACGTTTTTTCTAAATGTGCACCTAAAATATAACCTTTGCACCTAATTTAAAATATTAGGTGTGCAAGGTGCACCTGTAGTAAAAAATCTATTTCGAGGCCTGTCCTACACAGATGAAGATCCAAGTAAATAGGTTGATTGCATTGAGTTTTATGGTGTAAGGGCCGAATTATTTAATTATTTGACCTAGCTGTGCCAAACACGAGACAGACAACGTCAAGTAATGGACGAACGCACTATGAAAGTTTTCTGACACAATACAATCAAGGAGGAATCGAACTTGCATTGCCCTAAACTCACAGGTTGCTAGCGTAGTGGACAAACCCACTAAGCCAGGGGGGGGGGGGGCAAGATTCAAGTAGGGAAAACCGATTGTCCCTTATCCAGACAGTTTGGAACAGATTTTTACATCGCTCGATACAGTGTACTTTTCGACTAGAAGATAAACCACGAGGAGGGTTAAAGGACAGTATTATAGAATGGCTTGCTTTATTGAACGTGATTTATGACACTTAATCGTTTCCTAAATCTTTCAGAATTCTTTTCCAGCTTCAGCATTTTTTTTTTCAATGCGAGCTTATCGACCGAATGACCCTTCAAGCTCTAATTGGAGTGAAAGTGACAGTGTTTGCTTTACCCCTGGGTGAAGAGGCTCGACATCGCTTTTAGCATCTAAAAAGACTATTCTTAAGAAGTATTTGTTAAGGAAACCTCTCCATAGCCTCAAAAAACGCGTACGTAAGAGATGCACGCCCCCGTGGAAAGATTAGCAAAATTGCTTACGCCGTTTTCTGAAGTTTATTTGAGCCCCGTCAAGATCCCCATGGAGAGAAATCCTTTTAAAATACTGTTTTGTTTGATTTACGCGGTAAAGCTTTTATGGTCTTGCTGCTTTTTCCTAAATGCATTACTCCGTTGTAGAATGTTTTCGGTCCTGAAATCTAAAACTTGGGTTTGCACGTTTCACCACCCTTTCTGCTTTCAGTGCGACTCAATTGAGTATACGAAACTGGATATTAGCAACGAAATGTCAACGCAGAAGCTTTTATTCGTTCATTTTAGAAATAAGTTCTGCATCTCGCGATTCTTACTTTCCTTCAGCATAGAACCCGAGATTCACACTCCTACCACCGTCTTCAACATCTCTACGTCATAATGACTCGTCTTCAAATCGTCCATTCTCGAGTTACACATGGGCATTCATTAGTCAGCGATATATCTCCATCATGCCAATATATCTCCATAAACCATAGGTTAACTTCGAACGACGATTTTTGAAAACCTCATGACATATTTTATCCGACTTTTGGGACCCCTCCATCGTTGTTTGCCTTTTTGCATAGCTGCGTCCAGTTTACCATTGTTATCAAACATAATTTTTTAATTAAATTTCATAATATAGTTTTAATAGTCGAATAAGATGGGGATCCAGTTTCACAATTTTCTCCAGTTATATTTTTGAGCTTTTGTTATTTTTTTAGCAAGGGTGACATACTTGCATCTAGACATTTCTTCTTTTATTCTTTTATATCGTTTGAACTACATCATATCATCAGTGCAATAAATATTGAGTTTAAATATACCTTTTATTGTTGATAATACTATTTCAATCTTTTGTTAATGTACTAATTAGTATTATCTTGCGTTTGGTGCAGCTTTGGACCTTGCGCCACAAAACCCAAACGAACTAACCAACCTTCAGCATAACTGCGAAATTATCGACTTCATCAACGTTTCTTGTCCACACGAATTTTATTCTGCTCCTGCCAAAAAAATGACGCTTTTTCTATCTTTAGTAACGACGTTTTATTTAAGCAGACTATAAACCAATCTATAGAAATATCAAGCTCAGACCCAACTATTTATACCGACAGTTTCCGAAGTCAGCGAGCTTTACAGGAAATGTAGACGTTTCCTACTTCGGAATCTTAGTGGGGGCGATTACGAGGGGGTTTAGAGAGGAGAGAGCTCACCTCTTCTTACCTTGTTAACCGCAGGCTGAATCTTTGTTCCTGGCAGTATAAATTTAGTTCAAAATGCGCTTCTCCGCTCTGAAGTTCGTCCAGACACGAAAGTTTTGTCGGAAGGGTCCATTTGGTTCTCGGTTGAACGAACGTGGCATTTGAACTTCTGAGTGTCATCTGTGTTCTGGAATATTTGGATCATTTGCACCATGAAACCTAAATCAACCAAGTCCTGAAATGAATAAAAAGATTTCAAGGTCCGTCTTGATGCATGAGCAGTTGCCGAGGCAGAGGCCACGGATGGAGGGCTAGGGTTTGTATCGCAACTGGTTGTGATTTATCTGTTTATAGTTGCAGATAATTATTGTTCTCACTTCCAAAAAAAACAAAAACATTTTATTGAATTGAATATATTTCATTGAAAATAACTCCTGCTAGTCAAGGTGATTCGTACCAGTAAAGTACCTCTCCCATTTAGGATATGAATTGAAGGGGCGATTGTCCAAACAGTGAAATGCGAGATAAAGAGGTTAAACAACTATTTCTGATTCATGTTGCTCACATCCTGCAATACCTTGCTTTTCTGTATTAAAAAAAAACTGAATTTCATTAAATAACTACAGTTACCATCGCCTCTTTCGTTACAATCTTAAAAAATTTATACGAAATGCAAAGAAATTAATTATTTTATTAATTTAATGCATGAAAGATTATTATTTTCAAACGCCGTCAAAAAATGTTAAATTATTTTTCATTCTGCTTTGGCTTGGATAAATGAATCACCAACGTACTGTAAGACCGAATCAGTATCGTAAAAAAAAAGAAAATGCGATTGAGACAGGGGGTGAAAAATAGGTGCTCCTACTTTGGTTTTCGAGAAGATAAAAAAAGGCCACTTTATTAGAAAATAGTTTGCAGGAACTGCCATTTCTGAAACCAGGAATCTGTCAAACTTCGTGTTATTTGTCTACTCCAACTCGAAATCTCGGAAATGTTTTCGATATGTTTACTGCCCACTGTTGCTGTCCGATTGAATCCGTTTATTTGTGCGCTTGTTGTCAATTTGCTTGGAGGGAAAAACAAGTTTGTAAATCACTTCTCCTTACGCCACCTGCGTGCATATATTACCCTTAGACAAGAATATTTGTTTCCCCTATCAAGATTTACTGGAATATTTTATTTCAGGAAGAAGTGGCTGACCCTTTAATATTAAGGACAATATGAATCATGCTTTCTTTCTGTCTCCTGTGCTGCAATTGGATACGCTCTATCTCTATCCTGTTTCTTTATGCGGTTTCCAAAACACTGCCAGATTGAAAACTGAGAACAGAAGGAAAAATCGGTTTTTGTTATTGAAATGAAGCTTCTCTCGAGCACTAAAAGATACGAATTGATTATTTCATCTATATTCTGCCTTCATTTTACAAAAACATGGATAGTGAATCACGAAGATAAAGTTCGAATAAATTTTCATAGTTTGGGAAGGCAATTCGAAGAGTGTAACTATACTTTACGTCGTTTTCTTTCCTAACTGAAATTGCGCTCTCTAGTTGATTAAATTCTAAAAGAATTGAAATAAATGGCTTAGAAAAGAATTCGATGTTTGAGATTGCAGCATGATGTTGCTGAATGTTTGAAACATTTGGCTTGTCAATCCTAACTTAGTTACTTTCGTTGTTGTCAATTGACCAAAGTAGACTACGAGACTTCTAATACTTGTTGATAAAGTGTACTCTTTTTGATAATCTGCGAATTTAGCGGGGAAAAAATCAGTCGGACATCAACCATTAGGTTTAGTAAAATATTAACGTTTGTTGAAATTGTTTGTAATTTACCATTTTGAGTGTTTATATGAATTGAGGTTTGTATTAGGTGTACAACTTTGCTTTCGCGGTTCTCTTATAGATGGCTTTAGCGGTAAGTAGTAGTCGAAATAAATAGATCATAGACGTCATGCAGTAAACTTGGACATCTGGCAATATAAACCCATAGAAATATTAATCAATTTGTGTCTGCATCATAAAGTTATTCACGATTGAAAATGTCAATATACGAGTCAAATTCTCGTCATTTGCTGGAGGTTTTAATTTTCTGCTTCAATATGAAGAAATCTGCGTCTGAGGCTCATCGAATGCTCTCAAATACTTATGGTGAGGCCGCTGTTAGTAAAAGAACGTGTCGTGGGTGGTTTCAATGCTTCAAGAACGGTGATTTTCACATCGAAGACCGGCATAGTGGTGGAAGAGAGAAGGTTTTCGAAGATGCAGAATTGGAGGCATTACTTAATGAAGACTCGTGTCAAAGTCAAAAAGGATTTGGCACGATCATTGTGAGTGACTCAACAAGCAATTTCAAAACGCCTCAAAGACATGGGAATGATTCAGAAGCAAGGAAATTGGGTACCGTACGAGTTGAAACCGAGAGATTTTGAAGAGAGATGAACAGCTGCTTGAAAGGCAAAGACGGAAGGGATTTCTGCATCGCATTGTGACTGGGGACGAAACATAGGTTCATTATGATTACCCCAAGAACAGAAAATCATGGGGATATCCCGGCCATGCTTCCACGTTGACGGCCAAACCGAATATTCACGGCTCCAAGGTCTTGCTCAGTATTTGGTGGAACCAGCTCGGCGTAGTGTATTATGAGCTGTTAAAACCGACTGAAACAATCACAGGCGATCGTTATGGAACGAAATTAATGCGTTTGAGCCGAGCATTGAAAGACAAACGGCCGCGATACAACGAAAGACACGATAAAGTGATTTTGCAGCATGACAAAAATCGACCCCATGTTGCGAAAGTGGTCAAGACATACTTGTAAACGTTGAAATGGGAAGTCCTATCCCACCCGCCGTATTCTCCAGACGTTTCTATCTCTGACTATCACTTGTTTCGATCAATGGTACACGGCCAGACTGACCAGTACTTCCGGTCTTATGAAGAAGTAAAAAATTGGATCGATTCGTGGATCGCTTCAAAAGATGACCAGTTTTTTCAACGCGGGATTCGTACGATGCCCGAAAGATGGGAGAAAGTAGTGGAACCACCGATGAACAATGCTTTAAATCATGAATGTATAACCAGTTTTTTACAATAAGGCCTCGAATTTCGGGGGAAAAAACGGCGGAAGCAAAGTTGTATACCTAATATAACAGGAGAGACAGAGAATATTTCAATGATAATATGTTCAATTTCAAGAAATTGTCATAATCATGTTTTAATTTTTAACCATTTTATGTATTTATACACATTTTCACAAATATCTATTACTGAGGTCCAGTAGTTTTGGTTCAGGCTGTGCATCTTCTGATGAAAATTTCTGAAGTATATCTATTTATAGAGTAGTACATATAGTAGTATAGATCTTGTATATTCTTTTTTTTAATAAATAAATCACTCATGTTCTCATTCTCTTCAGTGGGACTTCGTCAGGAGATTTTAGAGGTGGAATGTTATTCCGATTGCAGATACCAGTTTATTACAAAATAACGTTTAGTAATTGTTATTTTTACAGTTATTGATAAATGTTTTCGAATACTAAAATTTAAAAATGTATAGAACCTTTATACAAAAAAATAATAATAAATTAAACTAAAAAATAAAATAAAAAATTTTGAATGAAATTAAAAAAAAAAAAAAATCACTTAATCAACGGTTGAAGGATTTAAAAAAATTAAGTAAATGGTTTAACAGTAAATTCAAACAGTTACTAGCAGTGGAAATTAATTGTCAATTCACTTGGTAACAGATAATATGAACTTGAATTCACTTACTTTCTTTTAGTGTTATTAACTGAAAAAAAATAAACTGTTGATAACTAATATCACAAATTAGCAATAATTGTTAACAATGTTATATGAACAGTTTCACTCATTTCTAGTTCAAATAGTTTTCGTGAAAATTTTAAGTTACCAAATTGTTTTGTCGAATGATTTTGCATTTCGCCTATTTGAACCAATTTTATTTTTAATGTCAGTTCCGTCAGTGCTCTTTTTCCACGAAAAGATGAAGCGCCTTGGCCACGCCCTGGTCGCGTGGGAATCATTAAGGCCAACATGGCTAAAGAATTACTACATGAAGTGCTTCCTTAATTGACTTCCGACTCAAATGAGATGAAAATTAATTAGTATAATTTATCCATCACACACTTTTTGTTGAAGTATACTTCTACAACTCCTGAAAATTAATCGGAATGATAAGTTTTTATCTGATTATTCTAGCTGATATTCCAATTCGGTATGGCTAGAACCAGTCTTAGTCTTCGTAATAAAAGTTTATATTTTTTTATTTTGTCAACTGTTTATGGGTTACTGCGAAACACAAAGCTTTTTCGTTATTAATAGGTTCTATGAAAAATGACAAAAACCTCTTATTCGATGAGTGCAGAATACTTTTTCATGCAGATTCATATTTTGTGATCCTCATAAAAGTGCTCGCTTTATTAGCCGTATGCTTTTATACTTTTAGTTTTCAAATCCTGAAATCTTTGAAAAATGTACTCCTTTTATTTTTCACCAAAACCCGAGAACTGATTTTTTTATCGGTGTTCGTTGAGATAAATTATTAGACAAACTATGTGATACGTTGTTTCTCTTCCGCCCTTGTGTGGAAATTTTTTTCCCAACAGTAATCATATTCGATGAGAATTTTTATGCAACCGAATTACTGCCTTAGAAGATGCCACTGGTGCTTCAAAGAATTCCCAAAATTATTGAAGCATAACTTATCGCTTTACTCTAGTCTTCGTACTTATGCTTAGTATGTTTGATGAGCTGTAATTACAAAGTACATTTTGAATAATGATTTTCTGAAAGTATCGATCTTTTTTTGCACAAATGCTTTGTTCAATAAAAAGTTTATGACCGAAAAACGCATTGAAGCAGACAAAAGTAAAATATCTCGGGTAAACAGAGAAGTTTTTGGTATTGATCAACGAAGTTCACGCAGTCATTAGTTTAAAAAAATGTAGTAAAGGACCTTATTCTTAGCTTAAATACAAAAGATAAAAGTGCCGTTACTTGTGTTTTGTAGATAAAGGAATAGGAAAACGGTTTTCTTTCGTGTTGAAAATAAAATTCTGGAATTGGAACATGTATATTAATTTTGTGGAAATACGTATTGAATTTTGAATAAAATTATTGCATTTTGCGGAGATACGTATTAATTAAAAAATATTTAACGAAATCATCCTAAAATATGGCAATATTTTTGTTCTGCCAAGTTTAGAGTTAACCCTTCTTTGCATAATGGTGGAAATTTCCATCATAACATTGAATGCCCAAAAATTATATAAAATAAAAAGTTCACTTTAAGTTGTTCGTGTCTGGATACCTTTTTAATGTCCATTGCATAAAAAAAAACATAGCTGTCAAAAATCAGCAAGTGTCACTATCAGTAAAACGAGCTTGAAGTTGTCATTCCGCTGTAGTTGCAATAAACGTATGATTTCGTTTTTAATTTTGTTTTATTATATTTGAGTTTCTATTGCTAAAAAAGTGAAAATGAGTGGAAGAAAGGTTTGTAACATGTGTTTCTGTTATTTTTAGAGCAATTTCTGAAAAAGTTTGCGTTTAATTTAAAAAGTACCACATGATACCATCCTATTGTTTTTTGCTAAACTTATACTATAAATATATACTAAGATTTTTTAAACCATTTTTCTTTTAATTTTGAACATGAATTATATCACCTTGATTTATTTCACCAATAAAGAAAAAATCATGCAAAGAAGGGTTAACAGACCTAAAAATGGAGGTTCCTGACCAACTCAATTATAATTAATTCCTGACATTTCATTGCAAATCAAATGCAGGGAAATCTGGGAACGGCAAATAAATCTTCCATAGATGGGATATAAATAAAAAAAAAACCTGGCATTGAAGTGGTCAAATAAACTTTGTTACAAACAAGAAACAACAGCATTACACAAAATACTTGAATAGAAAATCTGACTTGTCGCATTAAATTCCAATTCCGCAATCTGCCGACTACGACTCGCATATTTTCTTGTATATAAAGCAGTACAACATTTGAATTGAATTGATTTTTATAAAAATCTGGATAGTTTATACATAACTCCGGAATCCAAACAGTCTTTCCCTTCGGGATTGATCCCGGACCGTCACCAATAGCACATTGTGTTCCTCCAGTGCGATAACAGTCCAAATTCCAGGATTGTCTCGACGTCTGGTAACCTTAGTCAAATTTCCATTTTTGAATTTGAAATGAAATTATTTCAAATATGTATACAAACATAATAACTATTCGGATTATAAAATTGGGTGTAATTAGCTATGGTGTAGCAAAAATTAACGACAAAACACAATTTAACAATATTTTTTTTTAGGTTTCTATAATGTCTTAGCCAGTGAAGCTTATTTTGTTGCTGGACCACGTTGATAAATGGTAGATTGGTGGGTTAGCAACCGGCGGGTTTCGAATTCGAAACTCAATCCAACCAAAGACCGTCGTGTACGTGGGGAATAGTGCGTTAAATCTGTCGTGGCCTCAAATGTCCTCAGGTTTTCAGGGTGTGGAAATTTGGAGAATGGAGTGCCGCCATCTCACATATTGACCTCGTCCTCTGACCGTGGTTCAAATTGACGAGGTGTTGTTCTCGTTTATTTCCCTCCGCGATTAATCCCGGATGTTTGCCGTTGTGTAGCTCCAGTGCGACATGAATTCAACTTTACCTACTTACATATTTTAAACATAATAAGAGAGTACTCAAAAGAAGGTGAAAATTACAACAGTAGAAATTAATGCATCGCATTACCTATACACTCGTTGCCATAAGAATTTGCGCACCAAGAAATAATTGTGGGATCGTAACGAAACTTGGCATGAAGGTACATGTCGGCCAGACATGGAAATGATTAGAAATGCAGCGTGATTGCGCATTGCGTAATGCCACTATAGGGCGTTGAACTTCGTTCTCCTTGGAGTATAAAACAGGTAAGCAGAGCTTGTTTGAGTGTACTTAATCTTGCAAAGGAAACGCTGAGGTAGACATGCCGTTACACCGCCATAGAAGACAATATGAGCAGCTGTCAGAGTTCGAGAGGGGAAGAATCATCGGGATGATGGAAGCTGGGTGGTTAGCTCGGCGAGTAGCTCGTCAAGTAGGCCGTTCTGATTTTACTGTGAGGAGGTGTTGGGACCAGTGGACAGAGGAGACGTCATTTACACGGTGACCAGGCTCAGGACGCCCTCGACAGACCAGTCGTCGAGAAGACCGTCACATCATACGAAACGCACGCGTAGAGCCAACTGCCACATTGGCCGCTATCCAGACACAGGCAGCACTTTCACTATGGGCCCCTGTGTCTTCCCGAAACATCGCAAGGCGCCTGGCTGAAGGACATCTGGTATCGCGGCGCACATTACGTGTGCTGCCAATAACACCCACTCACCAACGCCTCCGTTTGGAGTGGTGTCGCGCACGACGGGATTGGACTGCAACGGAATGGAACCAGGTCGTCTTCAGCGACGAATCTAGATTCAATTTGAGCAGTGATGACAGTCGTGTACGTGCTCCGTGGTGAACGCCTCAATCCTGCCTTCGCATAACAGCAACACACCGTTCCCATAGATGGTGTGATGGTATGGGGTGCCATTGCTTACGATACACGGTCACCCCTAATATTGATCCATGGCACAATGACAGCCAAGCGGTATGTCCATAACATCCTTCAGACACATGTGATGCCACTCATGGCAGGGCTCCCAGGAGCCATTTTTCAACAAGACAATGCTCGGCCACACACAGCAAGGATGTCACAAGACTGCATCCGCCACATTACCACCCTTCCCTGGCCTGCTCGATCCCCTGATTTGTCACCAATCGAGCATATCTGAGATAATTTAGGACGTCAAGTTGGACACCTTACGAGTTTGGTCGAACTAGAGGCGCGTTTACACGGCGACCAGGTCGTCGTGGAACGAGATGTCTCAGGACATCATACGGAACTTGTATGCCTCAATGCCCGCTCGTATAGCAGCGTGAATTCGCGCTAGAGGGGGTCCAACACATTACTAAAACTTCCGTTTATTTGTACTTTTTTCTGCAATAAATGATCTTTTTTCTTTGATTTTTTTTAATCACTTACTTATATCAAAGTAGTACTTGCATGTGTAAAATTTCGTTTAATTTTGACGACTTTTTCTTTGTGCGCAAATTTTTATGGCAATGAGTGTATTTGAGATCACTAAAGACACTACTGTATTTATTACATAACACGGGAAAGATTTGTGTGGTTTTTAAATGTATTCTACCTTTTTTGAGCTGACCATCAACTAATGAAGCTTATCTATTACTCTGACTAGCTTTTTGAGTAGCCCCTGTGTTTAAAAATAAAGGATATAAAGTGGCAAATAAAACTACAACTGGACAAAAAATTAATGTCTTTGGTCTACATTTTCTTCGGTTAGTGGAGAAAAGTACGATAACCTCAATTACAGCAATCAATACTATCTTCGTTGTTTGCTTATATCTAATTATTTAAGGATTCCCATCGTACTGCCCATATTCTCGTTGGGAATGACCTGTAAGTGTATTAGGACAGCAATTACACCTAATTAAAAATTTATCGCCCTGCTGTCTGTAAAGATCCTGTTTCTCTTCATTGCCAGCAGTCGTGTTTCAGGGTTCCCACGGTCCTTGAAAAGCCCTTGAAAGTCCTTGAAAATTACGAAACTTGGTAAAAAGTCCTTGAAAGTACTGGATTTTTTTGACTAGTACATAATTGCGTTGGAACTTGTGTCCAAACTAGTTTCCTTCACGGCAGGTGCGCAATTTTAGCATCATTCTGAAGTGTTATGTGTTTTGACCACGTTTTATATATATGAACAACCATAATGGGTGATGTATACATGAACCACATGATATGTATATATGAACACACAAGGTCATACACCATGTTTCATTGATGCGTCGTTACATCGCTTTTTTGCATAAACTATACAAACATGAAAGAGTTCCGCCTCTTTGAACATTTCTTAAAATTGTCTCGGGGATTGATGAAGAAATACAAAGAAAATATTAAGGTTTTTTGAAGGGGGTCACTGTTTTTTTTTTCATTTTTATATTATTAAAGAAATTATACAATTGACGTTGTCTGAATTGAATGAATTTTCCGCAGATTTCAAATCCGTTAAAATGTTTGCTCTATTTTTAACGATCGCGAAGATAGGAAACCTCTTATAGACATTTTTTGTGTTCGTAATGAATATCTTCGTCAAATGTGGCCGAATTCGTATTGCGAAAATATAAAAGTTACAGTTGAAAGATTATTTATTTACCAAAAGCACATTTAAGGTATCCTTGTAAAATTTTCTACAGATTTCAAATGCGTTGAAATTTTTACTATCTTTAACGATCGTGAAGATAGAAACTTGGACCAGAGAACAAAAAATCCGTAACACAGCAGTCAAAACTTTGGATTTGTTTTGTTTCTCAAACAAAATAAACCACGACAGCCATCTTCTGTAGTGGCCATGGACGAGAGCAAAACGAAAACGGAGATTGTGTCGATCGAACCATGTGTCAAGCTCCCATACACTTCCTCGTGCCACCAAAGAATTTATCGTACGATATTTTACCGCACGACCGAAATTTATATGTGTGCAAATAGCCTAATAGTTAGCATTGAGACGAAAAGCCTACTTTGCAAAAAAATTCACAGGTTCTGTGATAAAAGAAAATCCAAGTTATAACCAAAATTGATGACAACCTTTCCTCTTTTCTTTGACTGTCAGAAGTTTAAAAAAGAGTAAAAAAAATTGGTGTTTTTTTTTAAATATATTTTTTACATTTTTCTGTTTAATTGACAATTTTGCACATGCTTTGTTTTAGGTCGCTATAAAAAATTTTAGATTCTTGAAAAAAATATTTTTGATTTTGAAAAGTCCTTAAAAGTCCTTGATTTTTTTTTGGACAAAGGCGTGGGAACCATGTGTTTTTCCTTTATCAACACTTCCATGTAATCGGGGCACTTCCGATTGACGCAAAACACCTGGTAGTACCACCGACCAAGAAAACCTTTTTTACACTTCCTTAAGGGTACTTGAGAAACGAAATATGTATGTTTGACGCGGATGTAGCAAGCTGAAACATTGTCTCTGAAGGTATTCTTTCTATGAGGGTCTCGTGAACTAAACTTTTAGGAGAGGTATTTCCAACGTTTTGAGAATTGTGTTATGATTTTTTCATAAAACTAAGGTTCTCCGCCCCTGCTCGCTTACGCTCGCCAACCCCCGGGGATTGCTACGCAATCCCATTTGGTTTGCTTCGCAAACCAACATTACTTTCGCAGAGTAAATCTCCTGGACGGCGAAACTATCTTCATAATTTGTATAATCCTAATTTGACTTTCCGGTCCACGACGTCACAGCGAGGGCTTCGCAAACCAACATTCCTTTATCAGAATCAATCTCCAGCGCGAGAGAAACTATCTTAATAATACGGTCTATCATGTCACAGCGAGTGTTTCGCCCCCTGCTCGCTAACGATCGACAACCCCCAACTTTAAAAATTGTTGGAAAGATGTAGAAAAATGAGGGGAAAAAAAAACACTCCATTTGCTGAATTGTAGATGTAGAAGTACTGTCAACAAAAGCAGCTTCTTATAATAATTTCAACTCGTGCTATTTTTAATGTACGCAACTAGAGACAGTTTTTAAATATGGCAGCTTGAAAAAACCTCAAGGTCTGCTAAAAAAGATCAAAGATCGTTAATATTTTGGAACATCGAGCTTTCTACATTTGTTGACAAGACAATTCTGACATTTTTCAAATTTTGAGATTCCTAAACGTCGCATTAATAATGACAGCTCATAAAAACCATTTTTATTTAATGTTAAATACCTTTGACAAGTACAGTATATTCTAGCTAGTCTGCTTTCTCTGGGTAAAAAGAAGATTAACATATTTGACGACAGTTTAAAGATTTCCAAAGCTTTAATTGAGATTGAATTTTTAAAACTTGAATTTGAAGCTTGCGAAATTTTTAGAAACTTGTTTGATTTGTATTTGTTTTCCTTAATCAGTCAGTTGTGTCAGAGTTGGGAATACAAAAAAATTTTTATGTATGAAATGCAAATTTCATGAAGTGGTTTACATAAGTACCGGATTGTAAAGACAACATTATTGAGCAACAAATAACTGACTACTCACGATGTTATACTTAATCACTTAAATTACCTCTTCAAATTTAGTCTCCAATACACATAAGTCCCTTCACGTTTCAGAATAATTCCCCCTTTGCTACTAATTTTTCACCTGCTGCTTTTGTTTCATTGATACAGCCATACGATTCCGAATATACCTTTTCACTTTTTGACCTATTTGACCTTGCTAATCACAACTTCAAACATCCCCGCTCACTCTAGTTGCTTATTTCTTTTCTTTCCGATGACCACCACAACTCTCAAGATGCACTTGCAGCCTCATTAAAGACCCCGCCTTTTCTGTTTATAAATTTGCTTAATGTATCCCCTAATCCAATAGCCATAACAAAGTCTATTTCTCTGGATTTGTCTCAACATTAAATGTATACACAACACACTCAACACTACATTAGCCCCCGGATCCGCCGAGGCTCAGCAAAACTGCCCACTGCGCTAGAAACCTGCGAGTTGTAGGTGGCGTAGATTCGACTCCCCCTTAAGTGCATTTGTCTGTCCTATGGCAGTAAAACTTTCCTTGTGTGTTTGTTCATTGCAATAGGACTCATTACATAAGTTGCCAGTCTTATATTTGGCGCACTTTTTGTTCAGACTCTGACTGCCCAGCTACCCAGAGGGCGTGACTACACGAACAAAGGTCGAGAGGACCTTTAACAGTCCCCATAAGGTCCACAGAGCCCTTAGTACACACAACCGGAGAATCAAAATAACTTTGATTCGTTTTGAACAAATACAAGTTATAAAAAAATAGAACAAATACAAGTCACAAAAAAATAGAGCAATTACAAGCCACAAAAAAATAGAACAAATACAAGTTACAAAATAGAACAAATACAAGTTACAAAATAGAATAAATACAAAGTTACAAAATAGAACAAATGCAAGTTATAAGTGATCTAAAGTCCAGTCATAATTGCAAAAGCCGTCTACATCTTGTTAACGAATTAAGAATGTGCCACAAAAATTTTATTCTAATCTTTAAAGTAATTTTATTTCAAATATTCTACAAATGTAATAAAATCATCAATTCCTCACATTTGAAAATAAATTAGTATTCTCACTGTCTGCAAATTACATGTTAAATTCTTGTTTCCGACTCGTTTTCTTCAATTTAATATAAATTCAGAACGCTTACAGCAGACAAGAGGGCCGAAAAACAAATTTCCCCACCATCTCTTTTTGCATTTCCGAACGTAAATTACTTATTTTCCTCTTGTTGACATTTCTTCTCCCTCGGCGGCATTCATTAGCAAGTCCTGCGAGTAGCGTTTTTCATCAAAAGAGAAAGGTTGGTGCTCAAGAGATGTACTATGTATTCCTCAGCGGGGTAGAAATGGCGTCGCTCTCTCTCTCTCATTCTTGGGGAGAGGAAACTAATTTCTCCTTGCTTTTGTGGCGCTCAAATCACTCCCATTTAATTAAAGGGATCGAATGCGGAAGCGAGGGCGAGTCTCTTTTCTTAATAGTCTTCTGTTTGACTAAGGACTCTTGCCGTGACAATTTGTATCGGAGTGCTTTCGTTTACCCTCCGCCTCCTTCCGCCGAGAAGTTGTGTGTTCTTAGGGAACCATTGCTGAGTTGATTCTGCGAGGAATGGGAGGGTTTCAGTGAGTTTGTGTAATTGGATTTATAAATTGCTAGATGGGATGATACTGATGGGTTTTCTTTCGGCCTTTGTCTGTTATAGGTCCTGTACCGGATGAAAGGGAGTGATGACAATAAGAAATGGTAGCGTAACAGAACAAGATCATTGGGTTTCACCACTACAACATTTATTCTAGCATCCTACAGCTTAGCAGATATTTACAGCAAATTTACAGGTATTTTGGGACATGAAGGGTTCGGCAGAGTAGCGAGCGTGTCCTATCGCTCTCAGTTATGAAGGATCTCTGTATGGTCTCTGACCTCCTCCAGCCAAGCCGCCCTCAGATGAAAACCACATGTCAGTGGAATTTTGAGTGTTCTCAAGGGGCTTGAGATTTATGAGATCGTAATGTCAGCGTAACGTCAAATGAAGAGAGTTTATTTCAAGTGCTCAGAACTTTATGACCGATTGTATGTCAAATGGAGTGCTGCATTAGTACTTCTGGGGTTAGTTATGGACAGTTGATCACTTGAAAGGAGTTTTATGATCTCCAATTAAGGAATTTTTGAATATGCCTGCTTTGTGTCGGCTTGATCAGAGAAGCCGCGCTTAGAATGTTACAACACTTAGAGTCCGATTCCCGGGAAAACGCCATCGTCCTTGGGTCAGGATAGGAGAAGAGCTACCATACGAAAAAGCATGAATGACGATCGCCGTGGATGCTTTCCCCCTTCCAACTCGGTAACTGTCCGACTCCCGTTAGTTGACAGTCGAGTCACGTTGTTTTAAACGAGTCTGTTTGAATCAGGGCTGCGGTAGCCCGGTTGGAAAAGTTGTAAATGAGAAACCGAAGGGATGTGAAAAGAAACCGGAGACCTTCGTGTATGAAGGGGGCTGGTGCACGTTAAATTCGTCGTGATCCCAAATGACCTTGCGTTGGCGAGGTGTTGGAAGTTAAAACAGTGGAGTGCGACCTTAGGTATTCATATTGTCGTCTGGTTTTATATTACTGGGTGTTATCCTCGGATATTTCCCTTTGGGATTGTTCCCGGACTTCCGCAAATAGTCTGTTGTGTTGCTCCAGTGTGACGTTAATTCAACTACCAACCTACCTACCTCTAAATTAGATCATAGGTTGGAACATAAGCAAAGCGTTTCCACAATGGCGTCTTTAGCGTGGATTCTGGTTCATGTATCGATCATTGACGAAAGCGATTACAGTGAAAACGATTTGGCTGAAAGGAAGCCTTCTACGGCTATTGAAATTCATACTTTTGACTATGGTTGCAATTCTTACGAACTTCAACACATTCAGCAATTGACTGACCCAAAGTTGACTGCCTTCCCGTCGGAACCACTCTATGGCCCTGTTACTATAAGGCCACGTTCACATGGAGTTTTTCTAACGCGCGTTACAACGCGCGTTTTCGAAAAGTCCATGTGAACACCCATTTGAGCGTTTTGCAAGGTCGGCTTTTCTTAAGCATTAAAATATGTTTTTTATTTATCCAATTCAAATTTCTATCTTTGCGGTGGTTGAAGATAGAGTGATAATTTCAACGGATTTCAAATCTGCGTAAAATTCTATGCCAGATTGATACCAATAACAAAATGTTCTTCATAAAAAATAAATTTTCTGTAGTAAAAACTAATCTTTTTGCGAAACGCATTTGGCTTGGACTTCTTTTCGGGTCGAAAAAGTGGTGTGAAGCAGAAGGGAAAAATTGACGCAGGAAAATTTGAAATCACTTAAACGTAGAATTCGTGCTTATCCACTCGGATCGTAAATATGTCATTTCCATCATGGAAGCTGAACAAGTAGCTTGTCTTTGGTTTTTGTATCGTCCCTATAAGCGACAATTGAAAAAACAAAGGAGATATTGGGTGCATCCAATTTTTGTGACAAATTAACACACGGGATGTTTACGACTTTGTATCCTAAACTGAGGGAGTACGAACCAAAGTTTTTTAATTATTTTAGAATGTCGTTAAAATTGTTTGATGATTTGCTGGATGGGGGGGTGGGGGAGATATGGGATATCTCCTCATGTGAGAACGTTGTCAGGGGTGCCATTTCACGGGAAGAAAAACTAGTGATAATGTTGATACATAATTTAGGTATAGTGTTGTTTGTATGGCTGAAATGGAATGTTTAATTTAGTGAAGTTCAAATTTTCAAAAATTAAATTGAAATTTTTTTTTTTTTTTTTTCGTCATGGAACTATATTTTCATCATTCAAAAATTTATATCCTTACTTGTTCAAGTTTTTGTGTTCCCCAGGTCATTTAAAAAGCTACGATTTCCATGCCAGCGATGATATATTACAATAGGAGAAAATTCCTCTAATTATTTTTTCTCTAATTGGGAAATACAATTTGAAAAAATGAATAGCAAGGTTTTTGTGTTGTTGGATCTTCCCGATTTACGTATCTGTATTTTCGTTTGGAATAAGTTTTTATTTTCTAAATTCTATTTTAGGTAATTTACATTATTTTAAAATTTACCTTCATAAACAAAGAATGATTTTTTATACCTTAAACTAAAGTAATAAATTTTTAGACCAATACGTGTTTTTTCCTATTGTATTATTTGTAAACAATATTTGCACTTCTGACATCAAACTAAATATTTTTGCGTTTACTCTAAAACTTATCTTAATTTTCTTCAAATAAATAGGCGTTATTTCTTTTATACTCCACAGTTTAAACAAAGTGAATTGTTTTGATGGTGTAGAATCGAAATACAGAAGTATGATATATAAGGATCACGTCACACATATTATTTAAATTATTACAGTGTATGTAATTTGTAAACATATTTTCAACATTTAAAAACTTTCTATTTGTGTTTCTCTATATTAATTTTTTCTGAATGTCTATGCTCTTATTCTTCTGAGAGAACTGAAAATTAATGTGTGATTATGCGTAGGAGAGAAAGATTGCTTTTAAATCTAAAGAAAACTTTAGGATGAGGTCTCCCTTAATAGTTACTTTTAAAAATCTAAATCAAATTTTACTGATTATTTCATATGAAATGCACGTAACTTTTAAACAAAAAGTCGAATGTTAGTAACAAATAAAAATTTAATTCACAGTTTGATGAAAATATGCTAATTTAGCTACAGAAAATTTTTTGGCACAATCAAATGCAAGTTTTGAAGATCAGAGCATGGTCATTTATGGCGCCAAAAACTAACCGATGAGTCATGTAACGAGTGTGACTGAATGTTCCAGCAAAATAGAATCGAAATCAAGGACATAATGAATATAATTACTAAACTCAATAATGATAAAATTGTTCTAAAAATGTCGTGAAATGGCATACAATAGAACTAATAAAATGTATGGAAATTAAAAATCGACTTACCATCTTCATAAAAATATATAAAAATTGCTTTAAACGTAGTAACATTAAGGATAATAATAAGATTGAAACGAGGATTCCGTATCTGAAATCAACAAAGACCGTCGTGTACAAAGGGGGCTGGTGCACGTTAAATCTGTAATGGCCTAAAATGTCATCACGGTGGTGTGGTGTGGAAACTTAAACGAACCGTCTTCGGTATAAGTTATCTCAAAACTAAAATTACATATTTTCCCCCTTTGTTGGAAACTATCTTCAAAACACGGAATGATTAAATTTGCATTCTATTTTTAATGGTATTAAATACAAAGCAGTAAATTAAGGCAACTAAGTACTCCATTCAAGATATATCTTTTCTATAAAACAAGATAAATAGTTCTTTTTGTGTTCGCAATGATTATCTTCGTCAAATGCTTCCAAATTCGTATTGCGAAATTATAAAAGTTACAGTTGAAAAATTATTTATTTAAAGAAAATCACATTTAAGGTATCGATCTGGAATAGAATTTTCCGCAGATTTCAAATCCGTTGAAATTTTCACTGTACCTTGAACTTGTTGTACGCGTGAACGGGGCCCGTTCACATGAGGCGAAATCTAACGCGCGTTTGATGTTGACACATTACGCGGGTAGCCAAAATACATAGAGTTCTACTGGAGCGTTCACACGCAGAAAACTGCTGAATCGGGCGTTTTTATTGCTTCCGCGGGACGAGGGGAACCGATAAATTGAACGCTTCGGCTAAAGTTCGAGATACATAGGAATATGGTACGCTGTTCACATGACAGGCGTTTTTACTGGCGTTAGCACTTTTTTAATTCCCTTTTCGAAGTTTCTATATTCGCGATCGTTAGAGATACAGTAAAACTTTTAACGGATTTGAAATCTGCGGAAGATTCTTGTCTGGATCGATATCTTAAATGTGATTTTCTTTAAATAAATAATTTTTCAACCGTAAATTTTATATTTTCGCAAGACGAATTTGGAAGTATTTGACGAAGATAATCATTACGAACACAAAAAGAACAATTTATCTCGTTTTATAGAAAAGATATATCTTGAATAGAGTGCTTAGTTGCCTTAATTTACTGCTTTGTATTTAATATCATTAAAATAGGATGCAAATTAATTCATTCGGTGTTTTGAAAATAGTTTCCAACAAAGGGGAATAGTATGCAATTTTAGTTTTGAGATAACATATACCGACGACGGTCCGTTTAAGTTTCCACGTCAACGTGATTACATTTTAGGCCATTACAGATTTAACGTTCCCCAGCCCCCTTTGAACACGACGGTCTTTGGTTGAATTCGAACTCGCAATCCTCCAGTCGATGCTTTACTGGCCTTGTTTTTCATAAAACATATTCTTTTCCTCTTGTCAATGTTATTGTTATCATTAATGTTACTACGTTTAATGAAATTTTTATATCATATTTTCATGAAGATGGAAAATCGATTATCAATTTCCAGATTTTTGATTAGTTCTATTGTAAGCCATTTCACAACATTTTTAGAGCAATTTTATCACTATTGAGTGTAGTAATTATATTCATTATGTCTTTGATTTCGTTTCTATTTTGCTGGAACATTCACAGTCACACTCGTTACATGACTCATCTGTTAGTTTTTGGCTCCATAAATGACCTTACTCTGCTCCTTAATGTATGCAAATCTTTATAAGCGTTCTACTGACACCGGAAAACGGGATTAGTCGATCACGATGGAAGCAGAGCTCTGTGATACCGATCTTTTAATTGATGAAATAAATAAAATTCCTGCTATTTGGAATATGAAGTGCCCTGCTCATAAGAACAGAGGTTTGAAAAAGTCATCTTGGGAATATATTGTTGAAATGTTTTCTGAAGTTGGAAACAGCAAAGAAAAAAATATGGTAAATTCTTTATTGTTATTTAATAACCTTTATATCATTTTGTCCTGCCATGATACTTTGCCTTCATTCACAAAGTAATCGGCATATTTATCACACAGTTTTAACTGACATGTTTCCCCGTGGTATATTTCTGGTACTAAAGCTTGTAAATGGAGCTTCATAAAGAGTATCTTCATATCGATACCCATCTCGGGATCTTACATAATTGTGCAGAACACAACAGGCCCCAATTATAGTTTCGGTTGTATCAATTTTAGTTTTCATTGTCCTGTGAAATATTCGCCATTTGTTCGCCATCATTCCAAATGTACATTCGATACATCGTCGTGCTCTTAATAAGCGATAGTTGAAAATTCTCTTGGTGTATTGGAGAATTTCCACAAATAGGGCGCATGACGTTTTCCGGAATTCCAAAAGCTTCATCTCCAACAAGTACATGAGGCAAAAATATGGTATCAACGGTGGATATAGGTTTTGGATTTGGAATTTTTAAAGCACACTCTATAAGTTTTCTGTACAATAAAGACTCCTGCAAAACAGCCGAGTCACTGTTTTTCCCATATGCTCCAATGTCAACTTAGAGAAAACTATATTTGGCGTCACATGCAGCTAATAAGGCGATAAAAATAATTCTTGTAGTTGTAATATAGAGAACCTGTATTAGCAGGCTGTATAATTCGAATGTCCTTTCCGTCAATTGCACCAATGCAATTCGGAAAATTAGCGTATTTTTAAATCCTTCTGAAATTTTCTCCCACTTCTCATTTGTCATTTCTGGCATACAGATCGGTCTTAATCTGTTCCAACTTGATTAGCACACTTTTTTAATTAAAGTTGCGATAGTTGACTTGCCGATCCTGTAACTGTAGTGCAAATCAGCAAAGGAGCATCCAGGTGCCAAATACCGGAAAAGAAATCAAAAATAGACCGTGTTTTTTCTTTGTGATCAAACAGTGGCACTCTTCAACTTATTAGTTTTTTGCGGCACTCCTACTCATTTTGAAAGTATATCATCTAATCAACTTATATCTATTAATATATTTAGAGTTTATATTTTAAATAAACACAATATAAATGTATTAATTAGTTTAAAAAAGACTTTCAACTTCAAGATTTAATTTGATCTGTTCAAAAGATAACATTTTCATCTGTCTTGCAGAATTGTCTGCGTTGCGTTTCGATGCGAAAACAATCACATTTTGTAAAGTTCTTCAATTTAATCTTAATATGTCAAATAAATTTCTTATTTCGCCATAACCGTGCTTCTAGAAAATTTTCTATGCATGTGATAAGTGCCCAATGCGTTTCGCAAAAAGATTAGTTACTACTACAGAAAATTAATTTTTTTATGAAAAACTTTATGTTTTGGTGTTGATCTGGCATAGAATTTTACGCAGATTCGAAATCCGTTGAAATTTTCACTCTATCTTCAACCATCTCAAAAATAGAAATTTGAATTAGAGGAATAAAAACATAATTTAATGCTTAAGGAAAGCCGACCTTGCAAAACGCGCAAAGGGGTGTTCACATGGACTTTTCGAAAACGCGCGTTGTAACGCGCGTTAGAAAAACTCCATGTGAACGTGGCCTAAGGCGTTTTCGAGGTCAGCTTTCCGTAAGCATTAAATTATGTTTTTTTTCCTTCATTCCTCCAATTCACATTTCTATCTTTTCGATCGTTGAAGGTAGTGTGAAAATTTCCAAGGATTTGAAATCTGCGCAAAATTTTATACAAGATCGATACTACAAATGTGATTTTCTTTAAATTAATAATTACTTATTTAACAAATAATTAAATAATAAATCTGTTTTTTGTATCGATCTGGCGTAGAATTTTACGCTGATTTGAAATCCGTTGAAATTTTTACTCTATCTTCAAGGATCGCAACTATAGAAACTTGAATTAGAGGAATAAAAAAAACATAATTTAATGCTTACGGAAAGCTGACCTCGAAAACGCGAGTTAGAAAACGCCTCATGTGAACAGGGCCTATATGACTGCTGTCGTTTTCGGTACCGAATGATAAACTTAGAACCATAATCAGCGCCAATTGTATAAGGGATTTGTTTACTTTATCACCAGTATCACCCCTAATAAACTAATAGACTCGTTCAAAACCTTCTCCTGGAACCACACCAGGTCCCAGTAAATGTGGACATTTGTTGGTGTTGTGATATGCAGTCTGTTTTACAAGTTAAAAGTTAGAAGTCTTCATTGTATTTAGAATAATAAACCTGTAAAAAGAGAAATCTATTCGTTCAATATTGGTTTAAGTACTTGAAATATCTATTTGCATTTAATGAAGGGCTTGTCATTTAGTACTAATTGTTATGAGATGACCCACGTAATGACACATTAACCACGTCTATTGATAGAAAGAATCTTAGAAAATATTCCATTGGTCAAGGTCAAAACATTTTAGAAACCAATGCAGAGAAGGCTGCAGGTTGTGGAACGGATATACAAGAGTTAATTCGCAGAGAATTCATTCCAATAGGCTACGAATTTCCGTTTGGTTTGCGAAGCAAACCACCATCACGGCCACACTATGGTGGCTGTTATCCAATAGGCTACAAATTCCCATTTGGTTTGCGAATTCGTAGCAATCACCGGGGGTTAGCGATCAGTGGTCGCACCTGACCCAACGAAAAGAACTGTCACGGGCAACGCCGTGCTGGGCAAGCAGTGGCTGGTACTATATAAATGTACTATATTTTTCTAATACTAATATGTTTGTCTACTGTGATTTTTTTTAGGAACACGAGGAATATAGTATAATTTTTTATTCTTGTTGTGACAAAAAATGTGTAATTTTTAAAATTTTCTTAATTGTAAAACTTTATAATTTATAAAATATTTTATGCTAAAAATTACTATTTGACATCATACAGAAATAATTGAAATTCTACTCGGCAGCTATTTTTGTAAATTAAGAGTTTATCAGGTAAGAATTACAAAACAATGCTTTTATTAAACCTTTTAAAATAAAAGCCGCGAAAATATCCATTATCCCAGAAACAAAACTTCCACAGGAAAATTTTCTGGAAGTTGTCGATAATTTTACTTTTTGGCTATCAAATGCGTTGACACTTCTTTCCCGCGGCGTTTTTAAGCAGTCTTTTTTGATTAAAAGACTTTATATTCAAATCCTTTCCCTTCAGAAAAAGTAATTGCTATCTCCATAAGAAAATACTGTTTCCGTGACTGAGACTTTTGACAAGTTTAGAATTTTTCTCCGAAAGAACCCATCGATAACGTTCCTCGTTTCGATAAAACTAGAAAAAAGAAGTGGAAATAAGAACCCTATTTCTATTTCTATGCATATGTGTCGTAATTGCTTGTGTTATGCTGAGAAAGAATTCGAATTCTTCTAAAGTCTAGAAAATGAAAGCGTGTAGATAAAGCGTAATGAGAATTCTGTGTTCCGCATTGATTTCGATTTTTAGATCCTTCCGTTCCGAATAAGAGGATATCCGACGTGTTCAATAAAAGTTGTCTTGAAGATTCGCTTACACCAGAAAGTGCGTGATGAGCTAGCTACTGGAGTATCTTTCGATGTCGATTATTATCCGAACCTTTTAGATACTGCAATTTGTTAAATTTTATCCTATAAATATTACAGGTACTTAGGGGGAGGGGGTAAAGGGCTTCCATTTTACCTGCAAAAAATAAATCAGGCTCATTACTTAAAATGGTGCTAAGGATAGGTGATGTTTGATTTGTTGGCCGTTTGTATTTTTGCGTCTATTAAAATCCACCAAATAGCCTTCTCTTTTTGTGACATTGACATATTAAACTATATTCTTCCTAAATATATTTTTTTCAGAGTTTTTCCTTCACTTGATTTTGTGTGCCTGTTTCAAGTGGAAAACCGTCATTTTATAATTTTCCTTTGCTGTTTCACACAAAGACGAAAGAAATAAAAACCGACTAAAAAACTTCAGCAGTAGTTTTATCATACACCTAGCACTGTGGTATGAATTTCAACAATGCATTTAAATATCTTTAGCCCATAGAAACATTTTTAATTCTTTCAAAATCGGCTATTTTCCTTTTTTCGTTACTAATCTTTAGCTTAAATATGTTTACAATTTGTCATTTCCAAATAGATAAAAGAAAACTCTTCCATAGATTACAGAAATATGAAATATCTTTGTCTACGTTAAGTAGTTTTCGAGAAAGATCGTCAAGCATACAACATCAAGCGATTTTACAACAGCTCTTCAAAGTTCTAAGTCCTTAAAATGCCTGAAACTTCCAAAATATTTCGTTTTGGGCTAAAATATTTTGGTTACCATTATTTATGCATAAACATAACCCCTGAAGTAAATTTCATGAAAATCAGTCACCCTACGGCTTCAGGTTTTTTTTCCTTCTGATCTTTGCTCATTTCACGTAGAATAAGTGACCCAAGAGGACAAAGACCTGGAAGAGAAATAGCCAACTTCTGTAAAAACAGGTAGCATTTTAAAGATTTAGAGCTGGGCACACCAAATTAAGGAAATATGTGTCAGAACAAAAGATTTTAGCGGCTGACTGTTACAATTACTAGAGTAACAGCTACTAGTCCCGACCACATACTGCAGCATCTCGGGGTGTCTTGGAATTCTTGAGATTCAAGGCATCGTTTGGATATCTTTTACAAAGACAAGTGATTACGAACGCAGATAAGTTAATAACGGGTGTTCTAGTTGCTACTGTTCTAGTAGACGAACATCGACGTATGGCAGTGCCTGTGTTTTGATACCATCAAGAACATGAAATCGTGGGTGCTGTTCTGGATAACAACACAAATAAGGTGATATTTGTTGTATACTTGAGAGGAGTGAGACGTATTTTTGCACCGGACAGTGCGGCGTGTATATGTGAAACTTTGTATTATATTGTAAAATAAATGTTCGTGTCCAATTTAGGTATGCAGTGTCCCTCTGTTCTTGGCCACTACTACACACATCGCTCGGTCACTCTGACAGACATCATGGAATTGATCTTATTTTGATCCGGAATTAGAAATATATACATTTACAGAGGCTGTTCACACATTTTCTAGACAATGTATATTGCATTCACAAAACTAACTTACATAAAATTCTTGTGGGTTAAATGTTCTATTTGATAGCTCTTATTCTGAACTATCTTTCGACACCGAAATTTCCAGGATAATAATGCCTTTTGAAGTGTCAGAAGAGGTATTCTATCCCATTCCTCCTGAACAGCTTTCCAGAGTCCTGTAAGGGTTGTGGGACGACGTTTGGATAATGCAGATTTTAAAAGTCCGAAAGCACAACAATCCATAGGTGATACATCGGGAGATTTAGTAGGGATATCAGTGAAGGGTATGGCCTTGATACCGGTTTTTTGTTCCATTTCTTTTAGGAAATTTACAGTGGATTTTGATGTGTGACTGCTAGCTTTGTCTTGATCGAGTTCCACAGATTGATGGCACTGTGGAAAAAGCGATGGTATTTCATTCAGAAAAATTGGTGATAAAATATGTTCCTGGTAGTATTTGGAATTAATCTTGACATTTTTTTCCACTCTCTTTATTTTTAACTTGCCATTATATGAATAACCAGCAACAATCATGAATCCCTTAGAAAAACTTTCTTTCGATTCTGTGAACCATGTACTTAAATTTTTTTCTCCCCTTTTATGATAATAAATGGCTCTTTTTTTGCTGCAATCATTTAAATACACCTATGATTCATCTATTGTGACAATTTTTTTCCATTTTTCTTCGGATAAGTGTTTCTCATATAGAATTCGGCAGCGTGTCCTGCGTTCAGTGATATGCTTTGGAGAAAGCCGATGCACATTGCGTTTTTTCGCTTTCTTAAGATTTAAATCAACGCGTTTATCATTTTGTTTACAGTGGACACTGAGCATTTTAATGATTTTGCAACTGTCCTTTGACTAGGGGGATTTTCTTTAAACTTTAAACAACGTACCTTTGCAATAGTCGAAGATGTCCGTTTCTTCCTTGGATACTTGTTTGGAATTTTTGTCCCACTTGTGGCTCCAATTTGAAGTTTTTTTCCTTTCTTGTTGACGATATTACCTATCGACGATTTAGATATCACAAAACCATGACTCTCACATCGTTTTTGGATTACGGTATATGAATATTTCTCTTCGGAAAGAGAATAAATATATAGCCTTCGAACCACTGCTTCGTTAAAAACGCCATTTTGAATAAAAACAAACCTCTCAAGCCGCAGACGATAATTTTGACTTTTAAAAACATAGTACAACTGCAATTATTTCTTTTGCAGCAAACGATTTGTTATTACTGCTAACCAAAATCGACTAAACAATGTGCGAACAGCCTCTGTACTTTTCTGCTTCAACTTCAATGGCGTGATTGCGCAACGATAAGGCATTTGCGATGGTATCAAAACCATAGCAATCTAGATTAAATTTATAGATATTGACTTTTATTATTTTTAATGTCACTTTAGTAAAATGTGATGTATTTCACCTCCCTTGTCTGGTTTAGGATATTCGAGATATACATAGGAATTTTTGTAGTTTCTTCGGTTTCTATTTGTAGTTCTCAGATATCGAACCAGTGTTCTATCATGAAGATTCACCAGTTTTGTTGCGGTTTTTGATAGTCTATTTAGGTTCTAAAAGAATTGTTGCTAAAACTATGGATTGCAGCATTTTGTGTTTGGGCAGGATACAATAATTGTTTTACACAAGCAATGCCTTATTTAAAAATTTGATCTCTTTTGGTACGATTAATAGTCATCAAAGTCTCATTTCACCACTATTATAATTTATTTAGCAAAAACAGTAAAAAGTAAACGGTAGATTTCCTCAAGCTTTTATATGGAATTTTGTTTTTCTTCAGCATTTTTTGTCAGGGAAGAATGTTGGTAAATTCAATTACCTTTCTCTTCGAGAAAGTGTTTCCCAGTGTTAGTTTCTCGGAGAAAAAGTTAATTTTGAGAAAATGTCTTTTTAATGGGGCGCGGAATGTTGCAATGTGCATGTAATCTTTCGGATACATATGGTAAATGTTGTCGGAAATCGTTATACAGTACAAAGTCCCAAATCCGGAATTCTCCGGCCCTCGACTTTTTCCGCATTTTGGATTATTTGCATTTTTTGTTGAAAAAACCTTTTTCTACCCCCTCCCCCTCTCGAATTTTGCGTTTGCAATAGTAAAATAGTAGATATATAAATAGGAATAATTTTTATAAAAGAAAAAAAAAAACTTTTTTATACAATGCAACAAATTTTACTTGCAAATCTAATTTTTCTGTGTGATATTTACTCTGAACATGTCCGTTATTTTGCGTTGTTTCATCAATCAGGTCCATGTTTAACTCCTTGTACTTTAAAAATTGTCGGAAAGATGGAAAAAAGTGAGAAAAAAAGACACCGGTTAGCAAAACAACCGAATTTTAGACAATTCCGGATTTCGTACGTCCGGATTTGGGACTTTGTAATGTATTTCTCTATCCCATCTTCAGCCCTATCTAGGCTATTTTGAAGGACTAAGAAAATAAATAACCGATTCCTCAAAGCTTTTTCAACATTCAAAGGTCCCACGTCATACCACGAAAAACACCCCCAAACAAGCATTCGCATTTTATGCAAATCCGCTTTCGTCCGGTCCATTATTGTAGGGTAGTGTACGCTTATTCAGTCATGTAGGATTTCAGTCAATAGATTTTAAAAATTAGAAGTATTATCTCCATCTTTTCCCCGGAGTTACCCTCAGTAAAAAATTACCTTCAATACGACAATTTTCATTGGTTGGTCTTTAAGTAAGTGAGATGTCAACGAATGGAACAATACCTATCAATACAAGGAAGCCATAAAGTTTTTCTCGTGTTTATATCCCATTATCTACCTGTTTACTTTCCATTGACAAAACAACAGTAACTGTTCTGGAAAGTTGGAAGATGTCCATTTAAAAAATGTTACTCACAACTTCTATGGGTTTGCGTTTGTGTATAGTACAGGCCTCGAAATATATTTTTTAAAACAGGTGCACCTTGTGCACTTAAGTTTTTTAATTAGGTGCACAGGTGCGCCTAGCGGGAAAAAATTAGGTGCACAATTTTATTTTCATGTGCACCTGTGCACCCGGGTATTTCGAGCCCTGGTATAGTACGATTTTCAAAAATGAAGACCGTATAGCGCGAAAAAAACCTGTCTTAATATACTTTGGTGAATTCTGTGCAGCGTTCATTGAAAGGAATTTGTATTGAAGTTTATGGTAAGGATCATGGTAGGTAGGTAGGTAGTAATTAACATCACACAGGAGCAACACAACGAGCTGTTGGTGACGGTCCGGGATCAGTTCTACAGGAAAATCCGAGAACACCTCGTAATTTTGAACCACGGTCAGATGACCTGATCAACACCCGAGCTGGCACTAGGGATGCGACGTCGATGTTTTCAAAACATCAATATTTTATGAAAAACATTGGATCCAATCCATCGATGTTTTATGAAAAACATCGGCTCCAATCCATCGATGTTTTATGAAAAACATTGGATCCAATCCATTGATGTTTTATGAAAAACATCGATGTATTGGAGCCGATGTTTTTTTAACATCGATGTTTTATTTTTAAATGAAAAAAGAATCATTATAAAAATTAAAAAATAACCAAATAGCATAATTTTTATAATCAGTAAGTTGAACATTAAGACCCAAGTGGCCAAGGTTGAAGGGTCTGAAAAGTAGGGACGCGAAGATGTTTTCAAAACATCGATGTTTTATAAAAACATTGATGTATTTACCATACATTTACTGGAGTCGATGCTTGTTTAACATAGATGTTTTAACATTTTCGATGTTTTTACGTTGTCGATGTTTCATTTTTAAATAAAAAAAAAGCATCATATTAAAAATTAAGAAAAATAATCTTGCAACTAAGTATTTGTTAGTGATGGCGACATCCGTACCATCAGAAAAAGTTTTTTTTCCCCAACTCGTAGGATGGTTAGTGAAAAAAGAAATCGGCTTTAAGGTGGAGAAAGTTAACATTTTTTTTTAAAACTGTAAATAACAAATATTGTGGCAAATAATAATTATAGGCCCCAATATTTTTTATTTACAGTAAATAAAAAATAAGTTTCTTGTGTTTCCCCCCCCCATAAGTTGATAAATAATTAATAATGCCTAACATCAATTACTGTTATTTACCTTCCTAATTATACTTATTATAGTAAGTAGTACATACCTCACCTTAGCGAGAAAAGTGACACAAGTCAAAAAATAAAAATTTTGATGTTATGTCATTGAAAAATATGTATGAGGTGCCCCAGCGTGTTACCTTTCTATTCTACAGAATATAATAGAAGTTACAACCATAAATATTTATTTAAAATTTAAAAGAAGCTTATACTATTTCCATACACGTTTTATAGTATCTTTTAAGTTGATGTTTCTCAAATTCTGCAATTTTGAGTTGTGTCACTTTTCTTACCGGGGTGCGATATGTCAAATTGTTGTAAATATTAATTTCTTTTATATTATTCAATTTGAAAATAAAAGATTTGTTAATTGTTCGTATTAGTTTTTTTACTTTGTTTTGACAGTTAAAAAAGTTTTAGTTATAAATTAATAAACACGGCAAATGACAAATTAAATCTCCCCGCCTCCCCCGGCGAACATTAATGTTTGAGGTTCTAACCCATTTTTAAGAAATGGTGGGAAAATAGTAAATACACTGATTTTTAAAATTCATCGATGTTTTGCTGTCGATGTTTTCAAAACATCGATGTGGAGGATGTTTGATTCAGCCCTGAATAATGGTAAATTTGGCATCGAGTCGATGGTCAAGTAATGCTTTTGAAGAAATGTGGTTGGTCGTGTTAGGGTATTATGGCGTATGTGCCAAGCTGCGACAATCAGAAGACAGACAACGTCAAATAACCTTCATACACGTACATTGAGAGGTTTACCGACTCATGTTAGTGGAACGTCCTCACCAAGTAGTGTCAGCTCCGTATGGCATCAGAAAATGAACACCGAAGAGGACGTTATGCATTGTCCGTGGGTTGTTGGATCGCTACTCTGTGGACCTTGTTGGTTCCATCATAATGCCACAACTAATCTCAAATTAATTTAATTAACATCTAAGACAGGTGCATTTCTGCAAGGCAATTAAAGGCATTTGAAATTATCTCCTGCTGAGATCACTCATCTTGCAACAGTTTCAGTTTCGCACTTTGCCTTACGAAGGTTTTGATTCGCACCTTACCTGATGAAGGATGTCACCACAAGAGATATTTTTTTTTCCAATGGCGGGTACGTATAAACTAGGGATGCGATGTCGATGTTTTCAAAAGATCGACGTTTTTTAAAAAACTTCGATGTATTGGGGTCGATGTTTTGGTAACATCAATGTTTATACGTGTCGATGTTTTTACGTTGTCGATGTTTTTACGTTGTTGATGTTTTATTTTTAAATGAAAAAAGTACCGCTATAAAAATTTTAAAAATAACCAAGTAGCAAAATTTTCATAATTAGCAAATTGAACATACTTTTAGACCAAAGTGACCAAGGATGAAGGGTCTGAAAAGTAGGGATGCGACATTGATGTCGATGTTTTATAAACATTGATGTTTTAGAAAAAAACATCCATGTGTTGGAGCCGATGTTGCATCACTAGTTGCTAAACCAGTTATAAGAAATGGGTAAACAAGTTTAAATACACTGAATTTTAAAAACATCGATGGTTTGGGGGCGGTGTATTATCAACATCGATGTTTTAATTTTGAACATCGATGTCATGCTGTCGATGTCGCATCAATAGTTGGTAAATCAGTTTTAAGAAATGGGGAAAAAGGTTTAAATACACTAAATTTTAAAAACATCGATGGTTTGGGGTCGATGTATTATCAGCATCGATGTTTTGCTGTCGATGTAGCATCACAAGTTGCTAAACCAGTTTTAAGAAGGGGGGGGGAAAGGTTTAAATACACTAAATTTTAAAAACGTCGATGTTTAAAAGCATCGATGTTTTTGGGTCGATGTATTATCAACATCGATGTTTTAATTTTGAACATCGATGTTTCAAAACATTGATGTTTTGCTATCGATGTCGCATCCCTATTATGAACTTGGCCATTGGCCAATTTGAATCATTGGTCACTACAAGGCCGGAAGTGATGGCCACTTGTGAAGGTGTACCCAGTAGGAGGACCATCATTGCCCCTAACAAAGGACATCACAATTTACATCCATGCCCTGACCCTGGATTCGCACCAGGAACCTTCCTATCCAGAGGCCAATACCTTAACCACTAGACCAGATGGTCGGCACTTCTTAAATAATACTGCTCAAAACAAGGTTTGGGGTTTTGTGTCTTCAACACCAACAAACTTTTCAACGTTTTGTTAGAAATGAGAGAACGGTTTTTCAGTTCGGTTCTCTCTGACGACACTTGTAAAGGTTGTTAATTTTAATAATTTTGTTAATTTTGTTTCTGATTTTTAGGAAAAGGCAGTCTTTCCAGATCCCTTTTTAATTCTTTATCCAAGAGGCCAAAATATTAAAATCTATATATATAATTCTCTTACGTGGCACGCAAAAAAGACGTTATTTGTAATCGCGTTTTGGCAACATTGTACGATTGTTTGTTTACCACAAGGCCTCGCGCAGCAATTGAATTTATTACCGTTATCGGAGGAAATTGTATTGAAAAAAATTGAATTTTAGTTGAGCGGTTGCAGTTTATAATAGAAATGAAAGACAACGTAGTATCTTTTCAGGGCTATTTTAAAACGGTCCTTTTCAGGGCCAGCAATTATAGTTCAACAAGACGCGTGCACTACAATTTTCGGTAACAAACTCAATAAAAAGTGTGGGTGGTTCGAGTGCTGGGGAAATGTACACAAACAACATGCCGGGTATTCAATTTCCAAAGCAGCGCTCACATTTCGAGTCCAAATTTGCTCAAAGTTTTCATTTGAATTTTGATTTTAGAGGTACTGTATATATGAGAGAGTTTAGAGGTACTGTTTTCTGTAATACAGTAATTTTAGATTTGAAAAACATTTTTTTGGAATATCATATTTTGTAAACAATTCCTTCTGCTAGGACACATGTCTTCATTGATGCGAGCGAAGCGAGCATAGGTTCGTCCAGCGAAACAATGAGGATTGCGAAGCAATCCTCCGTGGGTTGGCGAGCGTTAGCGAACAGGGGGCGGGCCCCCTAGTAACAAAAAATACTGTATGAAACTTGAGGGGGCACAATTGAAAAGTTATTTCTATCAACAAATTATTAACGAAAAGTAATTTTTAAAAATTTCCCAATTTACAAAAATAACTCTGGTTTGGTTTTTCTCAAGTTTCTTACAAATGCCAATGTCAAGAATTGACTATCTTACTGCAAAATATTTGCAACTATGAAATACTTGTAATGAGGGATATTCACCCCCTAGTTATTCAAAAAGTTTGAGTGCTATTCCGTTTGATGTTCCTCTTTCTCTGCAGTAGTGCGACGAACTCTGTTTCCTAGGGATGAAAAAAATGTTGTGTCGTGTTGCATCCCAAATTTAACGACCTCTTGTTAGTGCCCAATTTTTATAGTGCTTTTATTTGTATTTCCCCTTACTGATAGCAATGAGTTGTTTCTAGCGTTGTTTATTTTCTTTTACACTTGTCCTGAAGACAAACGTACATTGAAGAGTTTATTAAAATTTTCAACTTTGATAAAGCTCGTCGAGTGGATTTTTAATGAACTAGCGTTTTGTTTTGAAACCTTTCGAAATGTTTTCCCATTTTCGTGACTGATGAAAGTTGTGAGATACCGACCATAATTTTTATTTGACTTTTTTTTTCCTTCGTTTCAAGAATAATATTAGGGGAAATTATGATATTATTTTGAAGCTTTGTCTTATCTGAATGTTCTGCTACTTTGTAATCTCGATCGATATCAGCTATTTTCGATTTGTTTTCATCATTTGTGTCTGATTCATTGACTTTCCATTTGCTAGATCAGTTTGTTCTGGTTTTGCCATTTGAAGAGATTTTAGCGTAATGATCGCTGCGTAACACCAGAATTTCGTAAAGACGAAATAGTTAGCATACCTTGTAGGCCTTTGTTTTCGATTGCAGTATTGCGATGCGTGTTCTCCGTCTCAGCTGAACAGGACTATCAGTAAGTGGCTTAATTATACGCTTTATGTCATTACCTGTGAATTTTTCAGGTTGCAAATCTGAAAAGGGTATAGAACAACGGTGGGAATTGCTGTATGACAAAGCTACAAAATGACGAAAGGTGACATTAAAGTTACCACTACAAAATACGATTTTGAGAGAAATTTGGAATTTACTTTCTAAAGTTCTTTTTATGTTCAACTCAATTAATAAAAATGACGATTTACGGCCAGTGCTCTCGCACTCATAGTCAACAAAACAATATTTTTTTACTTGTGGTACTCTTGCATCCTGCATGCGACATTGTGGAATTTCGCAATCTTCTCCTGTCATTATGACAAAGAATTTTTTAATGTTTGAAAAGTTCTAGTTCGGATTTTTTAAACATTATTCTTCTTTCAATGACGGCATTAATCTTTCAATAATGGCATAATTGCACTTAAGATTTGCCTTTATTTGGACTTACTTGCCACTTTAAGTCGGATACTTTGTGGTGGTCTTGCGATTGATGAAAGGGAACACAATTTACTAAAATAATAAATATTTGAAACAAAACAAAAGAGAACAGCGAAATATAAAAAAAAAATTAATAAATAAAATATAAAAAATATATATAAAAAATAAAAAATAAAAAAAGCCCGGTTAGTAGAGCAGAACAGCAACCTGAGAATGGGGAGTTCGAATCTCGATCCCATCAAAAACTGTAGTAGAGGCACGTTAAATCTGTCATGGCCTCTAATTGCCTCACTTTGTAGGGTGACAGCTCAGGCGTTGTCCACATCATCTGCACTTGGTCCAAAATGACAAGTTATCGTCGTATCTTTCCCTTCGGGATTGATCCTGGACCGTCTCCAACAGCCCGCTGTGGTGCTCCAGTGCGACGTTAATTCATCTATCTACCAACCTAACCACTCTTGAGAAGTTGAAAAATTGTCCAATACGCCGTCTCAGTTCTCACAAAAGAGATTAACCTAGGAAGCTCTTTAAATTTCCAAAAACGTGTTAAGTCCCAGATTAACCCGCTACCTCGCAAGAACGAATAACCTTCTTTCCGCACGGAAAAATAGATTCACCGTTAAGTTCTCATAAGGCTTCTTCCCACCCACTCCCAACACACGTTCGCCTTCATCCGAAACGCAATTTTCCATCTACCCCATGAGATTTCCGGTCCCGGTCCTTTCATTGGACGGACGCAAGAAGATGGCATGGGACGATCGGCATCCTGGACCGGCGATGTGAACACAATTCGCAATATTGCTCTGGGAAATCCTCGTTCGAGTGGGTCCTTTCAGCCCCGAGCACATTAAGTGGAGAAAGGTGATGAAGTTGGGGCGTTAGTAAATATTTTTATTCTCGTTCATTTTCTCTCGTATATGCCTTCTCTTGGGCGGAATGGGGAATATGTTTTCGCCGAGTGTATTTAGATGCACCAGAATTTTGTTAGCAGCTATACGAATTCCAGTGCACGATTCTCTTTTAGGCAAAATTGGTTGGTTAATAGGAAGGGCCTTGTCGAGTTTTATGGATCTTGAAGCTCGTGAATCCAATCCGATATCGGATTGCCCCTCGTTTTATAGTTTGTAAAATTTTTGTTCCGAAGCAGAGAACAATCAGTGATTGTTATTCAGTATTCAAATGGCTCTCGTTTCTTCTTATCAACGGAGGTCGCCGTGGCTCAGTGGGTTTGGCTACTGCGCTTGCAACCTGCGAGTTGTGAGTAATTTTCCCCAGTTGTATTTCTCTCTTCTGTATCAGTAAAACGTTCCTTGTAATTCTATGTCCACTACTTTGCGTTGCCTGTTTTGTGTTTGACGCAGCTAGGCTTCTTAAAATTATGTGTTTTAAATTGTTAGTAGTCGGCGGCTTACCCAGTATGTGCTTCTTTGCAAATAACCATCAGTTCGCTCCGTGTAGAGTCGAAATGGTCAGTGGTTGGGCATAACCCCCCCCCCCTACTTTTTTGTGTTGGAGATCTTGGTGGGGAGCTTTTTAAGTGACATTATAATTTTAAAATATGCTTTCCTACTGAAATTTCAGTTTGTAGCTAAAAATCTAGGACTCCAATGCTTACTTTATTCTGTTTCGTACAAACGTTAAACTCTTTAGAAGACATTGGGTTTCCTTTGAATTCTATTTGAAAAAAACACAGCTTGTTATTTATCGATATAGGCTCTGTATATCCGTACACTGGATCGCCCTTAAAATAAGACAGGTGTCGTTGAAGCTATTGAAAGTTGAGGGAACTTTGATTCTACGGTTCTTCTTTTAACATTTTCAGAAGCACTGAATCGTTACCTGGAAACTCTAGCCGTTGATGCGTCAACTTAAAGAACATTCAAAAGTCATATAGACGTGACAAATCTTGACACTACCCTTGTAGAACAAAATCATATTTCAATTCGTTCAACCTTTTTCTTCCACTCAAATATACCCCATTTTATGAACCTCCTCTAATTTTTAGTATGTCATATATGTATTGTGCTATGCATTTTTAGCATATTGAAAGAAATACGAACAACATAATGTGATAGATGCCATGCCCTTCCAAAGAGTCTTCTTGGATCTTTTCATCTCTCAGTGTCGTACGAATTCGGTGTTTTGGGGGTTTGTTGTTTCCGTTTTCCGAACACGATATTTGGTTTCACGACTTTCAGGCGTTTTATTTCCCTGCAAAAGAAGTACGTAGCATGTAAAAATTAAAATCTGTTTACATTTCTTGAATATCTCAACTTTTAACCCTCCAAGTTGTTTCGACTAGATTTCTCGTCCATCAAGATTTGACCTATTTTGCAAATGACGATTTATCTCGTCAACAAGATATTACCGATTTTTTACTGATGACGAAGTCAAGATCTAGTCAGTTTTTTTCTAATGATGATGAAACATCTCGACCATAAAGATAAGGTCAAATGGTATGGATAAATCTGACGCTGCTTCAAATGCCCTCACATTGCCGTGATGTGGAAGTTTGGAGAGTGGGCGGGGGAAGGTTAGGTGCCAGCTCAGGTGTTGACTTCATCATACCGTGGTTCAAATCAAGAATTTCTTGAACATTTCTCCCTCTGGATTGATCAGTGATTGGATAGCTTAATGTGTTGCTTCAGTGCAACGCAAATTTAAGTACCTACCATATAAAATTGAATTGGAGAAAATATACTTTAAAATGTTTCGATTCTGCTTCAGTTGCTCATTTTATGATGCTTTATACAAAGAACTTACTTTTTATCCCTTCGGGACACATACTAACGAACTATAAATTTGTGTTTCTATTTTTACCCTTTAAGTTGCATGCACAAAAACTAATTGTATTGACAATTTAATCGAAGTCAAGCTGTGATTTTTTAAAAATCGCTGAGGCACTGACCATATTTTTTGTGTGTGGAAATGGGTTTAATTTTTTCATTTTTCCAACGTTTTCGATAGAAGAATTGACCACATAAACCCCATCTGTAAATACATTTCAATGATGTAAGTGAGATTTAAAAAAAAACATTATTTGTGTGTTGGTGAATGGCGACAAACATTTTGACCATATAAAATCCATCGCTACTAATTGTATTAATTCACTTAAATGTGCTTTAATTGAACTATGGACAAACAAAAAGAGCTCGCTGCTCAATTCAAATTCTTTATCAGTGCCAATCTGATAACAGAAAGAATTGAGACGTCTGGTGACAGGAGGCAATGAGGAATCAGGAAAATAGGCATAGGAAAGAAAATGTGAGTGAGAATAGGTTTAGATGTAATAATATATGTATCGAAACGCCTTTCGAGTAAATTGTTGCAATTGAAGTAGACGTCCCCTGAAGTTAATTGAGACTATCAGATCAAGAGTGGCCTATAACCCACGAAAACCCCAAACTGCCAAAGTAATTATTTTCGGCACCTACACTGCACTCTTTTGGCATTTAATGCGTTTTCAAAATATATTTTTTGAACTAGTCGATAAATGGTAGTACCTTGGCCATATCCCAAGAAGCGTGAAGTTCATTGGGAGGAATGCAACACTGACCTAAGCCACTGACGACTGGATCGCACTCTTCACGGGATTGTAACTGATTGTGTCTGCGCTCACTCATCCCGCTTCGTAATCATATTATGTTTGACAGTTCTATTTTCTAACTGCTTTCTCTATTAGTTTATTAAGGAAAATAAGTTAATTATAACTAGTCATTGATATTACTTGTAATAATTCTTTTGATCCATTTTTCTTTTTAAATTTGAAAATGTATACTTGGAATGAATCTATTGCTTCCAGAGGCCACCAGGAAATTGGCTCTTGCCTAATTCACTACATTAAACATTTTGTTCAAACTAAACTGTTAATTATGTATTCAGACCCATGTCGAGGGGTTAAAATAGGAACATAAAGCTCTCTTTGATGTACAATTATATCACTGCAAGTCCTGACTTTAATGTCTCTCAAATTGATCCCAAATTTCTGTGCAGTGGCTATTCCTACCTGCTCTGTGATCAGGATTTTGGATTGGTAGAAAAAGCAAAAAAGTATCACCTCAATATTTACGTTCCCAATGACTGAGAAGAAGTGATAGTGCACGAAAGAAAAAACCATTCCATGCTCTTGCAATGAAGGAGCACTTTTTTAATTCAAAACGTTTGGAAAACAACATAGCGAGAAGAATAATATACAAGACTAAAAAAAATGTGTATTGGCTTAAAATCGAGGGGCTAATGTATGACAGCTTCGAAATCCTTTTGCGCGTGATATACAAATATACTAACCAAGATGACATTCCCTTTAATGAGCTGTACACCTACAAAAAATAACATCAGTCTTGGAACACTTTAGAAATATTGTACCCTAACGGAAACTGTATAAGTGTAGGAACGAAAAAGGACCGACTCCCAACTCATGGCTTATGTCCCCCTCCCCATGCACCATGACTTTTTTTAAATTCCTCAAATCAGTCCTATAGCTGTTAACGAAGTCCACGTAAGTCTGGTGGAGAACGAGTTTGAAGAGTTTTAAAGATTTATTTTAGGAAATATCATTTTAGACTACTTATTTTTGAATAATAATTATTTTATTTTTACAATTTGGAATAAAATCTAGTTGTGAGTTGTCAATAAAAGAAATTACAAACTTCTCACTATGTGGTAGTGGGTGGTATAAGTGACCTAACCAACCGTCATGTCTAATTTTACGAACACAAAAATGAAACAGTGCAGTGCCCTAACCCACATTTTGCTTCTATTTTTTTTAAATGTGCAGATTCAAATCTTCTAAAATTACAAAACAACTTATTATCGATCACTAAAAACAAATTTTTAGATTTTCAAATCATATTGTGGTTTTTTATTATTGTTTTGTTGTGTGTTTTATTATTGTATATAAATAAAAATATATATAAAAAAAATGGTGCCAAGAAAATCGCATTTATCTCCATCGGATATGTTGGTGTTCTCGGACACTCTTGTTGTGATAGCCTCAATTGTTGTTTCATGACTTTAGAAGCAACTTTTTATTTTTTTTGACTAATTTTTATTTTATTTGGAAGTATAAAATGTGCAGATCAATGCTTTTATCTAGGATTAAATAGATTTAAAAAAGGTATAAAAAATTGAGTAGCGACACTGCCATCAATGATAGTAATACAAATTTCAGCGCCAATGCTATGCGCTAGTGTTGTAGCATAGGAAATTGCACAATTGTCATCTATTGTATTGTATTGTTATATTCAATTGCAACGATTATTTGAACGATTGTTCTTTCAGGGGTATCATTTTATTTTACTTTTTTATATCGACTGTTTAAATCTTAGACGCAAAAATAAATTCTCAATTGGGGAAACAATTAAGCATTACATTTCCTTTATGCCGAGACGTCTGTATCATCTGCTATTTTTTGTTTCAATGTTTCAGTCGAGTTACCATCTTTTACTTTTTCGGTACTCAAGATATAATACTTTTCGTTCTTCTAATTGGTCCACAAGGACTCAGTGACTGGATATCATTTCGAGCAAAAACAATATCGAGGTTATTAGTTATAAAAACAATTGCAAAAGAATACACCCCGATGAGTTCAAGTTTCCTCTTCCCCTGCTTGCACCGCCGCTGTTGCCAAAGCGGGAGACAAATAAGTAATTAAGTTCTCACCACTTTCGAATCATTATACCATTATGCAGTGCCTTCGGAGTAATACTTTAAGATAGATCAAGTTTATTAAGCTGTTCGGTGTGGCGTGACGCTTCTTTGTTTGGTAGCGTTTATTTTGCAACTGAACCTGGAACCCTTTTGTTACGTGAAATCCCGTAATGGAATAAGTGCATCTGGAGGAAATGGCGTCTGGTTAATTGAATTTTAACTCCTCGACTGAAGCGTAAAGGGAAATGTCTCAGTTTTATTTCATTTAATTTGATTTCCGAGGCTCTCCTCCTTCCATTGTGCATTTTAAGACTCAGACGAAGACTAACAATCAATTTTCGTGCTCGGTTTTCGTTAACTATTCTCAACTTGTCCTTGATCGTCGGAACACTTACCGGTACGAACAGCTTCGGGTTTGTTAGCCTGAATGGTAATTTGGACCTTTTATGTATCCTTGAACTGTTGTGAGGTACGAATTTGGTGCGTTTTGGGGGTTTGTTCTGTTTTCTTTTTTCGAACACGATATTTGGTTTCACGACCTTCAGGTTTTCCATTTTCTCGTGAAAGAAGTACGTAGCATGTAAAAATTCAGATCTGTTTACTTTTCTAGAAGTATCTCAACTTTTCTCCAAGTGGTTTCGACGATATATTTCGTCCATAAAGATTTGACCAATTTTGCAATGGACGAAATATCTCGTCATCAACATATTGCAGTTTTTTTGTTTTTTTTGATGATGGCGAAATCAAAATCTGGTCTTTTTTGTTTCTTTTGACGAGACATCTCGTCTATCAAGATCTGCTAATGATTTTCTAATGACGAGAAACCTCGTCGATACAACTACCAGGGGCTTAAGAACAGATTATCATCTGCGCGTATGTTTCTTAAATGCTTATGTCTATTGCTGGTAAAGTGTCATTAATCGCACTCTATATCTTATTTCAATCCATTTATAATGAATATAAACTTCCACATTCACATTTCGTACCTCCAAATGAAATAAAATTGTCCAAAAAATATCTAAGAACATTTTGCTTGATTTTATTTGTATTAATTCTTATTTCCTATGAAATGTTTGTTAAAACGTTCACACCTCAGTCATGTTGAAATGGTTGTTTTGTTAACGTATATGATATCAACGTCTAAGACACCTTTTATTTACTCATAGTACATACAGAAAATTTAATCTCGTCATCCCTAGTCAGAAATATTTTCCACTGTATAACATTTTTAGTCTAAGTCAGCGATTTCCAACTTTTTCAGCATGCCGTACAAACTAATCACTGAAATTTCAAGGCTCACCAAAAATACGCGAAAAATACGTTGAAACGCGATCATGCATTTTATGACGCTAAACCTATTTGCGCTTACGTTATCTTTTCTGCACTAATTTCTATCTTCCAGATTTCTAATTGCTCTCTGATTCTGAAGAATTTCATTAATCTCGAACTCTTCCATGTAGTTTTAGTGAGAAAATACAGCTTCATAACTCAAATCAAGCATATTTAAACTGAGAGGCAAAATTAGTGAATGCATTTGGTAAATGTCGGATTTTATTTACTGTTTTTATCATTTGACAAAGAACAAATAACGTCAATTTCTGTGTCCCGAAGGAAGTGAAATATGCATGTAGATTACTGTCTGACTGGGAGCCAATTGCTTCAGCACTATGAAAAAAAAGTGTTTGTCTGTCTATGATCAAAGTCCTCACGAATCTATGGCACTTACAGTAATGAGTTTTAGGTTGCACCGAATTTTAAAATTCAATCTAGAACATTTAAAATGAATTTAATGGAACTTAATTACTGTTGTTTTCCCTAGAATGGCAACACAACATAGAGATGGCAGATTCTAAATGTATTTTTTCCGTGTTTCCGTTTGAACGCTTTCAGCTGAAGAACAAAACAAATAATAATTTTAACTGGAGTTATGTAGTTATTTTTTCTATCTCCTAGATCAGTGGTCGGCAAACTCATTACTCCCCCAAAAGAGCCAAAGATCAGCAGTACAACGATTGATGTTTCTTTTGAGAGCCAAATTTCTTTTCAAGAACCATGTTTTTAGGGGTCGGTTTAAACTAGTTCCTAACATTAAATAAAACCAGATATCATAATAGTAATTATAATCTTATTTATTGACCTTTCAGTTGCAATAATCCTTAAAGTTCTTCTTTAGGAAACCCGAAGACGAAATAAATCGAACAAAAAGTGGAACTTGCGCTGTGTCATTTATATCACAAAAGATTCGTCAACAGCTCTTGACAAAGCTGAAACCAAATTAAGATATTCGATTTTCTGATGGGTTATATTCGAAGACATTTTGACTGTTCTGTCTTTTACTGTTTTAACAAACAGTGGTAACTCTTTAATTTTGTTAAGAATTTCTGTCTTGTACTTAAAATTCTGGAATAGCTCTTTGGATGCATTTATAAAAGAACTTTTTGTGTATTCACCGTCTGCGTATGGTTTTTTCTCTCTTAGCAATCTCTTGACTAACAATAAAGCTTTCAATATTAACATTGTTGAAAGATTGCACCCAATAATTAAATACAGAACTTGGTTTTTCTTGACTTTTTTGGAGTTCCTCAACTGCTTTCTTCCTCACATCTACGGCGGGGTATTTACTGCCAGCATTTAGTCTAAATCGAAAGTGGCAGAGCCGCACTCAAGTGGCTAAAGAGCCGCGGTTTGCAGACCACTGTCTTAGATCGTTCAATATAGAGTAAAAATTTCAACGGGTAATCTGTGTAATCTTGTAATCTGCGGAATCTTTCACATTAGATCGATACATAAAAATATGATTTTCTTCAAATAAATAATTTTTTAATTGTAACTTTTATATTTTTTCCCATACGAATTTGACCTTGATCGTGTTCGAGAAATCACAGATTACATTTCCTGCGCTCAAACAAATCCAGCCAAGGAAAGCAAAACAAATTTGACTTTCATTGTTTAGTTCTTTTTTGTAAAATCGGGATCGTTAAAGATAGATTGAAAATTTCAACGGATTTGAAATAATCTGCGGAATATTTCACACCAGAGTTACCTTATACATTTGATTTTCTTTTAATAATTAATTTTTCAATTAAATATTTATATTTTCGCAAGAGATTGCGACGTCACGCCGATTGGATCTCTTTGCAATTCGAATTTGGCCGCATTTTACAATGAGCGTTGCCTTTCGTGTTGGTTTTCGAAGCACCACGGGCAGCGCCGTGATGGCTGTTATCCAATAGGCCACGAATTCCCGTTAGCAATCACCGGGAGTCAGTGAGCAGTAGTCACACCTGGCCCCACGAAAAGAACTGTCACGGGCAACGCCGTGCTCGCCGCGCAGTGGCTAGTGTCTTATAAATCTACAAAGTTAAATTGAATAACCTCTTCCCCGAACATTGGATTGATCGACTTATTGAATGTAGCTTAATCTAATGCAAACAATCCGTTTCATTAGTGTTGTTTTTATAAAAGTAATGTATTAAAATTCTTGTCTGTTTTTCTGAAAAGGCAGTTTTATTTCGGAAACGATAAAAATCCTTTCTATTCATTTTTGTTTTTGTTTGGTACAGTTTCATCCCAAACTAGCGAAACCATAACAAATCTGTTGTAGGTGCATAGTTCTTCTCGAATGTAATATTCTTCGACGCATTTTTAGATTGTAGACAAAGAACATTTGACCAAATCTCCATTGATTTCAATGGAGTGTGGGCATAGAACAACAATGAATAATAGAGCACTAGACAAAGCGTTCACTGTTTACCCAATTGGTGACAAAGAGTAATCAAAATAGAAATCGGAAATTTTTGCATTTACATAAAAGGACGGTCCTAGCTTCTATAGTAGGCCAGGGTGGCCTCTAATGAAATCTAAAATTGAACGTTTATTCAATTAGTACAGTTTTCTAAAAACTTTTATTAACTAGAAAAACTTAGTTTATGGTTGACGTTGTCTTTTGTTTGATGCAGCTTGGCCAAATATGGCCCCTGCATCATATAACCTAAAACAACCAACCCATTTTTGATTATACTTTTTTAGTTATAATAGACTTCAGTGCTATTACATGAAATATTTTTTGCTGTTCCTTTGTACTTTCTTGGATTGTGCTCGCTTAAATGCCTCCAAGAAAAAAAGGTGATATGTTTTTTACTAATTACTAGGCAGTGACTTATAAACCGACAGTAATAAAGACAATTTTAATTTACTATTGGGCTCCGCCCCCTGCTCGCGTACGCTTGCCAACCACCGGGGATTGCTACGCAATCCCATTTGGTTTGCTTTGCAAACCAACACTCCTTTCGCAGAATCAATCTCCTGCTACGGCGAAACTATCTTAATAATTCGTACAATCCTGATTTGACTAATTTGAAACCTTTTTCACCATATACCTTTTATGTTAATGGGTACATAATATTGCAAAACCTTTTCTATTTTCGCATTTCTATCGTTACAAACGTCACGTTGGTGGAAGACCCCCAATGTCTTTGGGGCATAATTCTATTAATTTCGTTCTTCTGCGAATTTATTCCAAAAAGGAACGAAGCCGCTCTTTTACAAAAGAGGTTTGGTATGGATAATTAATACACAATTTGCAATTCAAGCGCCGAGCTCATCCTTTGTCACTTATATAATGCTATTATGTAATCCTACTTTTCTTCCCCTCCGTTCTGTACCTTTTCCCCTTGAGCCACTGGATAGCATAATTTTCGAATTAGTTTTCACAACGAATTCATGCCCTTGAGAGGGGGATGCTGACACCAAATGCTAAGTGGAGGTTATCCGAGTCTTTTTGATCCAGTGATACGCTCTTTGAAAATTGGGCATATGCAAGGAATAAGTCCCTCTCATTTTCTTATTGTCCGTCAATGTAATTCTCTTGTCTAACTTATACGGGTGTAATTTAATACGGTTGATACACATATTCTGCTTTCAAAGATTGGAAATTGCATTTACATCCATTCATAGCAGTTTAACTGCGTCTGTAATTCGATTTAAGCTTATATTTATTTGGAGTAATATTGGATGATCCAATATGAGGCGTTTGCTGTCGAGCTAAATATAGATGGCGGTAGTGTTTCCTGTAACTCTTCTGAACTTGACGTCACTGTTGTTTTTCGAACACCATTTCAGCACTTCTCCAATAAAAATCCCAAAGAAAAAAATTTGGAATTAATGTATGGTAGTTGTTTGGTCAACGCCAATTAGATTAAACTCCAAACGTTGCCAAGACGGCGATAAACTACATTTTAATTAAACCCTGATGTGTATAATGGGAAATATCGCATTCCGTCTGGTTTGTTACACTGAAAGTTTGTCATAGGATCAAAATTTAAATATTCCTGCCTGTCATTAGCTATATCAGCATATTTAAAATACTAAACTATGTAGTCCAATCTTATAAGAAGTTTAATTAATTTAATGTTATCCATAGTTTAATCTCATACGAAGTAAAATTCTCCATCGTGAAAAGGATCTTATATTTTGTGAGTAATTAAGGAATGTTCGTTTGAAGTAGGAATCAATTGAGCCGTTTAAAGCCAAAGTGGTGTAAGTCCATTAAACATTGTTGTGAGATATAGAGACTTTTAGCTGAATAGTATCCATAGAGCTTCATTGACTGCATAATCCTGTGCCACCATACATGCGGTTATTTTGGAAATTAGGAGTTACACCACCTTTCCTTTAAGTAGTTTTCAATGTTCAGAATTTGTTACCAGCATTAACTCCGAATTTCAGAAAGTGGACTTAACACCACTTTGGCTTTAATATGCTCAATTGTCTGAATTTTAGTGAATATGAGTCTTTGTCGCTGTTCGCAGCTGATTTCTGTATCTCACCGTTTGTTGTGGAACAATAGAGGCGAAGCCGATGATGTCGGTGTCATGAATCTTAATGCACACAATGTTGATTTAAAATGTGATTGAGTGGCGACCACGAGAAGTTTTTGAACGTGAGAAATGAAATGTGAGACATAGTTCGATTCTTTTAATAGAGGAAAATGTGTTGTGTATGAAGTGTGGTTGTTTTGATTAATTCTCCGTTTTAGTATCTGTTGTCCATTTTTTAAAAATGAAATGTTTGGACAAGAATTTTTCCTCAATGGTCGTGATTAAAAATTAGCAGCTACAACAAAAAAAAATTTCGACATTCAATTAATTTAACTTGACAGCCCTCACGTTTTGCCCAGTTAAATCAAAGAATGCTAAACAGAAGAAAGTCTGGAATATAGTCAAAAGAACCCATGCAACTAAGAATTTGGTCCATTAACTTTTTTTTAACTAATCAAAGAAGTAAATTTGCCCGTACAATGTTTCAAAAGATGCACCGTCTATTCTGTTCTTATGACCCATTGATGGAATTGTCTGAATCCGTCAATTAGATTTTAAGTAGAACAGGCCATAGAGTGCATCATCACAAAACTCTTCACCTTGATGAAATCCAAGAAAAAAGTACCATTTTACCATTAGGAAATAACATAGCATTAACTCAGCACACGGGAATAATCAAAAATAGATTAAACAGGTGTCTAACCTGTAAAATTGATTTGTAACTTTCAGCTATGGTTAAGCTAATTTTTAAACAATTGCCTGTGGATATTAGTCGTACTATGTTATGTTGTTATGTCTTAGGAAATGAATAAATTATGATTATCTCCAATTATTTTTACACAGGAAAGTTAAAACTCATTGAACAGTTTATTTTCTTGTAGAATGGAATAAATGTTTATAGCAAAATGAAAAATTTTCGTTTTGTCCGAGTCAGCTCAATATGTCTGAAATAATTATGATGTACCACTTTTAGTTGTGTAAGAAATCTTTCAAGATCAAATAGGGTCATAATGGTCCCGAAAAAATATGTAGTAATTTTGATGTAACACTTTTAGCTGTGTATGAGAAGGAAAAATCTTTTACTTTACTGGCATCTTTTTCTTTTGTCAGTCTAAGAAACATTCCATCGCTTATCGTCGCAAATTATTGGACTTATTTTCGTTGTTCTGTGACACATTCTCATTCATTTCTATAATTGACCACCGAAGTGTCATAATGGCCCCGAAATATATAATTTGGATCTGTCACCAATATATTCTTTCTTGTCAGCTTCGATTTCCTTTGGAAATTATTGAGAAAGAACTGTCTGAATTGATGGTGTACGAAAACGTCATGATGCAGCGTCATCATGTCCCACCGTTTGTTTGAACTGTCTCATTGTTATCTGCACTTTCGATGTTTGTTCTTCAAACAGCTGTGCCTTTTATTCTTCTGGTGATTCAGGCATTACAAATGTGGGAAATGTGTGTGTTAGCGATTCCTATCTTTGGGGCATTCATTTATAATTGCGTACAATTTTCAGTTTTCTGCGTACTCTGGAAACAGAACAGAAATATTCCTTTTTGAAGGTCTCAAATTTGTATTGCTTTGAGTGAAAATGCTTGTTTAAATATTTATCTCGTATTGTATCATAATGTGTATTAGTCATACATTATGACGCATTTTATCGTGCACTTTTGAACTAGCTGCCACAAAATATTTTATTTGGGTGCTAGGCTTGTGGATTTGCGCTAACAACCTGTGAATTATAGACCGCAGTTTCGGTTCCTGTAACTTACTCCGAGTGTATTTCTCTTTTCTGTCTTCAAAACTTGCACTGTGTCATCTGATGTACACAGTTTTGTGTTTGGTTCAGCTTGACCAAATATCACCAAACTAATCCCAACCAACCATAAAATATAAAAGATAATTTTTGTAAATAATTTAAATGTATGTTCTTTAAAAAAAAAAAGTTTATTTTTCTTTAAAGAAGAATGAAATGTTGTTTGAGAAAAGCGGGTTTTATCTTTGTAACCCCAGATCAAATTACACGACCTTAATTTTTCGCTTCTCATGGTCGACAAGTTTTTGGGTTTTATGGCGCAAGGGTTATATTTGACCATGCTGAGTCAGATACAAGGCTTACAACAATAATATTGATTATAAACATACACACAAGGAAAGTTTTATTGACACAAAAGAGAAAAATACACCCAGGGCGGAATCAAACATGCGCCGTTTACAACTCACAGGTTGCTAGCGCAGTGGACATAACCACTGAGCCAAGACGGCGCCTGGTATACATGCGAAGAGCGTGATATATCAAGGGGAACGATGTTAATTGTACAACTGAAAATAGTTTTCTTTAATAGAGTTTTGTGTTAAACTACAAATTAAAAACACAATCGATGGTTAAACCTTTCAAATATTGTTAATCATTAAAGTAAGTTATAAAAATAAGTAAGTTTAAAGGTGCAACTTATGATCCTCTGGGTCGATTCATCAATTTTTGAACTGGAAATTTATCGAAGAAAAATAAAGAAGTGTCGTACAATATGTTGAATCAGGACGAAAACGATAGAACAAACAAATACTTAGAATAAGACAACATATTGAATTCTCAAGACATGACATGAAGAACAGATGCATAGAAGCTCTGATACCATCGTCAGCTTTAGTTCTAAATCAAAATCAAATATTCTGGCTCTCATTCTTCTCCTTGCTAGATTCAGCTTAAGCTTAACATTCAAACTCAATCTGGAACTTTGCTGTAGCTTTTCACAACAGCCGAATAATTGAAAGAACGAAGTCACGGTCAAACGAAGGGGTACTGCAATTGGGAATAAAAATTCCCACTGTTACATTTATTTTACATCGTTACGCAAAATTTCCATTTCCTTAAAAAAAAAGTATTTACATAAAAAAAAAAAAAAACGACTTTCTTTTGTTTAGTACTTCGACTTTATTCACAAAGACGTTATTTGTTCGTCAAGGACGAAGAACAACAAGCGAAGATACATTGAAACTTTAAGAAAATCGTCAAAATATTTTTTATCACCTTCCATCCAAGCTCTTTACAACACTTCCCTTCCGCGAAACGAAAATATTTTCCAACCCACAAATACCTTTGATAGACTGGGGGCACATGGAGGACGGAACTGTTGGGCAACCCTCTCTTCCACTTCCAGACATCGTTTTGAAATCAAAACTTACCAATGTTCCCCCAGGCTAAGCATCATTCTCTAGACGCTAATGCTGTTTATTTTACAGCATTCTTCCTCAAAGTGGGTGCCGGGGGAACCCTAAGTTTACGAAAAGAGTGTTTAGAGGTTTGCCGAGACGAAATGGTGCAATGGCACACCCTAGGCCTTATACTTCAGTTAAAAAGTTTAGTGTTGGTCCGATTGCACCTACCTCGAAAGACAAGCGGCCGTAGCTTGAAAAATAAAGTTTTTACGTTGGATTCGCGAGACTAAATAAGGGCTAGGTAAAACTTGATGTTCGAAACTAAATAAAGCCACAACGAAACCTTGTACAACACACAAACAACGAGACAAACGAAAAGTGTATTTTGATTAAGGATCGCAAACACTTGGTATATCTCATTGAACAACCATAAGTGCAGCCACCGTCTTGGAGCAAAAAAGTTTTTTTTTTTTTTTTTTCGGATTAATGTTGTCACCAGGCATGTTCATCGACCTTTTAATGAAATGAACGGAACATGAGGGCTTAATCGCTGTCGTTAACTCTCAGTCACGTGGGCTCACGATTTGGCTTGGATCCAAATCTAACCTATTTCCACCGATTCTCTAAATATTTTGAAATTGTGATTGATTGGGATGGGTTTTATAGCGCAAAGGCCATAATGGCCCAAACTGCGCCAAATGGAATCAAGTAAATGGACAGAGGAAAAGTTTTTTTACTCGCACAGGTGAGGATTGGTAATTTTGGTTAACGTCGTACTAGAGCAACACAACGGGCTATTGATGACGGTCCGGGATCAGCCCATTAAGGGAAAGATCCGAGGACAACACCTCGTAACTTTGAACCACGGTCAGATGACGAAGCAACACCTGAGCTGGCACCCCACTCTCCAAACTTCCACATCAACCCAACGTGAGGACTTTCGGCCACGACAGATTAAAGGTGCACCAGCCGCCTCTACACCATAAGCTTACAAACATCCATGCCCGGTCCCGGATTCGAACCAGGAACCTTCCGATCTAGAGGCTAACATCTTAACCACTATACCGGTTGGTCGGCGCACAGGAGAGGAATACACCCACAGAGATATCGAACAAGCCTCTTACAGCTCGCAGGTTGCTAAAGCCTGCAGCAAGCCTATTAAGCAACGGCGACCCCGAGTTTTTAGAATCTAATAATTAAAATAACCTATCAAACATGTAGGTCGACTAGAGTTCGCCAGGGTATGCATTTTTACTCACTCATCACACGTGAGAAGAAGCCATAAATTCCACCATGATCCGGTTGCCTATTGAGTTTATTTCCTGATAAATCCAAAGCAACTTTTTCTGTACAAACTCTCTTTTTTTTTAGCATCAAACCTTCTGTCTATCTAATTCTGAGCAAGGGTGCATTATATCCCGAAATGCGCCTATTTCAGAAGCTGGTCAAACATGGATGTTTGTTCAGGCTGCATATGGAGCGGAAATGGGAACCATCGGTCGATGATTGTTGCGTCGGGAGGTTACATTAAATCGCGAGTGTGATAGGTTTATCTTGTCTTTTTGCTGACGACGGAGAGTTCTCGGAAACGTTAGCGTGGTCATTAGTAATACCGGTCGGTCTGGCGGGGATTTGACATGGTCTGTACAAAAGGCACGAAGATTCGTTCCATTGAGCCGTTAAAAATGCCCGGGTGGTCGGTGTCTTCCGAGGTTCATAGAATAGAGTAGAGGAGGGTGTCTACCACAATTTAGAAACGCATTAAAAGGTACAGTTCAGATCAAGTGCAGGCGTTTTCTTAATTCCAATGGCTTTTTTTTTTTAGTTAGGGCTGCCGTAGCTCAGTGGGAGTGTCCACAGCTGTGGCATTCTTCGAGTTGAAGGCGGCACAGGTTCGATTCCTGCCAAGTTCGATTGCTTCCTGGGTGTATTTTTCTCTTTCATCTAAAAGTTGCACACGTGTGTGTCCATTACGATGTTGCCTGTGTTACGTTTGGCTTAGCTTGAAAAAATATGGCACTTGCGCTGGTAAAAATCAGTGGAATCCATCAACCCACTTACCTTTTTTCAGTGAGTCTGTCAGTTCATCTAAAATGTGTTCTTTGGTTTGAACAATTCGTTCTCGTAAAACTTGTAATGCACCCTGTCGCAAGGCAATGAGGACATTTCATAACATCTGTTCTCTGAGAGCGAACCTTTTTTGGCAATCCTCGGTTTGTCTTCCTGTAATTTTGATACAAGTGTCATTGCGATAGTAAAGTAAAATTTATGAAATACAGTAGTAGTTCTGAAAATATTTCGACTTCCCTTGTTTAGGTATGTTATCAATTCTATCGCATTAGTGACTTTAATATTTCAGGCTTTCAACTCCGCGTTTATGTTTTGGACGGTGTTTGACGCAGTTGTGCCTCAGGTACTTCTTTTGTCGTAATTTATGCATCCAAGCTTTCGAACACGTGACAATAATTTATTTATTAATAACTATTTAAAACGCGCTAAATGCCACCAACTGGTGTTGTAATCATAGTGTTTGTCGTACCCAGTAGGTTCAGGGTTTGAATCCCTATTTGCAAGTGCAAGGGTGTTGATGATTGTCCCTTTTAAGAGTAACGTCAGCTAACCCACTGGGTGCTGCTTTACTTACAGCTGCCAGTTCGCCAACTGTAATGCTTAAGGCCGAAGAGGTCAATGGTCGAACATTTAAACAAATATGCTAAATCCGCCACACATTCACATTTAAAATACAAATGACAATTATGGTCAGGTGGGTAGTCAATGTAAAAACTACCTCATTAATTACATTATACTTAAGTTCGTTAAAAAGTTTTTAAATCGGAAAAAATTTAGTGGTAGAATCTAGAAGATCCTGGTGGGCTTCTTGATTTGTTTTGGTTCAATCATATGGGTTGTTATCTCGGAAACTTACTATTTATAATGCTTTTCTCAAGCTATTGTATATATATTTTTTGTTCTCTTGACCTAGATGAAGGACATTTTTAATACATTCCAATAAACTGGATTACAACATTATTTTTAGTGCTTAGATGCTTTTAAATGACGTGCGGTAAAGTGGGTATAACTTTAGGCAACATTGATGAAAATTTTAGGGATTCTTTTAAGCTAAAGAGAGATAATTTAAATTAACAAAAACGAATAGGTAAAAAGGTTTCAATTCTTTTTGGGAAATAATTTAAAGGAAGTGGTTACATCTCGTAAATCGACGACATCCTGTGGAACGCAGAATTGTAAGTTCAGAAGAGGCATTAATTTCCCAAGAAGTCCAACTTCACAGAAAATAATAATAACGTTCAAGCAACTTACATGCCAGATAAAGTATGTTTACTATTAAAAGACGTGAAATTAGCCTTATTATAACAACCCACTAAACTCCTAAGTCAATTGATTTGAGAAATGCTGCTCGAATTCATTGACAAATTGGGAAAAGGTAAAGAAAAATAGGCGAGGTATTAACACAGGCTCTAACATCCTAGTGATATTTTTTCAAGAAATAAAAGATAGGTCTTAAGCAAAACGGAAAAGAAAAAACGTGAAAACGCTCAGGCTCTTACTGAAAATAAAGTTACGGAACCAGAAGAAAATATTCAAGATGCAAATTTGAGAGCAACAATATTAAGCAAGGTTCTTGTGTAATACGAGTTCATAGGCATAAAAGCAGAAGTTGAACATTTCGTTAAGCAAATAATAGAAATCAGGAAAGAGTCATTCAAAGTAACCTTGCTAAAAAATCTATAACTGAGTGTTATATTTTCTTGAAAAGGAGGCTGTTGGTACATATTGTATTTGATAATCATGGATCCAGTTTTAACCTCTATGTAACCTCTATCTTTCTCAAGATTCAAGCTAACATGTTTTCATAAATTTTTAAAACTAGGGGGCTCTGCCCCCTGCTCGCTTACGCTCGTCAACCCCCGAGTGTAACAGTGCCGTAATAGACTATTATACAAAAGGATAAGTTGTTTTGTATGTAAATATGGTTGACCGCTACGTCATCAAAACGTTTTTGAGATGATTTCTCAACAATCGGATTCTCCATTTGATGTTCGGTCCAATTATTTCATATATACCAACAGTCATAAGCAAGAAATCAATCAGCCCCATTGTTGTTGTCCTTTAGGCCATACTTTTCTGTTAACTCAATACTCAACGGTCATGAAAATCTTAACTATTCCACACAATGCAGTCATGCTGCCTTAGCCGTGATCTTCTCTAACACGTACTCATTCATTACCAACCCCGTAGCCTTGTCGTGCAACTTCCAGAACGTGGGAGCATTCTCGAATCAACCCCTCGATTTTAAACCACGAGGAGAAATTAATTAAATTGCCGGTGCCGTTTATCACGAATTTCGTCGAAATGAAATCTCTTCAAACAAGTCTCATCCAATTCCTAACGAGCGAAGTCTACCGCTTTGTCATTCAGTAATTATGGAGAGCCCTCGATTCGTCCCACCTCCTGCAATACGCGGCCATTGGATGCTCGATGGCCAGGTCGTTAAATGACTAAACTCTCTCGCGCTGGTCTGCTTTTATGGAACTGTATTCATATAACCATTCGACTTGGAATTGTGTGCGAACATAACCTTTCTGTAACATCATATGTCCAAGTGGTTTCGACAAGATATCGCGTTCGTACAGATCGGACCGATTTTTATAATGACGAGATATGTCGTCATCTAGATGTTACTAATTTTTTTTTATGATGACAGTTTTCTTCTAATGGTCTTGATAGTGTTTTCTTCTAATGATCTTAATAGTATTTTCTTTTAATGATCTTGATAGTGCTTTCTTCTAAGGGTCTTGATAGTATTTTCTTCTAATGATCTTGATAGTGTTTTCTTTTAATGATCTTGATAGTGCTTTCTTCGAATGGTCTTGATAGTGTTTTCTTCTAATGATCTTGATAGTGTTTTCTTCTGATGATCGTTATAGTGTTTTCTTCTAATAGTCTTGATAGTGCTTTCTTATAATGGCGAAATATTTCGTCCGTCAAGATCTGGTCAGTTTTGCTAATATCGAGATACCTCGACGAGAAAACCACCAGTTGGGTTTACCTCTTGTCATCATCTTATTAATGGGGTCGTCGTGGTTCAGTGGATATGCCCACTGCGCTAACAAGTTGTTAGTTGTAAGCGGTGCAGGTTCGATTCCTCCATGGGTGTATATTTCTCTTCTGTGCTTGTAACATTTTCACTGTGTGTATGTTATATTTCTTGATAATGTATGTCTTGTATTTGACGCACCATGACCAAATATAACGCTTGTGTCGTTAAAAGAACCCAGCCCAACCAACTAAACCTCTTAAATCTTTTTATCGTCTTTTTTTTTAATATTCCACCAATTTTATTGGACTTGTGTCAGCCCCCGCATTCATTACTTTTTACCTTCCCACATATGGTACTTGCACCATAAATTGCAAAATTAAATCCAATAAGGGCCCAATCAATGCTTATAGCTTAATACTTATACTCGTATATTGTGCTATTTTTATTTTACTTTTAACTATAAGTCATTTTCTAATGTATAATTTCTAGGTAGTTTAAAATTAATGCGATATACAACTCCTGTTAGTTTCTCTTCAGAGGATAAAAAAAAACGCTATTGTGTGATTGATTCACAAAAAATCGTTCGCACGATGTTTGTTCGGCTTGTTAGATGCATTTTTAAAATGACGGACATTATCTTGTTTCTTTAGTTGCTCCATTGCAAACCGCTGACGTGATGTGACTGTGTATGGCGCATGTCAACTACTTTCTGTCTTAGTTGTATTTTTGTCAGTGATTTGTGAAGTGATGGCCCGTTTATCACCGAGATTTCTCACGGCGTTCCTTTTTGTAGAAACCGAAAAGACGCTTCATCGTCTCGTTGCAATCACTTACGTTAATGGTGCGTGTAACATTCAGTTTAAAATGTTACTCGATTGAATGACTGCGGGTGGAAACAACGTGCTAATCGATGGCGGACAAGATGAAACCCTTTGGTTACGACGCTTGTTGGACGTTCGCTTGAGAATCTCCTCGTGTTCTTGTTTTTCGTATTGAAGGATCCTTCTATGTATATTACTAATGTACATGGCATAGAAATCGTCGATATTTCTTTATTGTCGAATGGTAACAATGGATATAAACAATATAAAATCAGGGGCATCAGTAGAGTAGCGAATTAACAACCGCAGAGTTGCGAGTTCGAAACTCGATCCGACCAAACCTCGGATGGTTCACTATGGGATTGATCCTGGACCATCGCCAATAGCCTGTTGTGCTGCTCCATACGAAGTTAATTCTTCTTCCTCCCTCCCTATCTTCCGATTACTGAAAGGAGTGCGAAATTTAGAAGATAGAAATCAACACAGGAAAAAGAGAAAGTCAATCAAAATTGTACAAATTTTTTTTCAGATCGGGAGGGAAAATATTTTTTTGGCATGTCATGCATTTCAGTAATTAGTTTTTGTGTGCTATGGGTGAAAATCACTGTTTTACTGAAGGAAATGAATGCGTTACAGTAGTGTAGAGGTAATATTTCCAACTAGGGACGCTGAGATTGAATTTGCTGTACTATGAACTATGCATGAATGTAAGGGTTCGCTTGGATTTTTTCCCGCACCTGTACATCTAGTCAGCCACGGAAAACTCTCGTCCCATAGTAGGCCATATTTGGCGAAGTATTGTACATGCATAAGTCAGTGTATGATTTGAACGTTGAAGGAGTCCTGGTAAAGAGAAACTAAAAACTTCATAAGATTAAAAAAATCGGAATAAAATCGAATCAGTTTTTCAAACGACATTAAAGTATCACTCACAACAAAATTACAAATCAAACAAAACATTCAATAAATAGGATATCTATATGCATAAAAAAGGATGTACGTGTATGTATGTGTGTATATTCTTTTTATAAATCTACACCGTTTGACCACAATCCACCCCAAATCTGGTACACATACTTTGGAACACTGCGGCTGTTTCTTTCCTGTCTTCAGACCAATCTGTAGCCATGAAAATTAGCACACAGGTAGTCCTAAAAGTGCCCCTCGAACCCCCAATTTTAAAATGTAAAGTTTGTTTTTCTGCAATAAATGGACATGAAAAAGAAAACACGTTCTACAGGGTTTGTGAATTCGGGTTAACACAGGGTAATGTAGCGGTCATATTTTAGCTGTCGCGGTATGAAACACGTTCTACAGAGTTTGTGTATTTGAGTTAACACAGGGAAATGTCGCGGTCATATTTGAAACCCGAGCAACGCCGGGTTATTCAGCTAGTAAGAGACAAAAACAGTATTGTCCAACTCGAAATGCAACTCAAGTATGCAGCTTACATGTATGGATTATTATTTTGGAGTTCGAAGCGCTGCAGATGGAAGACAGTGCGCTTGTCTTTAATCGTGGTTCGATGAAAAGGAGGCCGCATAGATAATTCACGTGGACTAAGGCCAGCATCAATGAAAAATACGGTTAGGGCACATAACAAACAGCAACTAACCAATCAAATACTGCAATCAATGAACGCCAAGGTGATCGAGTTTCAGTCGCGTGATTATGTGATACACTTGATGTTCAAGTAAAACTTTCAAAATTGTAAAAGCAACATGGTGACAGAAACCTTTAAAATTTTAATGTCAGTTACGAATTAAAAAACTAAAAATGTGTCGTAATAAATATATTTTTGGATATTTGTGTTCACTTATATCCTAGTTTTGTATTTTTAGTTCATATCAAAATGATACGATTTTCCGTTAAATAAGGTCTTATTTTAGAAGAAAATGATTCCTCACAAAATGCCGACTTTAGTCTTAGAAAGATACTAATAACTAATGTTGCATAACAATTTCTTTAAATCAAGTCCGAAAAAAGGCTTATGGATTACGATTTACGTTATGCGAATTATGATCAATGTTGCGTGCAGATTTATTTAATGCGATTATGCAACACAATTTTCTAATAAGGGGTAAAAAAGTTGCTATGATTTATGCTTTGCCTCATCCAGATGTAAATTAAATTCTGGATAGAAAACGAGTAATATTACCTTATCAACCCGTCTTCATAACAGCAACTTTATGATTTGCTTAAAATCTCGTATACTATGTGAATTATTTATGATTCATTCACATAACTAATTAATTATTTCCACCATCAGTATACAGAATCAATAATTTATTACCTAGACCATTCGAAAAATAAATCATTCTAAAAAAATATTTTTCTTCTGCTTCCTAGAATAACGTTAAATTAATGACGTATTTGCATAGCGTACTTCATTCGTGGATGGGGCCCAGCAGAAAGAGCAACGGATTAACAATCGTTACGAGTTCAAAACTCGGTACAGCAAAGACCGTCGTGAATACTGGACTGGTGTACGTTTAATCTGTCGTGGTTTAAAATGTCCTCACGTTGACTTGTGGAAGTTTGGAAAGTGGGGTGCCAGCTTAGGTGTTCTCGTCATCTGACTGTGGTTTAAAATGACGAAGCGTTGGACTTAGATCTTTCTTTTCGGGATTGATCCCGGACCGTCGCCAATAGCCAGTTGTGCCGCTCCTAAAGCGACGTTAATGAACTACCTACTTTTTATGGAATTACTCAAAGCATAGTTTCTGAAAGTGAGTTGCACGGAAATTCAACTATCAGATTTCAAAAGTGAATTAGCAATCAGAGGGTTGCGAGTTCGAAACTCGATACATCCGAAGACTTATGTATGTGGGGTCTGTTGTACGTTAAATCTGCCGTGGCCTGAAATGTCCCCACGTTGATATGGTGTGGAAGTTTGAAGAGTGGGGTGCCAGTTCATGTGTTGACCTTGTCATCTGGCCAATGTTCAAAATGACGACGTGTACTTGTATTTTAGGAAGGACCGTCGCCAATAACCCGGTTTCCCCAGTGATACATTTTTTTCAACTACTACCTACCAACCTGAAAACTGCAAGTCGAGCCTTAATGAGAGAAACTTGCTTGTGGATCAACGATGGTACAAATGACAATCATAGTCCTAGTGGATTTGAATAATTTTTCCCTTTACGACGAATTGGAAAAAAACAGATTTTCAGTGAAACTTCTCAAGACTCAAGCATTCTCAGTATGAGCTGATTTCAGTATCAACTAGTGCAAATAGTCGGAAAGGCTATTTACACTCGTTGATAATCGGAATCAGCTTAGGTTTGCAACCCCTGTCCAACATTCTTGATCTTTGTAGTTCAAATAGGAAATACATGAACTAGTCATGTTGCTTTTGTCTACATCACAACCCCTTCTGCATAAGCTTTCTTTATCACAGAAAATTTTCAGGACCTTGGGAGATAGGTAAAATATTTCACATGTTTGTCCTTGGTCGATCCACTGTACTGATAATTCAAACTTCTATTAAAATGAACACATTTGCCGGTGAAATTCCTCTCAAATGTGGTCAGATCAAGTTGACACCGGTGGAATTCTACGATTCCTTTGATTTCATAGCTTACATGCCATTGCGTCGTGTCCACTTCAAACTGATCCCTTATGGTCATTAACTTGTGTGATCTTCAAGTGCTGTTGCGATTTCCAACGTACTCTTACATCTGATTACTACTTCTTCCTGATAGTCGAGTTATTATCGGAGACTACTCGAATGGACGCTGCACCGGACCGCGACTAAATACGACTGATGACTACTAATGACTGGTTGCGTAACCTGTGTCCACTGTTCTGTCAGACCTATTGATGGTCGTCGTCCGCTCTTCGACTAACCTTGTTGGTGATCGCCTTTCGCGTGTGAATACTGTAGACTGCATCCAGGATTGCATGTTACGTGAAGGAAGTTAGCATTTGTCACCCTTGGTCCTGACCTATGACCACAATTTCCGACAACGAGCTGTCAGATAGATGATTATTTAGTTACGATTACAATACATTGGCCCTATGATGTTGACCCGTGAATCAGGTTGAAGCTCAGCAACACCAGTTGCATCCTAATTAATTGAAGTCAATACGATTGTTCCTGAATTGATGCAAATATGATTATTCAAAATGACGCAACCAAGAGATGGCTGATGGGCTTCAACAACCCTTAAAGGAATAAGAAATGTTCACCAACATAATATCATCAATTGAAGATTCCCCTCGGAGACGAAGGTACCACCGGAAGCCCTCTGTATGCTACGAGGACAATCAACAATCTCCTGTTGAACATGGTTCAATGCAACAACTCAGAAGAAAGACGAACTGCATTGCATTTTAATGAAAGATAAAGTTAATATTGTCTGCTACTAAGAGAGTAGCAACAGGGATACTCAGGCCTAACATAAAATGTTCAGTGAATACCAGCCCATGTTGGAATTGTGGAAAATGAAGCTGCAAACGAATTGGCAAAATGTGCTACACCTCTCAACAACGACACAAGAAATTTTGTATTCCTCTTCGTTGTTGTATTTCAAAATTTCGAGGCGTTGTCTTCGAATCTTTCCCTTCGAGATTGATCCCGTTACCAATAGCCCGTTGTGTTGCCCCAGTGGCACGTTAATTAACTACCTACCATCTATGTTGCTAATGAAGTGAAAGGTAGACTAATAAATCAACTAAAAAGTGTCATCAATTCTGAACGAAATGAGCTATAAGAGCTCGAAATCTCAGACGATTGATATATGACAGGGGTTCCCAACCTTTTAGTAACTACGTACCACTTAAAATTTTTAGAAATCTTTGGCGTACCACTAGTCCTACATTTTTTTAGAAACATATATCTAATGTCAGAAAAGTGCCCAATGACTTTTTTTATTTTAATTAAAATACCAAGAAAACTTCATATTTTGTGATTAATGCACTTGTATTTCATATTAATGATGTTTTAATAAAGGAAAAAAAAAACGATTATTGAAAATTACAGTTTTATTTTTTATTCACAGGTCTAAAAACAAATAATTGAAATAAATTGTACAAACTTCACAAACAAAGATTAACATAATCAAAAATCAATTTTTAGTGCGAAACTTGTTGTTGTTTGTCTTTTACTAAAATATCGATATCACAGGAGCAATGGAGCTTAACTTCACTCTTAAGTCCTCTTCATCACTTACTATGTTTCTATATTTAATTATTATTTACAAAAGTTCAGAAAAAACACGGTCAAACAAGTAACTAGTAACAAATGGCATAAAACAAGGATAGATATCAACTTAATTTCGCCGAGATAGCCATTGAATTGAAATAGATAATCAGCAACAAAGTTTTTCTTTAAATAATGTGCTTCTGTTAGCGTTATTTATTACAGTGTAATAAAAACGTTAATCACAAAATTTATTTCATATAATCCCATTTTTCCTTTTACGTGGTTGTACATACTAAAAAAATCGAACAAACTTCGTAGAATATTTGGGTCGCTCGTGTCATCCTTGCGAACCACCTGAAACGTTGCCGCGTACCACCGGTTGAGGATCTTTGGTATATAGGAATGGACGGCTCTCCAGAATATACGAGTAGATGAATTAGCAGAATATACGAGTAGATGAATTAGCAGAATATACGGAAAGATTTATTCTCTGTTGGGAATCTACATATAGCTAAAGCGGTACTGTCTACTCATTGTTGAATTCGACTCCTGGTGAAAACGACACCAACCACCAAAAGCAGTTTAATAGATTTACTAAATATCATTATATCTCTGTTGACAGATTGAAGACATGGGTGAAGTTAGCTTTTAATATATTAAATTAGTTTCGGACGGTTACTTTCCTTTCTCTCTGGATGCTTAATTTTAGGAAAATGACATATTTCCGTGCGAGGACAATTCATCCCAGTTTTAGTTGGCTATAAGAGAATTGGGGTGAATTGTCCCCGCACTAATTTGGAATAGAGGATTGGCTTTCTAATCGAAAGGGGTTGGGTAGGGTTTTATGGCACAAGGACCAAATCCGCCATACTGCGCTAGATTATACGATCGAAGCAATGGACATACACACACAAGGAAAGTTTCGCTGAGACAGAATAGAGAAATACGCACAGGATGGAATCGAACCTCTGTTGCCTACAACTCACATCTTATCGAAGGACCTGTATGATAAATGGACTTTACGTTTAAATGCTTTCAGACTTATCTACGTCGTTTATTCTTGTGTGATAGACAGCACTTCGATTTCGGCACATTTTAGATAGTTTTTAACGTTTAATTAAAGTATATTTCGGAGAAAACTCGAGCGCTGTGGATCGGCTTTCCTATAAATGCCCTTGGTCACTTATGTCTAGGTGAATAGACAAGAAGATTTTCTTGTGATGTCGTCAAACAGTCGCCAAGCTGTGGACAATCATGACAGAAAAATCACCGGAATCTGTTTGCTAGATTGTAAAAACGTTATAATATACCTCTAAACCATTCAATAAAAAATGTATGATTTGTTAAAATGTATAATGATATGTATAAATGTATGATATGTAAAAAGATATGCTGAAAAAAATGCGTCTTTTTGGTGCCATTTCGCGTTAAAATTTTACATAATTGGTTACACCAAGTTTGAACTATCGCCAAGCACATAAAAATTTTAGACAGCAGGATTATTTTTTGGAATTCGAATGGTTTTACCAAAATTATTCAAGATGCTTTTTAATTATTCAAGATGTCTATGGGGGATTTTTACAGAGAGCATAATATTTTACAAATTTTTATCTTTACCAAACATCAAACTCCCGTTCTATTTTTATATTTATAAATATTTAATCCTCAAAATATTTCTTTGAATGTTAGTTTTGTTAAATTTTTGCACATACATAGCCAGATTACTAAGGGTACCGCGATAGCACGGATTGAAGAATACTGGATTAGCAACCGGAGGGTTCTAGGCTAGATCCAACCAAAGCATCGTGTACGTGGGGGCTGGTGCACGTGAAATCTACCATGTCATCGAATGTCCTCACGCTTGCGTGATGTGGAAGTTTGAAGAGGGGGTTTCAGCTGAGGTGTTGATCGTCATCTGACCATGGTTTAAAATGACTAGATGTTATCCTCGCATATTTCCACATCGCCCCATTTTGGTCCAGTGCGACGTTAATTCAACTTCCTACCTAGGTTGGCAATTAATGATTCATCCTGTGAAAGCGAATGGGTTAAAAACATGTAAAGAAATTGTTTTTAAAGTTATTAACAATAGAGTAACTCGCAACCTTGATTGTGATGACACATATCCTAATTTCACCCAAGTCTATTTAGCTGTTAAACCACGTGAGCAGTCTAGACTGAATTAGACTTCAATGCAAGAAAACCAGCTCTTCCTTATTCGATATCCTATTTGTTTCCTTAAGATTTGCAGACATACAATGTAATGGGATTCTCGTATAGCAGACCAATTAAAGCGTGAGAAATTAATCAACTCGGGTATTTGAAATATGAAATTCAATAGTCTCCTATAACTTGTGGTTCGAGTTCGTTAGTGGAGATTTATCCATGATGAGTTATGAACATTGCATTTATTTGCTGAGAGTCCGTATAGCCTAAGTAATATTGTATAATAAGCTGTCATAAGTAATGACTTTCCCTGCATTTTAATAAAATTGAATAATTGAAATTCCCTGAATGGTCTTATTAAGATATCTACGTGGCTTATTTTTCTTTCTTTTACAATTTTCATTTAAGTCATTACCAAGGTCATTAATTAATTTGGGACTTCGAAGTCCCGACAGGACTTTACGGAAGCACTATTTTCGTAATAATAATACTATGATATCATTTGGTAATATTTGAAATTTTAATGGTAATTTGAAAAAGATACAAAAAGTGAAACAATAATTTTATCAAATAATTCTGTGCAAAATATAAAAAAAATATTATATACATTACCTAACCTCAAAACATATTGTCACACACACAAGACCTGACGGGATTGGAAAGTCTCAGCCATGAAATAGTATATAATTTTATAATATGGGCTCATGAAGTTCATAACGTATCAAATTTTACATTAATATATAATTAATAATAGCTAAATCCAAAATGCAAAAGAAATAAGTATTTTATACATGCAAACACATGGATGATTTTTAATCTTCTAGGCATCCATCTTGGCATCCAAACAGGTGAGCCGCTTAGTCTTATCAAAGGTTACTAGGATCAAAAAGTCCATTACCAAATACGGTTCGCTTTTTGGTTCAAACGTTTTATGTATACGTTATGTATGTTTTAGCTGTCGGAAAACCGTCGAGTGATTAGCTTTGATTTTCGATATTTTTACATGCAATAGGTTATTTTATTGTCCTATAAGGTATGTGATTTTAATGTATTCAAGGAAACTGCCTTAATCATGTTTATTGTATTTAAGCTGCAACTGAAATGTTTTGGTTATAATTTTGTTTTGTAAAATATAAATACGAATATTTAAAGTAACTTATATAAAAAAAGGCAGTGTAATACATTTTGCATGGTTGAATTTAGAACTTATTAGTGTTTAATTTCATACAATAAAATGTTTTCTGCGACTGCTTGTGATTCTTCATAAAATTTCAGGACGACGACCTTTGAAAAATATGGTTTCATCTGTAAACCAGCATGATGTTACTATATCAAATAAATACTTTTACCTTAAAATCCAAAATGCAAATATATTTATCTACTCTTACGTTTTAATCAAGTCATGTAAAATCCCGCAATTAGACTAGAACTACCGCAAATTTATCAAATAATAAAAGGATATACCAATAAATATTCACCCTCATCTAATAGCTGTCGATGGATTTTTCAGGAAAAATGTACTCTAAGCTTACATAATTGCTCTCCTGTAACAACACTGTTGACACGCCACTCAAAAGCCTCTTTTGTTATGAAGTTTTAAGCCAATTCATTTATTCCCTAAATCCCTGTTTAATTAAGAAATTCATCATGAAAACTGCGGCATACGAAAAGACTTTTTGGACATAAAACTTCCCTCTCACTAAAACTTTATTTCTTTTCCCCTCTTTCCAGGATGACGAAACGTCCGAACGGGATGCTACATTCGCGCCGCTCTCCGGCTTCCGTTACCTTGGTAACCAGTCGCTGGATGTTGCGGTGAGGGCTCGTCTCTCCGATCCCCCGACCATACTCCGTCCATACCACTCCATCCGCCGAGCGCCCGACTGCCAAGACGCTGTGCAAGTCCGGTCCTGTTTCTGGATCAGATTCGCTCTATTTTTGATGTTGTATTTGTCGCCGACAGCTGGCAACGGTCATTTTGGAGAAACACAACTCGCATTTTGGAATCTTGTGGTACATGATTTTCCTTGTTCGAGATCTTGAGATTTTTTGGAGATATTTATAAAACCACGGTTTGTGCTGAGGATTTCCTTCTTGGAAAGACATTAACTCGAACTTGACGGGTAAGTTACCACGTCTTGTGACTTTCCGTCCGAATTTACATTCCTCCAGTTAGTTTTTGCAATTTGCCGCTTAGTGTTCGTCACTTTAAACGCATTCCATTATATATATTTTTGCGTGCGATCTGAGTTGCATCGTGCGGTGTTTCCTTTCTTGACCATGTCAAGCTTTTCGCATTAGTTCCCGATCCAAGTCGGGTTGGTGTTCAACCAAGTTCTTTTCGTGATCGCCACGGATGCTGTACTGGACGGTTAGCTGCGGACAGAGTTCGTGAAACTTTTCTTGCGTCCTTTCGTTTGACGGAGTTGGGATCGAGCATGGCCGATCATTCGGAGCTGATCAACGAGTTGTCGCAGATCGACAAGATGACCACCCAGGAGAGACTGAAGTTGGCAAAGCGGAGGCGCTTACAGCAACTGAAAAAATGGAGCCAGCGGGAAAAGGAGTACAACAGCAACAAGCGTAAGAAGGAATTCTCGGTCTTGAAAAAAGTGAGGCGGAATGACTACAAAGTACATTTTGTGCCCAGTGTCATGCTCTTGGAAGCGGCTGCTCGAAATGACGTGGATGAAGGTAAGAGATATTTTTGTTTCCTTTGTCGATTGCATTTCATGCCAGATAATATCCGCCAATAACAGCTGTCTAATGGGGAATAACTATCTCCGGATTTACATGATACCGTATTTTTTATTTGTCCACTCACACATATATGAGAAATCTAATTAAGAATTTATTACTGAATGTTTACCGCGAGAACGGAATGAGGGACTTGGTTTTATCTTGATTACGATGTGGGCACCTTAGGAGCATGAAATTTCTGAAATCCTTTCCAGTTTAACCAAAGTGTGGATGCGGTACCGGTGGAAAGAGTAACGTAATAGCAACCGGAGAGTTCGAAATTCGATCTTACGAAAGAATGTCCTGTACATGGGATTAAATTGGATTGGATTGGATTGGATATTTGAGTTTTATGGCGCAAGGTCCAAATGCGGACAAGCGTCCTGTACATGGGAGGTGGAGCACGTTAGCGTATATGACCTCAAATGCCTTATCGTTGGCGTTTTATGGATGCTTGGATAGTGGTGTGCCAGCTCAGGTGTTGCTCTCGTCATCTGACCATGGCTCAAAATTACGAGGCGTTGTCCTTGTATATATTTCCCTTCGGGGTTTACCCCGGATCGTCGCCAATAGCTCGCTATGTTGCTTCAGTGCAACGTTAATTATTCTGCCTACTTACCGAAGTAAAAGGATAATGACGCAATCAAATTATGTCCTGTATTACAATGAACTCCAGACTTATTACGATGACGTAATAATTTCTTTGATGACGAATGACTTGTTGGACTTAATTGAGTTTTATTGGTTTTTAGCAGGCGGCTGGACAGGAAGAATAAGCAACAACGTTGACTGTTCCTGCTATTAAGTCTGGATATTGTCAGCCGCTATGGGAACAGGGCTTGTTTATTTTGAGTAGGGTGTTTGTGATGATGTTTCGATTTGATAGGAAAATAGGTGTTCACCAGTACAGATCTCGGCAACAAGTACCAAATCTTTCGAATAATATTTCTAATTTGTCGTTAAGTGCGCAGATGTGACAAACTTGAATGCATTTTTTCAAGCATCCCATTTAAAAAATAGAATAAGGACCATTTCTACAGCAAACAAGACGGGCGTAGACTTCGTGTAGTACACAGTGCCTACGAAAACAAATTCCACCTACCCACATCTCAAGTTATTTTTTTCTGCTTTTATACCATTATTCCATTCTTCAATCTCTCTTTTTCCCTTTCACGATATATTTTCTTGAAGTTGTTTGTCTCGTGTCTGACGTAACTTGGCCAAATATGGCCCTTCTCTACTATTATAAAACGAATTGTTTGTCTGCTTTCTGTTTATTTTCGGTTATCAAAGTCCTGACGAATCTATGGCACTTTCGTTTATGGGACTTAGCACTCAGGTAGTCCAAATTTTTGGGCCGCGGCGAATTTTGAAATTCAATCTAGAACATTTTATAATGAAATTTAATTTTTTTATTTTCTTTGGAATGACAACAGCATAAAAGATCACAGATTCCGTTTTCATTTTGCGCGGAGGAATGATTTTCCAGCAGATGATAAAAAACAAATAAACTTTTAACTGGATTTATGTAGTTCTTTTTCTATCCCCTAGACCGTTAAAGATAGAGTAAAAATTTTAACGGATTTGAAATCTGGAAAATTTCACTTTAGAGCGATACCTAAAAATAGGATTTTCTAAAAATAAATCATTTTTAAATTGTGACTTTTACATTTTTCCCCATACGAGTTTGACCTCGATCGTGTTCGAGAAATCAGATTCTATTTCCTGCGCTCAAACAAATCCAGCCTAGGAAAGCAAAGTAAATAAAAAAAAAATTTGACTGGTATAGTTTAGTTCTTTTTTGTAAAATCGGGATCATTAAAGATAGATTAAAAAGTTCTACGGATTTGAAATCTGCCGAAAATTTTACACCAGACAGATACCCAATACATTTGATTTTCTTTTAATGAATGATTTTTCAGTTAAATATTTATATTTTCACAAGAGGTTGTGACGTCACGCCGAATGGATCTGTTCTCAATTCAAATTTGGCTGCATTTGACGATGAGCGTTGCCCGTCCAGCCACCACGGGCAACGCCGTATGGCTGTTATCCAATAGGCTACAAATTCCCATTTGGTTTTGCGAAGCAAACGAAAGGGAATTTGTTTTTAATACAGAGATTTATTAGGTTTTTTTTCCTCCTTTGAACCAACGTTTTCGATCTTTTTGGAAGTGTTACGAGCAACGCCGTGCTGGCCACACAGTGGCTTGTTCCCTATAAAACCAACCCACGCATAACTGGTATAAAAACATACGATAGTGCCCTCAAATTCGAGAGTGATAGAAGTCAGCAAAGTGGCCTATTGGAACAGCACATATTTGAGACCGATTTCATTTGATCCTAGTATTAAGATTTTCTTAACATGTCGGAAATGCAATAAGGAGCAAGTCTCCTGGTCACATCTTTGCACGTAAGGGGCTGTTCTGGAAGGATCTTTCTATTAATCCTATTCCTGTCTTGGTGTTTTGAAGGCGCATTAACTTGTTGACTGTCTAGCTTATCTAAACCAAGTTGGTTCGGTTGTTCGGTTGGTTGGTTGAGAAACAACCGAAAACTCATGAAATGTTTGTTCTGAACACCAAATACATTATTTATAGAAAAACGTAGTCTTACATTATTTTTCATCTTAGTCCTCGATGCCACTAATACATTTATTGCTGCTACGTAGGATTGAAGATGTTGCTTTCTTAAAATTGCGTAACCTGTGTACAATGTAGTTAATTGGCGCATTCAGTATCATCGTTGCTGGATGCGTACAAAAATCCAACAAAATGTTTGTGGACGTTAGTGCCCCTTCTTCCTTCGTTATTAACGGATCAAAGGTTCAGGAATGATAGTAACTTTATTAGCATGGAAGGGAGGAGGGAATTCGTGCTAAAAATGTTCCTTCACGTGAATTTCAAAATAAATTTTATAGGACAAAAAGAACCTCTCTTTTGGTCTTACTAGTCAAGTAGACATAAAATGAAGATTCTTTTAGAATTTTAAAGAAAATATTTTGGGAGAGTTCAATTTGAGCAATTTTTATTTCAACTTACCAAGTCTACTTTAATGGAGAAATTTGGAATAAGTCTGTTCCATTAAGTTCACCCCTCTCTAAAATCAATGATCAACAAGTTTCCCATTTATTTTACGAAAATCAGCTGATATTGTTGAGCTCCATTCCTGGAATACATTCAAATAATGGCGTGTTTATCTATAAAACGCTAAAGTAAATTAGTGAATTCCCTGCTGCCCTTATACTGCTGCATCCTAATGTTTTGACACGGGGTAATTCTCCCATGGGGAATGATGATCCCCGTGAAATTTTTCTCTTTTTCAAAACACCTTTTTTTAATCATTTGTCTCAAATTACCTAAATTACTTTCTGAGAAGATAGATTTTCTCCGCACTAATGTAGTTAAAACAGTGAATTGAAGGAAAATGCTTATTTTCAGTTGCGAAGAATTTATTTCCATTAAAATTTCGACATCATGCTTTGCTTATGTTCTTGATCTTCCGCGTATGTACTTGATAAACCAATTATCCCGTATCCACTTTTAATTTGAGGAAAAAAAGTAATTTTTGTTAATGCATAGAAACTCCTCATTATTATAATACTGAACACTGTCAACTTCTAACAGCTTCAAAATTGCAATAGTCCAACTGAAAAAATGCTAAAATTAGTAGAAAATATGAATTTTACTGGCGCAAACTGAACGGCCCCATTACCGGTATGAATCTTCTCCTTGTGGTAGATAACTTGTTTCTTTTAATTTAATTGTTAATCCCTTTAAAATTCCAAATTTTGTACTTTTAAACTGCTAACTATTACATACATTTAACTCCGCCCAATTTTCATATCCTATTCTCTGTAAATCTTAGTACCTCCCATCTTCATGGCAACATCTTTCCCTGACTCAAAATGTTAATTAACTTGTCACGTGATGCTTCCTGTACTCCTGAATACCCACTACCTTCCAGCTGCCATACCCATCGCCACCTTCAGAAACTTCATCATTTAGTTCGGTCAAAGGATTCTACCATAGATAGAGAGCGTCCGCTCAGGATCTCCCGCGACTGCGAAACCCGTCTGTTTTTATTACATTACTACCTGTGGTCAAGAAACGCTCACACTTTTTGGATTTAGACTCATAGTGGTTGCGTCATGAACTGGTCTTAACCGGCCTACAAATTTAACGTGCACATAACCGGCGTAAGTACGATAACAGCGTACAAGAACTACGTTCGTAGTGGAAAAGCCCGAATGAGATTTTTTCTCATTATGAGCATGTTACAATAGTCATAATTAAATACAGTCAGTATTGGTTATATGGTCATGGCAGCGGTCTAGAAAAATCAGACCCTGTAAGCGGGGTGACCATATATGCGGAACTATACTACACTGTTTAATTATGGCAGGATTATATTCACCTATCAGAATATAGTGCTCATAAACAAATAATTAAACTTTTAAGGACATTTTGAAAATTAGTTCTATTTAACGGGTTCTCTGGAGCGACGAATCAAGGTTCACCTTCTACAGTTCGGATGGCAGGTCTGGCGTCTGCCTGGAGAACGCCTCCTGCCAGAATGCATTGTGCTCACAGTAAAGTTCGTCGGCAGTGGAATTTTGGTCTGGGGGTGTTTCTCCTGGTGTGGACTGGGACCTTGGTCCAAATTCATGGTAAGCTCCACCTCAAGACCTACTGCACTACACGGTTAAGCGTTCCTTACTTTTCTTTCCACCGACACTTTTTTCACCTTTGAAACAAAGACTTCTGTCTTTCAAGATCCGATAAAAAGTCCGCATTCATCAACGTTGAAGACGTTGGCAGATTCATATCTTTCGAGGGCTTTTTTTCTTCTGGTCATCCCCTGTGTTGCTCAACGCCTCAAAAAATGTTACTAATACTATTTTTCAACAAAAAAACCCCCGATAACCTCATTGAAAAGATGAAAAACCGACCATATCACCGATAACCAGAAAAATAAAATGACTATATAAGCGGTGCGCTTTAACACATGTTTCCCTATTAAGTTTGACGGGACTTTAGAAAACTGACCATATAAGCGGGGTGACCATACAGCCGGTACAGACTGTAATAAAATTTTCGTACCATAAATTTTTCGAACTTTTGTTACGTTCCATCGTTGACGAAGGTATTGCGTAACAAATATGCCCTCAAATTCAAACTGGCCCCCACTTTTAAAACCCCGTTTATCCTGCCACGGTTCACACAACAAAGTCGAGAGGTTTAGAATTACACACACAGTGCAGTAGATCATTTATGCGGTATTAAATGGATCGTTAAATCACGAACCCTCCTCTTTCACGAAACGATATAATCCTATGCTCAGTGGAGCAATTACTTTTGCAACCGGGCGTAGTAACCTCTCTGCTGAATATAGCAAGCAATGTATTTTTGTTTTGATCTCTTATCAGATATCAAATGAGAAGTTGAAGTTAGTTTCAATGATTTTACATTGACGATAACGTAGTAAGAGGTGTTACCAGCAATAACTGTTATCAAAGTTATTACCCGTCGCTGGTGAAATGAACTGTTTAATACGAAAATATTTGAATAGATAATATCTGAATTGAGAATTTGTATGGTAGACGCTGCATCTAAAGAAATTTCCTTCTAAAACAACACCCGAGAAGAATAATCCCCTGCATTCTTCGAACGGTTTCAGACAAGGGCGCAATATTCATGTTTGTTATGGGATTCACGTTGTGAAAATTTCGCTGTTTCGGAGATATGATGCCTCGTTTCACTACTTGTTATCAGCCTCCAAATCGGTTATTCCATCATTAGCAGAGTTCGGGCAATCAAGTATTGATAGTGATCACGCATCACTATTCCACAAAACAGTAGTATTTCATTTTTGAATCCGATCTTTTTTAAGACTGCGGTAGCCCTTTTGGGAGAGTAGCGGATTGACAATCGGAGGGTTGCTAGTTTGAAACTAGATTCAACCGACGACCGTTGTGCACGTGGGGGCTGGTGCACATCTGACCGTTGTTCAAACCTACGAGAAGTTGTCCTTGGATCTATTCCTTCGGGATTTCTCGCCCCGTTGCCAATAGCTCGTTGTACCTAACGAGTGCGACGTTCACTCAACTATCTACGTTCCTACCAAATATTTTTATGTACTCTTTATTTTTTATTAGTTAATAGCCCACTTGTATTGATGAGAATCACCGGGCATTTTAACAAATCATAATTATTAAGACAGCAAACTAAAACAAAATAGAGCGTACTGAGATGTAAGAGAGTGGTGTTGACCCACTTAGACCGAAATAAGTATTAATCCTCCGAAATATGTTTTGGACAGGAGTTTGTTCCACACACACAGCTATAGGAATATGTCTCCATTTTATATGCTGTCAGTAATGTCAACGGCATTACTGGCAGCAAATAAAGTATGTGTAATAGACCTATGTCCCTGACCTAAGCTCCTGGCGTGTAATAGGCCTGTGTCTACAGTTCGTTTGTCGAATTCCATTCCACCCTGTGTGTATTACTCTTCAATGCAGTAAAATGTTTCTTATGTTTATGTCCATTTTTTTACGTTGTCTGTCTTGTATTTGCCGCATCTTCGCCAAACATCACCCGTGGGCCATAAAACCCAACCATCCAATATTCGCATTCCGCGCTCATTCCATAGGCTTTCTATTGGATTGAAGCTATGACTATAGAAAGACGGTATGTGATTTACATTACAACTGCAAAATTCTTCCATAGCAAGGCTTTTGGTCCAACCAAAGACCGATATGTACAGAGGGTCTGGTGCACGTTCAATCTATCATGGTTTCAAATGAGCTCTCGTTGGCGTGGTGTGGAAGTTTAGAGAGTGGGTATGCCAGCTCGTGTTCGCTTCGTCATCTGCCCGTGGTTAAAAAAAAAGTACGTGGTATTGTCCCCGGAGCTTTCCTTTGGGAATTGATCCCGAACCGTCTCCTTTAGCCCGTTGTTTTGCTCCAGTGCGAAGATGATAGACTACTAACCATCGTAGCTGGGCTCATTTCCGTAGGATTGCCACAGAGCGGTGGAGTATAACTGTCAATGAGGTCAAACTAAACACCTGGTTAACAGTTTGCCAGCACTAATGGGCCAGGTCCATATTACATAATACAACCCCTAAAAACTCTCATCCTCACCTCCAAATTGGAAAGTTGTACTATTCGCTTAATAGCGTTCTTGTGTTTGTCCACCCTCACATACATACATCAGACTGCTTCACAGTGTATCTTGACTCGCGAGTCCATAGGATCCATTTCAATTTCTCTAATGCAGTTCTCTAATGCAAAGAAATAGCAATCATTAGGCGTTACACCATGTTAATTGATCAGCAGCATTTGGGGTTGTGGGGTGAGGTGAACAAGTCTCGGGTATATTTTACCAGAAATGCCCCAAACCTATTCTATGAAGGAATTTTCTGGTTGGACGGGGCACGCCTGGTAAATAATCTAACACTTACGCCTATAAACCTGATTTCTATGTGGGATTTTCCTTTCTGAGTAGGCTTGGATAAAAAACACACCTTATCTATAACTTTCTACCCACTAACGATCTCCGTTTGGTATCAATCGGATCCAATTCTTTTCGCTAGGTTGATCAGGAGAATTTCTGTTATGAAAAATGATACCTAATGAGGTGCATGAAAAAATACGGATAAAAGTATTCCGTAGCTTTTAATACTTTTATCCGTTACTTTTTTTTTAATAAGGATTAAATTTTTCTTTATTGTTATGTGTGTGCTACCGTGTATGCTGTTTAAGAGTAGACAAGAGACTTCGCATGTTGGCCATGCGATATCAATATTTTGAACTCTTCATTAAGAAATTCTAGTTGTGATTTGACCGTTTCAATTGTTCACGGGGTTTTCATTTCGGTTTTCTTCCCAACAAATTAGTTCGGAATCAATATAGTTCCTAATCAATGTTTTCTTTGAAAAGTTCTTGATTAAAATGTAAAGAAGAAGATTACACGGAATCTAAATCACAGGAACAATTTACCAATCAACCGTGTGATCTCTTCTTTTCTTCACTTTTTCAAATTTAATTATGTTGCCAGGTTCTGATTTTATTCCTCACAATTTTCGTAAAATCGAAAGAAAGCCCATTCATCAAAGTTCCTTTGTTTTAAAGCTTGATTCTTCTTCAGTGTCAGTAAAATGTTCCTTGTATTAGGGATGCGACATCAATGTCGATGTTTTCAAAACATCGATGTTTTTTTTAAAACATCGATGTATTAGAATCGATGTTTTTGTAACATCGATGTTTATACTTGTCGATGTTTTTACGTTGTCGATGTTTTATTTTTAAATGAAAAAAGTACCGTTTCAAAAATTTAAAAAATAACCAAGTAGCATAATTTTTATAATCAGCAAATTGAACATACTTTTAGACCAAAGTGACCAAAGGTGAAGGGTCTGAAGAGTAGGGATACGACATCGATGTCGATGTTTTCAAAACATTGATGTTTTATAAAAAAAACATCGATGTATTGGAGCTGATGTCACATCACTAGTTGCTAAACCAGTTATAAGAAATGAGGTAAAACGTTTAAATGCACTGAATTTTAAAAACATCGAAAGTTTGAGGGCGATGGATTATCAACATCGATGTTTCAAATTTGAACATCGATGTTTTGCTGTCGATGTAGCATCACTAGGTGCTAAACCAGTTTTAAGAAATGGGGGGAAAAGTTTGAATTCGCTGAATTTTAAAAACATCGATGGTTTGGGGGCGATGCATTATCAACATGGATGTTTTGCTGTCGATGTTGCATCCTTAGTTGTTAAACCAGTTTCAAGAAATGTGGAAAAAAGTTTAAATACACTGAATTTTAAAAACATCGATGTTTAAAAAAATCAATGTTTTTGGAACGATGTTTTATCAACATCGATGTTTTAATTTTGAACATCGGTGTTTCAAAACATCGATGTTTTGCTGTCGATGTCGCATCCCGACCTTGTATGTGTATGTCCATTGCTCCACGTTGTATGTCTTGTGTTTGACGCAGCATGGCGAAATACGGCCTTTGCTTCATAAAACCCAACCCAAAACTTGTAAACAAATGAACCTTGAACGGCTAACTTTCTCTCTGAAAGTCTTACTTGCTCACTGGAATGAATTTTGAAGGATTATTGTAAGTTCTATAAGTTAGACACATCAGAAGATCCAAATGCAGAAATCACTTATCAGTTCCGCGTATAAGGACCGCGGAAAAGGGAGTTGTCTGCATTTGAAAGCTAAGAATTTTTCATTTTGTGTGCGCGGCTGTCATTTTTTACTCGTTCGAACCACATCAAGTGGACGAAAAAATTCAACATCGTGGAAAATTTAATGTTTCCGAAGAGAATAAAATCATCCCACGGCATCGGAAAAGGAACTTCAAGAAACTAAATGACCCGTGGCCCCCAAAACCGACGCCGGTTTTATTAGCATTTGGTGTTACTTTCACCGAACAGAAAATGTGCATCATAAATCGAATTCAGACGAAAATGCTGCTGATTTATCTGAAGCATGCCATTTCTCAAAACGATGGGAATTTCGGCCTGTAGTATAGTGAAATCGGTGAATTATGTTGCCTGTGAGAGTACATACATCCTGGAATATTTGTTTTTCCACGTTATTCTTCAATATACAGTGTGATGCTTTTATTTCTCCGGAATAAGCTTAGCTTTACCTTTGTTCCGCAATGACTGGAAGCTACGTTTCTTTTCGTTTTTTAAATAAATCAAATCCCATTTCAATATAATCTGCGAAGCATCTTAACTTTATTATTTTCGTTTTACGTAACGTGTTTTTGTTTTTCCTGATTTTTAAAACTTATTGGTTCGAAGTTGGTTTTACCACCATTCGAGTTTCTACTGCATGAATTTCTGATGAATAAGAATTCACTACCCTGCAGCTGCTTAAGATAAGTGAATGAAGTTTCCAACAAGTTTTGCTGGAAGCTTCTTTTGTATGGTTCGCGGATTGAGTTTGCCTTTCTTCTGTTCACTTGGATACTTTTGTTCGAAGGTATTCAAAGACGCATTTAATACCGAGTTAAAATATTCGTCGAGAAAGGTTTTGTTCTTAAAAGCCGTTGTTTACTGACGTCTCAAAGTGGTGTTAAATATTTATGGTTTCCATCAAAGATTTTGCTTCAACGTGATAGAAGGTAAGAGATGGCTTTCTTATCTATTGCTTTCATGTTTTATCCATTTGATGGGAATTTAGTTAGAAAAAAAGCACGAGTTATCTATTTTTGACGTATAATCAAGCGCAACGCACAAATATAAACTTGTATGTGAAAGTCTTGATAAGAATGAACTTTTTGTGAAAGTAATTTAAAATTTTTGTCTTGCCGGGGGCCGTTATGGCTCAATGAATATACCCACTGCGCTAGCAACCTGCGAGTTGCAGGCAGCGCAGGTTCGATTCCTCGCTGGGTGTTTTTCTCTCTTCTGTGTTAGTAAAACTTTCTTTGTGTGTGCATGTCCATTACTTTATATTGTCTGTCGTGTATGGCTTAGCATGACCAAATATGACCCTTTCGCCATGAAACATTACAAGCTCAACGCATCTATTTGAGTTCATGCCCAGGAGCATAATTTGATATTAGATTACAAGAAGTATATCCCATCCCTCACTGGCACCCCACTCTACAAACTTCCACACCACATCAACGTGATTACATTTGAGGTCTCAACAGATTTAACATACAACAATCCCCCCCCACACACACACAACGGTCTTTGGTTAGATCTAATTTAGAACTCGCAACATCCTGGTTTCTAATCTCCGGAACTCTCTCAACTGGGTAACAGCAGCCAGAAGATTTAAATGGAAGAGAATCACAAAACGATTATTTGATCGAAGATAAAACAAGACTTTTTTCACACGAAAATTATGTTGTAATTTTGTTTAGTGTTAAGCCAAACTAATTTTACTTTTCGAAAATAAATTTGAAATTGCTTTTTATGGCAAGTAAATACTCTTGATGAATTATCTACATTGAAATGTAAACACGTCTTCAGTCCTCAGAATAATCATCAATGTAACTAAGATTTAATCATAGCCTTTCATCAAGTTTACAATCAAACTGGAAAACAAAACAACGTACACAAGAATGTTTCCTTTCACCCGCTGTACCCACCTACGACCCAACAAAGAAGTCAGACTTACTTACTGATTGAATTAATACACTTTCCCTTTGTTCGCACCAACTTACGCGCAGATTTAAATCCTGTGTCCGGAAGTCCCTCCCCCCTCCCCCTCCCCCTTCAACTCTGAAACCTTCTCCACAATAAACCGCCTTTTGATGAACGAAACAAGAAAAGGAACAACACAAAGTATTTTTCTCTTGTCTTTCTCCTACTTAGCAGTGATGGATAATTAAGAGCATCTTTTAAGTCATTAAAAACACGAAGTTTTTGCCGATTAGTTTCATCGAGAAAGAACCCTTTTCGACTGTTCTAATTACCTTCAACGGGTGAAAAGAATTTTATTGTGACATTTAATTGAGTGGAGCTAGAGGTGAGCTCGCTGAGACTGCGTTTTTAACTGCTGATGCGTGGGTTACTTTGAATTTTGGTTTGTTCCGGGAAAATTCGTGCTAATCTAACTATCACGGAACGAGCCCTCGGCGTTCCGACGGTAGATTCAGTCATAGAAAATTCACTTATATCAGGCGTTTAGAGGTGAGATCCTTTATAACTAGCTAGTTTAAGTTGAATTTCGTCTTATTTGGCATTGTAGGTTGCTTTCTTGAAACTGAAATCATTTAATTTTTAACTCTGAATATGAATTAAAAGCAAGTGGAATTCCATAGTGTCTGTGTTTATTGGAATCTTAGATCTGAATGTTTGAATTGAATTATCTTTACTCTGAGAAGGAGTAACAACGAATATTCACGAAAATTGAAATGGGGGGAGGGGGGACATTTCCCCCCAAAAACAAGATCGATAGGTACAGGGGCGTACCTACGGAGGGAGCTATGGGGACTTAAGCCCCTCCCAGATCGTATAAAAAGTAAAATATACTTACTTAATACACTGATTTGTTCTTTAAACATCTTTTTTGGGGCGAAAGGTGTATTTTCATGTTTTCTCCTTGAAGTCAACCAATATTTATTCATTTCTTTTAGCCGACTTACAAAAGTGTTCCTCGTCATCTGATCCTGGTTCAAAATTACGTGGTGTTGTCCTCGGATCTTTTCTTTTGGGGGATTGATCCCGGACCGTCGTCAATAGCCCGTTGTGTTGCTCTAGTAGGACGTTAATTTAAAAATTACCAATTACCAAAAGTGTTCCATTTCTTAGTTACTGGGATTGGATAAAATAATTGAAAATTTTGTCATTTCATTTAAACATTGGTACATTTTCTCTTCAATACAACTTATATTCACATTGGAATTCTCACTTTTAAACTGGTTTCTAGGTAACACACTCAAAAACTAGTCTAGGTAACACACTCAAAGACTAGTCTAGGTAACACACTCAAAAACTAGACTAGGTAACATGATCTAAAACTTTTCTCTAGGTAACACTAAAACTAGTATGTTTCGAATAAATTTTTAATTTAAAAATCCTTCTTTAAATAAAGAGTTTACGATTGAAATGTAGCCCCCTCCTGGTTGATATCCTGGATGCGTCCCTGGATAAATATCACAATATGGTGCAAATATCATGCTTATGTGGAGCATACCTGATGACATTTTTTGAAGTTTTCTAAGATCTTGGTTTTCCGAGATCCGAAAAAATATTTCCCGAAATTTTCTTAGGGAAGTAAATTTTCAAGGGCCGCCAATTTCTTAAGTTTTTGCGCTGGGCCGAGGCAACCGCGAAGGAAAAACATCTGAATCAACGATTGCTCGATCCTCAACGAAACCTCTGGTACAAATTTTCAAGGAAACTCTGAACTTTAACTGCGGTGTGTGGTGTCGTCGCCCCAAAGCGGTAGCGTGTAAACAGTACGAATCGTACACAAGGAGAAGACAACCAACAGCTAAGATATTTAAGTTCTTATTATTCCAAGAATATTCAAAAACTATATAGTATTTACATCATCACATTAACATCATTACACCAATGCATAAAAATATGTATATCACAGTCCAGCGCGATGAACAAGCGTCACACCCTGCTTCTGGCTCTCAAACGTCGCCTTAATTAGTCTCTACGCAGTCCAGAAATAACCCAACGGTAAAAATCACAAACCAATCGGGTCATCTGGACGAACACCACCTGCAGAGGACGTTCTATTTCACATGTTCTTCTCAAGTCGTAAGCAAGCGACGGAAGTAAAGTACTCTACGGAAGAACAGCAGCTAGCGCCAAACAATCAAACATAATATATTCGGCATTACGATGACACAATGGGGTAAGCACCTGCCCTGCAAGTGACCCTTCATAAAGGTCATGCACAGCGGAGTTTCTCACAATGTCACGAGCCATTATGTATTGGATTGGATACCGTAGGCGGACACTGTTTCACCTGTGCAGCTTTCAGCTGTATAGTCTGCCTTACAGAGGAGATTCCTGGGAAAAGGGAGAGCTGAGCAATCCACAATACATACAACAAACATTTAAGAACACTGAAGGGGAAAGGCAAAACGTGAAAGCACAGCCATTATGTATGAAATATTGTCAAGTTCCAAAAGCTGACAAGCAGTATAGTAAACAGCAGGGTTACTTTTTCTGTTTTGAATTGTTTTCATATTTGGCCAATAAGCGTCTACAATTGTCGTTAATTTGGCCTTTTTAATTATTTTTTTATTTAAAGAATTAAGTTTAAGTATTTTTCTTATCTGATAGTTGCGCATTGCTTTGTGCCGAAAATATTTTGGGTTTTTCCCTCGGATGTGAACAGATATGGTAGTAAAATGTTTTAACAAGATAAATCGTTCTGAAAAACTCATCAATGAAACTGAAGCTAACGAAATGTTTTAAAAATTCTCTACAAATAAATTTTAAAGAAAAAATTCGATTTTCATGGTCGAGTATCCAAATAAAAAGCCATACAAGAATATAGGGAATCGGCTTTCTTAGAGAAAAGAGAATTCGCTATGGGGCCTTGATTAATCAGCTTCGAGAATTCTGTAACTCAATTATATTGAAAGATGAATCTAAATTCAATAATATTTGGTGATGAGAGCCCAATACTTGAACATGAATTATAAACTTGCTCCCACAATAAGCCATGGTGATGGTAGCAGATGGTTATAGGCTGTATTAATGCTTTTTTTAACTTTAGAATTGATATTTTATTGACTGTGAAAGGGTCAGATTTATTTATATAGTTCAGTTTTTTTAACAAAAATGTTAAGAGAAAGGGGTAAAAAGGTGGTTATTGTCAAATTTTAAGCAGTAACAGGATAAAGATCCGACGCATAATGCCCGTATTTGCAGCTTATTAGACCCTTTTATACCAACTCATACATAGACAAAACTTAAATCACGTTGAAAATATTTGGTTTTATTATGAAACGTAATTTTAATAACTCCTTGCAAAGTGACAAAAAATAGTACCAATATTTTCTGAAAATCACTTTAAATCCAGACCAAATAGATCGAGAGGAGCAACAATTGTATATTACGTTCAAAAATGTATTGATTTTATTAATAACTGTCTTAAAACAATAATTTTAACTATTAATTAACTAATTAACCACCATCACAGTGCAATTATTTGAAGACTTTTTTAAAATTCGATAAATTCCTAAAGTTGCTGATTAACTTAGCATAGTAGTTTTATAAACGACATAACTATACACTAATCGTGTTGATTTTGAATTTTCTTTCTATAAGAAGGTAAAAGATTTAAAAAAATTGAAAGTTATGATATCGGAGGAAAAAATGGTATGTAAATTTTTATACTTAAACAAATCGGCATACCTCACGATAATTTTAAAGTTTTCAGAAATATTACTCAACTTTAGCTTAAATTAAAATATTAGAACTGGACTGTCAAAAATGTGAGTCGACCTCTTATGGAATCGTTTGTTAAAAAAAAACTTTTTTTGATTACCTAAATGTTTAAGCTTCAAGTTTATTTGGTTAATTTAGTTTTAAATGCAGGTTTTAATTGTATGTCGATAAGTATAGTCGTTTTTTTCAGTTTTATTCGTTCAAATCTGAATTCTGCGTGTAATTTCATTACCCATTTAAATTAATTTTTCTGCACGAAAAATATCCTAACACAGAAGAGAGTAGATGGGGGAAAAGATGTAGAGTTGACTATAATTCCGTCTTTGCAAATCCTCGTAAAGACAGCTTAGTTATACATTTGTGTTATAACTAAGCTAATACTGAATCGCATTTTTAATGTTCTCTCTTATAAATTCTCTGAATTAGTGAAGTGCTCCCCATGAATCTTTAATTTACGTAATCTGTTGGGACATTCTTGGTCGAAATCTTTAAATTAACGTGCCTTGAAACTGCATTGTTACATGCTTGAGTTGAAAACTTCGATCATGGAATATTAAATTCCATATTTCGTCTCGTTGTCCCAAAAATAGCTCCTGGAAAGCAATTGTAATGAGTAAAGGGCCATGGGGGGTGCGGAGCGGAGATTCTGTGTATTCGACCGTTCTATTCGAACTTTGATGACATCGAGCCGTGTTCAGAAAATTAATATCCTCATCTCGACATTTCGAATGGCAGTTGTGGGACAATTAGTTCCATTAACGCCACTATCTGTATTGATTTTGCTGTATGTAATATTCACTTTGTACATTTCGCGTCATGGTTAATAACTTTTAAAGTAAACTGTAACTTCAAAACCAATTTTCTTGTCAATTATTTAAAGAATTTTCATTTCCCTTTTGTCAAAATAGTATATAACAATTTTTTACAGAGGGACTATGAACAAAAGCTTCTTGTTTCAAAGTTTCTATAGAAACTAATAAACTCTTCTGGGGGCTGATGCACGTTGAATCTGCCAAGGTCTCAAATGTCCTCCCGTTGGCTTTGTGTAGAAGTTTAGAGGGTGAGGTGGCAGCTGAGGTGCTGACCTCGTTATGTGACCATGGATCGAAATTACTAGGTGTTTTCCTCGGATATAATCCATCGAGACACGTGTATCGCGTTCAACTGTGGACCACCATAAAATTTTAAGGTGACTGCCTAAATTAAGCATATCATCAAATGCCAAATTTTCAAAATTGCCACTCGCGTAAATAATCTGAAATGTATTTGGAAAAAAAAAAAGCATTATTTAATTGTATGATGCAATTATTGGTATTGTATGCAGTAAGAAATTTATGACAGATCGCAACTTTAGAGGAGGAAATCAGCAGCTTCTGCACTGCCATGTTTAGGGTTACGAGACCCCAAAATGGAAGTTATTGACAAACTCAATGTTAATTCCTGGTATTTCTTGAATGTTTCAATTCCTGACAGTTTATGGATTAATGTTAGTACTCTGACTGAATTTTATGTGATAGTAGAGAACCTATGACGGCTAATCACTTAAACACGTGCACTGCACTTAAGAATATTAGAGTATAGAAGTTACTGACGTTAAGTGTCAGGCATTCGTTTCATTCATGATTTCGAAACTTAATTTCACCGCTACAAACGTGACTAAAATTGAATCTGTGAATTTGAGGAAACAAAAGTTGTGAATCCAACGTACTATTTAAGTACGAGCTTCTCAATGTCGGCGTTTGAGAAGTCATTCATAAACGGCATCACATGACCCAGTGATGTGTGACCCACAGAGTATCAATTGATAGCATTTTTGACTTTTGTCCTTCCATTGTTTCGGAAAGCCATTGGAGCGAAAAGGAAGCCCTTTTCCACGCATTCTTCCGCTTGGTAACAAGCCGAATAAAAATTGTTTTTGTTTCAAAAGGTTTCTTCATCAACAAGATTTTTCACTGCCCAATATCAATTTCGCGCTATTGAAAGAAACTGTTTGCTTTATGCGGAGGTTAGAAGGAATCTTAAACGCAGTCAACTGGGTCAATGCCTAAAAATAAGACGCTGTTTTATCGAGTTGGTTCATTCAGATCGTTTATCTATGTTACTGTTTTTATGCGATTCGATTTACGGTTCAGTTCCTACGAGAAAATATACGACCACGCGTTTTATCCTTTTTACTTACCAAATTAGAACTTTATTCAGATTTGTCGATAGATATTTTGTCTTGGCGATTCATAAGGTTCTTCGGTTTCGTTGTCTTCGACATTTCTTTGTTTTAATACGGAAGTGCAACAATGTCATGTGTTCATTCTGTTTAGTTGCAAAAGAGTGTTTTCACGCAGTTGAAAAAAGTTGAATTCCGAAAAATTATTGAATTTTTACCTCAATAATTAAAGCTAAAGATGCGAGTTAGATTATTATTAGTTTTGTCTCTTTTTCTCAAAAGGACTGAGCTGGAAAGACAAAAATACTACAATACCCTTTCAAGCTTCAGAGTTGTCGACAGACAAACCAGATCAAACTGCTGTAATTGCAAACATCAGGCAGGTAACTGTTTCCCCCATCCGTAGAAGCAATATATTATGTGATTCCAACAATAGAACAGTCGACCATGAGCCAGTCGACTTTTGAAAACGTGCGAAGACTTGTTTGGATTTAGCTGTCATACGTTCAAGCAGAAATTGCGGACGACGTGGATAGCCCCCCTCCCTATAATACATTATTACAGCTGTCGCTTTCGTTGCCGAACAATTACTTGATGATGTTTGTCTTGTGTTTATGCATGGTCATTTTGAAGCCCTCGTGCCAAAAAAAAAAAAATCATCGGCACCGATAAACTTAGAACCAAAATCCGCTGTGGTATCGCGATATACTCCGACTGGAAAAAGAAAACAATCATCGTAATTTCGAAATGTATTCTGATTGGTTTTTCTAAATGTACTGTCAGCTGCTGTTCTTGTGTCGCACGCTTTACGACTTGAGAAAAGCAGGTGAAAATAGAAGCGTCCTCTGCAGGTGGTGTTCTTCCAGAATGATCTCTGATTGGTCTTTGACTTTTGCCGTTGGGCGATTTTGAAAACTATGGCAGTGACCGTTGAATAAACGACTGAGAAGAAAGCCAGAAGCAGCGGGTAAGGTTGTTCCCCTCGCGCTGGCCTGTGATATACATAATTTGATGCATTGGAATATATTGAGCGATGATGTAAATAGGGATATTCTTGTTCTCGGAACAATAAGAACGAAATTATCTTAGCTGTTCGTTGTCTTCGCATTGTGTATGATTCGTGCAGTTTTCATGCTACCGTTTTTGGGGCGACGTCATGACTCAGTCCCACAATTTAACTGATAGGCTCGTTCAAAACCATGTAACCTGAGTGACAACTTCCGAGAGTCGGACTATAATTTAAATGAATAATCAAAATTTAATGGCTATTTGAAAACACAAATAGCGCAGAAACTATTGAAAACAGACTTCATTAAAATAATAAATGTAAATTCTACTCTAAAATTTAAAGCGTCGGCCGGGATTGGTTTCTTGAATACTCCCAAATCGTCTCCGTTATTAAATTCTCTTCTGGATAATTTCTGGTTTTCAGTACAAAATCCTAAATCAGGAATCCTTCGGACCTCGGCCATTGCGGATTTCATTTGTTTTATTTGCATGTTTTGTCAAAAAAAAAAAAAAAAACTTGATCCCTCCTCCCCCCACCTCTTTTCGCGTATTTCGGGGTTGAAATAGTAAAATAGCAGACATATAAATTCGAATAATTAAAAAAAAAAATAAAGGAAAAAATAAAAACCCTTTTGAATACAATAATACAAATATTACTTGCAAATCTAATTTTTAGTGTGTGGTATTTACTCTAAACATGTCCGTTATTTTGCGTTGTTTCATCAATTAGGTTCAGGTTTAACTCCTTGTTCTTTAAAAATTGTCCGAATGATTTAAAAAAATGAGAAAAACGAAAAAAAAAAAAAACGGCGGATGGCAAAACGTCTGAATTTTGGACAATTCCGGATTTGGGACGTCAGGATTTGGGACTTCGTACTGTATACTCGTTTCTGAATGTATAAAATCGTACTTTTTAATTAACTAACAGGACAGTTCAAATTTCGAGCGATTTTGGGGGGCCCTTTTGTTTGAATTTTTGAGTTTTACTGTACTCTTGGAAAATTTATAGATTTTAATTAAATTTGAGATTACAGTTTTCTGAATCTGGTAGACTCAACATTGAAATCGTAAGTTCCCACCTTCGAGTTCAATGTCGATAGTGCGATTTACAACAGAACTGCATTTGAACTCAAAGAATTGAAAAAAGTTATTTTTTTTTTACACTCTATTAGCAAGATAATACTATCCGAAATTGGGGGTGCTTTAATTACAAAAATATGTATCCAATACTAGGAAGCACATATCTTTGCGAAAACATTCAACAATGAAATTCGTAAAATCTATTATATGGGTGTCCTATTGCCTGTTGAAATACTTTGACATTGAAAGGTGCCCTCGGATTACAAACAGTTGGAAAGTCCCGGGTGAACAAGAAGGACATCACATACCAGGAGAACTTCTTGGTGGTGATATCCTCTTGTTTCAGTATACAGTACTTTTGATTGCTGGAAGCTTTGGATGGATCGAGAAACCGGAGGCAATCAATCTTCAGGCAGGGATCACAGTGGCAGTTACAAATCCAGTTGACATGTTGCCTTCAGCTAAGTGGCTTCGTGTGTTCTCTATTCTTGATCGAGGAATGAAATAAAAAGTGTTTAGTAATGAGGCTTAATTGAATGTCTCGTAGGATCTAATGTTATATGAAAGGGAAATGTTATATGCGTCAACCCCCCCCCCCATGACACTTTGATGTTATAACTGATCGGTCATTGTTGTGTCATTTACTATTACTTTCAATTGTATTGTCATTTGCAATATTTATTCCAATTTATATTATATTTAACTTGACAAAATTCAGTAACTACTTGTTCCCATCCAACCGGATCCGTGTTTCAACATATTCATTATTGCTGTTTTTTTTGCTGACTATTTTTTCATGATGTTCTATTCTGTGTTCTGATATTTCTAATTTCCATTCCATTAAGAATAGTTGTCTTCCTTTCTACTTTCTCCCCAATAAGAGCTTCAAATAACATACATTTTTAGAATTAATATTTTTTTTTTATAGAAAGTAAAATTTCCCAGTAATGGATTACTCTTTATGCGGATGTATTCTTTTTGAAGTCTGCGCGAAAACATTTTACTAACAGACAATTTGAAAACATATTTTGCTTGTCGTAAGTATGTTAGATAATAAAAAACACTTAGTTTGTAAATAGTTTTCTTCACACTTTTAGGCATTAAAAAAAATCCTGTTTGCGTCAATGATGTCAACAAAATCAAGGCCCAAATACGTTTTCTTTTTTTGCATTCATTTAAAAGAAATTTTTTTTAAATGCGTAGGTTTGTTATGAATGTTGTAGGAAGTTGAAGCTCTTTGTTTAAATGAAACTTATTTTCCAGGTTTTTATTTATCCACGTGTCAATGACAGCATTTAATGCAGCACTTGTGTAGGAAAAAGAGGTGTTTACGCGGAATGAGTGCATCGTACCTAATATCTCTAGTTTTTTTTTCTTACGATTTCAAACAACCTTCCTGTAATTGTTGTAGGTTTATTGTGTGGAAACGGTGCCACTCTGACCTCTGAACCAACCTCTATTCTAATTCCATTTTTCGTGTAAATGTTTTTTAAATGTAGTTCGATGGCATATTTATTTCTGCTTTTAACATCCCTGAATGTCATTCCACCCCTCTATTTAGTTTGGTTAAATGGCTTTGAAAAGATGGTTGTTGAAAAATTATTATAATTCTGGTGGTATAAAAATGAACACACTAATTTTGTTTTATTGGTTTTTAAAGAATGGTAGGCTGTGTCGAGCACACAAATCGTTGCTTTGACGTGAATAATAGTGCCTGTCGTTGGATTAGATTGAATGAAACAGGCATAAAGTTTGAACGATTATTGTTTAATGCACGTGAATACAAGAACAAGGTGTCTACTGGTCCTGAAAATGTGCCGAAAACGGAAATTTGGTCTCGAAAGTCCCTAAATCATAAATTTTGTCCCGAAAATTTATTAAATGTTTTTAAGGCTAAAACAAAAGGTGGCTGCAGCTGAACTTAAACAAATGAAAAAAAGAAAATTACAAATAAATTGCAAACTGCAAAAGATGAGTTTGAACAATAAGGACAACAAAAAATTATGCAAACTGAAACCCAATCCAACCACATTTGGAGACAGTTTTTTAAATACACAAATGGATATACAATTTTTTTAACAATTACATTTGATGCGTAAAACATTAAAAAAAAAATTTTCATGAAGAAATGTTTTTAAAAATATTGATTTTTTAAATTTTTATTAAAATTTCAAGCATTTAGAAAACAAAAATAATGAGTATAATATAGAGTATTTGTTTGATATGTTCTTGTTCATCTACTTTGACATGATTTATGGTTTATCTTAATTTTTTAAATTTTATTTAGACACATCTTATGAAAGCTGAAATTTTATACTAGAGTCCTCTTTTCTCGAGAAAGTCCATAAAATGTCCCTAAATGAACCAACAGAAATTCAGTAAACACCCTAAAGAATTAATTTACAGTTTCAACGATTAAAGTACAGTTTGATTTTAATGTTGAAGGAAAATTTTATTGATTAAAAACCTGTGATTATAGCGTAGTTTGGCAGCTTTCAAATGACGCCACTTATGCAGTCATCGCTTCACCGAATCCAGTTACTGTTCCAAAGTTTGCCCAGCACCATCCTATTTCGACACATTGCAGATCTCATTCCCGCGCTCAGTGCGTACATCATGTCATGTAGGGACATCCTTTGTCGACATGAAGCTATATTTAACTTCTGGATGTTTCTTCTAATTCTGAAATCACAAGACAAAACAGCTGTAGAGCTATTTTGTAACCTTCGACTTTTCATGCATGCCCCCAGTAGATTTACGAATTTAAAGAAATATTCACGTCAAAAGGTCCAACTTGATTTACAAATTTAGAGGCGTATTCACGTCAAAAGGTACAACTTGATGTGATGAGAGTATAGGTATGGGTTAAGCAATTTGTTTGGCAGTGCCAAAAGTAAAATTCATTTGTGAAAGAAAAGGAACATGCTTGTTTTTCTGAAACTTTATTAATATAAGCAAAGTTTGAACACCTTAATTGTTAATTTCTGCATGTTAAATTGAAACATATCACGATATGCGGCTTTTAATTGTACGTATATAATAATTTTACAATTATACTACAAGAAGAAATTGTCCTTTGTCCCTATCCAGTTAATAAATATCATAACCAAATACCACAATAAATTATTTACTGTTCCGTATCAAGCAGCTTCTATTTCTCAATTCCACTTTTTCCCTTTCACGAAATCTTTTACTTGAAGTCGTCTGTCTTACGTTTGGCACAGCTTGGTCTTTGTGCCATATTTGACCGAGTATTCTACGCACAGCAAGCATTTACAGTTGGGTATTCTATTTAAGTCTATATCTGATTGGTACTGGGAATACCTAATACCAATCATGAGCGGGCAAGATGATGCCCGCCGTTTATCTCAGCAAACCCGCCGTCGGATTGTAATCCCTCAAGTTCGTAGTAGAGAATTGCACGTCAATCTAACACAGTTGGCCCAACCTCTACCTGTTCAAATATACCTGAAGCAGAAATCCCTGAGTGAGCGCTAATCTACGTGTACTTATGCAGAGTACATGGGATCGAGGACTTATTTGAGTGTTCATAATAGATCTCGGCATTATATCGAAATGACGTTGTGCCGCCTTAACCTGCGTGCGTTATGAACAGTTGGAATGCTGTTTGAGTACTCCAACCTGGAAGTTTGAGTTTCGCTTATGAACTATCGTGCTATGAATTTCGGGGCTGTGAGTAATATAAATCGGTGGAAATATGAGTGACAACCTGAAATATTTTGACGTGAATACGTCTTTGAAATCTGACCAGCATAGACGGCTAGTACAGGAAGTCGATCGTTACGAAACAATGGGCGTCGAGTTCGGTCTAATAATTTCTGTATTATTAAACGTGAATCAAATCAACCTAGTGTCATTCCATAGCTGAGGGGGACTCACGATTCTCTGTCTTTCACCACGTTTGTTACGAACAGTTGTTCTTGTGTTCTAGTTGCTACTTGTTCTAGTGGACGAACATCGATGGATGACAGTGCCCGAGTTCTGTTACGATCAAGAACATGAAATATTGGGTGCTGTTCTGAAAAAGAACACGAATAAGGACAGATTTGTTCTACACTTCAGAGGAGTGAGACATGTTTTAGCTCTAGACGGTGCGGCATGTATATTTTAAATTTTTTTACATTGTAAATAAATGTCTATGTCCAATTTAGGTGTGCAGTGTCCCTCTGTTCTTGGACTCTACTACTCACACCGTCTATCAAATTAGACATAGCTCGGTCACTCTAACAGGGACCAAGACCTGTTAGTGACCTTGAGTTCGTGCGCCGCGATAAACGGGGAGCGAGAGGATGTGCATGCGTATTCCGTTTCTGGCACGTAACATGTCGGTACGTTTACGTATTTCGGTCTGTTTCGTGTTGCACGACTGATTTGATTTATCACGCTCTACGGTCATTTTTACCACAATGGGAGTTTAACTGATCCGGGACATGTGGCTCAAAGGTTGAAGGAATGATTCTAATAATCGGTTCACATGTGCTTTCTTTGGCTAACGTCTTTAACTAGATGACTTGCACGTCTTTGTCATGTGATGTGGCTTGTATCGAAATATTTTTCAGATTAAAATATATTAGCATGCTGGTTATAACAAGCTTGCCATCGGAATTCAAATGTAAACATAGTCGTAGGGTCGCGGTAGCATAGTTTGAAGTGCAGCGAATTCGCAACCGGAGAGGTGAAGTTCGATACCCAGTCCTACCAAAAACCATTGTGTACACGGGAGATTGTGCAAGTTAAATCTGTCGTGGCCTTAAATGTCCTCACGTTAGCTTGGTGTGGAAGTTTGGTGAGTGGGGTGTCAGCTCAGGTGTTGACTTCGTCACCTGACCTTGGTTCGAAATTACATGGTGTTGTCCTCGGGATTGATCCTGGGACGTCGCCAAAAGCCCGTTGTGTTGCTCCAGTGCGACGTTAATTAACTATCTGCCTTAGTTTTACGGGCCTTGGTAGCCAAACGGAAGGGCTACCACAGCCACTAAATCTAAGGTGAGGTTTTTTAACGTCGAATTGGAGCAACTGAACGGTCTATTGATCCAACCAAAGACCGTCGTTATACGTGGGGGCTGGTGCACGTCAGAACTATCATGTCCTCACGTTCGTGTTGTATGGAAGTTTGATGAATCGAATGCAGCTCAGGGGTTGATCTATTTATCCGATGTGTCGACAACAGCTCGTCATGTTGCCCCAGTGCGACATTAATTCAATCCCTCCCCGAAATAAATTCCCTTTTTATTTGCCATTTAACAGTATCGACCACTTTTAAAAAGCGCCTCGGGCTTTTAAGAAACCCTATCAACCTGTCTGGCGACGCTCGAAGCGTTGAACTCTCGGAGAGCGACTTGGGAATTAACCACCTCCCAGATGAGCCATCCATCAAACGTTGATCTCGCTCCTTTTTCTTGTTTCAATAATTACGACACCTCTTTCTCTCTCACGCCTGTTTGCCTCCTCGGTCGCCGGGGCGCAAAATGGGAAAGAAACTAGATTTACCGCCACTTGCTCGACGCTTAGAATCTAATCTCGGAAACCCATATCGCTTCAGGAGCCGTTTATTCTTTCCCCGAACTAAAAAGCTGCGCTTAACTTTGTACACTATTTTTGTTGTTTACCTTCCGATGGCGTACTCCGAATAACTTTTTTAAAGAACAACTTTGATAAATGCTAGATTACGTAAAAAATAATTTCATGTTGGTGTGGACGTTTGGAGAGGGTGGTGCCAGTTCAGATGTTGGTTTCTGTTTGGCCCAGCCTGAAAAAATAAGGTCCTTGCGCCACAAAAACTCAATCAACCACCAAAACAAAGTTATAATAGGTTATTCTTTCTTTGACACAGTTTAATGCCAACTGATGTCTGACTCTCGCTACAATAGATTACTGTTCCGATTTCCTGCCTGAATGTGAATGTGAAAATTCGCATGTTTCGGTTTAATCAACCGTTTTGTAGCAAGAGCTTCATATGCACCCTGGGCCCTAATACTGGATTAAATGATGGGCCTATAGACTTGAAACAAAAGGAGACTGAACTATTAAGAGGACCTTAAAAGAGTGTGACCAACATCTTGACTATTAGTCACGTGACTGTTCTACGAAAAATTGAATAGGTTGGCTGATTTGGCATCTTAGCGCCCCGTTAGGCGATATGACATCTTATATCAGGGTAAATGACTTCATAAATGCACATTTCGAGAGTTACGATAAAAATGGAGAAATCGACAAAGTCTACTATTTCTCGCGTGGACTAATCATGTGATTAATCAATGGATGTGCATCTCCTCCCGTCCCGTGGAACAATCGCATAATAATAATAAGATAATCGCATCCATCCAGCTGACAAAGTAGTTTTAGGATCACTTTACTCGTTTTGGTCACATGGTAGTGCGCACGGATAAAGGTTACCATTGTTCATTCAATGGATGCATATAATGCATATTTTATATTCCTCTCTGAAATAAAAATATGCATTATAGGTACTCAATGTTAAACTTGTTCTAATATGTAAACTATTCTCTTTTCCCTTGCTCACTTATCATATTTGCTTTGTTATAAATACGAAGATTCATGACTTTGAAACTTACAAAACCGATTGCACATTAAAGTAACAGAACGTTTTGCGTTTCCTTGACTCCTCTCCCTGGGGTCTAGGACCATGGTACCTATCAATTAAGAGGTCCAAAAAATTTGTTTTCGATTGGAAGGCCCCTTGTATCAGAGTAACCCCCCTCCCGTCTGTGGAGGGCTCTGTGTAGAACAATAAAAACGAAAGCTTTGTATAAGAACAATTGTTTAGTCTCCTGGTACTGTTTTTTTAAAGCACGAACGCTTCGAACCTGTCCATGCCTACTTTTTATCCCGTCCATTTTGTAAAATACAGGGGGAAAAAAATACAATTTTCCTTCACGATTTTCTTCACGTTTATTATTTATTCCCTCGAAAGAATAAATGCATAAATATTTCCAGCGCAACCCCCTAAATAAGACCCTTTCTGTTGAGCTAAAAAGTGAAAAAAAAGTACAGGGAAAGGGTTTTCCGTAAAGGACAGCCTTTAAGAGAAAGTAACGCATCACGTGTGAGAGGGATTTTGCAACAATTTTTTATTGTATTTAGCCCTTCCAACCAGAAACGCTTGGATTTAAGGAAATCGACAGTCCTTTTTGATCTTGGGAGCTTGTAACTTGGGAACGTATTTCTTGGAGAGCTTTCACCAAGTAGTAAGTGAATTTCCCCTTTTTTTTTTTATTGAAGAGATGCTTTGTTTTTGCAGAAGTCGACTCGAATGGAGAATCTTGGAAGAAAACTCGTGTTCAATTTCTCTTTTAAAATACCTTGCTGAACTAATCCTTTCAAGATTGCTTGGATATGCCTTTTTAAATTGCAAACTTCTCATTATATATATTTTATTTTTTAATGTGTAATACGTTTTGTTTGTTATAATTTCCAATGTTGATTCACTCGTTCAGTGATGGGCACTTAAAAGAGTTGGGGGACAACGACACTAAGCATCCTTGTGAGGATTGCCGAGTTGTGTAGCTTTTTTAATCCAATTAAGAAACAATTCTTTAAACTTACAAGTTTATTGTAACACAGAGCACAGACGTGGACAAGACGACTACTTTGAACATAGAAGAACACTATTTTGCATCAAAATTAGATATCAGTATCTCAACATTCCGAAGAACCTATCAGGCACGTCCGGGGTCTAAAATAACCTCTGGACGTTCTCTCTAGTACCACCTTGCTATAGATGGCGTTATCGAGCCTTTGACTCTAACTCGCCTGTCTACAATCTTTAAACCCTTTATCACTCATTCCGCAAGGGGATTGCGGTGAACCATCGGTGCCGCGATCGATCCTATGGAGGAAAGCATGCTGAGTCACCAATGGCTGGTGTTGCCTTGAGTTTAGTTTCCACAACAACCTGTTGTAAGGTAGTCCAGAACGCTTGCCGGAACCCAATGCAAGAACTCTTGTTAGTTGATATATCGTTCTATGGTCATTTCTGCTTCACGAGAGCTAATTAGACCGGGATCAAATAGATTCTGATTCACTACAAATATCCATGCCTTGACTGGGATTCGAATCGAGGGGCAGATGGTGATAGACATTTGGTCATAGTATCGATATTCTGGATCGATCCGAATCGAAGAACGTAGTATCGATACACCTGAAATATCGATCCGTTAAGTAGAGTTTTTCGTTTCAAATCAGAGTTTCCCTTATTTTCGTCTTTTGCCTCTTCCCCATATTTATATCAGCTGTTCACACCGCCTTGGTTTCGGATTAGAATCTCCTGGGAAAAGTATTGGAACGATAAGACCCAAATGGAACGGATAGCGGTCCGATATCTGGAATTCACGGAATGAGTACTTTCTGGGCATCTATCCGCGCTCCTGTACAAATCGCTTGGTATTGTTCCCGATAGTCTCCGACGATATTCACCAAACTGTATCGATCCAATCTGCGGATCGATTCAAAATATCGGGTATGGAGAGATTGATGTATCGATATCCATGCAGTATACAGCGTTGTAACTAGTTTTAAAACAAAAATATGTGAACTTTGCTCCTTCTTTATTACATTGCTTTTTAATCATAGTTAGTCCTTTCATTACTGCTAAAAATCTAAAAATACTTCAAAAGCAACTATATTAATATGCAAGATTGTTAAAATAATATGGGAAATAGGCTTTCTAGGTGTACGTAAGCAAAGAAAAGGTTGGAATCGTGTACTCGTTGGTACGATTCGAAAAGTCGTAACCTACTTTCGTTTCAATTAAAAACCTTTTCCGGTGTTGATTCTCTTTGGGATAGTCCCCAGCTGGTGATATTACGCAGCCAATCCTTGAAATGCAAAATATTAGCATTTAAATTTTCACTTGGCATCTAAAGTAAATCTATGAATGGCGATTCGGGCATATGGAAGCCTAGATCCGCTGTTTCGAGCGAGTCTTAAATTTTACATTAAGTAGAGTACTTGTAGAGTATCGTAGATTAGTTTTTAAATCGTACATATTTCTTCTGAGTTTGCTGAAGAGTCGTCTAAAATCGCCTTAGGAACAAAATATTGCATTGATTTCAAAGTGCTAAATTATAATGATTGTGAGATCGTTTGGACGATATTATTTAGTCCGACTTTTCTGTTAAAACGAGACTAGACCTTTAGCCTAAAATATTTTTTTATATATCATTTAAAAAACACTGCTTAGTTAAATTTGGTCCTCGTATCTCAATGTCCTTGTATCTTTCCATTTGGGATTGTTCCCTGACTTTCGCCAATAGCACTTGTGTTTCTTCAGTGCAACATTAATTCAACTACCGTTCTCCCTACTATAGGCCTCGAAATAGATTTTTTATTACAGGTGCACAAGGTGCACCTAAGTTTTTAAGTTCGGTGCACAGGTTATATTTTAGGTGCACATTGAAAAAAAACGTAATGTAAGAGCATTGGATATAATGTAAACTACTTTATTAGTCGGTTATGTTTAGATAGGTTATTAGTAGATATAGTAAATAAAAATATTTAAACATCTAAATCCTCCTTTCTCCGGCGCACGGCTATCGCGACAGTCGCTTCAACAGAGCCATCTGGAAAATGTTTCGATCTTCGGAAAGTTCTGCTGTCAGTGGCACAAGTAAACCTCCCTTCTGTATAAACCCGTTACGGCCCATCGATTTTGTTTTCACATAGTGTGTATTAAGGACTTTTAATTACGTTCATTTAGAGCGTGAGAGTTCGATACTAATAGTTTGTTCAAGCATCAAAATAACATAAAAGGTTCCCTCCCTATTTTTAACGTTAGGTGCACGGCCTGCACCTAGCGGGAAAAAATAAGTTGCACAATTTTATTTTCATGTGTACCTATACACCCGGGTATTCCTGCCCTACCAGATTACCTAATAATAACAATGACCCTAAATTTACCAAAATTTCCAAGAGCATGTTTTTGATGTACAAAATGTTATACATACACAATCAAAAATATTTTTTTTTGAAGCTAACTTTTACATGAGGTTTAGTAACGCTCGTTTGATAACAGTGGTCATTAGATTAGAAGGTCGATGTGTGTTCTTATGTTTTTTAATCAGCTGATTTTTTTGCTCCTAGCCGGTGACTTCACTTACGTATTTTCAGATGTAGCAGGTTTTGAAGAATTTTGGTGTTATGAACCAATTTGAAAGACGACATACAACACTAAACAGTTTGCATTTTCGGTTCCACCAAATCTACTGAATTAGTTCAAGCATGGGGCGTGATCTTTTGATTTAATGTGCTTTCCACAGTTTTCGAGGACATTCTTTATCTGATTACTTCAAACTGAGGGATATAACCTGCTAGTTTTATATGAACAAAGTAGACTTGTTTCTATAATATTCCTCTTAGAAATATTGCACGTCGAGCTAACATCTTTTTAACTCCATATGGATTTGAAACACCCAGCAGTGTAATAGAATAAATGTATAAAAAATATACTTAGAAATACTTCATAACGCATTCAAGAGAGAGAGAGGAAATGACACTTTTCAATAACAAAGTAACGTTAACTCGAATCTCAGCAAAGCGAATTTCCTCGTGAAGAAAGTAATGTGTTATTTAAATGCGCATTGTGATACGGCCGTTCGTGTTCGCTGACATTTGCGTATTTTCCAACACCTGCGTCACAACAAAACAAAGTTTCTCTCTGTCTCCATTTTGGAATTTTTTGTGCTGATGTTTTTCTTCGCTTCGAAATGAAACCATTATGGAGGTCAAAAGGATAAATTCTAAAAAATTAGTTTCTTTTTTAACTTTAGTTTTTTGTATCCATTTCTAATCGAAAAAAGGCTGTCGTCTGTTTCTTCCGAGACGCATTTTTGAAATTTAGAATATATATTCTGTTTCAGAATCCCCAAGTAGGTGGATAAAATTTTTAAACTGAGTCTTGGAGAAAATATTCATCAAGCTACGGTTCTAGTAATCTAGGCTTCACACTTCTTTTTGCTGTCATTCTTGTCTGAAGACATCCATGAAAATGAACTTAGACCGCACAAAATAGAATAGCTGTAAATTTTTAATAGAAAAGGGGCTCACATCTGTTTCTTCGTAGATTTTTTCAATTTAGAATATATTATATGATTCAGAGAATCCCCAAGTTGGGTGGAGAAATTTTTTTTGAAATGAGACTTGAGAAAATTCTTACCAAGATACGTATGGTGTAAACTGGGCTTTGCACTTTTTTTTTTGGGAACTGATGTTTGTATGATAATCATGTGCGTAATAAAATTGCGATTACAAAGACCCAATTACTGATAATTATGTTCTCCATTAAGATTCTCCCTTTGTTTGACTTAGTCAAATTATACCTCGTAACCAGTAACCAAACCAATATTTTCATTTGATTAATTTATTTTCCTATGCTAAGAAATATCCAATGTTCCAATTGAAATGGAGTAATTGAACGATAATATGAATTTCCTATATAAATTATCTGTAAATAGTTATGCAGCGTACGAATTTTGTTTAGCAGACAATATAAAACGAGCTATTTATGAGAAACCGATACATATTTTTTTGCATTCAGGAAGCTCCATAATCTGTGGAATAAGTCCACGAGCTATTCAAATTACTTAAGCATTAAGTATGAAGTTGTGTTTACAAATAATAAGTGTCGTTATTTACTTCTTCAAATGGCATATGCGTTTTCGGAATATGGATGATTCAATTATTAAAATTATTTTTTCGCTGTATATTTGTTGCGTATGCAAATATGCAATAAATACAAATATGAATTCGAAAGGAGCTGTTTGGCAATTATTAAGCTGTTTTTTCACTGTTTCTACTCGATGTTAAAATAATTTGAATATTCAGTTCAGTGCGCTTCCAAAGTAATTCAAATTTGCATCCTTGAAAGCTAGTTTTGCAGTTTTGAAATGTGAATGCGTTCTAAATAGGATGTCTGCAAAAGAATCCAATCACAATACAGTTCGTGTTTTGGAAAAAGAAAAAAAAAAACAGAAAATAAAATTTTCTGTTCTGAAAAATGAAACAGCTCTGAAACGCCTTACAAAGATTTGTTTGCGCTTTTTCCTTTTTTATGTTCATAATCGTTTTCCCTTACAGCACTTTCCGAGCTGTCTGGATGGTAATTTTTATTTTATATGAAATATTTCTTCGGTGCAGAATGTGTAATTTAAAGGAATGGAAATAATATTTTCCCGCGTCGTTTCCATTTCAATTTATTCTGAACAAACACCGCTAATAAACTGCTTTTTGTAACTGTGAAAAAGTTCTTTAAACCAAGTTTTTCGTAGGATTAAAAATAGTATTTGTATTTGAAAGCAGAGATGGTGTGTGTGTAATTAAGAGTACTGTAACTGGAAAAAAGCTTTGTAGCTTAACCTGTAACCTTGATGGATTTGACTAAATTTTTCGTTTTATAGAGAACGTTAGTACGAGTACATTCTATCTATCGATTCAAAAGTATTTTTTTGGATATTGGTTCTAGACGTTCATTTTGTTGATAGTTACTTGAGATGACCGAAGTGAATATGTTTTGTACTTGTCTAAAAATGTAATAAAATATTAACATGAGTGTCAGATAAATTTCATTCGAATGACAATTTTTTCAAGAGGAGCCAACGTACTTTATAATGCAGCAAAGATTTTGAAAGAAACACATTAATTCATTTTGCAAGCCTGCTGAAACATCGTCACGAAAATAACACTGTAATTGACATTCACTATTAAATAGTACGTAAATTTAAAATTGTTGTTTTAAAATTTTCAAAACAACAATTTTAAATATTTTGATCTTTGTTAAAAAACCTGTTAGTGCTGACGTAACAGAATTTAATTCTCCTCCCTTTAACATTGGTGCTTTTGAAATGCAATTACTGGAGTAAGGCCCTGTTCTCATGAGGCGTTTCAACATGCGTATGGCGATGCTAGCAATGTCCCGCCATTGTATTATGTTTATTTATGCCTCTAATTCAAGTATCTATCTTTGCGACTTTGACGACCCTGATAGCCTCGCCAAACGCGCGTTTTATGCGCCTCATGTGAACGGGGCCTTTAAAAAACAAGAATTATGGAGCTCTAAATTTGAACGCCTTAATGCTGATATGGAAGAATTGGAGAAACATAAACGTGATCTTTGATCACAGAAAAAATTGTCTGCTTTGAAAGAACCGGAGAAGGTAGACATGATAATTTTCAACACCTGAAATAATATTCCTGACTCATGATCAGTTAAAAAAAAACTAGCATTTACTGTTCTTTCACTCTTTGGCTCTACATATTCATACGAACAATCTTTTTCAAGCATGAACCTTATCAAAAGTAAATTGGGAATCATCTTATTGTTGAGAACCTGGAACCTTATTGAAATATTAAAAGCAACGACATACAAACCTGACTTATCTGAACTTTCCAAGGAAATGCAAGGTCATTGTTCACATTAAATGCGTGTTTTGTCATTTTTTTTTATTTTATTGTAAAAAAAAATTTTTGTTTGTCACTAAATAAGATTATTATTATGATATCTGGTTTTATTGAGTGTTAGTTTAAACCGACTCCTTAAAACTTAGTTCTTGAAAAGAAATTTGGCTTTCAAAAGAAATCTTAATCGCTGTACTGCTGATCTTAAGCTCGTTTGACTAATGAATTTGCCGACCTCTGCATTAGGCTTTTGGTGGCGGCCCGGTTCTATTTTCAAGGGAAAGATATGAGAGCAACGTAACGTAATTTTAATCCACGGTCAGATGACAAGGTTAGCATCTAAGCTGGCACCCCACTCTCCAAACTTCCACGCCAACGCAAGAATATTTAAGGCCACGACAGATATAACGTGCATCAGCCCCCGTGTACACGACGGTCTTTGGTAGGAGGGGGTTTCGGACTAGCAACCCTCCGATTAATTCGTTACTCTTCCAACCTAAACAATATACAAAATACAATCATACACCAGTGGAATCTATATATATAATTATCTTACGTGGCACGCAAAAAAGACGTTATTTGTAATCGCGTTTTGGCAACACTGTACGATTGTTTGTTTATCGCGACGTCTCGCTTCGATTGAATTTATAGCGTTATCGGATGAAATTTTATTGAGAAAAAAAAAGGAAATTTTAATGAGCTAGTTTATAATAGAAATCAAAGAAAGTGGAGGATCTTTTCAGGGCCATTTAAAAAACGGTCCTTTTCAGGGCCAACAATTATAGTTCAACAAGACGCTTGCACTACAATTTTCGGCAACAAACTCAATTAAAAAGTGTGGGTCGTTTGAGTGCTGGGAAAATGTACACACAAACAACATGCTGGGTATTCAATTTCCAAAGCAACGCTCACATTTCGAGTCAAAATTTGCACAAAGTTTTCATTTGAATTCTGATTTTAGAGATACTGTATATATTTTTTCTGTAATACAGCAAATTTAGATTTGAAAAACTCTTTTTTGGTAACATATTTTGTAAACAATCCCTTCTGCTAGGACACATGTCTTCATTGAGGCGAGCGAAGCGAGCATAGGTTCGCGCAGCGAACCAATGAGGATTGCGAAGCAATCCTCCGGGGGTTGGCGAGCGTTAGCGAGCAGGGGGCAGGCCCCCCTAGTTATCATATATAAGTGGTTGGTTTGTCGCTGTACGGTTATTTTTTTTACTATGCAAGGGCCAATGATAACAGGACCTACCGCCTAAAGTGAATTCCGAAAGGCCACGAACAACCATGTCCCTACCAAAGCTTGTTCGTGGTTGGTTGGGTTTTTATATCGCAATGGCCATTCTTGTCTTTGCCTAGAGCATGTGGAACATAGAATCAACCAAGAAACAGAAATCTTTCAGCTTACAAGCGGCATCGCTTAGCGTAAAGGCAAAGTGGTGAGGATAACAAGAAAGTAAAATATCTAAGAAGCTTTATAGATAATTGACGGATGCAAGAAAAAGAAGAATTTACATTAACAACGTACTACTTCACTTATGTAATATAGAATTATCAGTCTTGCTACTTACTCCTCAAATATATAATTCCATGCAATTTTTTTTGCCGTTTATCAGGCTGACAATTAATAAACGAAACATCTGCATAAATAAATTTATGGATCGCAGCCCAAGTCTGGATTCTGGAAAGCTCTATCACGGAAGCATAAAAATAGTGTATGAGGTTTGATAAAAAAAAATATCCAACTTTTTACAGAAATATAGACATTACATATTTTGTTAAACATAGTTTCCTTCGAAATACATATCTTCTGAGTTGACATACTTCTCCCAACGGTTCTATTGCATTAAGCGTTTCTAAACGTCACATTTGGGGATCTACATCAGGTGCTTGATTTCCGCTTTGAGTGTCGCCTGTCTTAGAATTGGTAAAATATTGCATGGAACTATGTTTGAAGAAAATAAGACTGTCGAACTTGTATTTCATCAAAACGAATTCGTTTGTACGCCTTGTAGCCCGGTGGGGAAAACAACGTATTAGCAACCGGAGGGTCATGAGTTTGAAACTACATCCAAAGACGTGATGGCGGCTGTTGGATGTTAAATCTGTAATGGTCTCAAATGTTCTCAAATTTGGGGTGGTGTGGAAGTTTGGAGAGTGGCTCATACGTTCACCTCGTCATCTGAGCTTGGTTCAAAATTATGTTTCTCCAGTATGTGGAGTCGGCTGTATCTCAGTAGGTTTGTCCATTGCTCTTCCAATGTGTCTGTCAGACCTAACGATGTCTAATTTGATTGACAGTGTGTGTGTGTGTAGTAGTGGCCAATAACAGAGAGACACTGCACTCCTAAATTGGACATTAACATTTGTTTACATAAATAAATATAAAGTTTCAAATATACACGCCGCACTGTCCGGTGCTAAAACACGCCTCACTCCTCTGAATTGTAAAACGATTCTATCCTTATTCCTGTTCTCTTTCAGAATAGTACCCAATGTTTCATATTCTTGATCAGAACTCAGGCACTGTCATGCTATTATCTGAACTCAGGCACTGCCATGTTCTTATCAGAACTCAGGCACTATCATGTTCTTATCAGAACTCAGACACTGTCATGTTATTATCAGAACTCAGGCACTGTCATGTTATTATCAGAACTCAGGCACTATCATCCATCGATGTTCGTCCACTAAAACAAGTAGCAACTAGCACACAAGAACAACTGTTTGTTGAAAGGCAGGGAATCGTGACAGTGTCATTAAAATCTTTCCTTGTATGTGCATGTTCATTACTTAGTGACGTTACCTGTCATGTGTTTGGTGCAGCTTGGCCAAATATGGCTCGTGAGCCATAAAGTCTAACGAATCAACCTGGATGTACCTGGTTCGAGCAATTAAAAAATACGATCGACTACTTTATGATCAGATCCCATGTTGAAGGGGGCCACGCTACAAACCTGCGCACTGCCAATTTACCAATCTGCGTGAAGTTGGCCCTGGGTGTATTTCTCTCTTCTGTGGCAGTAAAACGTTTCTTGTATGTGCTTGTCTCACTTAAAGTTGAAACTGCTCCTGTGGTGAAATTGGCACACCTCTACATTACATCACAGTTTGCCCCCTTACAGCCTCATGGCATATGAGAACACCTGCCGACCACCTTAAAATTGCATGGCTCAGGAACATTGCATGTAACAAGGGCTCGAGGGTTAAAATTATTAACATGGTGAGATTCATTGAAAATCATCAGGACTTGATTATCCTAAGAGACTAAGAAAAACGAACTTTTTTCTCACCTAGCATGATGTATATATATATTTATAATGTAACCTAGTATAATGATTTAATGTATATACTGTATAGATGTAAGGATGTATAAATGTAATGTAATGTGCTCTAACATTCTGGGTAGACATGTCACCTTGGTGGCATGCTCTACTCATCCAACCACACTTATTTAAACTGGTACAGTGTCTCACGACACTAGGCACGGGAGTGTGTGTTGGTGTTAGTTAGTTAGTTAGTTAAAGTTGTCTGTATTGTGTTTGGCGCAGCATGTTCAAATGGGGCCTTTGTGACGTAAAAACCCAACCAACCAACTCACGTTTAAAATTTGAGGATGAATAACTAACCTAATCTGTGGCTAGTTAATTTACTAGTTTTAGCATGTTACCTTGATATACTAATCTGCTTAAGATCTGTGGCGGGACACATTTATTTGTGAAGGAAACGTGAGAAGTGAAAATGTTGTAGGCTGTTAGAGAGTGCTGACGAATGATGAGAAAAATCTCTAAAGTGTAAACGTAGAACACGGTTTTTATTCTCGTCCGTCATGCGTGGAGGTGGAATCGTATCCGTTACTAATAGTACCGTTGCTGCGTTTTTCTGTCCTATTGGTACACTGTATTTATAAGAACCTCAATTCCATGGCATTACCACAACGCCTGCTGCATTACTTCTGATTTAAAAAAAAAAGGGTGGGTAAATCTGCTACTCGATTTAGATAATTATGTGAAATCCTTTGCAGTCATGGAGTGGATATGGGTAGAATGAATTAGTTTGCACCAAGTTACGGTTTGCTGCGTATGACTTTTCGTGGTTTTTAAAATTTTTGCATAGAAATTTTGACACAGTAAATTACTCAGGCTTTTGTGTGATTTAATTTCATTTTTCTATCTGTGTTTCATATTTCGTCTGTTGTATATTCGACAGTTACAATTTACGAGGGTATTTTTTTAAAATTTGGGGAATCCTTGTTTTTAAAATGAATAACAATAAATATTTTCTAAGAATATTTCAGGCAACGTTTTTTTTTTTTCGTATTTTATTGTTTCAATGTTCGAATTTACCAGATGGAATATGAAAAATGGCAACGTTATCGATACACTTTGGTGAATGACGTTTCAGACATTCTGTGAAATCCGGGTGTCGAACCGGGTCCGTACAAATAGGGTTGAATCCAGCCGAAACTTTTCCCCAAGAAATGCGAGTGCGATTGTGATCGTAATGACCCTAAAGCTACAAACCATCTGTGTGAGTAATTTTAACAACCATACGGATAATCATATTTTTATAACCGTTTGATAATATTGCAATGAGGATTGGAGTTTTTAAAGCATTTTGGCATATGAAGTGTTTCACACTTCTGCGATAAATTCAGCTTATTCCTCTTTTTCAAAAAGTAAGTGTTGAAACTTAAAATTTAAATAAAAAGGTTTGTTGAAAAACGAATAAAAATTTTTTTGAAAATAGTCTGTGTCGTTGGTCTTTAGAAGTTCAAACTCTTTTTACCTTCACATAACAGTCGCAAGTTCGATAACCATTACGAGTTCCCGGATTATCAATGTATCTAGTAGAGATTCAAAACAATATTTTTTATACTGTTCGACGATCTAGAATACTATCGACGTATAAATCATATTCATTTAAGTATTATAAGATTTATGTATGAATCATATATATTTAAGAATAATAAGATTTAAGTACGAATCATAGCTATGCAAAGTAATATTTTTATATTGTTCGATTATCTAGATTAACATTTATGTATGAATCACATATGTATTTAAGAATAAGATTTACTATTGAATCAGAGATTTGCAAAATAGTATTTTTTTTTAATACTGTTCGACGATCTAGAACAAGGTTTATGAATCAATCATACATTCAAGAATAACAAGATTTACGTATGAATCGTATATATTCAGGAATAACAAAATATAAGTACGAATCATATATAGCTCACAAAAAGAGTATAGTTTTAGAATTTATGTTTGAAAAATTTTTTTTAGTTATACTCTCATTGTCAGGAAGTTCCATACACAATGGTAAAATACAGAAATCTTCCTTTTCAAGTTATGGCCCAAACTTACGTTAATTTTCATAAGTACGTTACTCCCCAAGGTGACGCTGAGCTTCATAATACCCATGTTCCTACAGGCATCTTCTCACATTTACCGATCGTTACCACTCTTGATAATTATTCTATTCCACTGATGATAGATGTGAAATCTCCTCCATAAGCTCGCATCATAACTGCAGCGAAGCAGATCGTAAGTCCCATGAATGCATCTGTTTTGACACTGTAAAGCTGAATGGAAGAGAAGGGCAATCTGGATCGTTCTGGTTCAATTCCTGATCGACGGTTTCGGTGCATTTTCATTTGACGGCTAAGTGAGTGGTAATGTCGCTAGATTTGTTATCAGTCCACACTAATCGAAACTATTTTTTTTTGGTGCATCTGATCAGTCATCGGAGGAACTTTATCCAGGTGTCATCCATGGATTGCTGAAATTATTTTGATGAATCTTTATCTCGTTGTCGCTTTTTGGATTGGTTGGTTGCTTTGGGGTTTTATGGCACAAGGACTATATCTAGCTATGCTGCTCCAAACACAAGACAATCTCAAGTAGACTGTCGTGAAAGAGGGAGGAATTGTGAACAGAGTAATGGAATGGAAGCAGAATACGATCGCATTCCTGGTAGCGCAACTACCATATTTATTCAAGACAGTAAACTTCATGGCAGAAGAAACGTTCAATAGGGTACTTCGGGTCCGTGAAGCCCATACATACCCAAAGGAGACATACGAATGAAAATCATTGCATTATGAAAACATGTATTGGTTGACAATGGCTTTTAAACTGTGATCCATGTGTTAGGAATCCAATTCTCATCTCTCCTGTGGCAAGAAATAACTGATGAATCAAACCACATCGCGGGTCGTAGATTATTTGAAACGGAATAGTATCGTGCTCAAGTTAACCATTGAGCTGTTCTGGAGATAGATAACCTAATATATCTCAATGCGCACAGCTCGCTCTTGTGTCACCACGAGAGTTTCCAATTGGAATGAGACGAAAATATATTTATACGACATTTTTATTTTCGTTTAGATATATTTCTCGAACTTTATTTCAACTAAGAGTCGACGAATATTTAATATCGTATATTAGTCAACATTATGTTGTTTTACGGTCTGAGAACTACGTAATTGTTGTAAAACGCGTGTGGGTTTCTGTATTTGAACTGTTATTAAACATTGCATTTTCTTGAGTTTTCTTTTCGTTCCTCGCTTCACTGCTCTGCTTTTGGGATTTCCTTATTTTACAAGGTTTGGTATGCATCAATGTTTAATATTTCCTTTTAGATGTTAGTTTCTCGACAGTAAATATGTAGCTGAGTGAGAAAACTTTGTGAAAGGGAAAATTTTATAGACTTGGTTTACTCCTAAAAACGTGGTCACTGTGCTTTTATGAGAATTTCATCTTCCCTTGGGGATAGCACCAATTTCTCCCAGGCTATTTAAAGAAATAAGGAAAGGTGCAAAATGTGAAAGACCAGTTCCCGTTTTCTCTGTGATCTTTACACTTTTTTTTGCTCTTTTTTCGCGGAGCTATCCAAAGAACGAAGGCCGTATAAATTTACGGTTTGTTATTTCTGTAATACCAAACACCAAAATGAAAAGGGTCAAAAATCAAGCTGGCCCTTTGTTCTCTTAAGTGCTCTTGGATTATTTTTTTCTGTCGACACTTTTTCTGTTTGACTTCGAAACAAATAAAGTTCGTCGATGTTCTTTCGATTTCCTTTTTGTAGTTTTCCTCTATTCCTTTTTTTTAGTTCTTTTCGCGTCATTGATGTAGGCCATTAGCCATGCAACCATTCTGCGGATGTGGCGATGTTTTTTTTCCCTTCGTGAGGATGATGGAGAAAAAAAAAAGTGTTTCAATCGTCCTTTCCCCTAGAAAAAATCTTTCGAGTCAAGTCAATATTGGGACAGTTTACTTTAAAACGAGAAGAGAGAAAGAAGTTTTGAATATAAAAGATCATAGTTTGGAAATAATTGAATCTGGACTAAAAAAATGGCGTTATTTAAAAGTTCTTTGGGAAAAATAGTAACGCAAACTAGTCGTAGGAAATTGAATTAGTGTTTTAACATAGTGAAATTATTTCTTTCGTTGACTCTCCTTTCATTTATAAGAATTCTTTTCGAAAAACAAAGATCATTCATAACTTTTAAATAAAATTATAATAAATACAATCGAAATATTGAAATATTTTCTACTGAAAAGTCTAAAATTTATTTCTCCATTATAATTTTCGTTTGAATTCCTTATGATTTATTCATTTAATTAACGTCTTAGACGGTTTAAACAAATGTTTTAAGTATTATTATTTGTATTAAATTGGTTTTTGCAGTAGCCAGATTTGACCAAGCAATTTTTTTTCGTCGAGTAAATGGACACACATGGAAGGTTACTGACGCAGAAGACGAAAAGTACATCCAAGGTGATTAAGGAATCGAACCTGAGCCGTCTACAGATCAGGCTGCTAGTGCATTGGGCAAACCATAGACTTCAAATATAAGCAGACTAAGCATTGCTATTGAGGAGCTTCCAAACGTATGACCAACTTGTCGGCTAGCAATCAAGTCACTGCTCTGTGGGAAATTGATTTGGTTGGACGATTTGGCATCTTGTTGCTTCGTTTGGCGGTATAACATCTTATGACAGGATAGATGCGTGAATGAAGCATTTCTATAGTGTGGTGGCCAAGATATTAAAATTGCCAAAGCATACTACTATCACTCGCGGACTAGTCTGATGGTGAATGTTCTTTTCCCCCCGGCAGACGAAAGTAGTGTAGCGGTCACGTTAGTTTTGGTTCTATAATCCCTGGCACATTAAAATGTTACCATTGTTCATTCTACTTTTATATTCCCTCTATTGTGCCTCTCTATTTCCCTCTATCTAGCTAGTTCAGCGTCTCCATTTCTGTATTTGGATGAACATTAAAAATATAATTTTGGAAAATGTATTTAAATGTAATTATTTCTGTTAAATGTAAACTAATTTCTTGGGACGCATTCCTACAAACCAGCTTTGAGTTAAATTCTGTTTTATATACCGAACTCTATGCCTATTTTTTCCGTTACGCTCAAAGATGTATTTACGTCAAAATGGTTCATTTTTATGCACCAATACCTCAATTTAAAGGTTTTGCAAGGAAATTCGAATCACCCAGATACCCAGATGCAAATTATATTCAGTGTTCTGCAACACAGCTCCAAGCAATTGCAATTGTTCTGCAGGTCCGAATTTTGTCCGAATTTTAAAAACTGCAGTAAAATCAAAAACAGACGTAAAACAACTATCAGCTAAATATGTATTACATATTTATAATAAAACATCAAAATTAATTAACTTACTTTATTTTTTAAACCAATGCATACTTTAAGAATTTGCAATTCTGTCGATAACTTTTATAGTTAAGTATTTTGTCATTGAAATAGAATATATGTGTTATTTATATAAAGTGTGTTTGTGGTAATTTGGGCGGGGTAGGGTTGTTCCGTAGAAAAGAAACGAAAAAAAAAAAAGGCGTGGCAAGGAGCGTGCTTTGCACTGCATAACATAGTAACTTTTGGTTGAAAAAAAAAACCGGCCAAAATTTTGATAAAACTTTGGAAAAAAATTTCTGTAAAAACTTTGTATTGCGACGTTATGTCACAGTTTTAAGCACTTTCTGCTCCCGGGCCCAGACACTTGGATAGAATGTATATGGAGGGCGAGTTGTGTGTGTGATTTATGGAATAACAGAAAGAAACAAAACCACAAATCGCAAACACAATGCATTACAAGAGGCCTTTCTATCGCCTTTTAGTCTTTGGGCTTTCATGCCGCTTAGGAAGTTGACGCATCTGGTGACGAAGATCGATGGGTCTTCTTTTCTTTATATGTTAATCCATTGTTGCATCCAATTTTCGGAAATTCGCATTGTACTCTTTTTCGAATATCTCGGCTTTTTTTGATTAATGTAATACATTCGAAAAAATTCACCCACATAAAGACCATATCCTGTGATGTTTTGAAAGTAGAATAGCGAATATATTTTCAATATTATACAACTTCGTACTCTTCGAAAGCAACATTACTGTCGACTATAATTTGAGAAAATTTCAGATAGATAAAATTATATTTTTGCGACGACGACTAGAGTGCCAAAATAATATAAAAATGTAATAAAAGTAAACAGAATAAATTTCTGTTTCTAAAATTTTGTGAAGAAAAATCTGTCTAAAACTATACAAATGAGTATGCAATTATTTTCTCTTCATCTTTATTAACTTTTATTTTTTTTTTAAGTTGGAAGATTTTCTTGCTAGTTAATCTCAAAAGATGGTCATTCTAGAAGTAAATCTGCGAAATTGACCGTTCGTTATTTATCATTTGCATACAAAAGAGCCTTCCCTTGAGTTCGTTTTTTCTCAACTTCGTGCTTGTTAACAAGGAATTAAATATAGTTACCGTTGCCAAACTTGACTTGATTACTGAGTGCATTTTTCTTTGCCTTAGTTCAGCTTCTGTTGATCCTAGATAAAGAAACTATTGACTTGCATTTTGGATTCCATTTATAGCGTTTCACTGCTACATGACATGTAGACATGACATACATTTAAAATCACTCTTCCATACAGGTTTAAACGCGCGCATACTAATTTCGAAGGTTCACACAGTTGAACTGGCATTCAAATCTAAGTGGGTAAGATTTTATTAATAAGCTGCAGACTTAAATTAAATTAATAACCTTTTATACAATTGATACTCTTATCTGTATAAACGAAAGTTATACTAAGAATATTGCAGGGCTGCCGCAGGCTACTACTTGGTGACTAGGAGTATCTTTTCAAGCAAAATTGTCTCGAGCTATTTTCAAAATTTTAGGGACTTTTTGGCTAATATTTTTTAAAATTCAACAAAGGTCAATTAAAGTTTAATCCTTTTTTAACTAACTGGGGGGGAGGGGGGGGGCTCGCCTACGATCGCCAACCCCCGGTGATTGCTACGTAATACCATTTGGTTTGCTTCGTAAACCAACACTCCTTTTGCAGCGGCGAAACTAACTATCTTAATAATTCGTATATTCCTTATTGGACTATCCGTCCCATGATGTCAAAGCGAGTTCCATCAAAGCCGTTTCACGTTTGATTTCCGCGCATCTCTGCGAGGAATGATTTGTACACTATCGCAAAATTATACTTTTGATCGCATTGAATTTATTTATGAAGTAATTTTAAAAATAGTTATACCATTAGAAAGAGTGCATTGTAAGCTTCCAAGTGGTATTTTCAAATGTTAAAACTAATGGTATTAAACTATTGATATGACAGTTTTAGTTATGTATCGGAAATTACGATCTAAAAATATAAAATTTGTATGAACAACTTTTTTAATGCATCCTAACCTAATAGAGTCGTAGTCTAAAGGTTAATTTGATCATTTGTGTTTTAGGCTATTCATTTTATACATCAGTGACTAAAACAGAGTTTCAAAGGAGACTGTTTTGTTACTATCTTTAAACATTTATGCTACGACTGTTATTATTTCACAAGTGCTTTGGCTGTGGCAGCCCTGTGATTGGTTTGTCATATGGACGGCTTAAAGTTACAGTGGTGTAAGTCATTTTTCAAAAAGAGTCTTAAACACAGAAACCAGATATAATATAACCGAATTAAATTAAATATTATTACTTGGACACAGAAATCAGATCTAGATAAGTCAACCTGTTAACTGTAAGCGTGTAGTAAGTCATATCTTTATTCAACGGCCAACTGATGGCAGTCGAAGTTCTGTCCTTTTTCTTTCGAAAAAGTGACACATCATTAGCTTTAACCCGTCCATATTTGAGAATCGTCGCCACTGTACACGTTTTAGTTAATCTAGCCACAGAAAATAGGAAGCATTTTTATTGTCTAGTTTCCAAGTTCAAGTTGGGTCACCGTGGCATACTGCGCTGCCGAGTTTAGGGCGGAGGTTTGATTCCTCCCTGGATGTATTTCTCTCTTCTGTTTCAGTAAATATTTCCTTGTGTGTGTATTTCCATCATTTAAACTGTATGTCTTGTATCTGGAGTAGCATGGCCAAAAATATGTCCTTTGCGCCACAAAAACCCGACCCACTAAGTCAAAAACAATTCTGAGAAAGCGAGGTGGAAAATTCTGCTCAGTATACCATGTGTTGAATTTTCCAAAATTAATTCAAAAACTTTAGAAGAAAAGTAAGTTTTCACTTGCCCTTAGCTCCCAATTCGAATCTGTGTTGATCTTGCTTATGTATTTCACACCGAAAATAAATTATAAAGAATCTAAATGATAGAGGAGTGTGCTATAAACTTAAATTGATTTTAATGAAAATTGAATTTTATGATACAGGTCTATTGGGTGCGGTGTGGAAAGAGAGAGTGTCCAGGTCCATATATAGTAACAATAAAAGAAGTGCGATGACAACGCCTCTTGAAGTTAACCCAGGGCTCGAAATACCCAGGTGCACTGTGATCATGAAAACAAAATTGTGCACCTAATTTTTTCCTGCTAGGTGCACTCAGTGTTACTCATCTAACGTTAAAAAAAAAAGGTGGGGAAACGTGTTTTATGTTATTTTGATGTTTGTACAAAATATTAGTATCGACCTCTCTTGCTCTAAAGGAACGTAATTAAAATTCCTAAACACACACTATACGAAAATAAATTGCTGGGCCATAATGGGTTTATACAGGAGGAAGGTTTACTTGTGTCACTGCTACCAGAAGTTTCCGATGATCGAAACATTTTCTAGATGGCTCTGTTGAAGTGACTGTCGCGACAGCCGTGCGCCGGAGAAAAGGAAGAATTTTTATATATAAATGAAATATTTTTATTTATCATCTACTACTAACCTATATAAACATACCCAGCTAATAAAGTAGTTTATATTACATTAATGCTCTTACATTACGTTCTTTTTTAAATGTGCACCTATAATATAACCTGTGCACTCAATTTGAAATCTTAGGTACACAAGGTGCACCTGTATTAGAAAATCTATTTCGAGGCCTGAGTGAACCAACAGAAAGTTCGGAACTAAAGAGACCGTTTTCGACACCATGCTTCATATGTTTCTCAAGGAGAAAACAAACCTTCATTCAAAGAAGAAGTGATTTAATTGACTTCACCAGTCTAAACATTACACTCTGGTCTAAAAAAAAGCTAATAAATCTTCACATCTTAAAAATGTAAACTAAATGTTTCCATTGTAAATTTGTATTTAATGAGTGACTCGTCATCTAAGGAGAATCATATTGTTAGATAAACTAATAAGGATTTAAAAATAAACACAACTTCGTGAGTTAGGATTTTATGGGGAAGGGGGTTCTCTCTTTCCCCACGAGGTTCATCCTCCTCCTCCTAAAGTTCCCGGTCCGTCTGCTAACAAGTAGACGCACTAAACTTCTCTCTCTGGTATTTTCCATGGGAAGAAAGGATTTAGTAGCCTCCACTTGTCTCGTCTCCGATTGCTCCATCAAAGCTCCAAGGCTAACAAGCTCCTCAGGATATACGACGTCATCTCCAATTTGATGATCCTTTCCGGAAGCATGTAGATCATCCCACCCTCCTTCCTTCCGTCCGTCCGTCTCATCTGTTGAGAGGAGGAAGATGAAAAAAGATCACCCGGAGGGAATGCATTGGGAATAGATCGATGGAGACGAGCTTGTTTTCCTGCCAAAGGAGATGTTTGCTATTCATTCCAGGGTCGTAAGTGGTGTTGTGTGTTATGTCCGGGCCACACACAACACACTCATGTGTTCTGATCGGTTATATACTTTGTTCCTTGTGCATACTGGAGTGGAATGTGTAGATGGTCGCATGCGGCAGCAGATGATGTGTGTTATTACGATAAATATGATACCTGGGAAACTTGTTAGTCAGAAAAGGTTTCCTAATTTCCGTGAAGATAAATGAATGCTCGTTACGCAATCTTAAAAATACGAAATTTGCTTGACCAACTTTTGATTGCATCGAATTTATTTATGAACCAATTTTAAAAATAATTTTGCCATAAGAAAGAGTGCATTCTAAGCTTTCATGTGATATTTTCACATTTTAAAAGTACTAGAAATAAGCTATAGATTTGACAGTTTTAGTTTTGTATCGGAAAATGCGATCTAAAAATTCCGAAATTTGTATAATCGCGTCGAATTGATTAATGAACCAATTTAAAAATGAATGTTACCATACGTAAGACTACATTTCAAAAATACTTGTACCGTAATAAAGAGTACATTCTTAGGTTTCGTGTGATGTTTTTAAATTTAATAACTAATAGTAAGGAACGATAGATATGACAGTTTTAACAAAAACGTAACAAAAATGTCCCGGTTTGTTCCGAATTTACAAAAAAATATTATCAGGAACCAAATTGAAATTTCTAATAAAACTGGACGAGCTGCAAAAAATCACGTTTAGAGGTACCATTTAAAAATAAACTCACCGCTGAAAATTGAAAATTTGTTTGTGTTTTGCTCACTCGCGATAGAAATTTCGCTTTTTCAACTTTCACACTTAATAAACGCTAAACTAATAGCAGCATCGGAAAAAAATCTTCTTCGTGTTTCAGTGGTAACTGAACAATTTTAAACAAACCATGTTAATTTAGTAATTTTCTGATCCGTACTTCCTCGGGAAACCGTCTAAGAATCGAACGAAAAAACCCAGTTTTCAATCCTGAGGCGGTGGTAAAAATTTTTTTAATAGAAATAGAAATATCTGAGTGATTTTTTCTCCGTTTCATTTTTACCCTCGCTTACCCCTCTGCCTTTTGCTTTTGTTCTCTCGTTGTTTTGTATGTCTTGTGTTTGGCACAGCTTAGCCAAATATGGCCCTTGGGCCATAAAACACAAACAAAAAAAATCCAACAGATAGCTATATTTTTTTCAATAGATTTAGGCTTGTGATTCCGAAGTACGAGAAACGTTTAGTGAGAAAGTAGATGCAAGGTTTAAATTGGACAAATTGAAGCCAAAGTGTTAAGGTTTAGAATAAGTTTTCGTTAAGGTGATGGTAGACGAAGATGTAGACACTGTCATATGAATAAGGAAACTATTCTACTTATAATCAACGATGAAGGAATATAGGATGGTCTACTAGAATTGGTTTAAGTTGTGGGTAATTTTACTTTTTTTTATGACAACACATTTTTTTCCCATCATTAGTTTTCAGTAGATTTAGGCATCCATATGCTTCCAGAATATAAACAGCGTATAAACAGTAAAGTGGATTCACTATTTAAATTTTCTAAAGGGGCAGTGAACAAGCTTTTGCTGTCTTTATTTGATTGTTATATTTCTTATATTCTTGGTGTATTTCTCATTTGTACAGATATGTACAACAAATTTCAAGAATTATCAAATCAATTAAAATTGGATAAGCAGGGGAACATTTTAAAAAAACTGGAAGAATATTAAAAAAAACCTTGTTTTTGTAGACTTTTTATACTATTTACTATATTGTTAATGCAACTCCATAAAAAATTATCATAATTGAAAACTTCTTTTGCTATCAACAGAATTCTATAGCAATTAATTTTTAACGTTAAAATTAAAAGAAATGTTTCAGAAAGTACCTGTACGCACTATGAAAAGTTAATGAAATGATGTACTACTTAGTTAAGTTGCTATCAAGTTATTTTTATAAGATCATCAGTAATTGATAATAGACGTACAGTACAGATTTTGGAGGTTCGACCATGGACTTTTTTATTTCTTGTTTATGCTCTTGAATAGTTTGCAAGTAATAATTTTGAGTTGAAATATCTTTTGCAAGTTTAGTATTTCGTAGCGTAATATTTTATTCGGAAAGCAAGTGTTACAAATGCAAATTTATTGGGGTTTTTTTTATTGTTACTTAGACCGTTCATTACATACTTACGCGATGGTTTAACATATTGCATATGAACGGTGAGTATTGTAAATTGTGTTCAGACACTTCAATTAGCTGAAGTAGTCAGCAGATGTAACTTTAAATATTGCATTGACAGCTGCCACAGGCGACTAAAAGTCGATCTTTTGCTATTATTTTTCAAGCTTGACATCTGCGGGTATATATCAAACAAAATCACCCCAAAACGCTTCTATTATCAAAATTGCGGTGTTTTTTTAATTCACTAAAGGTCAGCGAAAATTTAGTCCCCTTTTTCAACTAATAACGGACGGAAAATATCTTTCGCATTTTTCATTAGCAAGATAATTTTTCATGGGAAGCCAATTTCGAAATAGCTCCAAGCCATGGCAATCATGAAAGAAAACTATCGGAATCTGGTTGCTAGATTGTCAAAAAAAAAACTTTTTACTATCGCCTACCTTTCTACTCTTTGCTGTTTATCTTCACTCGTTTTCTTGAATTTTATTGTCTTGACACAGCTTATACATTTTTGTATCAAGCAAACCCAAATATACCAACCAATCTATATATGAGCCTATTAGCCAAAGTGGTGTAAATCCTCTCTCTGAACAAAACTGAATTGATGCTGGTAACAAATTCTGAATATTGGAAACTACTTATAGGAAAGGTGGCGTAACTCCTAATTCCCAAAATAACCGCACAGATGGCAGAACTTAATTATGCAGTTAATGAAGCTATTAGGCTACTATTCGACTAAAAGTTTCTATATCTTGCAACAATGTTTAATGGACGTACACCACTTTGGCTTTAAACAGCTCATATGTAAAAATGATGTGTGTGTATGTGTGTATATTTTCTATACAAATCTACACCGTTTAACCAATCTACACTAAATTTGGGACACTTATACTTTAGAACAGTGCTCCCCAACCTTTTTATCGCCGCGGACCGGATCAACGTTTGATAATTTTAACACGGCCTGCTGAGGGAGGGGGGCGTTGATTGTTTATATTTAAGATTGTTTTGATTTAATAAATTTAATTTATTTGTATTTAAACATGCCTTCAAAATAAAATACTGTTACACCAAAAAATGATTACAATGTAATTTAACATTTTAATTCACTAGAACGCTAAATCAATGAGAAACCTGAGCTTGTTTCTTTGCAACGAGACGGTTTCATCTGAGGGTAATAGGAGACAATGACACCCAAAGTGTGTAGCTTGTGTCCAGTTTATTCCGTTGTTTCGTTTTGGTTGCTGTCATTGCAGAAAACCCCGCTTAACACAGATATGTTGTCGGAAAGGGCAATAGGGATTTAAGTGCTGTGGTGGCAATCTCAGGATATTCCGCCATGACTTTAAACCAGAACACCGGCAGAGTTGTTGTCTCGAACGTAGTTTTAAGGCCGCCTTCATTTTCAATTTCCAGCAGTTGATCTTCTTGCACAGACATGCTAGATTCGCCTGATTTGTTGACAAATGGGTTGCGGATCCATTCCTTACTAGTTCGGGGGTATTTTGTGGTTTCCCAACCACAAAATACCCACGAAGCGCTCGAACTCTGCTAAAAGGAAAGACAGGTGATCGTACTCCAACTAGGATGATGAATGTTTAAGCTCAGTCTCGCCTAAAATCCCCGCTAATGTCTGAAACATGCCTAAAATGCTCCTGTTCAAGCGCCGTCCCCACAACTTCAGTTTGGCTTTCAATGTAGCTACTTTGTCTGCCAACTTGAAAAATATTGTCACATTTGTCAAAATTGGAAAATAGAGACATACAGAATTCAGAAATCGTAATTGAAGCTCTAGTAGCACAACAAATTTCAAGTTCTGATTTACCGCCTCCTAATTTGAGTGCACATTTATTTCATAGATAACAACCGCACAAACCCGAAATAAATACACCAAAGTAAATAAAATTGGAAATAATTTAATATTCCTTGGGCGGCCCGGTACCATTTGATCCACGGACCGGTACCGGTCCGCGGACCGGGGGTTGGGGACCACTGCTTTAGAACACTGCGGAAAGCATAGGCTATTATTTTCCTGTCTTCAGACCAATCTGTAACACCCAAAACCACGAAAATTGGCACGTAGATAATCCTAAGAGTGTCCCTCGAAGTCCCAATTTTAAAATCTAAAGTTTGTTTTCCTGAAATAAATGGATATGGACAAGGAAACACGTTTTACAGGAAACTGAAAGGATACAATCGTTCTTATTTCGGACGGACGTTTTTCTTTATAAGCATAACTTTGTCACAAGGAACGCCGTGCGAGTAATAATTAAAATATTTAATTTTTCATAACTTACATTTTGTGGTGGAACACGAAAAGCCAAAACGAAAAACTCATTGATCATAAAAGCGTAATTTTGCTATTTGAGATCTGGCCAACCAGAATTAATGTTTTATTTTATAAATTTGATTTAGAATATCGTGTTTGTGTATTTGAGTTAACATAGGGAAATGTCGAGGTCATATTTGAGCAATACTAAATTTTATAAATCATTATCGTCATTATCAATATTTTTCTAATGTCTTTTTACGAATGGCTCTATTTCAGCTCAGGAAGTCGAAATTCGACACATTGCTCATCTTTCGTTTTTTACAATTCATTTTTTTCATCGTAATTTAGTTTTTGTTTGTATATGTCTTAGTCTTTTGCATATTGCAATATATTATTCAGGAATTGAATATATATATATATATATATATATATATATATATATATATGCATTTGATGCAAATTGTAGAAGCTATGAAAAAGTTAAAACACAGATAAAAAGTATTTTCCGTACAACTTAAATGATTGCATTTTTCTATGTAAGAAACGTTATTGTTCTAATTCACTTTTCAATCAATATTTAACCTTTGGAACCCGAGCAACGACGGGTTATTCAGATAGTTATGCTTACAAACAAAACAGAAAACGTACTTTTCTTATTTGTAACCATGTGAATGATGATATGTATTCCTCTATGTTTCAGTTTATTCGTATATTGTAAATACTTAGTGGCGATTAGTTTCTGTCTTGAAGAATCATACCTTAAATGAGAACTAGAAAGTGTCCTTTTCTTAATCCTCTTCCTGTTGGGGAAGAGATATATTATTTTGATGCCCTTTCGAAGAATTTTTAAGATTATATGAACTGAGTGAGATCCCTCCCTTACTCATCAAACTGACAAAAGCAGAGGGTTCAACTATCCTCTTTTTAGTTTTTAGTTCTTGTTTATAATCCGCATCTGAAAATTTTGATCCACCTATTTTATCCCAACTTCAGATGTCTGTCCTGGTTTCTGTTCAAAAGATTTCAAGTTCATCTTTGAAGAGGTTGGGGATTATGTCCGTGTCATTTTTCCCCATCACTATTTTCAGATTTTCGAGCTGCTACTTGGGAAGAAATATTTTACTTATTATAAAATGATGTTCTTCACGGCGTGTGTACTTTTGCTTTGGGGCAAGTGGTCGTTCGCATTAACTGTCGATATTTTACTCAGTAACTGAACAGTTCTTTTTTCTGTCTGCTAGACCGTTAAAGACAGAGTAAAAATTTCGACGGATTTGAAATCTGCGGAAAATTTCACTTATGACGTAAAAATAGGATTTTTTTAAAACTAATAATTTTTAAATTGAATACATCTTTTATATTTTCGCTTTCCAAAAATAAGCAGATTGCATCGTATGCACTTCGCGTAAAAGAAAAGAAAAAAAAAACTATATTACTTTTCCTGCCCTATTTCATTTCAGCGTTTGAGAACAAGAAATAAAGAACATATTGACTGGGATTGCTAAGTTGTTTTTTTCGCACAATCGGAATCGTTTACGATAGATTTAAAATTTCAGCGGATTTGAAATCTGCGGAAATTTTTACACCAAATGAATACCTACAGTAAGGCGTTGCCCGTGGTAAGTTGGTTGCTTCGCAAACCAACACAACGGGCACGGGCACCACCGGGCAAGCCACGCAGTGGCTAGTATTTCATAAAAGTTTGTTTGTTAGCTTAACAGTTTACGCTGTGATCCCTTGGTTAAACAGGCTGTGGTTTCTCGAATTCCGGCTTTGGCACGAAATACAAGCAAATTACGCATGAGGCTGTTCAGATATCATTCAATTCAACGAACTTTATTAAAAATTCTATCTTTTCTGAACATATTAGTTGATAAAATTTCTTTCTCTTAAAAATTTTCCTCTTACTTTGATTTCTGTTTTTAGTTGTGGTGTGGTGGCAACAGCGTTGCTGTGCCACCACAACTTTCTTTCTGCGCATAGCGACAATGCGATCAATCGAATTTCATTGTGTAACGTGTTACGAATTTGCCATAGATGAACGTATCACTCTTCGCTATTGTCTCGCATCCAGCCAGTGTAATCTGATCCAAACACTACTTGCAAGCTCCTTTTCACGACTTGTAATCCAAGGAAACGTGCGAAACTCCAAGTACTGTTATCTCCATACTCGGAATACTTTCAATTGGAAACTCGGTTACACCGAAGTCTTAATGAACCTTTTATCAAACGAACAGCGGCCGCAAGCGACGTGAGTGCGGATTAACTAACGACACCTTAGATATCTGAAGCAATTATTCCGTGGGATTGATTCATTGTGCGAATAGTTCTGGGCGAAGTCCGACGTGTTTGAATTGTTACTGTGTCGTCCAGAGAGCGGGTTAACGAAGTTACCGAGTGTATGAAGAGTGGTTGGAATTGTATTGTGAACGAAGTATTGTAAGAGCAGGAAGTTAATCGGTTGACCCTTGGGGATCATTAAGAAGAAATATAAACCAAGTGCTCATTGCAGAGCTGAAGCAGATTACTAACAGGCGACCTTTTGCTACTATTTTTCAACCTTGGAGACTAAGAGTATCTTTTAAAGCAAAATTGGTCTAAAAACTACTAATTACAAAATTTTGACGATTCTTTTGAAAATTCTTCAAGGGTCAATTTTTTTTCTAATGGCGGGCACATTTGACCTAAGTCATTGGTCACTACATGGCCGGAAGTAATGGCCACTTGTGAAGAAGCACGCAGTGGGAGGACCATCATTGCCCCTAACAATTTATGCTTCGTAATTTTGAACCATGTTCAGATGACGAAGCAACACTTGAGCTGGTATACGCTTACAAACATCCATGCCCGAACCCGGATTCGAACCGGTGACCTTCCGATCTAGAAGCTAACACCTTAACCACTATACCGGCTGGTCGGCCTTCAAGGGTCAATGAAAATCTAGTTTTTTTTTTATCTAACAGCAAATGGGAAAATGTGTTTCGGATTTTTCAAAATTTTCCAAGGGAAAACCTTGTTAAGATACTTGGGTTTTTTTTTCACTTAAAAATTTAAATTTTTCTTGGCGAGATATCTTTAAAGTCTGTTTTATAGTTAATTAGAACACTTTGTGAAAAAGCAGATTCATTTTGTGTGAATTAAAATTGCTACTAAAATTGGGTTTAAGATAATACTTTTGCTACTATTTTAAAGGATTTATGCTGTTTTATCACAAATACTTTGTGGCAGCCCTGTCACTGTTATTAGTGGAACGAAAATCATAGTGTTTGTGACATCACACCTAACTAACCGAAGGGCTGCAATGGGATGAGGAGAGAAAAGTACGAGGTAAAAAAAAAGGAGACATTCTGCAGTGCTCGAGGCAGGATGAACTTGCAATACTGTCATGTTATAATTGCGTTTTCGTTACATGTAAATACTAACTGTGCATGTCAAGATCGTTATGTCCTTGTCTAGCGTGGAAATAAAAGTATTCGTCCTAAAAAACTCTTTTTAATCTGACACCATACGTAACGAACCAAACCAACAAGTGTCTATAAAAATTTTGTGTTCGACGATATTGTAAATGTTTTTCGTATTGGATGTTATTCTGGGTCTTATTTTTTAAGCGTATTTGCTGTGTAAAGTGTAGAACATGATGAATTTCAACGAGTAGTGATCCTGGAATGTAAAGGAACACAAATTTTTATAATCTACCCGACTAACATTCGTTATGACCGTTAGGTATTTAGTTTTGCATTTTTAACTATGTAACACGAATTTACCTATGTTTACGAACTTAAAAGTATGCCTCAGCGCAGCTAAAAAAGCGAAAAATTGGTAGGTTGTCGAGGATTCAAACCGTAGTTTTGATGTGAATACTCGGGCCTGATGTTGAATTGTGGAAGTGTATGAAACGAGAATAGGAAGTTTGAACGATTGTGTGAGTATTCAACAACTAATTTACAGTTTGAACGATTAAAATGCATTGATTTTAATATTGAATGATCGTTTTATTGATCAAATGCCTGTGATTGTAGCTAAATTTGATAGCTTTCGAAGGATACCACTTTCGCAGTCCTAACGCCGCACAATCTTAAGTTACACTGGCCCAAAGCTCGCCCTACACCTTAGAATTCTGACATTCTTCGGACCCGTTCAAGACGCTATATTTATCTTCTATATGTTTATTCTAGTTCTGAAATCGCAATACCAAACAATCGAAATAATTTTCTATAACGTTCGACTTTTCATGCGTGTTTCAGCACTGTTCTGATTTTAAAACGCATTCACATAAAAAAGAGCGGTTTTGGGTGATTTGCAGTTTATGTGACAAGGTGATTACAATTACAGCGATGGGGATGTTTTGTGATGGGAAAATTGCGGTATGGAATTTTATTCCTAAACGTTCCGTTTAAAGGGGGGGGGGGAAGTGGATTGTTCCTTTTGGTAAGGTTTAACCGTGAAAAAAAACAAGCATCTATTTTTAAAAGCAAAGAAAGTGACAAACACATGTATCGATGAGTTATTTCTTTTATTCAATTTATTGTTTCTTTTTTGAAATTTTTATCTTTATAACCACTTTTGCCTTGGAACATTAACGTCACGCACACAAATCAGGACACATTCTCTCGTTAAGTAATTTCACTTTCTTAAAAGAAAAGACAACAAAACGAGATACGTACCCCTTAAAATCACCTTTCTTCGTGCTACACAAGAATAAAAAAGTACTGAAAACATCTGTCAGTCAAAAGTATAATTAAGTTATACACATTAAACTAACGTAGCCTAAACTAGCTATTAAATCCCCAAGGGTAATTTTAACTGACAAGAAACATGAGTGTCAGTGTCTCAAAATGCAGTAACAAAACTGCTTTTAGACGCCATTTTTTAAAAATGTAACCATAAAAATAAAACACGAAGGGGCGTGCTCTTAAAACCTCGCACGGTGTAGGATTATTTTCTTTATAAAAGCGTAATAGAAGGATTAAAAAATTATTATTATTATTTTTTTTAGTTTGAGATGTGGATTAAAATTACGGCTCTTTTTTTTGCGCCTTGAACCATTGTTCTTTGGACAGTTTTTTTTAAAGACATTTTCCTCTTGGTTTAGTTAAAACATTGGAAGATCATATTCATTTTATGTTTATTAATTAGTGTGATCATTCTGTTAATTGAATTATCTTACGGTTGAATTACGATTGAACTCCAGAATACCCACTGCCAGTTTGAGTACCACTTAATTTTTCCTCATATTGCCGTTAGCGAATTAAATGTTTTTCTAGTTCCTTATTATTAAGTGGCATTATGGAGTGTAATTTTGCACGTTTTATCCGAGAATGAAATTCCGCCTATATTGCTGCAGTATTACGAAGAATTCGAGGAATCCACTTCTAGATTTGATCTCTTTGCTCTACGAACTGGATGACATTGGTATGCGGCAGAAATAATTGTTCTGCTTCAAAAATGCCCTATCTCAGGAGACGTAACAGAACATTCTCGTTATAAGTGATTTATGTTTTCACAATAAATCCTCGTTATTTGTGATACAGGTATAGTTTTCCTTCGCATGAAGATTTAATCTAGTATGAAACTCTTTGAAGTGTTAGAAATGGCGAATATACTTGTAATGAAATGTTATATTCACACCCACATGAAAAATATATAAAAATTTAGCTTGAGACTCTTGTCTAAGTGAATTAAAAGATTTATGTTCCATTTTTATAATAAAATAGGTTATATTAAGTTATACTTATTATAAGCTACATACCACATTTCTGCATGGAGCTTTATGTTTTGGTACAGAATAAAGCTTGAAGTTTTCATTTGTAATTATTTGTCAAAATTTATTAAACACTCAAGTTTCCAATTAATCTCATTTAATTGGTTTTTAAACAGTCTGAACATTTTGAATTTGAATAGTTTTATATGCTTTGCACTATGGAGCACATAAATAAATTAAATAGACATTTATGTTGCTATTCGTGTATAAAACGTAAAAATAAAAAGAGAGAGGTTTTTCACCGATAGTAATTTTTAGGGACATAATACTTTCATGTAGAATTACTCATTTCGGCTTTCGAATCTTGAATGAATTCGATTCCGAATAATTCTGGGGTCGTTGTGGCTCATTGAGTATACCCACTGCGCTAGCAACATGAGAGTTGTAGGCCGTGGAGGTTTGATTACTCCTGTGTGTATTCCTCTCATCAGTGTTGTTAAAACTATCCTTTTGTGTCCATGTCCATTCCACGACGCTGTCTGTCTTGCACCAAAAAACCCCAAACCAACCTGCGATCTTTTCCACGTCTAAACGTGGCTCTTGCAAACATCAATGGTATATTAATAAGGAACATTGTCGCGGAGCCTTATTTTGCCATCTAATTGATTGTAGCGTGAAAAGACAACTATTGTCTCATCATAACAGCCCATCGCTTCCATAACGATCGCCTTATCCCTGTATTTTTTCTTGGCGTATTTATTGACCATTTTCCGAGAAGCGAAGCGTAAATCGGTGCTCAATTGACCATCACTATTTATATTCGGGGAGAAATCTTGAGAAAACAACCTGTCGTGACACCCCCTAGATTCCCTTCTGGCAACGACCTCCTGCGAAACAGGAGATAAACATTTCCCCCGTTTATTCCTCTGCTCAAGTCCTGGAGATCGGAGTTTTTATTCTCCAGTTTTCTGCTCCGGGTTTTCTTCCAAAAAAGGAAAGTTTTCTTCCGTGATTCTATGTTATCGGAGCGTGGTAAATTAATTGCGGTAAGGCTTTCGTTGTCTACAGCTTTTCTCGGGTGGAAAATGTTTCGCTGTGCTCTTGTCAAGATGGCAGTGTCTCCAAGTTTGGTCTTCAGTTGTTAAAATGGAACTTATGAAATAGCTTCGTATAAAATAGTTTATGTTGCTTCATAACGCAAGAAAACGGTTGGTTGGAGTTTTATGGTGCAAAGTTGAAAATAGCGGATAAGTTGCGTCAGAAGACAGTTTTAGCATATAGTCATAGTCATATTCAGTGGGGAGGTCAGGAAAGCCCTAGGTGCTGATTCCACTAGGGAATACTGCACCAAACCCCATTGTTTTTCGACACTCCTGTCAAGAAAGCCAGATTCCTTAAGAAAGGCCAAAAGGCTTTTGACAGGTTCTTCGTGAATTGTATCAAGTTCTGTTCCACGACCTAAACTTAGTGTCTTATGTGAAGCAGAGCTTCGCATTCAAAAAGTATATGGCGGGCAGTTTCCTCCACCATATTGCATTTCCTGCATAGAGGTTCTTCTTTAAAGATTCCCATCCTATGAAGGTGTTTTCTTAGGTGATAGTGGCCTGTGAGAAATCCAACTATCACCCTCATCTTATCCTTGATAAGACGAAGGATCTGAGATGATATTTTCATGGAAGGTTCTTGAATCATAATCCTCGCATGTTTTTGATCGGTGGTTTGCTTCCACTTTTTGTAGTTTCTTTAAGCATTTTTACTCCTATCACACTTTTTGCGGTAGTCTTAGAGATCCCGCAAAAAGGTTCAGGGCTTAAAGGTAGGTCTGCAGTCCCCAGTTTGGCTAACTTATTTGCATTTTCGTTTCCTTCTACACCAGTATGCCCTGGTACCCAAGTAAGAAAGATGCTATTATGGGTCCCCAAGTCATGTAGAAGGTTCCTACATTCCCAAACAAGTTTGGAGCTTATTTGAAATGAGTTTATCGCCTTTAAGGCTGCTTGACTGTCACTAAATATGTAGATTTTCCTATTTGAGTAGGATCTTCTAGAACATTCATGTAGACAGTAGATGATAGCAAGCAGTTCCGCTTGAACAGTTGGAGCATACCTCGATCAACAATTGGTAGTCGAAACTGTTTGGAATTATAAGGTTTCATAATCACACAACATGTATGAACCGTCAACTTGCAAATACCATCTACTTGATTAGACGGAAATATAGCTGAGGTAGAGAGTGTCCCCACCCACGCTTGATGGAGAGAGGGTTGGTCGTACCCAAGCTATCTTTTTCTACTTTCATCCTCATACCATACTCTGTTCCTCAATCCTTTTCAACTTTCACGTCATTTTACATGACGTTCTTTTGGTTTAACCGCAGCTTGAACTAAATACGGCCGTTACGCCATAAAACGCCCACAACCACCCTACCCTATTAAACTATGTGATATTTTTTATTTTTGGTGTGTAAGTTTCCAAACTTTACCTTACGTCGCCCCCCCCCCTCCTTTACAATAATGTATGATAAAAACATCAACTGATGGGGAAAACAATGTTACGTTTAAATTTACAAAACGTATCTAGAATCAGTGCGCTTTGTATTCGGAAAAAAAAAAAAAATTTGAAATAAAAATACTTCTAAGTTACACATTTTTTATTATAAATAGCAATCACCGGTATATTCTCTCAAACAGGTTCAGTTAGGCATTTAGAAATTTTAACAAACACTCCCAGTCTGTGTATAAAAAATTTAAGAATAAATATATCTATGTAAACTACACATAATTTGTGGTAAATAGCAATCATAGGTATATTATCTCAGCACTCTTTATACTTCAATAGCCCGTTGTGTTGCTCCTGTAAGACGTTAATTAAGATACCTCCCTACCTCAGGACTCAGTTCAGTTAGACATTGACACATTTTACGAACGCTTCCACTCTGTTTATGGAAATCGAATTAAAATAAGCTTTTATCTTTTGTAGCTTAAATTTTCAAAGCAAATAAAATTTTATTTGAAAAAGTAAACATGAATTATAATGTTGATATATTATAGAGTGATAGTTAATACGGTGTGTGAAAAAAACTGCTTTAATAAGGAAGTTGAAAATTGTTTTTAATAAGGTTTATAAGTGTCCCTTTAACAGCTTCCACTATAAGGACTACTGAGGGCCTTTGGAAACGAAGCGTAAGGCCAGGTGGACTGTAATGAGAGCTGACTTCCCCTTTTACGAAGAAGGGAACTTCCAGTCTTCAAAAGCCAAATAGGTTAACGACTTATCAAACTGCCAAACTCTTAATTAAATCAGAATCTGAGAAAATATTTAAAACTGAAATGATTAATGAAGCCAAGGAAAAGTCCCTGGAGCGTCTTGTTAGTTTGAAGTCCCAGGTTCAAAGTTTCCTAGCAGTCCAGTTGTTGCTGTTATGTGCATTGTCTGGCAATGACTATCTTCGTGCTTGTTTTTTTCGATTCGAGCTAGGGAATTCACACGACTGCTCTCTCTGATTCTGAACAATGAATACCTCAACATGTGTTAACATTGTGAGGTTAGAATACTAAAGGCTAATATATGTGCTCATCGCCCGGCATTTGCAAATGATAATAAAGTTGTGAATGTAAAAGACGTATTCGGTAGATTTTCAGTCTGAAGCTCGAATTAATTACAGTACTATTTGTGAAAATTGCAAGTACCTGTAAGAAATTATGGTAATCATTTAAAATTTAGCCCTTCTAGTAAAAACCTATTAAACCTCCTTGTGGATGAGATATCTCGTCATTAGATGAAAACGGACTAGTTCTTGATCTTGCCATAATCAAAAATTGGCACTATCTTGATGAGATATCTTGTAATTAGCAAAATAGGTTAGGTCTTGTGAACAAGATATATCATCTAATCCGCTTGGAGGGTTAAAAGATATTCAGAGCAGGGGTATGTAGTGCAAATGATAAAAAAGAATTGAAAAGTGCCGTCCAATTGGTTTAGTGGTCAAGGTGCTGGTTTCTTTAATTAAAAGGTTCCTGGTCCGAGATCAAGGTAGGCATGGTTGTTTTTTTCATCCGTAATGAATGTATGGCCTCTGTATAAATGTCTAGAATGGGAGGTGAAATATGAACCCTCTCCCTACATGGTGCACCAGAGTTCACGAACCCGCCAGGCGCCAGTGGACCTTATCGGTACCATCATAATAATAACACGAACATCAAATTAATTTACCAACTTCTAGTACCGGTACATTTTTACAAGAACGTAATAGACAATTTTTTTTTCCTAATGGCGGGCACATTTGACCTAAGTCATTGGCCACTACAAGGCCGGAAGTAATGGCTACTTGTGAAGGAGCACGCAGTGGGAGGACCATCATTGCCCCTAACAATTTATACTTCGTAATTTTGAACCATGTTCAGATGACGAAGCAACACCTGAGCTGGTATACGCTTACAAATATCCATGCCCGAACCCGGATTCGAACCGGGGATCTTCCGATCTAGAGGCTAACACCTTAACCACTATACCGGTTGGTCGGCACGTAATAGACGCTTTATCATTAAGGGTAGAATAAGTTTGAGCAAACACAGATGCGCGGTGCTTAAGTTTACAGTGCGTATTTTTCATGACAAGGAGGTTTTCGCACTTTGTTTGGACGAAGGAGGTTTTCAAGTCTTATTTTTCTTCTTTGCGCAATGTAAATTATTTCCGAATATTTGGGACCGATGATATTTTTCAAAGAACGGGAATGAAACGGAAACTCTTGTTGGTTGATCGTGTGCAGTGATATTTTCTGTTTCTTTTGCTCTGAATTAATTTCGCATTTCTAAATTTTGTGCACTTTTTTGTTGCAAGTTGTGGCAACTGCGTGATCAAGAGATAAAAAGGAATCACAAATTAATATCTTTAGAACAACTTTTTTCCCGACAGCTTTTATTTTGTTTTATTTCACTGTTTTCTTTTGTTTTCTGTTTTAAATACTTATTATTTTAATAAATTGTATTTCCTGTTTATTACATGTAACACAACCACAGAGTATTCGATTTAAAGTGGCAGGTAAGTAAGAATAAAAAGCAAATTTTAAGTATAAGTATGCCGTTATTGACAGAATAATAACGTTTAAAAAATCAGAACTAGAACTTTTCAAACATTACAAAATTATTTGTCATAATGACGAGAGAAGATAGCGAAATTCCACAATGTCGCATGTCTGACGCAAGAATGCCACAAATAAAAAAAATATTGTTTTGTTGACTATGAGTGCGAGAGCACTCGCCGTAAATCGTCATTTTTATTAGTTGAGTTGAAGATGTGAAGAACTTAAGAGAAAGGGAAATCCAAATCTTCCTCAAAATCCTCTTTTGCAGTAGTAACCTTAGTGTCACCTTTAGTCATTTTGTAGCTTTATCATACAGCAAGCGTGCATGTAGGTGAAACGTATTACATGAATGGATATGCATGTGTAGGATTTGTGTCCAAAGTAAATTGTAGGAATTATAAAGATGGTGAAAGTTGTTAAAATATAATTTTATTTTACGAAAGACATGCCATTATATATTTTGATCATCTCTTCAATCTAGAGTAAACCAATTCAAACCGAGTAGGGTCGGGTATTTTGCTAGTGTACAATAATATTGGTAATATGTGGTGTAAATTTATTTTACCGCCTGATTATTTCATGGTCTTCCAATTTCCACAAACAATGGTGTATATAAACGCTGCTATTGGGATCCTTGAAGAAGAAGAACGGGATCTTTTTTCCCTAGATTGCCAAACATTTGGACAGTTTTATTTCTTGATTTGTGTTGCCCTTTCTGGCGTTTTATTTGTCTTTAAAAAGCGTTAACTCTCGTCTGAGTTAACACTTTTTTCCCCTTTCTAAATCAACTTTGGAAGAATCGAATTTCTCTCTCCCAGGCTTACATGTCACGTCGTGAATTGGATTACCGTTCAAAAAATTGTTTACTCTAAAGTTGATTTTGTTCACTCGCCCGTTTGCAGCCGGACTGTTTGAGCCGACAATTCTCTCCCCCCCCCTGAAAAGTACATTGAGTGCTGACTTTAGCTTGCACAAATGAGTCTCTTAAAATTACATCACGCTTTCATGCGAAATGGAACTTTCTTTCTGCGTTGTCCTACGATTTCATCTTGGATTTCTCCGGATTTCTCTTATTTTCACGACAGAAAAAGAATCTGTGATGTTCAGCCTTGCTTACCAAGACTTCTTGTTTGTTTGATGTATTGGGCTGTTGACTTTGACTGAACCTTACTGTTGCAGTTCATTTTAATGTTTATTTAAATGTGCACGACAGAAAGCATTTCTGAAAAACGAAATAGGGCATAGAAATGGAAGGTCTGTTAGTCTCTTGAGATATTTAATTGAACGGTTGTGCGATTCACATAAATTTTCCTGAGAAGGGGGCACCTAGTTCTGCAGCACTATAGATCCTATTACGGCCATTGAATTCAGACTCAGATGCATAGATAAAAATTTCACATAAGCCCTGCAAGCTTAAATCCGAGCCAGGCTGTAAATGGTAGGACGAATAGATAGAGATAAGATTATCCGGTCCCCCAATTTAAGAACTACTTAGGTCTGTAAAGTTGACCTGAAGGGCACCTGTCTCGTAGAAACACTTGTGAGAAAGTTTTGACTAGCAATCTGCGATTGGGAAACGTTGTTTGAAATTTGGTTTTCGCACTATGTGAAAAATGATTCTGGTACGTATTCGTCGAGATCTGTCAGCACTCCATAGGGTCTTCCTGATATCTGAAGCGATTTCAGCTAGTCATAGCGGAGGGGCTGCGCTCCCAAATAAGAAGGGTCTACAGGAGTTACCACCAGGAAACCTCTTGTACCAGAGAGGCAAGAAATATAAACTAGAGTAGATAGTCTAGAAGGGGGAGTTGAAGTGTTCCTTTGGCTTGAAGTTTTTAGATTTTTTAACGTTAGCTACCCAGATTTACTCCGGGCGATGCAATACGTTCATGTATATAGTTTTGTAAATAAACTGTTTATATCTATCAATATATTGCACAATAGGAATCTAGTTACCGCTCGACTATAGCCTGACAACGGCCATAAAAATAAATGCCATGGGACTCATTATTTTTTAGAAAAGGATGAGCTAAATCTTTGGAGAGTAAGTGGAATTTTTGATAGTGAACTTATGTTTGGTGGTTAAGCGTTTTATGGTGTAAGGGCCATATTTGACCAAGACGCGTCAAACACAAGACAATGTCAAACAAAAAAAATGTCGTGAAGGGGGGGTGGGAATAGAGAGTTTGGGGAAGAAGAGTGGTGGGACGAAAGCAAAAAACGATCGCTTGAGTATCCCGGGAGCACAACTCCCATGTTTACACAGACTGTAAACCTGATCATAGTGAACTCATGTGCGATGTTAAAACAGATCACTAAACAGGTTTGAAGTGAATGTAAAAGCAACGCAGTTGGGGTGGTTTCTCTTGCGGTTTTTTAGCCAAAAGTACTAATGCCAAATTATTAATTAATTCCTGTTTGATTATTAGAGTGAGACACAAAGAGTCAGTTGAAGGAATCACGAGCGAAACCTGAATCTTCAGATACATTCTTGAAATGTTTCTGCAGTAACATGAAAGCTGAATGTACTCTAAAAGTAAAATTATGTGTTTTAGAAATAATATAACAATAAAATCGTCGTGTTATTGCTCAGGAACCAATGTTTAAAACTCAGGTTTTCATAATAAGTTCTTCATTCACTAGGTGAATAAAAAAAAGCGACTAAAGTAATTTAAAGAAATAACATTTATAATCTAGCCCCTACTTCTTGACTTCAGCAAACAGCATGTACTTTTCTCATTAGCATCGAACGAACCGAGTTGCACAATTTTCCATCCCGCCAGCACTGAGTATCCAGATAATTAATCTAATAACATTTTAACGAAATGAACGCAATGGCCAAGCTCCTTAAATTCTCTCTTTGACCCCTTTTTTTCCTTCTATTTATTTTAAATATCTTCTCGGAACATCTTAATTCAATTGACTTTTGTTCTTAACTTTTATGCGTGCGGCTAAGTGCCTGGTAATGGAAAAAGTTTCCAAATCGTTCCCAAAATATTTTTCTGGACGCTTTTGTGTGTGTTTGCGCTCTTCCCGTTCCTCCAGCGAGGAGTTTTAAGAGTGAGCCCTTCTGCATCACCTCTTTCACCAATATGCATGTTTAGTCTGTCTTTTAACATTATGTCCCGGAGAGTATTTTAAGGTGAGGAAGGGGAACGGGCTTTAGTTTAAAATTTCCTTCTACAAGATCGTATTTTTTCTTGTCTGAAAGAAACTTTCACTGTACGCGTTAAAAACACTTAGTTCTTTATTTCCAGAAGCAGCTTGCTTTTAGGGCATTTTGTTGTCTTGGCAGCGTAATTAGATCTTGGATTAGCGATCTGGGGGTAAAAGTCTTTTTTCGTCTAACTAGTTTCATAATAGGTACATTGAGCGTTGGAGGTTTTCGTTAAAACCTTTTGTCTGTGCGTTAATGCTATAAATTATCGGTTATCAACTTGTCGATCCAAGTATTTTGTGGTGTTCGTGTCGGTAGCAAGATTATTGAACTATCCAATTGATTATTGATGCGTAAGGGCTTATTTAATTTTTTCAATGAATTTAAGTGTTTACAGCGCAATTCAGCACAAGAATCAGATCAATTTTGTGTTAAGAGATGACGGGGATCGTGACTCCAGGATGTCAAGCTAGTTTCCTGTTTCGTCTCTTCATCCTTTTTTTTTCTCACAATTACTCGACATTTTCTGTTTAGTGTTTGGCGCAGCTTGGCTAAATATGGCTCTTGCGCCATAAAAACCAAAACCAACTTAATCTTTTTTTTTTTTTTCATTAAAATTTTTTTTTTCATGCGTTTTTGTCTCCTGATTACCAACTAAGCTTATGTATTATTACCTTTAATGCACGACCACTGCATTACAAGGGTCGAATTGACTTATATTTGTGAAGGAGCGCAGAGCGAGTAACTCCTAACAGGAACACTCACCAACATCCATATGCTTACAAGCCGAGATTCAAACCTGGGGCCTACTGATTGGCAGAAAAAACGCCATAAACTTCTATACCAGTTGGGCGACTTTGAGACGAAAGGAAGGTATACGTAGTTAAATATACATACGTCGCACTGGAGCAGTACAAAGAGCTATTGGTGACGATCCGGGATCCATCCCGAATGGAAAGAGCCGAGGCCAACACCCCATGATTTTGAATCATGGCCAGATGATGAGAGCAACACCTTTTGCACACCACTCTCCAAACCTCCACACCACACCAACGTGAAGACATTTGTGGCCATTGTTGGTTCTTGAGTAAGTTGTGTATCCAGAAGTACTCATTTGCAAAATGTTCCAAATAGGAACATTATTAATTTTTCATCTTTTCACAATGAAGAAACCTTCAAATTTATTTCAAATTATTGCTTTTACAAATTAAATTTTTGTTAATTATTTTTTTCTCGAACTATTTACATAAATTCACTTTGAAATTCAAAGCAATAAACAACTGCACTAATTTCTCTAACTTATTCTCATTTCAATGTATGCGAGTTTTTGAAACTTTGAAGAACATTTTGTTAAAATAACTTCAGTTTAGTTTCTTGAACGCTAGATTCTTCTGTGTTTCTGTGACTATTAAAGCTTTGATTGGTTGCGTGACGTCACGAGTAGGCGGAGTTTCTAATTGTTTTGATTGGTTGTGTGATGTCACGAGCGAAACGAGGTACGAAATATTAAAAATCATTATATTCGAAATAGTCATGTAAATAAAATTGAGTTACAAAACGATTGCCGTACGTAACTCAGTGTTTTCCAGTGTTGATCAAAAATTTCTAATAATATTGTTTTACCAGTAGTGCTGAAAAAAAAAAACATCCTGCGAAAGCGAGGCAAGTTGACAGGTAGTGGCGGAAAAAGGTTTATGCATGGCCACTGAACAACAAAAGCTGGCAAATAGTGGTGGAAAAAGGTTTATACACAGCCAGTGTTCACATACCGCCAGGTTTTAATAAATATATAAATGAACAATATATATATATATATATATATATATATATATATATATATATATATATATATATATATATATATATATATAAATTTTATGCGCCCGTCGTATGATGGGCCATTTAGCCTAGTTATTCATAAATCTTTGTATTATTTTAACGTAAATATGTCTTTCATATTGGAACAGTATTGGTGGCATGCATAAAGAGTCCAGCATTACAAAAGCGTCACAAATGTTTCGTCGTCTGATTTCAAAACGCGAAACATCCAAAATATAAATATAATGTGTAGACAACGGATGTCCTTACCTGATATGACCGGATCGAGTGCGCAGGGCCCATCATGCTCAGGTAGGGAGTTCACAATATGACAAAATTCTACGGTGCTGAGCGAGCTTTGGGCCGGTGTCATTTTGGATTGCTTGGAACGAGGTTTTCGTACGTGGTGTCATTTGAAGCTACTGAATTGCGCATTAATTAATATTGGACAACGACAATTAATATCTAACTACCTTAATCGTTCAAACTGTCAATTAATTGTTGAAAATTCGCACGCAATAAACAATCGTTCAAACTTCGTGTGTCTGCTTCATTCATTCCACAATCCAACATCAGGCCTGAGTATTCACATCGAAACTACGGTTTGTGTCCTTGACACAAACCGTAATTTTTTTTATTTTTCCCAATATAACCAATTTTTTTTAATCTTTCAAATGACATTTTGTTAAAATAACTTCGGTTCTTTTTTTTTTTTCGTGTTATGTCAGTTGTTTCACTAGACGTCTTTGTTCATAATTCTTTGTTTCATTTTCGCCCCCTTTTCTAAGCACCATTCAATTTTTCTTTGAGGTTACCTGGAACTGGCAGACATTTTAACCCAGCTTCAACAGCTTTTAAAACGTTTCTCCCGGTTCGGAAGCGTTCATAATTAAATCCCGAATATTAGCTGCAACCTTGTAGCGATTTCCTCGCCGACCCCTTTTCACGGGTCATGTTTCGGATCATTGATTTTTCTCCACCGTTTTGAAGCCGTGTGGGAAATGTCACGGATACTTCCCGCTATCGGAAATTCTTTGAAGCTCTTTATGTCATGCGGTGTTTAGGAAGTGCTGACTTGTATATTTCTGTGTTGATATTTTTTTACGTTCACCTTTGTAAGACGGTCTTTTAAGGCTCGTTGTTCTGGCTTTACCTAGTACCGGCTGTGAGGCTGAAGTGGAAAGGCCGTTCCCATCTTTAGTGCTTTAGTTTTTTGCAAAAGAATATATGATCGTTTGTTTAAATATTGCGTAATTGCCAATTTTATGGTGTTGCTTGTTAAATTTGAGTATCTAGTGTCCCAAAAGTAAAAATTATTTTTTATTACAAAATTTTCTTCAATAATTTTGTTTCACTAAAATGTTTAAAATATTGCAAAATGTTACTTGAAAAAATAAAATAAGCTTTTTTAAACATTTTAGTGGAAAAAAAAAATATTTTTGCAAATATTGCAAAATATCACTGGGGAAAAAAAAACCTTTTTAAAGTCACATATATCTAAGGGTAATATATAAGGGTTGTGGGCTCTGTCCTCAGCGGAGCCTGCAATTCTGATGGTTGCGAGATCGGCGCTTGGACCTGGCTAAAGACCGTCGTGTTCGCTAATGGTGGCTGGGGCACGTTAAATAGGTCGTGGTCACAAAGTCCCCCATGTTGCCATACCAAATCAATACCTCTGGGGGTACCTGATCAGGGGGTTATCGGCCTCTGATTGGGATCTAAATTACGATATGTGTAAGTGAATGGATGTGTGAAAGGGACGTTCCTGTAAAACGGATGTGTCGTGTATGAAGTCCAACCCTCCGGAGCAATGCCACCCCAATTGGGCTATATATGGCCCGCACGGCAACAACAACATCTCTGTTGAATAATATAGCGCAGTATTGCGTCTGGTCGAGTTTCCGTGTGCGTTTGGCCTACCCTATTTGTATCAATCTACTTACATTACGGCCTCGGTAGCCCAGTTGATAAGATTTGCGGATTAGCAACCGGAGGTTTGCTAGTTCGATATTCGATCCGACCACCAAAGCCTGTCCTGTACTACGTGGGGCTGGTGCAGTTAAATCTGTCATGGCCTCAAATGTCCTTACGTTGACATGTTGTGGATTTTTTTGTGGGGGGGGGAATACCAGCTCAAGTGTTGGACTTGTCATCTGACCGTGGTTCAAAATCACGTTGTGACATTCACTGATCTTTCCTTTTGGGATTCATCCCTGACTGTCGCCAATAGTCCGTTGTGTTGCCTCAGTGCGACGTAAATTTAACATACAATATTTATTCCTCAAATTCGAAAGATCAGGTCGTAATGATAAAAGTATTGAGAGGGCAAGGTATTCGTGCCACTGGGATTTGGTCCTTGTGGAAATGATATAGTGGCCATGTGACCTATTTTGTAAAATTATTTAATATAATTGTCTGTTTATATTAAAATATATCTATTATATTTGTTTCCTCGTTCTTTAGAGGGTTTCAGACCGTAATCATAAAAGAATTTGGAGCCAAGGGATTCGGAGATCCTAGAAGTTAACTACCTCGAATGGTGGTTAGGAGATCATTTTAAAGCACACGTACTTCAATCTTATCTCCATAACGCTAGGAGTCTTGACACTTAACATAGTTTATTCTGACCTTTCCAAAATTTATGGGACTAATTAGCAGTCCCCTACAAAAATTTCCTTAAAGTCTGCAAACAATTGCAACTGTGGGGAAATTAGCATACCTCTGCACTACATGACAATCTGCCCCTTAACAGCATCATGGCATATGAAAACACCTGTCGACCACCTTAAAATCTCGTGGCTCAGGAAAAATTGTTTCTAACAAGGACGAGGATCAAAATTATTAACATGGTGAAATTCAAGGACCTGGTAATCCTTAGAGATTGACGAGACCTGGTCGAGCTGCATACAATGGTGGATACACAAAGAGAGACGCAATTATTGTCACAAATTAGTTAATATATACATATGTACAATACATTATTTACTGACTAAGAACACACCAACCGTCACCTCCAGATATCTCAAACTAAACGTAAACACCTTGAATTGCCTCATTTATGTGTTGTCCTTTATTTGATGAAAGCGCTGCGACAGACTTGCCAGCATTTTATGTTTTATTGAATTTTGATTAATTTATATTTTAATCTACTGATCATTCATTTCGTCAGTCTGTGTGGAATCAGAGCTGATGTGAATCTTACAATGTGCATATTGTTTTTATAGTATATACTGTATATATAACAACACTAGACACATGACAACCATGTGGCAAATTCTGTTAATTCCAGGCACATTAATTTGAGACTGGCACAGTGTCTCACGACACTATACATAGGATGAGTATGTGCTTGGTGTTAGCCAGAGCAACAAACAAAACTTTCTGGAATTTACCACAATATACAACTTGAACTTCGTTAAATTTATATCCTTTTCCTTAAAAAATAGGGTCCCGGCAGCCTAGTTGGAAGAGACGGTTTGGAAAACGAAGGGTTGTGAGTTCGATACTAAGTCCAACCAGACTGTCGTGTACGTGTAGACTGGCGCACGTTAAACTGTCGTTATCTCAAATGTCCTCGAGGTTGGCGTAATGTGGAAGTTTAGAGTGGCAACTTAGATGTTGACCTCGACATCTGATCGTGGTTCAGAAGGTTGTCCTTTCCCTTCGAAATTAATTCCGGACCGTCGCCAATAACCCGTTGTGCTACTCCAGTACGGCTTAATTAACCACCCAACCTCCATTGAAAAAAATTCCGCACTGTTATACGTTTACTACTTCAACTCATCAATTGTTCACTGCTTTCAGAATGCCCAATTTTTTAAAACAAATTTTGGAATCCTAAACTTGCTTGAAAATTACACCTTTTGTTACTTTGATCCAAACTAGAAAAACTCCCACGGAAAATATTGGTGATGAGTTGGCACTCTGAGTTAATGGAGGTATGACGAAATCATCCTTTATGAATAAACGCTGATTTGTCATACGTTCTCGGAAAATAACGCAGTTTTTAGTGCTTCTTCGCTTCATCGTACACTCTTTAGTCATTTGGAATTCCTGAATCATTTGTTTTCCTACTTTTTAATGGCTTCCCAACTAAAAACTCTGAAAAATGAAGCAAGAATTTGATCGATGAAACACGCGTTGCCATTGTAGCTGTCTCCTTTATTTATCTGTTCCTATCGATAATGCTTTCTTTTTTTGAGAAAACTGCATGCATTTATGCAATTTTATATACGCTGTAAAATATTTATATTTCGCTTGATCGCGAAATGCTGCCAGATAAATGAATGAAGAAATGCATCTTCCTTCATTTGATTTCCCAAACATTTTCCCTTAGTGTTTGAAACTGCCAATAAATCGTTTCATGTTTTATATTAGTTTTAGTTCATATTTTATACTGGCTCTGTCAGTGTACTAGTTGTGAAACTTCGTTCTATTTTACAGTATTGGATTCGACTGGATTGGGAAACTACAAAAATGAACTGTTTTTCAATTCGCGAATGTTGTATCTTTGTTCCTTCTATTACTTTTTTAAAAGTTATTTAAAAACACATTAAACCAACACAAAGGTCAAATAACTGTTGGTCTAGTGTGACATACCTTCCCAAGAACGATTCTTTTAATTTTAAGAAAGTTCTGACTAAATGTATCGTGTTTGAATCGGAAATATCAAAATACGATGAAAAACTTTCGTGTTTTATATCGTCTTTAATGGCCAACTATCGATCTTTACTTTGCTATAATTATTTTGTAAAATCTTTCTAACGCAATCGGAACAAAATACACGAGAGAATGAAATTCTACAAACACACGCATATTATTATTATTTTTACTTTCGATCAACTCTACACTAAATTTCACCAATGAGGATTGCTGTGAAGCTTAAAGTTATTCTCAAAATCAGTTAAACTAATGTTTGAAATGCATAAATGGTTACAATACCAGTAAATTCCTATGACCATTTTAAGCTCCCTCGATCAATAGAAGATGAATCAGTTGATAAATTATCGTCACATTCTACTTGTTTTTTTTTTCTCAAGAGCGAGTTTTCACGTAATTTACGCCACAATTTAGAAAACTTTCCCTCCCAATGCAACATCGTAGAATCTTTCAGACACTGGAATGTTGAAACGCGGACATTATTGCCATCATAATGTGAACGTCATCCAAGAACCGATCATTTACGCGTCATTAAAGACTGACAAGTTTAAACAAATACAAATCGAAGCGATGTGTCACAAAAAGTTACAAGATTTAGGCAATGGCAGCAAATGGTTATAGAAACTCGACTGAAACAACGCAATGGCGAAACAGAACAACCCATAAAACAGAACTTATCTGATGAGTTGGGCGTTTGCAACGCTCGGCCACTTTACGTGACATCACAGCACTTATTCGCCAACTGAAGCAGCCTTCCTAAAATAGTAAATTAAAACAAGTGAACTATATACACTGATGTCCAAAATTAAGGTCCCAAACATAAAATCTGTGAGAACTGGAGAAATATTCAGTTTATTGCAACGAAATTTGGCACGGAGATATATTATTAGGAGAGAAAGCATATAAGAACATAACAATATGAAAAAGAGTTGAATTGTTAGTTAAGATACAGGTTATATCAAAAACGGTCAAATCATGATGCATTTATCTCGGGATAGGTCCGTCTAATATGGACTGTGGCCACCGTGCACTGCTATACAACCCTCACAACGAGCCATCATACTGTTAATGAAGGTGTCGAGAAATGCTCGCGGTAAAAATACCATTCTTCCAAAAACGCGGATTTTAACGCCTGGAGGGTCCTGGAAAGGGGGTAACGTCGTGCAATGGCTCTTCCTAGACCATCCCAAACATGTGCTTTTGGATTGAGATCCGTAGACTTCGCGGGCCATTTCATACGACGAATATCCTCGTTTTCAAGAAAAATCATCAACAATGTGAGCTCTGTGTGGCCGCGCATTATTGTCCATAAAAAGGAAGTCCGGGCCTGCAGCACCCCGATACAACCTCACATAAGGTTCAAGGACCTCATTCTTATAGAGCTGTGCGGTAACACTACCCTTATCAAAGACGTGCAGTGGTGTACGACTGCCGAACATGATGCCGCCCCAGACAAGGATCCCTCTGCCAAATGGGTCGATTTCCTTTACGTTGGAGGTATGATACCGAGCTCCATGTCCTCTCCAGATGAAAACTCGGCAAGAATCACTCTGTGCTGAATCTCAACTCATCAGTGAAAAGAACACGCCCCCATTCTTGGTGTGTCCAAGAATGGGGTGTTCGGCTCCACGACACGGAATTGATTCCACAACCTGGATACCACTTTTGATGCAACTTGCAACCATCGAGTTACCTCTGCTTGAGTGCCCAGTCTGCCAATGGCTCTCCGTTCATTGAATCATCTAAACGATGATGAGAACTCATTCTCACTGCTAACAGTCAAAATTGTGGGTTTTAACACAACATTCACAACACTGCAAGAGAAAATCCCAGATGCTTAAATTCCACGTTGTTCTACAAAACTAACGCCAAACACAATTTATTCCAAACTAGTGGCTAACATTGTGCTACCCGTCTTCAAAATATGTAAAATTCAAATTTTATTAAATTTTCAGGTAGCAATGTGGGGGTAGGTAGCAATTTTGAATTATTTTGAAAAACGTGTTTGTGACGTTAATTTTGGACACCAGTGTAGTTAAAATACTTATTGATTTAGAAAATTCTTTTTACGTTAACAGAGGCCGTGGCTGTGAAATAATGGTTCTATGCAGAACGCTCGAAGAATTATTAACGCGAACATTTTGAACACGAGCCCAAATTCCAAAGATAATTTTTCAACGCTGTCACAACTCGCGTCTAAAAAATTAAAATTAAAATAAAAACTGCAAACAATTCTTTATTTTCGAGCCAAGATATCAATGCACACGCTCAAACGATAATTGTTAAGCACGAGCGCTCAAACATAAATAAAATAAACTGACATGTTGGATTTTTTTTTAAATTCTATTTTTGCATGTTTATTTATTGCTCTACATTCTTTGAAGTCTCAAGTAAGATATAAACTTTTGTATATTTAAACACTCAAATTTCGAGATTTTGTATTGAGACCCACGATTTTCTCCCATAATCATGTTTGTAATTTATATTCAAAAGTTCAAACTTGAGAATTCAATATTTTTTATGACTTTGCTAATTCTCACGTTTGTACGACGTCTACACTTTGGAGAAAAATGTAAACATTGATATATAAAAGGTAATTTTAAGATAAAGAAATGTTTTGAACACTCTCTCTCTCTCTCTCTCTCTCATAAAATGCAATCAAGTTTGAAAACTGGTACACACATTAAATATTGTTTGCTGTTATGTACTGTTTTTTGAATAATATTATATATTGCTAATACTTTGATATATTGTTTATTGAATAATACCCCACTTCCAACTTTTTTCTCCTCCAAAACCAATATTTGGAAACACTAGTAGTGTTCTATAATGCGACATCCGTGAGTTGGCAGTCATGTCACGTTGTTTTGAACGAGTCTATTTGCTGAATTAGCGGACGCGGTTAACGTAAACAATTCCCCCCCCCATGTGTTTTTAACGCAAACTTATGGTTCCAATTTTATCGTTCAGCGCTGATATCGATAGGATTGATAACAAATTGGAAGTGTGGCAGGTTTTTTTTTACACAAAAATACAATGGAGTCAAACTTAGTTGTATTTCAATTTAAGCTGTTTATTTTACATAAAAGGTTTCAATGACAATTAGGGGAAATATCTGCAACTATAACAGTTCATGCAGAAACAATAAGTTTAATTTCTCAGTTAATTTTTTGTTCGGTGTTTCACCTCACCGTATAACTGTTTCAACGAGAACTTTTCTTCCACTACCTTCTTTTGTGGCTTCTCCCTCTCGTCTCTCTTTTTGTTTTTACCGGGAGAGCCGTCTCCTTCTTGGAATATTGATTGGGTGTTTTATTCACGACACCTGCAACACTGAAGCGGTGTCAATTCCACACGTGCGAGTCCCCTCTTTGGATCTTGGAGCCGTTAGAAAGTGATGTGTGACAAGCAGGTGCAAAAAGTCGGAAGCCGACTCAACAAGATATAATGATCCTCTGGCATGAGTTATTACCGAACTGTAACACACGTGGTCGTCTGCTCCCCTCTCGTGGAAAACCCACGCTGTTGTTGAAATCGTTTTTTTTTTCCCCAAGACGTCACAAGAGGGAAACAACCTCGGCGATCGAAATTCATGCTTTTTCTTATGGCAGCCTTTTTTTAATGCACTTTCACACCTATTCAGAAATCCTGTGACCAAAGATCAACTTCCTTTTAGCGGAAGCCACACAGTATATTGTTTAGTGCCGATCTTTTCATTAGACGTCTTAGCCCTCTGGCGCATATCTCTTTCAAATGTGTACCGACCTCACGGATACGATTCTTTATCCATGAGGTTTACTGTCTGTAGAGAAAACGAGGGTCGCGATACTTAGGAATCTTTTCTTGCTTTTATCCCACTACCCAATTCCTCGATCCCTCTATTTTCCCCTTTTACGACATTTTTCACTTGACGTCTAGTGTTTGGTGCAGCTTGTCCAAAAATGTCCCTTTTATCATAAAACGCCAAAACAGCTAACCAAATCTCACTCTTGTTGAGCAACATTCATTTTATTCAACTTAATAGCCTCCAAAATATAGAAGCAGTCTAGAAGGATTCTCTTTTACAGCTACAACGCAAAACTAATCTAGGCAAATGAAATAATTCACAGTTGCCTTTGTTGCGAGGTTATATTTAAGATCCCCAAATGCATTGAAGGTGTGAAGTCCAATAAATTTCCTCGCCCAAAGACTAGAGCGAGAACAAAGCACTGTTAGTTGGCTTCTCCCACATTCCTTTCATCCGATCTTGTACCGACCGGCGAGTTAAGTCAAGATTGATGACCGAGTAGGTAATAGAAGGTATCACATAACTCCTGCTAAGAGTTTTGTCTGGTATTAAAAAGTGTTTCGTCTTTTCTCTCTCCTGTTCCCGCATTGTAATCCTAGCTACTGAATGATTCTGTCTGCTAAAACTTCCCCCGCTAGTGGTTTTTATCTTCTATCATCTCAGTAAGGTTTCCTTCCTCCTTGGTCTGTTATTGTGTGGCTTATATTAGATTAAAACGCCTAAGAAATAGGATTGCTGGGTTGTATTAAAGGAAATGGTGTTACGCATATGAAAAACGTGACGATCGATGTTCGTTTTGATTAATATATGTGATGGACGATATATCTTCCAAAACTGATACACCGAATGGCTTAGGCTGGGACGGTGGTAACTAGTTGAATATCTTTCAAATCCGTTTTTACTTTTGCACATTGCATTTTTGGCGTACTCTTGCTTGATCCACCTCGTGGCTGTATGGACGAGATATCTCACCGTTAGCAAAAGTGGCTAGGTCTTGATGGACGACAAATATCGTCATTAGAAGAAAACATACAATATGACGGACGAGATTTCTTGTTGTTGAAGGAAACAGTCAGCTTGATGGACGTGATCTCTCATCATCCAAAGAAAACAGACAGATCTTGATGGACAAGATATCTGGTCATCAGAAGAAAACTGACCAGATCTTGATGGACAAGTTATCTTGTCATTAGAAAGAAACAGACATATCTTAATGGACGAGATATCTTGTTATAAGAAAATTGACCATATCTTGGTCATCATTAAAAAATCGTCAATTTCTTCATATCGATATATGTCGTCATAACCAAAATTAGATGGAGATATCTCTCCTCGAAACCAGTTGGAGCCTGGAGGGATAACGCGCAATAGTTTATACTTTATACAAAAATTATCGAAGCTGAGAATTTATTCCGAATTTATAAATGATAGTTAATCGGTCAACACCAATAAGATCAAGCGTATCCAAAGCGGCACTAAACTAAATTTTAAGGTAATCTTGATATATATTACGCGAGAACATTTTGAGTAACAGGAAGTAAAATTTACGCCTTCTGTCTGGATTGTTTCTTTTACACTGAAAATCTCTCATAAGTCGTTGAAATTCATACTCACCCTCACTTTTGCATCTAGCACATTTGCATAAATTTTGCTTACACGAATGATATTCGTGATTTGTTTTGTATATCAACGTCCAAACGTTTTGTTGTTTTACTGTTTCAGATTTCATTCTGCAACTTTATAGTATATGCAACCTTTAATTTAAAATTCTATAAACCCTTTCCCTGTAGAGAACAGATAAACAGTGAAGATCTGTTTTTGTCTTTAAAAAAATATATATCTTAAATTTCTCTAATTTTTTTCTAATCGGAACTATATAACGATACATAATGTCATAACGGGTGCGAAACTAATAACCCATATTGTTCTTTTCCCACACCTTTATCGTGCAATTGTCTGCATCACAAAAAAATTCCCGTCAAACTCGGAGGCGCCAACAAAAGAAGACCCGTTAGCACTCCTTCCCATATCCACCATCACTTTAATATGATGATCACGCCTTAATTAAGGCTGAAGGCAATGTTCCGTGTCATTACACAAACTTATTAAAACCGAGCGATTATGCCCTCCGAGTCGGTCTTGGAAGATGACACGTCGTTGGACCTCTCTCGTGGCTCTTCACTTCATTTTCCCCTTCGTCTTTGTTGGTGGCTCGGCCATTCATCAATTGGTGTAAACAACAAACGGATTGACTGGATCAGTAGCGCGCTGAATTCTTTTTGTTGTGGAATAATTTTTTCGTGAGCTAAAGAATGTTTGTAAAGAGAAGCTTAGGATGTGAAAAAATTATGTCAACGATGTGGAATTTTATGAAATAAAACACTGCGTGGATTAAAATGTAATTAAGTAATTCTGTTATGTATGAAAAAAAACGGACAGATCTATTTTGTTTGGTCGTGTTAAAACTGAATTATATTCTTGTTTCATGTATTCCGTGTGTTGCCGATTTATCTTTACTTTAATTGATCGATGAAAATGACGTAGAAGCGTCTTTTAATCAATCCACTCATCATTGGATTTTTCCAAAGATATTAAATATGCGGAATATGGCAACAAAGCTCAGTTCTTATTGGCAGCGATTAAACGTTTTTCAAAAAACAAAATTTGTTTTGAAATCTATGAGAGGGATTTTCAGTGTATGCAAAGAAACCGAAGATTTCACTTCCGCTTCCCTAATTCTCTCACGTGATACATATAGGGGTGACGTTTAGCATTTAATCTAATAAGTGTTGCCAATCATCTATCACGTATCAATTTGGAATTAATTCTTTGGAATTTTTACTGGCAAAGTGCTGATATCATGTTAGGAAACAGCCCTGATGTCAACGTACAGAATACGAATAGGAAACACGTCCACCAGCGAAACTCAACCCCCACCTTCCTTTAGTTTTACATTAAATGCCTCTCAGACATGTTCTTTGACGAAAGTACGCTGGAATTTTCTGAGAGAATGTTAATAGAGTTATATATATATATATATATATATATATATATATATATATATATATATATATATATATGAAAATACTAGAGTAGGATAAAATCTGCTGTTGTTATTCATCGTAGGTTTTATGCATACAATCGTTTATATAGTCCGTTAATTAGTGTTCTTTGTTTTTTAATAGTAAGATTGCATTATCTTCGAATAAAATTTTTTAGCAAGTTGGTCATGTAAAAAATTTCTTAGAAAAACTGTCGCAAAAACACTTAATTAAAATTATAAATGAGATGCAGAGCTCTGCAATGGGAATTAAAATAAATTAAAACAACGAAATTACAAATCAACCTGATTTCATTGTTACGAATTGCATTTGTGTTTTGAAATAATAATAACGCCAAATCTCAACCTACAAACGTATAATTAAGTAATGATGAATGTCATTTTTAAGCTATTACTGTCTTATTACTCATGCTAACTACTCTCTTTGCATAAGCATCTCATTTAGCAGCCTTGTCGCTTATTTTTTCTCACTTGTTTATATTAGGCGAATGACGTAAAGTCAAGTACCTGGGATTTTTTTCATTCTATACTAGGCTTCAAGGTAAAATTCCACTGGCGTGAGTCGTTATTTTCCTCCTAAATTCCAAAATGAAAATTGTTGAAACTCCTATCTGTAGAATTGATGTACAAATAGTAGTTTTTGTAGAATTGTAACTGTTTCACCAAACTGAAAATTTAAATAGTTGTGTGCTTAGTTTAAATAGTTTCTGGTATTAGGTTTAGGGGCTAGATTTTCATTAGTAGCAAAATATAATTTCAATAGCCTGACTTATTCTCTGACTATTAAAAAGTATTACTGAATTCTTTTTTGCGCTACGTCCGGATGGAACAGTAACAGATTAGCAACCGCAGGATTACAAGTTCGAAAATCGATCCAACCCAAGACTGTCGGGGACTGGTGCACATTAAATTTGTCGTATCATCAAATGTCCTTACGTTCGCATGGTCTGGAAGTTTGGAGAGTGGGATGCCAGCTCAGATATTGACTTCGTCATCTGACCGTGGACCAAAATGTCGAGGTTTTGTCCTCGAATCTTTCCCTTTGGGATGGATCGTCTCCAACAACCTGGTGTGTTGCTCCAGTAAGATGTTAATTTAACTACAAAAGAACTTATACGTTTAAATATGAAGGTTCTTTTAGTGATTGTGGTGAAAGACATTTTAGAAATCGCGTTTGTATTCTTGATTTGTATTAAAATACTCAGAAAGGTCTGAATGATAAATAAAACCGTTATTTGTTGGAAAACAAATGTTTTCGAGAGAAGTAGATGACTTATTAAGGTTTGCGCGTGGGTGACTGATGCATCCAAAATGAACATCGGTATTAAGTAGAAATAATCTGAAAATGGCGCGATGCATTTGTATATATCGCATATTTGTATATACGCATTTTTGTATGAATAATAATTTATTCGTTCAAAGGTTTCTTTGTCTCCATCATTCTGTTCTGATTTCCTTGCGGAATTAGATAAATGAAAATCCCACGCTCCTTAGCTCATTAAAAAGCCACCCGCCCTCTGCTACCACGAAAAATGACGATCGTGAAATCCGTTTTAAAAACCTACCATTTCGAATTCATATCAGTGTGCTTTTTACAAAACAAAGCCCTATTAAAATTAACAAAGGTTTAATTTGGATTCATCCTTTTCCGAGGGCCGAATCATTAAACTACCATTTTAAATCCGAATTTATTTATAAAAAAAAATAGTATGTGAAAATTAATTATGCTCTGTCTGATCGTATTTAAATACAATATATATTGAAAGCTTATATTTTTAATGTAGCAGTTAAAAATGGAAAAAAAAAATCTTCATTTGAAAGTTGATAGTTTCTTTCGATATCCATAAGTTTTTCTCTTTATTAATTTAGTGGTCTTATACGAAAAATTTACTCAAAAAGCTAAAGATAGTTTTCTATTGTAAATTTAATTTTTCATTTTGGTGTTTAATTATACTTTTGCTACTTTTTTCCAGTAAAATTATATATTTGCTATTAAGTTCTTAGCTGGTTTACTCAGATTTAAATATTTTTCTAAAAATCAGATTTTATTAAGTCATTTTACAAAATCCTAAGACTACTTTCTTTTTTATAAAGTTGCAAATTGAATTTGACGTATTTATTTTTTGAATTTAGTTCTTGAATTTTATCAATGAAAATGTTGATTTACCTAATAAAAATAAATTACCGATTGAATATTCTGTCAAATTTATAATTTTAATGACTCTCAGATTTTGATGTTTTTTGTTCATCGAGAAATTTGCTGCAAAATAAAATCCTTAATACCCCTTTAAAAAAAAACATTCAAAGTTTTGAAAATAATGTTTTTTTGACGTGTAGTTAAACTAGTAACGTTAAACATGAGTAATAGAAAAATCTTTTCTTTCATTTTTCAGTAAAATTCAATGTATTCTGTGTTGACACACCTGATCACAAACTATATCTCAGAGAGCCTCCAGTCTTCGGGAAAGGCTGGTATTTATTTCACAGTATTTTTTTTTGGAGATGGGGGGGGGTCCAGGTTTTTTATTAATTAATTTAGAATTTAGAATTTTTTTGTACAGATTACCCATCTAACTAATAAACAAAATCACAACACAAAATTTTTCCAAAAGTTTTTTTTTAATTTTAAATTAAAATTTTTTGAAAAAAAGAGGGATCGTTTTAAATTGTTAAGACTTAAAATATTCTTGATCAATTTTCAAAATTCTTGCAGTAAATTATTCACAAATTTATAAGCTTTAATTTTGATTCAGCAATTTAAAAAATATTAATTTAATAAAAAATAAAAATATTTGAATGAAAATTTTAAGTTACTTTTTTTTAAAGGTCATTTTTAAAAGTAAATATTTGTTTCAAATTTGCTGAATCAAAATTAAAGTATAATGCTTGAAAAAGATATATTCCAAATTTCAACCCTTAAACTTTATCGGTTTTCGACTTATAGCAATTTGAATACAGGAAATCTTGAAAAAATGTATCATGGAGAAAAACGCACTTAAAGTTTTAAAGATAGATGTTGTTGTCATGACAACACCTGTCAAGAGTGTTAGATTTTCAAAACAACGCACCACAAAAATTATTATATCTCTAGTTCTAATTAAGATAGAAACATGATTTAGACGTCATTTTAAGCAGAAAAACACAGAGAATTTCTTTAAATAATAAAAAAAAATTCGAAAATTTGACTATTTTTGTGTCCCGGACCCCCTTAATAGGATAGCAAAACGAAAAAATACTTAATTGCTTGTCTTCTGAAACAGGGGCTTGGTAACAGTGATTGATTAATGGTCTGACCATCGATTGATCAAGGTAGGGATCTTGATCTTGTTGTGGACGTTAGTAGTGATTTGGAGTCCATTTTAAGCTGTAAGTCTCCATCGAATTTGCTGCGGTAACAGGTTTGAAAAGGTAGCGGATGAGCAAATCGAGGGTTGCGAGTTCAAACCTCGATCCAACCAAAGACCATCGTGTACGTGGTAGCTGGTGCATGTTTAATCTGTCGTGGCTTCCAATGTCCTCGTGTTAGCGTGGGGGTGCCAGCTCAGGTATTGACATCGTCATCTGACTGTAATTTTAAATGGCGAGGTGTTGTCCTTGGATCTTTTCCTTGGGTTTGATCCCGGACCTTCGCCAATAGCCCTCTGTGCTGCTCCAGTGGACGTTAATTCACCTTCCTACCCCATCCAATTAACCCTAGTGTAGCAAAAAAATTTACCTCAAACTTGTCCCATACAATTGAACATAGTAGAAAGCTCAAGAGTCTAAACGTTTGATGTGACACCAAAAATGTCCTGATGTTTTATATAACTTTGGTACGAAACGCGCGTTAAAGAGAACGCTTTTGTTCTTCTAAAAGACGCACTCAAAACATCAAGGATTTCCTATCAAGAAATTGCGTCCGTGAAGATAGTTCAGATTTTTTTTAAACCCAGTGATTTGATTTAATAAATTTCACCCAACACAACTACATTTAAGGTACCGACCACATTTTTTCACGGCCGAAGCTCCTTCGATGGGCATTCCGTTTATGAAAAGCTGTACGAAGAATCGTTCCTTTTAAGTCTATCTGACCGTCTACGGCGAACTTGAACTCTTTCTTTCAATCATGACCTACTGAACGTGACCTAATAAGTCTGGCCGGAGGAGCCGAAAACAACTTTTCTTATTGATAACGGTTTCTTCGTCAGCTACGCCGTAGGCCCTATTTGGCATTTAATTAGGAAATTGATCACCGGATCGATCAGTCCCCACCAGTAGGACTTTCTTCCCGACTTTCTTCGCATGACTTTGATACCAGTTTTCTTTTCTTTTTGCAATCTCTGACTCCATTAAAGCCCTCGCTTCTCCTTCTCTCTTGCAAAGTTCTACAATCTCAGAGTCGCCATTACCTTGCTGCTGCTTTTTGTAATGTTATTGCTTTACAGAATGTTTAATTCCCATTTGTTTTCCCGTGCTGCTTAATGATTCACGCAGGGTCGTTATGAGCGCACACGGCTTGAGTTGAAATGGGGCCTTTTTCTGTGCATCTTAGTACTAATGATTTTTTATGCTTCTCTCTGAGGTCCGTGATGATGGGGTTTCGTTCAATGTGGCGTTCTGGTAAATTAGTTTGTTCGAATAAAGCATTTCATGGCTTCTTGTCTGGGGCATATCGCAATGGGAACGTTCGTAGTTTCTGCGGGGTTCTAAAAAGGAACTTCCGAAAGTATTCGGAAGATCGATATTTCCGTTTTTGATTGCGGAAAATCCGATTTCCTTGATTTATAGGTGTCTGTGTGTTTTCCCACTGCGCTAGCAACCTGCAAGCTGTTTGCGATGCAGGTTTGATTCCTCCGTGGGTGTGCCGACCAACCGGTCTTGTGGCTAAGGTGTTATCCTATGGATCGGAAGGTTCCTGGTTCGAATCCTAGTCAGTGCATGGATGTTTGTTGTTGTTGATGTTGTTTCTTATGCCTACACTGGCAGACCAGGGGAGTGCCAGGCCCGTCGAACACGGCAAGAGGCGAGGGGGGTGCGCCTTCCATGTTATTGAGCCCCATTGGGAGGAAGTCCGACTATGTTCGACATACATGACACATCTGTTGTATAGGAAGGTCCCTTTCATACATCCATTCACTCACACATATCGTAATTTAGATCCCAATCAGAGGCCGATAACCCCCTGATCAGGTACCCCCAGAGGTATTGATTTGGTATGGGAACATGGGGAACATTGTGACCACGACCTATTTAACGTGTCCCAGTCACCATTAGTGAAGAGTGTGGTGTAGAGGCATCTGGTGCACTTTAAATCTGTCACAACCGAAAGTTCACACGTTTGGCTGGTGTGGAAGTTTGGAGAGTGGGGTGCTAGCTCAGGTGCTACCTCGTCATCTGACCGTGATTAAAAATTACGTGGCGTTGTCCTCGGATCTTTCCCATAGGGGATTGATTCCGGACCGTCGCCAATAGCTCGTTGTGTGTCTCTAGTACGACATTAATTAAAAAGTTACCAATTACTATCCTCCGTTGGTGTATTTCTCTTTTGCGTCATTAAAGCTTTCATTTTGTGTCTGTCCATTTACTTGACGTTTGGTGCAGCCTGGATAAATATTTCCTTGCTCCAACAAACCCAACCAACAATATCGATACACAACCCGCCATTTCTTTCATTTTGCTTGGCCATGTATGGATTGTTTCAAATGATAAGCAATTTTCTGAAAAAAACTATTCTGTGAAAGTTGGGATGATTTTTAAAGTCAAGATCTTAAATCATTTTTTCAATTTCATGTTCTACGTCCAGAAGGCTTGCATACCAGGCTAAGATTCGTAGTTTTGTGAAATTACTTTACTTTTGAAGTAATTCCATTTTAGATTCATAGATCCGATTCCGTTCCCTCTAGAGTGTATTTCTCTTTTGTGACAGTAAAGTTTTTATCGTGTGTATGTCCATTTACTTGACGTTGTTTGGTGCAGCTTGGCGAAACATAGCTTTGTGCCAATAAAGCCCAACTAGTCATCTTGATATGGAACCCGCCATTTTGTTTTCTATTTGCTTGACATGTTTAGGTTGGAATAAATTTTGGCAATTTTCCGTAAACACTTTATGCGAAAAATGGGATGATGGGTATTTTAATTAACGTCGCCCTGGAGCAACACAGCGGGCTATTGGTGACTGTACGCGATCAATACCAAAGGGAAATATACGATGATAACACCGCGTTCTTTTGAAAAACGGTCAGATGAGACGAGGCAACAACTGAGTTAGCACCCCACTCTCCAAACCTCCCCACCACGCCAACGTGAGGACATTTGAGACCCCGACACACTTAACGTGCACTAGCCCCCTTTGTACACGACGGTCTTTCGTTGGATTGGGTTGTTACCGTTATGGCCCGTTTACGATTCTCCGTATGTCCGTATGCGTCGAACCAATGATAGAGCAAAACCACGTGATTGACAGATGGGCGGGATTACGCAGACCCTATCTGTAGCTTCGTATGCGTTAAGGCGGAGCCTACGCATAAAGTACATATAAAAGTACGATAAAAACATAAAAAGTGCAGTTATTTGAATTGTTAAAATCTTGGTCAAATTCACGTTCCTTGTCGAGAATTCGAGTGTATGAATACAAGATTCGAGTTTCTGTGAAATTCCGTGTATTTTGCAGTGTATTTTACCCAATTTCCAAATTTGTAAAAATATTTCTTGAATCTTTTAAAAAGGCACTTGGTTTCTGTGTGTTCGTGGATTAAAGATATAACTGAAGAGAAAGACCGGAATTTCTTGCTTTGGTCTCAAGTTGTATCAGAATCTTCCGAGAGCTATAGGAGTTGTTTGTTTTCGTGTTCTCACTTTATATGAATACCTGTAAAATCAACTTTATCGAATTGACTTGTCAGACACCAACTTGCCATCTTTATGGACTTTCCTGGCATGACTCTGATCTTACTGACGTTTCATTAAATAATACTGCTGATAGAGTTTCATACTTTATTTCTATTTCAAGACTATATTGGGCTGCCAGACAGATTTAAGGCAACAATGGCTGAGGTCTGGAGTAGGATTAAAAATGCTCTTGGAATTTTAACTGATTTCACATTGATTCAGAAGTAATTCCATTTTTTACTTTTTATAAAAATTTAAGATAAATTCCTCTTAACATCTATGTACTACGCTTATCTTCCGGCCCTCTTATTCAACTTGCTCTGGGTCAAAGTATTCGTAGTGGTTCGTCACCTTCCTGGTGATTATCACGACGAGGTATCACGTCGTCGTTAACAAAACTGACCAGATCTGTGTGCTACACCGTAATGCGTGAGGTACACCGTAATTTAAAAACCAAACTGACCAGTTCTCATGATTAAAAGATCATAAATATGCTGATTAACCACTTGGAGGGTTAAGTCAGGCCCGATTTAGGTGATCATAAATTGACTCGCCAATCATCGTGCATCTTCAGTGTTTTGATTTTACATTTATGATCACCGAGGGCGTTACTTTCAGGTGGTAATGTACTTTACATTTTTAGTATTTAATTTGTCGCTGAGTGTTTTTAGCTACAATATTTTAATTATTCTGTGGATGCTTGTGATTTCATTTTGTTGTACTAGTATGTCCTTTTCTGAAATTCTATTCAATTCTTTTTTTTTTTTAAATTTTCTTTCAGTTGTTTCTAGTAAATTGAATAAAACACAAAAGACGGGGTATTTTTCAAATAATATTTCGTTCGACGCATGATGTAAATTTTAGTGAACGTATTCTGAACGCTGTCTGAATTGCAGAAATATCCGATGCAAAAACCAAAAAATCTGAAGCTTCTTCGACCGTATTTTTTGTTTTGAATTAAGTCTTTGTGCTGACAATCCAACGAGAACCGAAAGTTCTTTGTGTGTTGATTTAATTTCATTAGAATTTCTAAATATAAAGTGATTTCGCGCTAAGGATTGTTCGAATGTAATAAAACGTACGTGTTATTTTGTAAAAGCCTCGAGTTCGGAGGATATTTTTCATCCTATTGTTTCATAGCGCCATATAGTCGTCCCCGCTGTCATCAAACAAATATTTATTGCAATCTTTTTGGAATTTAATCTCAATATACAAGAATTCATGCTTTGAACTTATGTTTTATTAAGAATTGCGTCAATACAATGCGCATCTTTTTTATGGTCTGGAAAGTTTCCTTTGCACCGGTTTTATTTGTTTTTTCGACTTTGAAGCATCTGAAAGAAAGGAAATATGTAATGTAGGAATATTCTTTCACAGTTAAAACACTCTTTAAAAAATTCTAGAGATGACTGCAAGTTTTGGAATGTTGAAGATCATTGGGAGCACTAGTCCTAAAACCTTTATAAAATATTACTACCGTTTGCAAATACAGATAAGCCTTGTATGACTTTAGAACATGCAGCCTACCAACAGACTTAAGACTGATCACAGATGGCTCGGAAGAAGGTATTCTAGATGATGTATCTGGTCACTAGCAAAACTGATCTTGATCTCATCAAAAAATCGACAATACCTTGACAAAATATCTCATTATCAGCATTTATTGATGGACGAGATATCACGTCGAAACAACTTGAAATGTTTAACCCTTTTTGGAATTGTCACTTTTCCACAAGTCTATTTCGTTAGTACCCAATTCCAAATCTTTGTTGTGTCTTGGTTTTGTTCATTAGGATGGCCCATTGAGAAATTCAGTCATTTGGTACATTTGATGTGTCCGGCAACGGATGAATTTGTCTCATTATGATCCATTGAACAAAGACTGGCTGTACAAGTTGTACAAAGTGCCGCCATGGCTCTGTGAATTCTCCCACTGCGCAAGCAACAAGCAAGTTGTAGGCTGTGCTGGTTCGATTCCTGTTACTTACCCTGGATGTATTTCTTCTTTGTAAATTTTCTTTGTATGTGTATGTCCATCACTTGACTTATTCTTATGTTTGGCTCCACTGTACTTAAACCAAGTTCTTCCACACTTTCGCTATTACCATAGTTCATAAATCAGGGCAAGATAAGTTTTAAAATGTTATGATTTCAGAGCCTGAAGCAGGCTCAAAAATCAACTCATCAAGCAGAGGTGAAAATTAGATAAAAAAATACTTTTGTAACTTTGTTTTTTGTGAAGGAACTGCCCTGCCTATCCTTTGTCAGTCCAAACTCTAATAATACATTTCATGAGAAAAATCACGGAAACCATGTGAAGTTTAAAAAAAAAAAATTCGAGTATGTGAAAGCTCTTGGAGGTGTTGCTGTAACTCGTGTTAACTTAGTTTGGGATCTGTCATTTTAAACCTCTGTTTCTCGTGTAATCGCTATGGAAATTTAATACCGTTACAGTGTCATTTACCTTCAAGGTCCTGATCCTGTATCTGATTGCCGCATTCTCTTTTAATGAACTTAAACTGTTTTCTTTCAAATCTTTTGCAACTCTGTTTGTATTACCCCTATTGAGCCTTCCACCATCTCTAACCACGTCTTCCTGTTACTTGATAAAGATCGAAATGCACGACCTTTAGTCACGGTTATATGGAAGACGAAAAACCCGGTTGCGCGTCCAAATGACCTGGCTTGAGAGATTGGCCTTCATTTCGTACGTCTGACCCACTCTATTCCGATTTTGATGGTCATCTCAAATATAACGTGGAAAAAAGGCTGCTTGTCTGATGCTGACGGATGGATCTGCAGGTGATTTATTTCCATGAACCGTTATTGCTTCGTCGAGGTTCAGCGTTGTGGTTACTTTTCCTTCTACGTGCATTACCTTAAGACGGACAAAATCCAGTTCTTTTTGGATTCGCATACTCTATTTAGAGTGCTTTAAAGTATAGAATAAGCATTCGAATACATATTCAAAAAACGACTAATTGATGGTAACAATCAGACATCTTCGATGCACGATTTTTTTTATAAGTTGGATGAATACTTTGGTATATATTCGAATACTTGGGATGATAGAGTTTGGTATTCGAATACTTGGGATGATATGTTGGTATTCGAATACTTCGTATGAATGCTTTGATATCCGAATGCGTTTGTATTTTATTACTTTGATACTCGAATACTTTGGATGAATTTAGATTGTTTGAAACCTAACAGATGGATATGCTGGTGATTTATTTTCATGAACCGTTATTGTGTCGTCGAGATTCAGCGTTATGATACTTTTTACTCTGAATGCATTAACGAGAGATTGTCAGATTCGAGTAATATTTGGAATTGAATGCTTTGTATTCGAGTACTTTCAAGTATAGAATAAGTATATTTGAATACATAGTTAAAAAACGACTAGTCGATGATCAGAATCAGTTTCTCCGATTTTAGACTTTTTTATAAAACTAAGTTGGATTGCTACTTTGGTATTCGAAAGGATGACATTTTGATATTCGCAATTGCTTTGGATGAATGCTTTTGTATTCGAATACTTTGGTATTCGATTACTTTGGTATTCGATTACTTTTGTATTCAATTACTTTTGTATTCAATTACTTTTGTATTCAATTACTTTTGTATTCAATTACTTTGGTATTCGATTGCTTTGGGTATTCGTATGCTAAGGACGAATTCTTTGGTACCCGAGTGCTTTTGTATTCGATTACTTTGATATCCGAATTCTTTGTTATTCGAATAATTGTGTTTTTTTTTTATTCCAATGCTGAGGATGAATGCTTTGGTATTCGAGAGCTTTTGTATTCGATTAATTTGGAATCCGATTATTTTGGTATTCGAATACTTTGAATGAATGCTTTTACATTCAAATACTTTGAATGAAAACTGCTGTATTGAAAATGAAAAAGAATCGAGTACAACGAATACTTTTAAAGCATCGAGAACACGAATGCTTTTGTATATTAGAATACTCCTATCTCAGCATTAACAACTCTCATATTGCGCTTTTCTTATTTTTAACAAAAGAGAAAATTATATTTTCGAATGACAAGAAGGATGGAAAGGAGGGTTGAAGGTGCTCTCAATTGATAACGAAGTTAATTCTTCCACGCTTTGACTTCCGTCCGCGGCTTAATTCGGATTATATATTTGGTAGAAAATGATGCCATTGAATGAGAAATTAAGCCCTTAATTATGCTTTAAATCCATCATTTTCCTATTAGATCACATGCTGTGCGTCTAATGAATCATAATTTCCCCAACTTACAAATCCATGCTTATTTCGATTGTGAGTTCAATTCTGTGATTAACGATGAAACAAAAAGAACAATAGAAGATGAAGAAAAATAACAAAAATAACTGTAATAAACAAATTACTAATTTCATTGTTCACCATAAACTTTACATTGAAGCTGCGATTTCCAACGTGTGTTCAACCTTATGGATCGCGAAACGATGAAATTTTGACTTGTGTGTTCTCTTATAATTTCAAATAATATCCCTATAAATAATTACGAGTATAATTTTTAATTATAAGTGTCAATAAATTGCTATCAAAATATATTTTCAATAGCCACTTCGGAGAAAACAGTGGTAGGTAGTTACTACAGAGGCTGTTCGCCCATTTTTTTAGACGATTTTGGTTAGCGGTAATAAAAAATCGCTTGCTGCAAAAGAAATAATTGCAGTTGTACTATGTTTTTAAAAGTCAAAATTATCGTCTGCGGCTTGAGAGGTTTGTTTTTATTTAAAATGGCGTTTTTAACGAAGCAGTGGTTCGAAGGCTATATTTATGCTCTTTCCGAAGAGAAATATTCATATTCCGTTATCCAAAAATGATGTGAGAGTCGTGGTTTTGTGATATCTAAAGCGTCGATAGGTAATATCGTCAACATGAAAGGAAAAAAAACGTCAAATTGGAGCCACAAGTGGGACAAAAATTCCAAACAAGTATCGAAGGAAGAAACGGACATCTTCGACTATTGCAAAGGTACGTTGTTGAGTGTTAAAAGAAAATCCCCCTAGTCAAAGGACAGTTGCAAAATCATTAAAATGCTCGGTGTCCACTGTAAACAAAATGATAAACGTTGATTTAAATCTTAAGAAAGCGAAAAAACGCAATGTGCATCGTCTTTCTCCAAAGCATATCGCTGAACGCAGGACACGCTGCCGAATTCTATATGAAAAACACTTATCCAAAGAAAAATGGAAAAAAATTGTCACAATAGATGAATCATGGGTGTATTTAAATGATTGCAGCAACAAAAAAAAAGAGCCATTTATTATCATAAAAGGGGAGAAAAAAATTTAAGTACATGGTTCACAGAATCGAAAGAAAGTTTTTCTAAGGGATTTCTGATTGTTGCTGGTTTTTTTTTTTTTTCATATAATAGCAAGTTAAAAATAAAGAGAGTGGAAAAAAATGTCAAGATTAACTCCAAATACTATCAGGAACATATTTTAACGCCTATTTCTCTGAATGAAATACCATCGCCACAGTGCCATCAATCTGTGGAACTCCATCAAGACAAAGCTAGCAGTCACACATCAAAATCCACTGTAAATTTCCTAAAAGAAATGGAACAAAAAACCGGTATCAAGGCCATACCCTTCACTGATATCCCTACTAAATCTCGCGATGTATCACCTATGGATTTTTGTGCTTTCGGACTTTTAAAAAATGCATTATCCAAACGTGGTCCCACAACCCTTACAGGACTCTGGAAAGCTGTTCAGGAGGAATGGGATAGAATACCTCTTCTGACACTAATAAGGGCTATCAAATAGAACATTTAAAACACAAGAATTTTATGTAATTTAGTTTTGTGAATACAATATACATTGTCTAAAAATTTGTGAACAGCCTCGGTATTAGTTTTCAAATCACAAGCATAGTTATGCCTTTTTGTTGTCTTTATAGTTATGCATATGTCAAGCATAGTTATGTCTGTGCAGAATTTTACTAATTGGTTTATGTGTGTTACGCGATGAAAAAGTTGAAAATCGCTGCAGTGAAGCAACGATGAAAGCACCGGAGAATAACAAATTTTGTAGTTCTCACGTTTCTTACACTAAACGAAGTTAGGTAGTTGAATTGACATCACAATGAAGCAACGGCAGCGTGCTATTGGTGACGGTTCGCGATCAATCCCGAAGGGATAAATTTGAGGACAAACCTTGCCATTTTGAAACACGATTAGAGAATGAGGTCAACACGAGCTGGCACCACACTCTATAAACTACCACACCTCACCAACGTGAGAGCCTTTGGTACCCCAATAGATATAAACTTCGCCCTTGTGCACAACGGTTTTTGGTTGGATCCAGTTTCAACTCGCAACCTTGCTGTAAAGTACAACCAGCTGTCTCTGGTTAGTGGCTATCTCAATTGGAAGTGGCTCTCAGAGGTCCCCGGCCGCTCAAGAGCCTTGATGTAGATGTTCACGCCAACGCATGAAACAAAGACAGTTAGCCTTCGGACTCCATCTAGTCGAGTGTCTCCGTAGCAACGGGATTATGTTCAAATTTTAGCATTTGTAATGCTCTCCGTGTTCAAATAATGAATCTATGTATCCTATCGTATATGTACGAATAAATGGAATTTGTAATGTCCTAAAATGTTTGGATTAATTCGGTACATTGTGTTTGCTTATATGCTACTCTACCTTCCGGGATGGTGGTAATTGTGTATATCGAGATGGTTATATTCTATGTTCGATTTTTAAAATTGTTTTTTCGATGATGGTGTACTATTTTGGTAAATTGCTTCGAACTCGAGCTTACAAGAAAATCCTGTATCCTATCCCAGTTCAGTTTACTAAATGTTACTTTTCTTAATTATAATCTAATTTGAGTAACTCTTATTCAAGTGTGTGTGCATCGCCTGACGTTTTGAGTAATTTGGTCAAACATGGCCATTTTGCTATAAAACCCAACCCGTCTCCTATCCTATCCCATATGTCGTCCTATCCCGTTTGTCCACGGTAGTCATGTTGGAATAATGGCTGATTAGCAACGGAAGGGTTGTTAGTTCGATACTAAATCCGACGAAGTACATGAGCTGTACATAGGGCCTGGTGAACATTAAATCTGTCGGGAATTCAAATGCCATTACAGCATACCGTGTAGGCCCAGGTGCAGAATTATATTCAGTGTTCTGCAAAACAACTCCAAGCAATTGCAATTGTTCTGATGGCATTTTGTCCGAATTTTCAAAGCTGCAGTCAAATCAAAAGCAGTCGTAAAACACAATTATCGGCTAAATATGTATTACGTATTTACAAAAAACATCAAAATTAATTAACTTACTTTATTTTAGGGCTCGAAATACCCGGGTGCACTGCGCACATGAAAATAAAATTGTGCACATAATTTTTTCCCGCTAGGTGCACTTTAAAAAAGGAGGGAAACGTGTTTATGTTATTTTGATGTTGGAACAAAATATTAGTATAGACCTCTCTTGTTTTAAAGGAACGCAATTAAAATTCCTAAATACACACAATGCGAAACAAAATCGCTAGGCCGTAACGAATTTATACAGGATGAAGGTTTACCTGTGCCACTGCCACCAGAACTTTCCGATGATCGAAAAATTTTCCAGATGGCGCTGTTGAAGCGACTGTTGCGACAGCCGTGCGCCGGAGAAGGGAGAATTTAGATGTTTAAATATTTTTATTTACTATCTACTACTGATCTTTATAAACATACCCTACTAATTAAGTAAATTTCATTACATTAAAAATCTTATATTACGTTTTTTTTTTAATATGTCCCTAAAATATAACCTGTGCACCTAATTTAAAAACGTAGGTGCACAAAGTGCACCTGTATTATAAAGTTTATTTCGAGGCCTGCTTTATTTAAAACCAAGGCATACTTTCAGAATTCGCAATTCTGTCTATAACTTTTGAAGTGAAATATTTTGTCATTAACATAGAAGTTGTGTTACTTATAAAGTGTTTGTGGTAATTTGGGCGGTGTAGGGAGGTTGTTCCGTAGCTAGAAAAGAAGAAAAGTATGGCAAGGACAGACTCTCCAACTGTTACGGAATTTCCGTAATTGCTACGGAAATTGGTGAAAACTACGGAATTACGTATGTATAGTGAAAAACTACGGATCTCGTACAAAAAACACCGAAAATACTCTTCCACAATCCCGCTTTCCCATCCCCACCTGCTATGAGAAAGCAACTCAAAATATGTGGCATTGCCTATGCCACATATTTTGATATGTGTGTTTTTGATGTGTGATGACATGTGGCATTGCCAATATTGTGAGTTTTGCCAGTTCCTCACAGCCATGCAAGCAGTGAGAGAATTTTCAGCATGGTTCGAAAAAGCCAAACCGAATCTCGTTCCAGAATGAACACTAAAACACTGCAGTCACTCCTCATAACAAAAATGAATATGGAAGTTTGTTAAGATGTCAAACTAAACAATGAATACTTAAAAAAAGCAGAAAATGCTTGCTATTTTTTCAATGCAAAAAAAAAATTGTAGATGAGATGTTAATAAATAGGTAATTAGTTTGATCAACGAAATTGCATTGTGTGACATAAAATAAGATTCATTCACTTACATATTTAGTTAATAATTTTCTTAAATAATTCTGAATATTGTTTAAAAATGTTTGTTTAAGTTAATTATTCAATAATTTTTATTATAATTTATTAATTTTAATTATTTATGAATTAATAATTTATTATTTATTAACTTTTTATTAGTTTTAATTATTTATTAATATTTATTATCTTTTATTATTATTTTTTTTTATGTCGTATGTAAAATGTTGGTAAGAAGTGCTACTTATGACTGGGTTAGCAATGTTAGAGAGCATTCAAGGAGCGCGCTCTCCACTGCAGAACATCGTAACTTATGATTTAAAAAAAATCGGCAAAAATTTTGATAAAATTGAGGAAAAATTGTTCTGCAAAGACTGTTTGTTCTGCGACGTACGTCGCAGTTTTAAGCACTTTCCACTCCCGGGCATGTAGGTTTGGAGAGTGGGGTGCCAGCTCAGAGGTGACCTCTTCATCTGACCGTCGTTTAAATGATGAGGTGTTTACGGATATTTCCCTTCGGGACTGATCACAGACCGTCACTAATAACCCGTAGTGTTGCTTCAATGCGACGTTAATTCTACTACTTACCTATGTCATGACAATAAAATGAAGCCAAGCTTTCAATCTATATTTTCTCTGTCGTTCTTTACCGTGTCGAGAATCGCGAAGGTGGTTGTTCTATTTTTAATTCTAAGCTCTCCTGGAATCACTGTAAATACTACTTTTTATTCTTAGAAAACGAAAATTCTAAGAAAGGAAACTAAAAACTGTGCACAAAGTTGCGGTCGTGTTTAGCAATAGTTTAAATGCGGTGTCTGAGAGTTGTTTTGACTGTTTATTGTAGATCCAGCTGAGTCATTGCAAAACTTGCGGTTACGTTCACTATAATAATATTTTACTTTAAACGAAAATCTTAAAAGTGGATACTTTCTGTGCACTTTGTTTTATTTAATCTGTGTTTTATTGTACGTATCTTCTTTTTTAGTTAAAGCAATTCTCATTGTTTTAGGAATTCAATCATGTAGAAACAAAATACTTTAAAATATACCCCTGGCCGATTACTGTGCACAAATGTTTTTTCGGTCAGTCGTTTTATAAACATGCATACGTATTATAAAATTTACGTTTGGTACATTGCTTTTTAAATGCGCTTACTCACCACCGTATGTACCGAAACGGGAAACGTCTTTGGACAGTCAAGTGTACAATACAGGAAACATATTTGTTTTTGCTTACTGCTGAAGAGTTCATTTAATGTTCGTTACAGGTTTCTATCGGGGCTCAGCGGGTTAGCCCATTGCACTAGCAACCCGCGAGATGTAGCGGTGCATGTTCAATTCCTGTAACACTGGTTGAATTTTTCTGTTCTGTGTCAGTAAACTTTCCTTGTGCATGTACATTATTTGTAGTGCCTGTCTTATATTTAACGCATCATAGTCAAATCTGACCTTAGTGCAATAAAGCCCAGCCCAAACAACCAATTGTAGATTTTTGTAGAAATATATTTGTTAAAAACACTATTTTATTATTATTACATTAGTAAGAAAATTATTGACGTCGATAAAAAGAACAATGTCTGAAAATATGTAATTGTGATTTATGTGAATGATTAGGCCTGTGATTGTAGTAATTACGTTAAAAATCAACCTAGTGACTGACCCTGAAATGGGTGAAAATAATTGCTTTATTTGATTTACATATTTAAGTTGATTAGGATCTACAAATAATAAATATTGATGCATTCTGATTGAGATCCATATAACCGATGAAAAATGTCTTGCTAGTAAAGCTGAATCATCCAGATCAGTGGTTCCCAAAGTGGGTTCAGCGGAACCCTGGGGTTCCACGAAAAAATTTAGAGGTTCCGCGTGACAAATTTTATTTCATTAAAAAATAAGAATGGCGTCTAATAATTCACATTTTTCTTGGAAAGTATACAATCGACCAACGCATTAAATTTAAAATTTTAAATAAGGCGACTGAAAAAAAAAATCACCCAACAAATAAAGGCAAAGATATTTCTTTTTTTAAGAAGAAAACTTGAAAACCATAATAAAAGCAAGAGTTTTATGATAAAAAATTTCAAAACAATAATCAAAAGATAACGGAAGCGTCGTATAAAGTATCTTGCCGTATTGCTCTTGCAGGCGAGGCACATGTTATTGGTGAATCACTTATTAAACCTTGCGTTCAAGACATCGTTTCGTGTGTATTCGGCGAAGGGTATAGCAAACAAATTGAAAGTTTGTCTCTTTCTAACAATACTGTAAAAAGGCGTATTAACGATATTGTCGGTGACATTTAAATAGAACTTATTTCATGGTTACAGGCGTGTGACGCTTATGTATTACAACTAGATGAGCTCACAGACGTTGCTAGATTAGCAATTTTGCTTGTTTTCATTCGGTATGATTTTAATAAAAAAATTGAAGAAGATTTGCTTTTATTTGATAATGGTGAACATTAACACCATGGGGGAAAATATATTTAACTGCATTGATAATTTTATGACAACGCATGAAATTAACTGGGAAAAATGTATTGAAGTATGCAGCGATGCAGCAAAAGCAATGACAGGAAAAGTGAGTGGTGCTGTAGCACGGATTAAAAATGTTGCAAAAAACTGTAACAGTACTCATTGCATTCTTCACAGATATGCATTAGTAACAAAAAGGATTTCGGTGACATTTAAATCTGTTCTAGACGAAGCAGTGAAGATTATTAATTTTATAAAAAGTAAACCATTGCAATCACGTATTTTCAAAGACATTTGCGAAGATATGGGCAGCCTTCACACCACTTTACTTCTTCATACGGATGTTAGATGGTTATCGCGAGGTAAAATGCTTGTGCGAATATTTGAATTGCGCCGACCAACCGGTATAGTGGTTAAGGTGTTAGCCTCTAGATCGGAAGGTCCCCGGTTCGGATCCGGGTTCGGGCATGGATGTTTGTAAGCGTATACCAGCTCAGGTGTTGCTTCGTCATCTGAACATAGTTCAAAATTACGAAGTATAAGTTGTTAGGGGCAATGATGGTCCTCCCACTGGGTGCTCCTTCACAAGTGGCCATCACTTCCGGCCTTGTAGTGGCCAATGACTTAGGTCAAATGTGCCCGCCATTAGAAGAAAAAAAAATATTTGAATTGCGAAAGGTACTGATGGCGTATTATATTGGTCATAAATTTGAATTATCAGACAGGATTAAATAATATCACTTGCTATCTACACTTGCATACCTTGCTGACATATTTGAAAAATTGAACGAATTATGTTTGGCTCTGCAAGGAAAACAAGTCAAAAGATAAATTGGTTGCCTTTTCAAGGAAAATACAATATTGGATTTCAGCTGTGGAGCAAAACAACTTCGAGTGTTTCCAGACGCTTCGTGATTTTCTCTAAGAATCTGAAGTGAATTTAGATATGGAAATCCGCGATGGTATAAAAACATATCTGTCCAGTTTACATTAATCACTCAGTGATTACTTTCCAAACCTAGAGAATCAAGATAATTACTGGGTACAAAATCCTTTCAAAATAAAAGAAAAACCAAAAGGATTTCATTCCATGGATTATGAAAAATTGATTGAATTGAGTTCGGATACACAATTAGAAACCAAATTTAGAACAGTTTCGTTAACAATATTCTGGTCAGATGTATTCGATGAATATCCAAATTTATCAAAACATGGTATTCGAATTATATTGCCGTTTACTACGTTTTTATTTGTGTGAAGCTGGGTTTTAAAAATATGTTGCGACAAAAACCAAATATCGTAACAAACTTGATGCTGCACCAGATATGCGAGTTCAGTTATCAAACATAACGCCCAATTTTAAGAGAATCATGGAATCAAAGAAGCAGGTGCATTCTTCACATTAAAGTTTTTTCATTTATTTTAGTTGATGTTTTGTATTTTTATTAATTATTTCTATAATAATTTTTTTTTAGTTTCGTTTAATTCAATAAAATCCGAAATACCAAAATAATTCTTGTTTCATTTAATATCAGATATTCAATTTTGAAAAGTCGTTATATAAAAAATATTCAGGGTTCCGCGATCATTGGCAACAAATTTGGGGGTTCCTCTACCAAAATAGTTTGGGAAACACTGATCCAGATCATCGCGTATTCAAAAACCGGTCAAAGAAAATGTTTGAAAGATCTAAGAAGCAACTGTCAGGTAATATGAAAAATCAGATAGTGTCTTGTAAAATTCGCTCAAAGATGTTTGCTCTACTCCCAATCTGCTAAAAGACCAGATATATCATCTGAAAATATAATGGGCCTTTGCATTCTAAAGTATGTTTAGAAAATTTTCACAATTCGAGAATATTGAAGCAAAATAAATGTTGCAAAAAACTTCATTCTAGTGTTGAACAGAGGCATTACACCTTATCAATCACAGTCCTAACGTTGGGTTGGTGTGGAAGTGGGATGCCAGCTCAGGTGTTGCCTCGTCATCTAACCGTGGTTCAAAATTACATGGTGTTTTCTTCGAAACGTTCCTTTAAGAGATTGATCCCGGACCGTCGTCAATAGCCCGTTTTGTTGCTCTAGTACGACGTTAATTAAAAATTACTATATCAATCAGAGTAACGTTTTCCTGTCTTAGAATAAAACAGAATAGATTTTATGGTAGAATAAAATGCAATATCCTATTTCTACGGTTTTGCAAACTGTAACCTTGACAATGGCTCCCAGCTTATAAAGGGGACTCCAAGTTTATTTGCAGGTTGCATCATGATGGTTCGCCTTCTGGTACAATATTTAGTTAATTTATGGAATCACTGTAGCGCAGTTATAAGAGTGACGGATTAGCATCCGGGGGGGTTGCAAGTTCCAAACTTGATCCAACCCAAGACCATCGTGTACGCAGGGGAAGGTCACGTTAAATCTGTTGTCGTTTCAACTGCCTTTACGCTGTCTTGGTGTGGAGGTTTGAAAAGTAGATTGCCTGCTCAGGTGTTTAACCTCGCCATGACGGATCGCGAACTGTCGCCAATAGTCTGTTCTCTGTTGCTCCATTTTAATGTTAATTAACTACATATCTAGTTAATTTATTCCTTTAAATTCACATGACTCAAACATTTTTTTATTTGAAGGAAATCTATTGGCAATTGCTGAGTGGAGTAAACTGTATTAACTGAACAAGTGGACTATAACAGGAAATTAGTTTTATGACTGGAAATAAGAAGTACTCAAAACAGCCAAACTTTAGTATATTCCTATTTTCTGTTTTAATCAAGCGCTCTACAACATTCATTCCAAATTCAAGTTTCGCCAGTAGGAGGTTTATGGCTCCAACATCCTTGTCAGTCTTCGCCTGTATTGGTCAGCCTCGTAGCTCCGACTTAAAACGGCCGCCTAATTAAATTGGGTGTGAACATGGAGTGAGAACAAAAGTAGAATAGTTGGTATAGTGACGATTTTAATTCCACCTTCCTTAATTTCATCTGATTACATTTCCATTCTATTTTGATTCAGTAACTTCGTTCACGCAAAAGTAATTCTCCGCGGAATCCAGATATAAACAGTAAAAAGTTGGGAGATCTATTGCGTGCATTCCTTTCAACGGAAACCAAGAAACTTTCCGTTCCTTTTGAGTGTTTGAACAAGTTATCTACCCAACAAAGAATCCTTATGATCCCATCTATTCCACTCCATACGAGCTCGTCCCTTGGAGCTTTCTTCTTTATACCCCTGATTTATGCATACATACCTATCGAGAGTTTCTAGAACTTCAGACCAATTACGGATTCCATTCCCATCTCTATTTCCAAAAGAGTCATTGAAAGCGTTTCGTAAACATGTATGGAACGTTCTTTCCTTTATTTCTGCCTTTCCTTGGAGCTCACGTTACCCAACTGAATTCAACACGCGTTTGTTCCTCCCCTGACATATCGAACGTTTTTTTTTTTTTTTTTTGGTTCTTTTATAGTCTTCAAAACTTGGAGTCTCTTTTCATCTGGATTTATTCGAGTCGATCGCCTGAGAGACATTGACAACGGATACTTTTCATTCGCGGAACGTCGAAAGCAGCTGTGGTAAGCTTGCTTCCTTTTTGTTGTCGCAAATGGTTGCTGCGTTCGAAACTGGTCTCGCCATTTGCATTCTTTAATGCTGCTTCAACGTCCCCATTATTGCTGGATGTATATGTCAAAGTATTATCGGCATTTAGTCATTCCGAGAAAGTATTTTCTTGCGCCATTTGCGGTTTTTGTGCCTGGGAAAGCATGCTGGCTTCTACGCAGATGGTACTCTGCGTAGGCGGTTTGAACTTTTTGTATCTTGAATAGTACTCACCTATGTTTTATGTTAATGTTGAATGGGCTTATCTGTGTGGGTAAGTTCATAAAACTCGTAATTAAATTTCCTTAAGTTGTATGTATATGCTAGAAATCACGAAATTCGACAAGAATATCAATATTTTTTTTATTAATTCAAAATATTTTCCTACTCCTTATCTTTCAAACTATACCAAAATCTTGTAAATATTCGAAATAGTTTTCTAGTTACAAGGGTTTTCATTAGGTACTGTCTCCATGTACAAACATGTTTCCAAAACTTTGAAATCGATTTGTGAAGAACTGTTTTTGCTTTAACGGCCGTATTCACAAGTCCGAGTTAACTCGAGGATCAACGATAATCCGCGAGTTATCGGAAAAACCGTATTCACAAGTCCTGATCCGTGGTTTAAACTGCCGTTTCGGTGTTACATTTTGATCCTCCTAAATCGGCGAGTTAACTCGCGAGTTACATTTAACGCATGCGCAGTACCATCTTTTTGGAAAAGCAAAATGGAGGACACATTTCATTCTATGCTCAATTACAGTATTCTTTCGACGACTGGACTGGATCTGTCATTACGGAGCACCTACTTCATAGCAGCTCATCTCATCATCATAATATTGCTTAAATAGAAAAATTTAAACATATTTTTATTGAAATTCAAAAGAAAAATGAAAATAAAGGTAGCTGCGTAAATCTTAAACAAGCAGCTTAGCGAAAAGATAGATGGCGGCACCTCTGTCCTATAAGTCGGAGAGAGCGAACGGTAGAAAACGACCATGGCATACAAAAATTCGTCGTAGAATAAAAATTATTCTGTTGATTTATTACGAATGAAAGAAAATTGACAATGCAAGTTACTTTTCACGACACCAACACACACCCATACTGACAAGTATAAAGATAATCAGATTACATACATCTGTCAAGACATTGTGTACAATTCTTTCTTGCTAAATTTAGGTTTACATAAAAATCCAATTTGAAATTAAATACCTTTGCATTTCTTTTCTCAAACCCATATTAAAATGCTGTGCGAGTCCTATTTATTCACAATTTGGAATCAATTCTACGGTGAAGTACGTGCTTGATCAGTATGAATGCATAATGGAGCGTCGTAACCAATGTAAACAATACCACGTGATCGTCAGGTAGCCAATCACAGCGAGCATCTCATTTTAATCCCCGGATCACTTAACACGCCGTTTGAGAATACCGTTTTTGATAATCCTCGAGTTAACTCTTACTCGCGGATCAACTGATTCTCGAGTTAACTCGAGACTTGTGAATATGGCCGTAAGATGCTTAGTTCAAACAGTGATAACTCAACAATGAATTGATCTATTATAATAATTTTTGTGTCATTCTAACCTATACAATACAGCGGATGTTTTGAACCCAAGACAAAGATATTAGTTGAAAAATGGATTTTGAGTTGATTTTTAAATGTTGACAGTTCTTGAAAAATTCTGGATTTTATAGACTTCCTTGGTGAAAAAATTGTCAAAAAAAAAACTATTCTTTGTAGCTACTTGATGAGGTTCAAAACATGAAGAATAATATTAGTCTTAAATTCCAACAGGAATTGTCTTTCGGAACAAATTAGAATTTTATATAATTACTGTTCAAAAACATGCTAATTATATCTAAATTATGCAGTTAATAATTAGCTTAATTTGAATTTTTCACACTGAAATGGATTTAAGTACAAACCAATGACCTATTGTAAACAAAATTGGATATTTAAAGTCAAAAAAGATTCTGTCCGTCTTTAGGTAATGCATGCGAAGGAAAAAATAGGCTTCTAGTGTATATACGTACACCTTAAGCTTACGTGTATGTAACTGTTTTCTAATTGGCCTTATGATTCACTAGCTTTACTACCCGATAGTTTTTGCTGTGTCAAACAGACCACGTCGCGCCTGTTTGCTCAACAGTTTCTTTGCATCATTGAAATTTTGTCCGCTCCAAGTGCACATGTTGTCTATGCCGATGGTACCGTGTGTTAATATTACGTGGGCGATTTGAACTTTTTGCATCTTGAACAGTGCTCAACAATGTTTGATCTTAATGTTGAATGCGCCCATACATCTGTGCGAAAATTTATAAAAGTTGTATATCTACTTTTTTTCTTATGCAAGGAAGGCTAAAGTGTGTGTAGCTGTTTTCTGATTGTTCTCATGATTCACTAGCTTTACTACCCGAGAGATTTTACTATTTCAGACAGACCAAGTAGAATCTGTTCCCCTACCTTTTTCTATCGTCAAGAGTTTTTTAACTTTGACCACTTCACGTGCTTGCGTTTCCTCTTCCAATTATTCAACTCGTGAAAGATCTTGATGCTTTGTCTTGATTCGGGTATAATTGCAATTCGTCTCTTTCGAAACGTTCGAAATTCAGTTTTACTTCTATGGTTCTAAAACGTAGCGAAAATAATTTTGTAATATCAATCCATGATACTTGGAAGTTCCGGGTAAAAAAGGAGTTAAGAATATTGCTTGAGGTTATAAATTTAATTTAAAAATTACTCGTTGGTTACCACTCGGGTTATATTTCATTTTTAATATTTCTTAAAGGAAAACGTTTTGTAGATCGTGGTTTAAATCTACATCCCCTGTTCTGTATTGTATGAAACCGTTTGGAAAACTTAGAATTTTCTTTTTTATAAAGAAATCTCGACTTCTTTTACAATTTCAAATGGTATTTTCTTTTTTTTTCAGTGAAAAGACTTTTAATGCTACAAGTATCACCCGATTCCACCAATGAAGATGGCCTGACTGCATTACACCAGGTATAATATACACACTTGCATATAATAGTTTTTATCGAATTTGTTTTGTAAAATTTCAATTTCTAGGTTTTTTTAACTCTTTTGAAATTAAAGAAGAGTTGAAAAGTTACTCACTTGTCAAATGTGTACACAAAGTTGTACAGTGAAACACTACTAAAATTACACTGCTCTCAATTTCAATCATGGTGTCATTTTCACATTTTTCTAACCTATGAATGACATGATGGACTAAAAAAATGGCACAATTAGTTGTTCCTATTGCACGCACCATCAACTACAAAGTAGTGTTATTCATTGAACTACCATAGATATTAGCAGTGCTGCAGTTTTTATAGGGTTGTTTAAATTTGCCTCTTTTATATTACGAGGTTCCGGATGCGCTAAAAGATTAAAATCCCTGTTGAAATCTCCTTATACACAGCTTTTAGTTAGCCTCAGGATGCTGTCTTCTAGATAGAAAGTTTTCTAGCTCGAATCCGGGGTAAGGCATAGATGTTTGTCCCTCTGGAGTGTATGAGTGGCCTCTATAAACAGGTTGTTACGAGTCGTACTTGAATCTCCGTAGTGCACCAGGGTAAAACCAAGTGATTCTCAATTCTGCTCTTGTATATTGCCTTGATGATTGACCCTACAAGTGGTTTCGACGAGATATCTCGTCCGTCAAGATCTATTCACTTTTGTTAATGTGACAAAAATGCCTTGTCACTCCAAAGGAATGAAGATGCAAGTAGGTAAAACGAATTGTTACTTGCCTAGACCTAATGACACTTAAGAACAAATGTGCTCCAGAGGCGGCCAATTCAAGGTGGTTTTCGACTCTAAGATAAACCACCAGGAGTTAAAACACTTGTCCAAAGAAGCACAAATTGGCAGGGCATTGATATAAGAAGTTTTATTAGCAAATTTTGTTATTTTCTGTATTTTTGAGATTTTTTTTAAAGATTTTGTTGAATTGTTTTATTTAGTTATTTGCACACGCTGTGTACACAAAATCTCATCAAATCGTCGTAGTTTTGCTTTAGGTTTTAATCCAATTTTTATTGAGACATTCCCAAGTCGCAATCTTGCACCCGAGGGTTCGTTTTCACAAAAAAAAAGGAGAAAATAAATGCTTTTGTACAAACTTTTGGCTTCAAAACAATCGTAGTACACCCTTCAAAGCAAACCAAATCCTCACTACGATTTTCTATTAGTTTGTGATTTAGCGACACCGGAAAAAAAAGAGTAAGAATTGGAGGTTTTCTCTTTGTAGACGAAGACATTTGACGTGAATTTTCGAGTTCGAAATAATTAATCGGAAAAGTTCAATAACACTGCAATCTAACACAAACTGGTGTCACTTGCTGGGACAAATAATAAAACAGGTCATCCGAAAATATCAGAAAAATGTCCGAACACAATCAAGATTGATTGCAGTAATTATTGCACTGGAGCACTTTATTTTTTTTACTAAGCTTTAACTTGTATAGATGATCTTAGATTGAGTGTATGCATCGTCATCTTACAAGTGAAACCCATTGCAACGAAATTTTCAGGACGTGTTTTATAGCTTTTCTAGACTGCACAGTGTGGTGATCTTTTGGCCGAGTTTACACCGAAATTGCAAATGTGACCCCCGTCCAAACATCAAAGATATTCCGAGAAACGGCACTAATTTTATCAAGATCTCGTGTCGGGATGGCAAGTTGTTTTCCTCCAGGAGTCAGTAAAGATTTTTTTTTAAAAATGCAACTTTTAGACATTTCTCCGAGACGAAATTTGGGATGAAAATGCTCCCCTATTTCGTTACCTTTCAGTATTGCAGACAATAACCGCTCCCCTCTGCCCTTCGGCACCCCGTGGTCTCGCACGCCGTCTTTTGTTCGCTATCTGTGTTTTTTTGCTCTCATCAATTGCCTCTCGCTTTTAATGATGGTCCCACCCAGTACCTCCAGGGTGCCCGTTGTTTCGACAAAATTACACAAGCTGCTGCTGCAAGCACAACATCCTCTACACTTGACATCTTGATGAATAGTGATCCCTCTTCTCAACAAAGGGGTGAGAAGAATCCTCACCCATTTGGGTTGGCGATACAAGTTCATAAAGCGTTTACACCGGAGTGTGTCAGAAACAGGAAGAGAAAAATATTTGCAACTACGGTGTAAACGTGGCTTAAGACTGGTGTGTGATGTGTGTGTGTTTTCGCTGTTTTTTCCCCTTTACATGAAGGTTTCATCCCTTCGTGAGAATCCTACTTGGGGAGTTAAGCTAAGGTTGTAGAATTCTCTCTCTTCTTCCCTTCGGTTTCTCAGAACTTTGTTTTTTTTTTACTTATTGTGTTTCTCTTGCTAGCAAACAGCACATAGAGTGCAAGATAGATTTGAAAATTTGTTTGTTATAGGAAATATTTGACTAGCCAAAAGTAAAATAAGGTTTTGGTCAACAACCCTGGTTCTCATACCGGGGGATCATAAATTAACGTGAGGTGTTCAGAACTCTAGCGAGTAATGTATTAGACGAAACGTTACAAAATTTGGTAGGGGTACACAATGTAACATGGAATTTCGATTTCTAAGAAAAAGTTCCAAATGTCTCCTCTAGGGGATATTTTGGCGCTGCAAAGTATAGTTGTGAATGATGAATGAATAAATGCCAAATGAGACAGTACATATCAATTTTGTTAACAATGCATGACAATGTTTATTGTTAATTACAAGTGAGGTTCAATATAAATATCATTGTAATGTTCTAAAAACTGCATGCGTTGTACGCCATTTTCCTCCGTGTAACGCTATTCTATCTTTATCGTGGGCATGTCCTTGATACACAACGCTTTTAAGAAATCTCCACAGCCAAAAATCACAAGGATTGAGATTGGGTGACCTCGGTGGCCATGCAGTGGAAACCGCACGACTAATTATTCTGCTGTCAGAGAAATGTTCCCGCAACAAACGCTGTACCTTACGTTCGATGTGGGGTGGTGCACCATCCTGCATGAAGGTCGTCGAATCAAGACATCTCGTTGCTACAGTTATGGAGCCACGGAGTTGCGTAGCATATCGGCATACCTGTCAGCATTGACGGAACAGGCCACTGGTCCACTTTGTCGACTTTCCTCGTAAAAGTAAGGAACGATGATAAAAGGATGCCTTAAAGCCGCACTACACTGTGACATTTGGCGAGTGTAGAGGTTTCTGCAGACACGCGTGTGGTTTAGTTGCAGCCCAAATGCGACTAAACCACACGCGTTATTGTGTGCGTTAATACCACCGTTCAAATGAAAGTGCGCTTCGTCCTTCCACAAAATGTGTGACGGTCATGCATTATCCACTTCCATGCGTGCTACGAATATCAAAGAAAACTCAATTCGGGTGGCCGGGAGCAATTCCTGAACAGGACAGATTATATAGGTGTAAAATTTCAATATCTTATACAGGATTTTCTACACCGTTGTGTATGGGATATCCGTTTGCCGGAATATGGCCCGAGCACTGCTGGTGCCCTGCACATTCGCAATCTTCTGTTCCACAATAGCAGTTACAACTTCTTCAACTTGTTGCTCATTGACCGCTCTGCGTCCCCGGTAATCGCAGCGTCAAACTTACCCATGGAGAAAACTTACCATTTGGTACTACAAACTTACCATTTGGAACTAATTTTTTATTTTTAGAAATCGAAATCCCGTTTTCCACTGTGTACTCCCGCCATATTTTGTTACGTTTTGTCGAATACATCACTCGCTAGAGGACTCTGAACACCTCACGTTAATTTATGACTTGTGAATTGGAGGTGACACTGGTTCGATTTATCATTATTCGGTACATCAAGTACGCATGGAAACTTCATCACGACAACGCGCCAAGCCACAGTACCTTGGTTGTGAACAATTTCCTGGCCAGAACCCACACCCTGTTGGTTCCCCAGCCTCCCCAAAGTCCTGACCTGGCTCCCCCAGACTTTTTTCGTTTCGTCGCTTAAAAAGGAAAGGGAAAGATTGGGACACGATTGAAAACATCCAGGCTCCTGTTACATCGGCTCTAAAGGACATCCCAGAGAAGGTCTTCCAGGATGCCTTCCAAGCCTGGAAACACCGCCTCCTGAAATCTATCGACTCAGGAGGCGGTTCTCTCTGTATTGAAGATTTTTAACTAATTGTACAAATATGTTCAATAAGTAATTTTTTATGAATTTGGTCGCATTACTTATGGAACGCACCTTGTATTTGTTACTTGACGTTATCTGTCTTGTGATAGGCGTAGCATTTGGCCCTTACGCCAAAAATCCCAACCAACCTAATCAGGGTTAATCTTTGTGATTAATTATCAGTTTTCTCTTTGACCATAAAATTCTATAGTCCTACCGCTCAGAAGGCTAATGGGTATAGTTTGAAATTTACATTAATGATACTCAACACAAAAGCATACAACTATAAAAAAAGTTTTTCTAGTTATAGCTAATATGTGCCAAACACACTATTTTATACCCGTATTAACTTATTATCTCCTTGTCTAGTGCTGTATTGATGACAGTGAAGAAATGATGAAGCTTCTTTTGGAGTTTGGAGCAAATGTGAATGCTAAAGACAGTGAACAATGGACTCCTCTGCATGCAGCAGCCACCTGCGGGCACATACATATCGTCAAATACCTCATAACAAAGTAAGTGATGTAAGCAAACCCCTCCCCCCCCCCAAAGTTCTTCATTTTCTAAGAGTTGTGGCTTGAATAACAATTGATAATTCCATAATATCAAATCGACGTCTTACCAAGGTTCAAAATTACGTTATCGGATCGGATCGGTAATGTCGGATCTTTCCCTTCTGGATAGATCCCGGACTGTCACCTATAGCCCGTTGTGTTGTCTTGACTGAAAGGTAATTTCAATTTTTTTAAGTATTATAACTCAATGTTTATATGTGAGCGAGTTATCTTAAATTCTTTTGTGGAGGCATTTTTATTAACATGGTACTGGAACAACGCAACAGGCTATTGGTAACGGTCCGGAATCTTACCCCGAATCCGAGGGCAACACCTCATCATTTTGAATCCCGGTCAAATGACAACACCTGAGCTGCCACATAACGTCAACGTTAGGATATTTGAGGCCAAGATAGATTTAACATGCAGCAGCCCCCGTGTACTTGACCGGTCATCGGACGGTTGGACCGAGTTTCGTATTCTCGACCTCCCTTCCCCGTTTATAAGCACTTAATCTTCCAACTGGGCTACCGCGAACCATAAGTTTCCTAAGTATTTTATCCATATATGCTCAAAGTAAACTTCAAACACAGATGGCAAGAAAAACATCGCTTTGTGTTATTTTGTAACACCACACCCGAGTACACCATCTCATGTTAGATCGCAACCTACAACACCATTTAATGGTTTTCTTCAGAATTAATTCTAGGAATCGGTTCTATAATGCTACACACATACCACTATTCCGTAAAAATTTCATGTTCGGAAAATTTTCAATCATACCTATGTTTTTCCGAACGCTTCAATTGTTTTTGGTTGTTCTTGTTTACAGATTGTCTAAGATCTTCAAATTAAATTTTGTTGATTTTTTAACATCAAAATTTTTTTTCATAAAAATAAAATTATATGTGCTTTCTTTTTAGAGGAGCGGATTTATTAGCTGTGAATGCTGATGGAAATATGCCATATGATATCTGTGATGATGATTCTACCCTAGATTACATAGAAAACGAGATGGCCAAAAAGGGTATATGTCAGTTACTGTAGTTTTACAATTCCACAGATTCCATATTATTATAAGTTTATTATTTAGTGGTATACTTTTGCATATATATACAGTATTCAAATTGTTTTGTTTTAAGATAAAATATTTTTCTCTTCAGTGTTAAAACATTAACATACTCATGAGACAACAAATATGATTGAAAAAAAGATGATAGTTATGTGGGAATAAGGTTACCTATCGCACTCCCACTGCAAAGGTAGAACCACTCAAAAAGTGAATTTTTTGAGGATATTGAGTTTAAAATGTTTTGAAGCCATACAAAACACTGCTAGAAGTCAGCCATATTTGAAAAAAGTAGCAACAGTAAGCAAAATTTGAAAGATTTGAATAAACTCACCGTGTGATAAGGAGACGAATTCGAAAAAAAAAAACGAAATCGCGTTGGTAATAGAATACCAAAGTTGATACTATGCGCCTCCAGGTTCGAATTTCAAGACGAATCTTTCTACTATTGGGGTAGTTGAATTAGGCCCTTACTTTCAATAGATTCGGCAGTTTTGATTTGGGTATCGTAAATCTTACTGAATACAGTCAATATTACTGTACTGTGAACTCTGGATTTTTAATGTGTATCTGTATTTTTCTTTCTCGAATTAAGCTTTTACTTTAATGTGGGATTTTTTTTCACAAACTGTAAACATTTTAAAACTTTTTGAATAATTTTAATTTTTATGGTAACATTTCTAGCTTGAAAAAACATTTTGTTTTTTGATAGTATTTGTTAGTACTACTTTTATATTTTACTATTTTTTTCAATTACTGAATTTAATGTGTATTTTGAAACTTTATCAAAATGTTCTCGTTTCATCATATAGGTATTACACAAGAAATGATTGATCAAACTCGAGCTGCTACGGAAATTTGGATGCTAAATGACTTAAAAAACTTCGTAAGCGAAGGAGGCGCTTTAGATTTTAAAGACAAAAATGGTGCTAGTCCGGTATGTATCTGTTCGACATTATTTCATGTAATTTTTTACAGTGTCCTAAAAGTTCCCGTACTGACGATTCGTGAATTTATCATACAAAAACAACAAACTTTAAAACAATAATTTTTTTGCAAATGGTGAAAAATACTGTTAACATAAAGTAGGGAAAAAATTGGAAAATACATTTATAATAAATGTTCAAAATGTCCGCCCTTTTTTTGGAGGCAAAGCTAAAGTCGTTTGCGTAAATTTTTAGATGCGCGTTTCAAGATGGTAGGAGTGACTTCTTGTATCCTTTGAGCAATGGCAATTTGCAGATCATCTATTGTTTAGGGATTATCTTCATTAACTTTCTTCTTTAAATATCCCCACAATCAGGGACGCTCAGATCAGGGGAACGAGGTGGTCGAAGAGTTCTTGAGATGAGTCGAAAAAATCTTGAAGCATGTCCATGGTTTCATAACTTGTATGCCAGGTTGCATCGTCTTGTTGGAACCAAGAAACACGTTCATTCACTTCTAATAATTCAACAAATTGTTAAATAAGTTCTCTGTCTACAGTGCTATTAACAGTTGACTAAAAACAGAGGACCAACAATCATCTTGCGTGATACGGCACACCAAACGCCAATTTTTTGAGAATGTAAAGGTTTCTGCATTAATGAATGGGGATTTGTCGTCCCCCAAATGCAGGAGTTTTACTTGTTGACGTAACCGCTTAAATGAAACCATGCCTTATCGGAGAAAAATATTTTATCCAAAATGTTGATATTGTTGCGAGTAAATCTTTGGAACCATCGGCAATAATAAAGCCTCTTCTCATTGTCCGGTGGCTTTAGCTACTGTAACATTTTTACACGATATCCACGAAAATGTAAAGCTCTTAAAGCCTTATATGTCGATCCATGTGATGTGCCCATTTGTTACGGCAAACACCTCACGGATTGATGAGGAGATTGCAATATCCTCCGTTAAGTTTCTTGCACAAAGTCTGATGTAACGACTATCGATCTTCCACTCATGTGTTTGTCTTCCACTGAACCTGTCTCACGAAATCGCCGAACGATATAGCGTATATTTACTCGATATTGCATCATTTGGATATTTATGTCGTCAAAAGTCTTTATATCTTTCATATGATTTACATTCAAAATAAGCCTCAAGCAGCGCAATTCTATGAATGTGTGATAAACTCATTTTTCAATGAAAAACAAATTGACGTTGAACTTTGTTAGCGCACAACTCGAACGCGAGGAAAACCAAACGATAAAAATTAAAGAATCGATAAAACTATAGTCAAACAATAAAATACAATAATCAAACAATAAAATACCGTAATCAAACAATAAAATAAAAGAACACGGGCAATATATATTTTTTAAGTTGGAATACGGGAACGTTTAGGACACTGTACTTGTGATGGTTCATGAGAAAATGATGCAGTTCTGGGTAATTTAATTCCCATTATGCTCTAAACCAACAGTTATTCTTTCTTATTTTTCATTATTTTAGTTCTCAAATTCGAGTGTTATTTACGATACATGACGAAATAAACATAAGGCTAAAATAAAAGTATTTAATTTCAAATATAAACTTAAAAGCTGTTTTTCTAATCCAATGTTTTTGCTTGATTGTAAAATGTGTAACACACAAATTATCTATTCATCAAGACCTGCATTAAGTCTCATTAGAATCAGCTTAAAAAGCTAATTAAAAAAGTTCGAAGTTTAATTTGGTATTTTCTATTCAGAATTATTATTGTGTTATGAAATTATAGAATAAAAAGAAAAACAAGACAGCATTTAATTAGACTTTGCTTGTTTTATAAGAGTTCCTTAAAGCATAGTTGTCTGTCTTGTGTAACATGACCAAATGTGGCGCCATAAAACCAAAAAACCAACCAAACAATAAACCTTAACACATGGTCTGATTTCTGGAAAGTACTATTTGCATAATAGTTCTGTATAAAATGGAATTTCAGGAATTCATGAAGAGGCAACTTAGAAAATGACAATGAATTGTCCAATATCTTAATCGTAAAAAAGACTTCTTTTAATGTAATTTGTCTTTAAAAAAATTATGTGTTAGTCAATTCTTCGATCTTGTTAGAACAAATATCTAGACATACTTTCTGCTTTTAAATGTAGTCTAAGAGCTCTTCGAGGAGTTAAAATTAATTAGCCAAGAATTGAAATTAATAAGCACACAGAGAACCAGTTTAAATCTAATGATGTTTGTTTTTAACACAAAGGAAAAAAATATTAAATTCATGATTAAATAGCTTAAACGTAATTACTTTCTTTTTCAAACAGAATTATTTTCAATTCTTAGACTGCACTTTTTTCTGTCTGTGCATTTTTCAACAATTATTTGTAGCTCTTACTGTTTATTTTTATTATGTGGTGATAAATATATTTTTACTGAAATTTGAAATGTCATTTGTAAGATTACATTGCAAAAATAGTTGTTAATCTATTTCTGTATTTAAAAATGTGCTGTTTGCATTTTATTCCTTGTTTTAAGCATTCCTGAGATTAACATTTTCATTCTTTCATTGACAGCTACATATAGCAGCAGCCAATGGATATTTGTCAGCTTTGGAATTTCTATTGGAAAATCATGTAACTGTTGATGTTTGTGATGATGACCAGTGGCAGCCAATACATGCTGCAGCTTGTTGGGGACATGTATGGCTGCAGTTTTTTTCCCTTCAAATGTTATATTTAAAATCTCTACAAATTTTCTGTAAAACATTTGTAGTTTTTTATTTGGAAAGACTAAATATATAATCAGCTTAGAGCAAAAATTCCTTTTTCTGACATTTCCCCGGAGACACTAAAAGCTTATTTTTTTTTATGAGAAATACATAATCATATTGCAACCTATTAAAAAGATGCGTTAACATTAATTTTTAGAATGTTTACACAAGGTGATTCATAAGTAAGTATACAATTTCAACGCACTATACACTGACGAGCCAAAACATTATGAGCATCCCCAAATTTTTCAATGAACTCGTCTATATGACGTGGAGGGCACGTGATTAAGTGAGAATGGTATTTAACTGCTGCTGGAGAAGGTAAGTAATCATTCTTGCACTTACTTTTGCGAGTGATGGGAAAGGCTGCTGATCTAAGCGAATTCGACGAGGGCAGATTGTAATGGCCCGAAGACTTGGAACGAGTATCACCGAAATTGCACGTCTGGTAGGTTGTTCACGATCTGCCGTTGTTAGTATTCATGCGAAGTGGATAAATGACGGTGACACCATCATCAGACGCCAAGGTGTTGGTCGTCCACGCGTCATAAAAGAAAAAGGACGTCGAAGACTGTTCCACTTGGTAAAGCAAAATCGGCGCGGAACAGTGGTTCAGCTGACAGCCCAATACAATGCAGGTCCAAGCGCAAGTGTTTTGGAACACACAGTTCACCGGACACTATTGGATATGGGACTGTGCAGCAGACGTCCCACTCGTGTGCCTCTGTTGACCAAGCGTCATCGTCAACTACGCTTATAGGGGGCCAGGAAACATCAAGACTAGAAGAGTGTTGCCTGGTCAGATGAATCCCGATTTCTCATTCATCACGTCGATGGTCGTGTCAGGGTACACCGTCTGCCAGGCAAGTAGTTGCTCCCTCTTGTACAGCAGGTCATACACAGACTGGTGGTGGCGGTATTGTGCTTTGGGGGACGTTCTCATGGGCGACTCTGGGACCCGTAGCTGTGGTAGAACATACCATAAACGCTGCGAACTATCTGAACATCGTTGCGGATTAGTTGCACCCTTACATGGCGGCTGTCTTCCCAACTGGAAATGGAATCTACCAGCAGGACAACGCCCCATGTCACAAGGCTAGGATTATGTTGGAGTGGTTCGATGAGCATACTGATGAATTTTACTTAATGACCTTGCCACCTAACTCGCCGGATCTTAATGCGATAGATCAAATTTGGGAAGTCATGGAGCAGCAGCTCATAGAGCTCAAACACCTCCATGTTCGAATATCTTGACTTTGCGTGACCGTTGCTTAGACATTTGGTACAACCTGTCTCCAGTCATGTACCAAGAACTTGTGGCATCTATGCCCAGGAGAGTTGCAGCTGTTTTGCAGGCCAAAGGAGGCGCAACGCGTTATTGAGTAGGTGAAGGTGGTCATAATGTTTTGGCTTTTTAGTGTATAACAGCGACTATGTAAGATATTTTAAGTTTCCCGGAAAAAGAAGTGTAGGTTAGTGTTTAAAATTTTTTAGAGACAGTCACATCTGTTCTATGTGTGCACCCTTAGTCACACTACACACATCGAACCGGTAACCCATTTGCGATCAGACGCGTGTTATGATATCTGAAGCAGATGCAGTGATAGTGGATGCGATACGCTATTTCAACTCAGCTAGATCAACAGGAAGATGAGGGTTACATACGTTATCCTTTACGTAGTCCCAAAGAAAAAGTCACATGGTGTTAAGTCAAGGCATCTGGGTGGCCATTGGGTTAGTGGCATGTTGTAGTCGGCGGTTCGTCCAATCCATCCATGAAGAAGATGTTAACAGAGGTAATTTCGCATATCACCTGACCAGTGTGGTGTTGCACCATCCAATTGGAGAATAAAGTTTTCAACTTTATTCTGCAATTGGATGAATAAAATTTTTGACGACATCTGCCGATACACTCGGTCGTCCTGGCTTTGAAACTGTGCACAAACAGCCCGTAGTTTAAAATTTTTTTAACCAATCGTAAATGAATTTTGTGGTTGGAGGTTCTTTTCCAAATAGTGATCGAAAGGGCCTTTGGCACAACGGTGACAGACTCCGGTTTGCTCAATTCAAGAAAACAAAACACCTTCTTCACTGCATACGCAGACATTTCCACTGACTAGTCACGTGACACGCTTGCTATCGCTTACGTCTCTTAGCTCGTGAGGGGGACACAAACTTTATGAGTACACCTAGCTAACAGTTTGCATTTGAGGACCGTGTCTTAAACTCTTCCTGTTTTACAGCATCTGGAAATTGTATACGTACTTATGAATCACCCTGTATTTCTGCCTGAAAACTAATAGTTAGTGTTTTAAACAGCAATAGGGTAAAAAATTCGTTTTGTGAGTTAATGAGTTTCAGCTCTAAGTGTCGTAACAGTGGACAGGTTGCAGAAACAGGCATTTAAAATCTTTCCACCTCTAGTATTAGAAATTCATATTTTGACTTATGATGGTTTTGCTGTCTGGGTGCAATATGATTAGTTTTTTCGCTCACCCTATTTAAATTTGAATTGGTTGCTCTCTCTTGTCACTTAACCCTCCAAGTGGTTTCAACGAGATATCAACGTTTGGCGCAGTTTGGCCAGTTCTGGCCCTTGCGCCATAAAAAACCACCAAACCAATCAACGAGATATCTCATCCATCAAGATCTGACCAATTATTTTATTGACGTGTTATCTCTTCATCTATATACTGTCCACTTTTTGATGATGTCGAGGATCAAGATCTGGTCAGTTTTCTTCTAATAACGAGATAATATCAACCATCAAGATCTGGTTAGTTTTACTAATGAGGAGACACCTCTTCAAGACAACCACCAGGAGGATTTGATTTTGAACCATATATTTGTACGATGAATGTACAGTCCCGGAAGATAACATCTACTAATTCAAATGCATAAGAATTGCCTAAAATGACGTCTAACATATCAAATTTTCCACAAACAATGAAATTTTCAATGAAAACATCATGTTTTGATGCTTTAATCATATTTTGTATCGTTAAATTAGTCTAAATATGCTATATATTCAAACGTATTTATCAGAACGTACAAACGATCTGATAATTGTTACATTTATTATGCAAGTGGAAACGATTCGAGAATCACATTAGTACGAGGGGGCCCGCCCCCTACTCGTTAACGCTCGCCAACCCCCGGAGGATTGCTTTGCAATCCTGATTGGTTCGCTGCGTAAACCTTGCTTGCTTCGCTCGCATCAATGAAGACATTGTTTACAAAATCTGATATTCCAAAAGAATATTTTTCAAATATAAATTTGTTCTACTACAGAAAAAAATACAGTTCCTCTGGAATCCGAACTCGAACAGCATGGAATTCAAATGAAAACTGAGCAAATTTTGACTCAAAATGTGAGCGATGCTTTGGAAATCGAAAACGCATCATGTCGTTAGTAAGATGCAACAGCTCTACTAATCGTTTTTTTTTTCAATAAAATTTTATCCGATATCGTTATAAATTGAATTGAGGCGCGAGACTTCGTTGTAAACAAATAATTGTATAGTGTTGCCAAAACGTGATAACAAATAATGTATATTTTGCGTGCAACGTAAGATAGTTATATATATATATATATATATATATATATATATATATATATATATATATATATATATATATATATATATATATATATATATATCAGGGCTCGAAATACCCAGGTGCACTGTGCACATGAAAATAAAATTGTGCACCTAACTTTTTTTCTTGCACCTAACGTTAAAAAAAAGTTAGGGGAACGTGTTTTATGTTATGTTTATGTGCGAACAAAATATTAGTGTCGACCTCTCGCGCTCTAAAGGAACGTAATTAAAATTCCTAAATACACACTATGCAAAAACAAAATCACTGGACCGTAACGGGTTTATACAGGAGGAAGGTTTATTTGTGCCACTGCCACCAGAACTTTCCGATGATCGAAACTTTTTTCAGATGGCTCTGTTGAAGCAACTGTCGCGACAGCCGGAGAAGGGAGAATTTAGAATACTTGACCACTCGCGAACTATAGTCTCTACATCTCACATTTCTTTAAACACCTCGTTTCTTTTCACCTCGTGTTTCAATAAAGTGTAAAACCGTAGGAATTCATGAGAATTGTCTGGCCACTGCGTATCTTAAAAAAATATTCTCATTATTTATCTTTAAATTCAGATTTTATCTTCTTAAAATATACTGTACTTTTTATGTGTTTTTTGTCCACCAATGTCTGATGGTGACTCAATATTTGCAAGTAATAATTTCGCTGATAAATAAAATTGTTTAAATATTTTTATTTACTATCTACTACTTACCTATCTAGACATACTCAACTAATAAATAGTTTACTTTATATTAATGTTGTTACATCACGTTATTTTTAATGTACACTTAAAAAATAATCTGTGCACCTATTTTAAAAACTTAGGTGCACCTTGTGCACCTGTATAAAAAAATCTATTTCGAGGCCTGATATATATATATATATATATATATATATATACTATGCAAGTGTAAACGATCGGAGAATTAGTATCCGAGGTTTGTCAGACGTTTTTTTAACCTTTTCGTTTTCCCCCTAAAGTTGTCACAATGAGGACATTTTAATGTAACTCCCAAACCATTGGAATGAGCTATTAATGTGGGATTTTGCATGTTCATATTAGAAGACCCAGATCGATTCCCTTCAAAACATAGTAAGGTTTCAATTCCTAATTTTTCAAAATTAATTTAATAATTATTATTGTATACTAAAAAGTATTTTTAAATAAAATATTAGGTGTATTTTGTTTGGGTTGTTTAACAGTAACATTGTACAAAATATCAAAGCCATTGAATTATTATTTAGGAAGATATCTATGTCTAGGAAACTGATTTAACATTAGGAGCTCCAATCTTTCTGTTTCATAACTTCGAAATGGTAAGATCTAATGATATGAAATTTGGTATCTTGAATTAAATTTTGATATAGATTCGAAATAGGGGTTTTCTATAGAAAATTATGTTGTTGGTGCTCAATTTAATTTGAAGACGTCCTCTTATGCAAAATTTATGCAATTGAATTTATAGAAAACTAGTTCCTGTCGAACGCTATATTTGAATTTTCTCTACTGGTAAAATTGCTCGAATAAAGAAGGTGGTTCGTTTTTTACACAGCTGTAACAAACTGTACCTTAATATATTGCCTCTATTTTGTAATGTGTAGACAATGACAACCGGTCTAATGTGGGTATTATTCATTATTGAAATAATGAAACGGATATATAAATACTTGTGAGATACATTATATTTTGTTTTTCATTACATTAATTATTTTTTCTTTTAAACATGGTCTAGCCTGATGCCATTGAAATGCTTGTTCAAGCTGGTGCTGATATAAATGCTAAAACAAAAAATGGAGAAACTCCATATGGTAAGTAATCCATGTGTATCATCTTACAAACTCATTTAAGATTGTTTTGTTTCTTTAAAATATATAATATTTTAAAATTTTTACCTTAAGAATTGTACCAATTGTGAGCACAAAAGATGCTATAGATATAACAAAAACGGCAGTGCTTGAATTAGTTACTGGGAGTATTAATTTCTAGATTCGAAATTATTTTAAATTTAATTAGCACACTTCAAATAAAATTGTTAAAAAATATTATCTAAAATATCGATGAAGCATGTAATTGTTACATCACATCAGACTAGGTCAAAGATTTTTAACCTTTTCCATTAATTTGAAATAATCTTAATTTTTATATAAGCAAGTAAATTTACTATTTCCTATCCATAAATGAAATCTTCCTGAATTTTGGTAAATTCTAAGGAAATGGGTTGTATAGCCCTTTAACGTTTCTGGTTTATTTTTAGATGTAACACTTGTTACAAAAAATAAAATATTTTTGTGAAAAGTAATTTGAAGACTATTTACAACTAAAAATTTACATTAATTCGAAGATCGAAGGCACAGCATTGACACGAATCTCCTAGGAGCCTAGAAGCTCACTCAAATCTCAGAGTCTAGAGGATACGTCTGCTCCTCTCAGAATTTTAGTTCCATGTCTCAAAAGGTTTGGTCGGAAAAACAAAGTCACTTTAGTTGAACTCGTTTTCCTCAACATGTGCAAAAAGTTTGTTTGAAGAGTTGATATCAGTAACCGAAACGCCTGCAAAAATCGGTTTGGAAGTACACCGCCAGAGCCAGCTGCGAGATTAAGAAGTCCTATTCCATTTCGACACGAAAACAGATTTAATGTCCTTCTGGCCCGGGTTCCTAACACATGTTCTTCTGGGGGTGGCTCATCTACATTTTGTCTAAGAGAGGGATGGAGATAATGCAGATGTTAACATGTTTTCGAGTTGAGAGTGATCTGAATCCCAGATGTTGGGGTACCTAATTGATTTGATGTGGTATCCAAACATGAAACTCTCATTTTTTTTTATCAATATGTTTTAGGTTCAAACCCTAATCTCTATGGATGGTGACAAGAGTTCAAAATCTGTTAAGCTCTTGGTCCTGGTAACTAGCTCTTGTGTAACAAAATATGACCGTACACCAATTACATCATGGTTTTTCGTAGAAGTAGCTTTTAATTATTTTCGGTATGTGATAGATTCAAAATGTATTCTGAATTATAGGGCTTCCAGAAGTGACTAAAAGGTGCTTTTTGCTATTATTTTCCAACCTTGGCACCTATGGGTATCTATTAAGCAAAATCTTCTGCAAAGCTCCTATTTTCAAACTTTTGCCGACTTTTTTTGATTTACAAAAGGTTAACAAAAGCATTGATTATTAGCAGACGGAAAAACATTTTTCGAATTTTTTTTAGTGAGAAAATTTTTCAAGGGTCTCCAATTTCAAGTTTAGGCGCCAAACCGTAGCAACCATGTAGAAAACCAATCGGAATCTGGCTGCAGATTGTCATGAAAACCTTACTAAGAAAATATTTATCTTTTAAATTTTTAATTGAAATTTCTTGGAAAGATTTTAAACGTCTGTTTCATATTTAATTTGCACATTTTATGCTTTAATGGATTCATTTTGTATCTGATTAACTAAAATACGGTTTATACTAAATATACTAAAATAAGGTTTAAAAGAAGACTTTTTTGCTACGGTTTTTTTTAATTTTTGTTTCTATTTCACAAGTATTTTGGTTGTTTGTGGCATTGGGATATTTATAAACGAGGAACTATTTTTCTAGAAATTTCTGAAGATATTGAAGTGAGGGAAAGGATAATGCAATTGAAATTCGAAATGGAAACCAAAAAAGGATCTCAGAGTAACAGATTGAGACGATCTCACAGTCAGAACACTCGCAGGTCAGTATCTTAGTTAAATTTTAGTTCTATTGCCAGATGTTCTTTTCTAATACCATCATTCCTGTTTTAATTTTAATGTCTCTATCTGTAAAAGATCGTATGGGTACAGAAATTCTGTTAACACAGTACTTAGCATGTAAATAAATTAATTATGCAGGAAATTTAGAACTAAATGTTTGTTTGAAAGAAATTAATTTAAGAATTAAGTAAATGAAACTTGTAAATAATGTTGCTTTTTTTTTAATTCTTTATTTTATAATTTTTACAGAATTATTTGGTGAGTACATTTTAATCTAATTTTTTTCTGTGCGAGGTGTTTGGGTTTATTCAATATGGTGTTTATCAGTTTTTAGATTTTTTGAATGATTTGTTAAAATTATCATTTCTTATTCATTATTGTTTAGCTAAACTAGCTCATTTTATATGCATTGCCACGGTAGGAATAGGGGAAGACGGGGTACAATGAAACAAGGGGTACAATGAAACATTACTTCTAAAATCAGTAAAATTTGTCACAGAAAGTTGCAATTTATACATATGTTATGCAACTATATGTTCCAATTACTGATGTGATTTGGATACATTTGCACTTCTACGATATTAGTAATAGAAGATTATTGGTTTTTCACCATTGAAAGTAAGTTTCTTTACTAAAAGTAATTTTGTTTCTTTTTCCTCATTCTTATATGTAATAATTATTTTTTCAAAACATTGTTATCTTTGTGTTGTTGTCTTCATACCTCCAAAACCAAAATTAAAAAATATAAATATTAGAAGTTTGAAAAAAAATTTTATTTAGTAACTTCAGTACGGGGTACAATGAAACACTTGCAGACGGGGTACAATGAAACATGTTGCATTGTGCCCCGGGTGAATGCATTTACTTGAAGTAATATATCAATGGTAAATATAATATCACTGATAGAAAATAACATATTACTGGTTGTCACTAATATAAATAAAACCCTTTTAGTAAGGAAATGGCAACACCTAACATTAATATGAAAAGGCAACACCAAATCAAAACAGTAATTTTGAAAGCATGCAAAATTAAGCTGTTGTTTTTTTCTTCAAAAAAAGTACAGATTTCAATAGCAAGTTAATTTTTTTATATTAAAAAACATTTAAGAATAGTTTATTTATTTCATATGCCTAAACTGCACTTGCTACAGTTCACAATCCTCCTAAAGTTCTCAGTCAAAGGTGCCAAAAACAAATAGGTAAATTAACTTCTGGTGAAAGGGATGATCTTGTTTCTATGTGTGGATTTATTAATGCTTCTGGAAATTCTATACCCATTATTTAGTATTTCCTAGAGTAAATTTCAAGTTTTGCATGTTGAATGGAGCTATACCTGGGACTGCGGGTGATGCAACAAAATCGGGATGGATGAATGGAGATATTTTTGTTAATGTTCTAACACATTTCCAGGCACATGCACACTGTTCTAAAGAAAATCCAGCTGTACTAATAATGGACAATCATGAATCACATATTACGATTTCCAGTCTAAATTTTACGAAAGATAACGGAATTGTTGTTGTAACCCTGCCCCACATACCAGTAACAAAATGCAGCCTTTAGACAAAACTGTGTTCAAGTCACTTAAAAATTTCTTCAATCTAGCTGCAAATGATTGGATACTGTGTAATCTAAGTCGTACAATCTCTATCTATGAGATATCTTCTTTGCTTGGCACTGCTTATTGTAAGTCTTTCACTCCACAAAATATTACAAAAGATTTTTCAGCAACTGGAATACGGCCTTTCAATAGAGAAATGTTTTGTGAAGAAGATTAATTGTGTTCGTACGTGTCAGATAGGCCTTGTCCTGCTGAAAAGTATTTACATGATCAGATCAATGAAACTTAAGACCAGACAGACAAAACCCAAGAATCATAAGTTGTGGATCTTGCCATTAGTAGATCAGAAACACCGACTGCAGGTTGTTCAGCAACTGTTCATACACCATGCCCTACCTGTGAGGAAATACATTTCTCCTCAAGAGATAAAACCTTACCCCAAGGCTGGTTCAAGAAAAGAAGTAAGAGTAGTAAAACAGAAGAAAAAAAAGAGTTTTGTTCTAACCACATCAGTAAAAAATGCTCTTGTTAAGCAATTAGAAAGTAAAAAGAGGAAAAAATCCAAGAAGGTATTGTTTTCAAAACAAACTACCTCCTATAAACTCTGAAGATGACAATGATCCAGAATATTTTCCAGCTCCAGCTGATCAACAAAGTACTAAGAATGAGATATCCACACATAACATGTGTGACACAAGCAGTATCTTGAGTAAATGTTTATGTTTCAATCAAGGAAGGTGAACTGAAACGTAATTAAATATATTTATTCTGTTGGAGAAATCATAAATTTAAATGAAGTTGAATGTGACTAAAATAAACTATATAGGGTGAAAATTGCTTGCATCATTTGGAGTGTTTCATTGTACCCCAGTATGTGTTTCATTGTACCCCGCCATACGGGGTACAATGAAACACTATGAGACATTTACTTTTTGTTATTTTTCAAGCATAAAGATATTGTTTAGAACCTAATAAAAATTTATTTAGATGGGGAAAATACAAGATTAAAAGTATGCATTAATTATATTTTTGTGCTTGCAAAATTGTGGATAGGAAAAAATAATTAGTAAATTTTGTTTCATTGTACCCCGTCTTCCCCTACATAACTATTACGTAGTAAGTGCAATGTAGAAGCATATGATCACAGTCAAAGTAATTCACAAGAATTAGAGCATTTTACTGTACATGCAATAAATAGTATATTTATGAATAATTATGAATTTATTTTCTGTCACACAATTATAATACTTTTTATAATATCCTGATGTAAATTTCTAGTACTCTTATAATACAAATACAACTCCAAATTAAACTTCCTAAATTTAATTAAATTTAACTGCTACATCACAGATAAATTGATTCTTGGAGGACATGTTAAAGAACAGCTAAATGGCTGAACTGTGGCATTTACAAGAAATTTAACTGACTGAAAGACAATAATTTAGCTAGTAAGATATACCAGCATTTTTCTACGAATTGCCAATCCTAAATGTTATGCAATAAAGAAATAGAAACAAACACTGGGTTATTTTAAAAGATTTAAAATTATATAGTTTAAGCCTAGCTACAACTCTGCGCAAAGCTGTGTTTATGTGCAAATCGTTTTCTTTTAACACGCGTGTTTAAACACGTCAATCAATCCTGTTCTGTGTTTGATAAGTAAACAGAATAGAATCAACAGGTCTATTAACATTGAGTGACAACAGAGAGCAAAGCTGCAAGGTTGGTGCTCATCAAGCAGCCCCCTTGAATGCAGGCATGGTCTCGTAGGAAAATTCTCGACAATCTGGATTATTTGTGTCTCTTAATGCTACAAATAATCTGAAATTGAATAATAATTTTACTTTTACCACATATATATATCTATATTTAAACCATTAAAGTTTTAAGTACAATGTATTACACTTTAGAATTGAAGGATATGCATAATTTCCTGTCTGGTTTGGTATTAATTCAAATAAAATTATACTTGTCTTTAGTCAATCAATCCGGAGAACTAGCATTCGAGAAAAAGTTCAGATTTCACGCAGAGAAGCGAGAGAAGAAGCTCGTATAAGACATGAAAAAGAAGATGGAAGTAATATGCTTGATGTAAGTTTTAAACTTTATTTTACTCAACATTTCAGGGGAGTTTATAGTTCATTTGTTAAAGGATATTTAAACGTATTGCATCAAAAATGCTACTTTTCCAAGAAATTGATTCAAATTAATTTCATCTTGTTTAGTAAAAAAAAAATGTAGGTTTATTTTGTTTCATCATAGAATAAAATTTCTTCATAAAAATGTTTTCCAACTGTTAAAAATGTTTTACCACTTGTATTGTTTCATAGATATCTCAGTTTTAAAACTTTGCATAGCATCTTAGTAAATTCTAGCAGCTTAGATTTAAAATGGTCTTTATACTGATTAAAATGGTCTTTTTCTTTACCATGACAGCAAAAATTGTCATATCTATTCTTAAAATGATTGTGATTCAGTTTGATATTGTAATGAATGCTCTCATAACTTCACAAAAGTAGACATCTTTCTCATAGTGTGCTTTTTATCTTGAGGGTATGACAGTACCTTGTGATAAATGGCAGTTCTCAACAGATCACTGCATTTTAGCCCTGTTGGATGTGGTCTGCAGTGCTTAGGTGGATAACCACAAGGGAGATATCAATACCCTCATATATACATTGGGTATCTGTATCTTTAATTCATAGGTCAATATAATGTATATACATGTAGTACGATGACTTGGGTGTGAAGCTAGAGACACAGAGATGAGAACTAAGACAACATTTAATTATTCTACAAATTCTGCACAAAAAAGGTTATATGGATCATGACACACACAGCCTACATGCTGGAACATAGAGGAGTGGAATTTACAACGCTCCACCTGCACGGTTACTCCAACTCTAAGTCTGTCAGGAAAATAAAGTCACAGTTACAAATTGTTCTGCTCAGCGTGCTGGGTGCGACCTCTGGTGGTAGTATGAGGATGGATTCTCATGTCACCTAACTCACCAGAAAGGTTTTTAGCACTACAAAGGGAGGTGGGGCACAGGCCAGTATAAATCCTAAATGGTGAAAGTGGTGGCAATTTGCACAACTGCCTCTATGAACTTCCATAAAAATAGTGGCCTAAAATTTGGTGTGCATTTCTGACCCATTTATTCAAACCAGCTAAATCCCCTCAGGTGAAGAGTATAAAATAAAGTATTTGACGATCTGTGTTTTAGTTTGTTAAAGAATCTGAACTTAAAATGCAATTTTTTCGAAACATTGAGAGTACCATTTGGTTTTATATTACAGTGAAACCAAACCAAAACTATGTTTTCAAAATTGGTTTGGTCTGTGTAAATAAATAAATATTTCTTCTACACTGCTGGCCTCCGTAAATGCAACACCCTGAAGGAAGCATGCAAATAATATGAAATTTACAACATGCATAGCGAAGGTGAGATATGCATATGATTAGAATTTCAGCGCAGACGCACATCACGCGCGCCTGTGGCGCCACTTCAAAGCGCTATTTAAGGCTTGGATAATTCGACAATTTCAAGTACAGCATTGTGTTTTTCTTGTGGTTTTTTCAAAAAAACGATCAATTATGCCTCGTAGAAAACAGCGATCATCTTTTGATCCAGTAGCCGAGTTCGACAGAGGAAGGATAGTGGCCTACCGAGATTGTGGATTATCTTTCAGGGAAATCGGTAGTCGTTTTGGACGAAACCAAACAACTGTAATGCGGATATGTGATCGTTGGATGCAGGAGGGTACGACGGACCGACGTGTTCGATCGCATCCACCTCAGTGCACCACTTCACGTGAGGACAGGCATATTGTGCGTATGGCAGTGACGGATCGCTCAGCCACATCACGAACCATAGCACAGCACATTCAGTCTGTAACGCATCATCCAGTGTCTGCGCGTACCATCCGACGCCGTTTACAGCAGAGTAGTCTGTCCGCAAGACGTCCATTGCTTCGTCTACCCTTGACGCAGAACCACATACGTCTCCGCCGCCAATGGTGCGATGAAAGAAGGATGTGGACGGCAGAATGGAATGAAATTGTCTTTACTGACGAGTCACGCTTCTGTCTGCAACACCACGATGATCGGATTCGAGTCTGGAGACACCGTGGAGAAAGGATGCTGAACAGCTGCGTTATGAACCGCCACACTGGTCCTGCACCGGGTATTATGGTATGGGGCGGTATTGGATATCACTCTCGCACTCCTCTAGTACGCATTGCCGGTACTTTAAACAGCCAGCGCTACATCTCCGAGGTGTTGGAGCCAGTTGTCCTTCCTTACCTTCAGGGCTTGCCCACAGCCATATTTCAACAGGATAATGCGCGACTACACGTGACACGCATTGTACAAGGGTTCTTCGTCAAACGCCAGATTGAGTTGCTTCACTGGCCAGCTCGCTCTCCGGATCTTTCGCCGATAGAAAACATGTGGTCCATGGTTGCTCAACGATTGACCCAGATTACATCCCCAGCTGCCACACCAGATCAACTTTGGCAACGTGTTGAAGCTGCTTGGTCTGCTGTACCCCAAGAACACATCCAAAGTTTCTTTGAATCAATGCCGAGGCGTGTGGCAGCGGTGATCTCCAACAATGGCAGCTACTCTGGCTACTGATTTTGGCAGGAACCACACTTCACAGAAGTCTATAAATTTAATCATTTTTATACTTGGTCAACATGTTATCTACAAAATAAATTTTGTTGTGATATCTCTTGTCTTTCTTGGTGTTGCAATTTGGGTGGCCAGCAGTGTAGTTTTAGAATTATTTGCTAGTCAACTCCTCAGGGGTTTACTTTCTTGAAGTAAATACAGGTGTCACAACCTCATGCAGGGTGGTAACAGAACCTGGAAAACCTGAAAATCAGGGAATTCTCAGGGAACTTTTTATTTCTGGAAAAATCAGGGAAATCTCAGGGAAAATTTCCAAATTTTACAAAAAATCAGGGAAATTTTGACAATTTATACGGTTACCATTATTGTTTATCCTATTTAGAGATGCGCTATTACGATTGCTTTTGAGAATCGAATAAATCGTATTCGCCGAAATTGTAATTCGAATAAAGAACCATAGCGTAATTTTGTAACACCGCGGAAACCGCCGCTACCGTTTTTTTCTCGGCGGCTGCAGCGTCTTGTCGCCGTGAGGCTAGCGATACAACTTGTGGGATACAATTTGAAATTTTTGTAGCAAATGATGTTTTTTGTGTATTAAATTAATTATTTTTGTTTGCCATTATATTTTTGAAGAATTTTTTATGTATATTTGCATTTGGTTTCGATAAATAGTATGACAATGTAGGGTCAGGTGTAAAAAGTTCATAATCAAAATATTTTATCCAGTTTTTCATATGCAATTATAAGAGTTCCATTAAGGTTTCCAACCCTTACAATAACAATTAAAATATCTGTAGATAAAAATATTTGTTGAGAATGATTCTTTTACACCCTCTGACCCTAAATATTTAAAAATAGTGTTGTGTGGATACTGTATATCGATACGGATCACAACATTTCTTAAGGGAATTGTTAAATCAGGGAAATTTTTGTGAGACTATCAGGGAAATCATGGAAATTTCAGGGAACTTTTTTCCAAGGATTTTGTTGCCACCCTGTCATGGTACCTTAGTGTGTGTGTGTCCTCTCCCTTCAGTTTTACTCTCACCTGCCTTCCACTTTTTGCTTTTCTTCACCCTCATTTTGGTTTCACTTGACATTGCTTGATGCAACTCGGCCAAATATGGCCCTGCGTCATAAAACCCAACCAACTTCGTTAACCATACGAAATTAAATTTTGTTTACATTATAATTCATCAATGGATTTTACTTATTTGATATGCCTTTATTTTGTAGGATGAAGAACTGAAGAGTTCCTTGGATTCTCATGAGAGGGAGACACCCGTCGAATCGGACGTCGACCCAAAAGACATCGACATCACATTTCTTCCTCTGGGTGGCAAAGACACACTCCAAAGATTCCGAGGCAAAACCGCTTCCGAGGCCCTCGAGATGGGGGACTCTCCCAAAAGAACTACTTCCCTATTCAGTAGCGTGAGCGACAACACTAGTGTGCCAAAAGAAAACCTGGAAAAGGACCCTGTCGCCGGTCCCGACATGATCCTGGTATCAAATGGAAGCAGCATCAATGCCTCCGAGAAAGGCTCCCAAACAAAACTAGCCGAGACCACCTCCGTCATCCAGCAGAAATCGGGGCAGTCAGTCAACGTGGAGATCCATGTCACTGTCAACACGAGTCCTACTTATGGATCCGGATTGGCAGACCTCAAGAAGCAGAGGTGTGGGCAGCGGAGCAGTATTACGTCGAACAACTCTGTACAGGACACAAACGGTAAATCTTCGGTGCAGAATGGACATTACGGCGGCAATTCTTATGATAACCCACCTTCTCCAAGTGTGTTACCCAGAAAGTTCCATGGGGATCCCCTTGAGGTGGTTGGCGATCATAAGAAGAAGAAAGGTTGTTGCAACTTAATGTGAAATTGTGATTTATTTTTTTTGTTTGAATTACATTCCTTTTTTTTTGTATATGGACGTTTTAGTTTATTTATCTGATTTTTTTTTGAGTTAGATTACTTTCAAGTGGGACTCTGTTTGCTGAGAGTATGCTCTTTGGAATCCTTTTATTGTTGTCAGATATAAGTAGTAAGAAATCCTACTAAAAATGCTAACAGTGTATCGTTCGTCAAAATGAAATTTAATCAAAATACTTGTTTGAATGTTTTCAGTGCTGAATCAATGAGAATTCCATATGCTATCTGTCTTTCTTTTTTTTTTTCTTTTTTCCACATTTTTAGCTTTGTTTTCGACTATTTCTTAAAAATTTTGTATATTTTTATTTTTCTAGATTATGTTGCTATCTTCCATTTTTTTAGAGTTTTAGGGCCATTAAATAACAATGAAATGATCATCTTATGTATAACCTTATGTCTTATCCCAGTTTCATTTAAATAAAAATTTCTAGCTATTTGAGAGATTTTTCTTTTTTTGGTTTTTGAGAATTTTTATGCTTTTGCACATTTTGTAATAAATTTTTATAGAATGTCAAAAACATTCTTATTTATTCAATGAAAGAAATTTCTTTTAATTCATTTAGATTGTAATTTCTATGTGCAATTAAAGTATGAGATTGTTTGTACTTATAACTAAGCTGAATTTATCTTCATTTGCAAGTTAGGGTTGAAATTTATAATTTATTTTTACTCCTTTATTTCTAGTTTCAATTTCAAAAAATAGAATATGAAAGCAAGCTTGCAATTCCATTTTTAACAATGCAGTGCTAAAAATCTTTATTTTGTTTATGAACTTTAGATTTCATTCATGATTTAATACATTTTTGATAAAAAAAGATAACTTACTTTTTATCAGAGAAGATTAAAGATAGCAAATTTTGATAATAAATGCAATTAATTCTTTAAATAGTTTCTCTTTTAGCTTTCATTATATTATCTGTAAATAATGATACTCTATTTGAAATTTTCCCTTTCCACTTTTGTAAATTAAATTAAATTTTGTAACATGACTGAAATTAACAGATAAATCAAATGCTCATATTTCTGGCACTGTAATTTTTTTAGAGTGAATATTTTCTGAATGAGACTGAATTTTATAAAGAAATACTTTCAAAAAACAAATAATTTTAGAATACTGACGCTCTAAAAAATCAATATTTTAAACTTCATTATTTATTTAGTAAGAAAAATTAAAGATAACATTTTACAAAAAATAATTATCTAAAAAGATTTTAAAAATGTGTTTTTATGTTTATGATCTTGATATTTTTTCATAAGACATTTTGTATGCATCTACTCTTGCTTATTTTCACTTTTGCAACTAGTTCATCTGAAAATTGAAGTATGATTATCGTTTGTCTGTAATAAGTTTCTTGTAATTGTGTTTTATTTACTCTAAAATACTATAGAGCTTTAAAATTAAATTTTAATAAAGTTTATACAACAAATGATGAATTTTGAACTGTATATTTACCTTCAGATTCTTATAACACTTTAAACTATTAAAATTACACGTTTACGTGTAACTTAAAAAATAAAACGTTATTCGTATCATAAGTGTGATAAATATTTGGGAAGTAAGTATTTTGAATAAAGAAAAGTTTATAGGACATTTTTAAATAAATGTAATTATTTGTGTTGTAAGCTGATTTTTTTATATAAATTTGTATAATCAGATTAAAATCTCTCACAATTATTTCACAGACGAATGTTTATGTGTTTAGTATTATACTCTTAAGCATTTGTGGCTTAATAATTTCTTTTAAAATAGAGGAGCAGTATTGTATTATTTGCCAAATTAGTTATTTCTTGATCATTTGCTTCTTGCTATCATTTATGGTTCTGTACAGCTACATTCCTATCAAAATGCCTTTGAGATGGTTCAAAACATGTTGGTTGCTTGTTCATGAAATTTATAAACGAAGAATTCATTGTAAGATGTTTAATTTTGTGAATGATATATGATAAATCTGGTCATGAAGCTTGTGAATTTAACTGTATTATGAGTAAGATATTTTTCTGCTAATAAATGTTACTTATTAATTATATCTCTGTTTTATATATCTAATAATCTTTCCTATTGCCTAACAGGGTTAAAAGCAAAAGTATTAAAACTTATTAATGAATTGCTTTCTATTTTATAATTTTAAGTAAAGCAAAATGTATACTTTAATACATAGTTTACTGCACAAAACATGCCTATTTTCCGTTTTTTTTTTTTTTTTAAATTATTAATATAAAGAATACTGAACTGCAAGAATATCTCATATGAACTATTCATTACTTTTGATTGGTATGATAATATACAAGGTGATTCATAAGTATGTATACAATTTTAACGCACTATATAACAGTGACAATATAAGATATTTTATGTTACCTGCAACAGAAGTGTAGGTGAATGTTTCACGTTTTTTTAGGGACAGTCACAGATGTTCCATATGTGCACCCTTAGTCACACTACACACATCGAACCCATTTCTGCCCAGACACGTGTTAAGATATCTGAAACAAGTGCAGTGATAGTGGTTGCGATACGCTGTATCAACTCTGCTAGATCAACAGGAAGAGGAGGGTTGTTGTTGTTGTTGTGTCTAATCCTTCAGGATCTAGCAGCAGCTAGATCAAATCCATGAGACCATGAACTCTAGCAAAGTCAAGCACCAGAAGTGGGCAATCAAGGACAACCGCCAAAGTGAGCCCCAAACAATCGAGGATATGTTCGGGGGAAGCCGGTAACAGTTGGCACTTGGTACACGTTGGGAAGACCCTGCGGACAGAATCGAATGTCATGCATCTTAGGTGGCAAATGATAAGCCTCGAGACAGCCGTTTGATCCTGTCTGTCTTCGCCGAAATTCAATACGCCTCCTGGTCTTTTCCTACCGTACCAGGGATGGGCAGGGGGGGGGTGAGCCAAACCTGCCGGTCACTATTTTTCGCCATGGAGAAAATCTCTTGAAAAGTTAGATCATAGTCTGTAGTTGCCGTTGCAGAACAGACATTTTTTGCCAAGATATCAGCAACTTCGTTGCCAGGGACGTCGACGTGGGAGGGGATCCACTGAAAGTGAACCTCCCTACGCTTTGTAATAATTTTAAAGTTATTGAGGATCTGAATGCCTACGAGGTCATTAACCCGTCTCGAGTCCTGTAGATGTTGGATCGAGCTGCGGCTATCTGTAAGAATCCATATATCGCTAGAGTCTGTGGAGGAGAAGGGTGGTCTTTAATCCCTCCCCGATGGCAATCAATTCGCTCCTAAAGACCGAGCAGTTATCTGGGTTTCGTCTGGAGAGTCGAATAAAGAGATTCTCAAGGGTTAAATACGTTATCCTTTATGTAGCCCCAAAGAAAAAAGTTACATGGTGTTAAATCAGGGTGACCATTGGGTTAGTGTCATGCTGTACAAACGCGCTTCGTCCAATCCATCGGTGAAGATGTTTATAGAAGTAATTTTGCATGTCACCTGACCAGTGGGGTGGTGCACCATCCAATTGGAGAATAAAGTTTTTCTACTTTATTTTCCAATTGGATGAATAGTTTTTGACGATATGTACCGATACACTCGGTCGACCTGGCTTTGGAACTGTGCAAAACAGCACTGTATACTTTTAAACCAATCGTAAATGAATTTTCTGGTTGGAGGTTCTTTTCTAAATCGTAATCGAAAATGCCTTTGCACAACGATGACAGATTCCGTTTTGCTTAATTCAAGAAGAAAAAAAAACCGTCTTCTCCACTGCATACGCAGCCATTTCCACTGACTAGTCTGGTGACACGCTCAATGGGATGATGAATCAATGTACGGTCGTCTGCTCCCACCCCTTGCACAAATCAAATAAGGAATGTTTCGCCGCGTTTACATCGGAGTTGGGAATATTTTTCTCCCCCTTTTTGTGGCGAGGACGTTTTATGTTCCCCTATGCTGACCCAGTCCGGTGTACACGCTTTATCGGCAGCACCAGGGGTGAGCACTCTTTTCACACCTTTGTAGGGGAAGAGTGATCACCATTCATCATGCCTTTTTACCGAATAAGTCACTCACTGACAGTTTGGAGGGAGATGTAAGAGTGAGCGACCACGGAGTGCCGAAGGGCAGAGGGAGCGGTGATTGTCAAGCAATGCCAAAAGGGGACGAAATAGGGGAGCATTTTCATCCCACATTTCGTCTCGGAGAAATGTCCCCAAAAAAATTACAATCCTTTGATCTTTACCGACTCCTGGTGGAAAACAAATTTGGAGTTGCAAATCGCCATCCCAACACAAGATCTTGGCGATAAAATAAGTGCCGTTTCTCGGAATAGCTTCGATGTTTGGAGGAGAAGTTTGCAACTCCGGTGCTAACGCGGCTTTAGGTACCACCCAGCAGACGAAGTAGTAAGTGCCACGTTGCTATTCTTCGGGTCACACATTACCCATTTTACCATAAAAATATTACTTTTCTTACTTCTATGGGTTGATTACGGACCGTCGCCTGTTGGGTAGTCATAATGCGACGTTACTTAACTACTTACCTTAAATTGTTTTATGTATTTAATTAACGCCGCACTGTAGCAACACAACGGGCTATTGGTGACGGTCCGGGATCAAACCCGACGGAAAGATTCGAGGACAATACATCGTAATTTTGAACTGCGGTCAGATGACGAGGTCACGCCTGAGCTTGAACGCAATCTCCAAACGTCCATACCACGCCAGCGTGCTTCAACACCAATTAGTTGGCTAACCACTGCTGGGACAATTGGAGTTAGGACATTTGAGGCCATGGCAGATTTAACGTCCAACAGCCCCTTTGCTTATGATGTTCTTTTATTGGATTCGAACTCGTAACCCTGCACTAAATTACTACTGCACTAAATTTTGAAATGTGTTATCTGTGATCAATGTTCTCTGTGTGAAATGTGTTCTCTGTGACAAGACCCTTCACAATAAACAGATGAACCTGGTTAAAAATCGTATAATCTCAGTTTGTTGTGATAAATTACGAAGTTTGTGCCAGAAACCTACCGACAGCTAAAATACGGCCTGTCTACGACATACTAAATTTTTTTTATGTTTGATTTACAGTGTAAACTAACAAACCAGACTGTCCACAAAGATTTTTCTTCTGTTATCCAAATGGTTTTGCATAGTACATATCGGAGTTACCTTAAAAAGTAGTTTATAGTCGTTTTGATGACATATGGCGTTTGATTGAATTGGTGTTGGTCAATCAACTGTTATTTTTTAATTCGATTTTTTTTTTTTTTTTTTTTTTGGTATTTTTAATGACGAAGTACTTGTTGAAATCGTATTCGAAAAGCAAGCCAACTGCTTTCACGTTCAGAATTCGTACGGGAAACACGTATCGCCGTAGAAACACTACCGCCATCTACATTTAACTTGACAAAAAATGCCTCTCATGTGCACAAAAATACGAATTTTTTATTATTGAATTGTCCATCCACCAAAAAACCTTCGATGGAAAAAGTGCTTTACTATACTTCTTTCTTTTCAATTCAAAACGTTGTTGCTATGTAAGTGAAAGCATTGCTTGGATCTACATTTGAAATTTTTGTATTTAAAGCAAAGCATTAAGCAAAAAATATGTATGTTATTTATATAAGTTTTCTGATGCTCCATTTTCACTTAATGCTTTGTTTTAAATACTAAAATTTTAAAATAAAGAGTTCAACAATTTTTCCACTTGCGACTAATTTGACACAAAAAAAAAAACATTTTTCAGTTGAAAGTTTGTAAAGACCCATATAAAAAGTTGAAGTTTATATTTTTAGATGTTTCCCTTTTCTAAAATAAATTACTCATTCGACATGTAAACATTACGCTTAAAATGACACTTTTTCTAATTGTAAACGATTGTGGGGCCAATGATTAAAATTACCTATTTGAAAAATGTTTTTTGAGTTCTACATTACTTTGTTGGAGACATAGTTTTTCTTTTATTAGTTTTCGTATCAAAAACTTACTTCTAGAAGCGTAACAATCGATGAAGTAGTTTCACGAAATTCTATCTTTAGATAGTTCGTAAGTGGGAAAGATTTTCACATACTACGTTTTAAATAAGTTAACCAAACAAATCTTGTTGAAATCGTTTTTGGCAGACACTCTTAGACAAAAAGGATAAAGCACTGAAACTATTCAAGGTCACTTGTTGAAGATAAGTAGTGAAGTCAGTCTTGGAAATGAAGAGGCTTTTGTAAGTTAAAATAACAGGATTCGATAGATGTAGAAAATATCTTCAATATGCCTTGAGGGTAGTTGGTATTGTCGATTGGAAGAAATTCATGTGATTTTCTCTAACTTTGGTTTAATATACTACATATTTTGTCTCAGAAACGTGATTATTTGTTAGTACAAAATAGAAAGTACTCGTTTGACTCATGTTTTTGCTGTAATTACAGTTATACTACTGCAATGCTGACGTCTGGAAAAATTAATTTAAAAACGTTTAAAAAAGGCTATTTTATATATTTTTCCATTACAGACTACAATAAAACTAATATTGAACATATAGGGTGTTTAAGTAAGGGCGCCATATTGTTTGAGAAGAAGTTTTATTTATTTATTTTACATATTGTTCACTCAATTAAGGACATTATTTATGGAGTGTAACATCGACCAAATGACCGTCTCTAGTCACGCTCTCTTTTGACCACATTTAAGCACATTTCCATTTTGATTTAATCAATTTCGCCACGAAATTTTTTTTTAGGCTCTTGAATCGTTGGCGGCTTGTGAGTAGTAGGGATGCGACATCGATGTCAATGTTTTCAAAACATCGATGTTTTTAAAAAAAACATCGATGTATTTAAGGGGGTCCGGGACACATTGAAAAAAAAATTTTATTAATTAATTTAGAATTTAGAATTTTTTTTGTACTGATTACCCATCTAACTAATAAGCAAAATCACAACAAAAAAAATTTCCAAAACTACTTTAAAAATTATAAATTAAAAATTTTTGAAAAAAAGAGGGGTCATTTTAAATTGCTAAGGCTCAAAATATTCTTGATCAATTTTCAAAATTCTTGCAGTAAATTATTCACAAATTTATAAACTTTAATTCTGATTCAGCAATTTAAAAAATATTAATTTAATAAAAAATATTTGAATGAAAATTTAAAGGTACTTTTTGTTAAAAAAGTCATATTTTTAAAAGTAAATGTTTGTTTCAAATTTGCTGAATCAAAATTAAAGTATAATGTTTGAAAAAGATGTATTCCAAATTTCAACTCTTAAACTTTATCGGTTTTCGACTTATAGCAATTTGAATTCAGGAAATCTTGAAAAAATATAACATGGAGAAAAACGCATTTAAAGTTTTAAGTACAGAAGTTGTTGCTATGACAACAACTGTCAAGAGTGTTAGATTTTTAAAACAACGCACCACAAAAATTACTATATCTCTAGTTCTAATTAAGATAGAAACATGATTTAGACGTCATTTTAAGCAGAAAAACACAGAGAATTTTTTAAAATAATAAAAAATAATTTCGAAAATTTGACGATTTTTTGTGTCCCGGACCCCCTTAACATCGATTTATTGTTGTCGATGGTTTGGTAACATCGATGTTTATACTTGTCGATGTTTTTACGTTTCCGATGTTTTATTTTTAAATGAAAAAAGTACCGTTATAAAAATTTTAAAAATAACCAAGTAGCATAATTTCATAGTCAGCAAATTGAACATACTTTTAGACCCAAGTGACCAAGGATGAAGGGTCTGAAAAGTAGGGATGCGATATCGATGTCGATGTTTTCTAAACATTGATGTTTTATAAAAAAAACATCGATGTATTGGAGCAGATGTCGCATCACTAGTTGCTAAACCAGTTTTAAGAAATGGGGAAACAAGTTTAAATACACTCAATTTTAAAAACATCGATGGTTTGGGGGCGATGTATTATCAACATCGATGTTTTGCTGTCGATGTAACATCACAAGTTGCTAAACCAGTTTTAAGAAATAGGGGAAAATGTTTAAATACACTGAATTTTAAAAACATCGATGTTTTTGGGTCGATGTATTATCAACATCGATGTTTTAATTTTGAATGTTTTGCCGATATTTTGCTATCGATGTCGCATCCCTAGTGAGTAGGGATTGCAATCCGGCACGATTTTCAATCCGGCCAGATTGGTACTTTGTTAATTAAAGTCTAATCAGTAGGTATTTTTCCAAAATCGACTGAGTGAAAGTAGGTAAAAAGGGTATTGTTCCAAATTGACGAACTAAAATCGTTTATTTTAGAATTAGAAAATCAACTTTATTAATAATTATCCATAGGTACGAAATCAATCAACAATAATAAATTATAGTAACTACTAGTAGTAAGTATTGAAAGATTGATGATGATCAGTCTTACTATCACTTTTGAGTTTGAAAGAACTTTTGAGTTTGAAGGAAACAAATTGTATTAGTTGTACTTCTCAATGAACTTCAAATATAACCAGCGGCCGAACAGGCCGTCTCAGCTTCGACACTAGTTGGTTTAACCATCATTAAGTAATCGTACATAAGAGACAAACATTTTCCTTTGACTACTTCTGTTTCAATATGAAGTCATTTCTTTCTTCTGTATTTTCTCAAAATCTGTTTATTTTCTAAAGTTTGTCTTTTTGCAGAAGACTATATTTTCTTGCAGAATTTAGTTTTCTAATTCCTTTTTAATATTAAATTAGTTTGCAATGAAAGGGAGTTGGAATTTAAGATTTCTTATGCTGCAGGTTCCACATTTTCGTTGTCATTTTTAATGACTTGGTTTAATATTTTTTTATTTCCTGTCGCATAAGATTCTTTTTTGACATAAGAAACGTGTTGTCAGCTTGTCTCATGTTTTGATCATATTTTTTGGATTCTTTAAATAAAGTAATATTTCTGTTATTATCGTGCAACGACGTTCTCTTATCCTTACACGTAGTGCCTCAGGTAATTCAGCGCTTAAAACTGTGTTTTGTTTTTCCAGCGTTTCTAAAATGAATTTTAATGTTGTTTCATCAGTAAGAAGAGTCGCATCTCTTATGTATAGTACCTCTACTGCCAATTTAATTGTGTTTTATTTCTAAATGTACTTTTAAGCATTTATACGTTTCCTTCCTTTCAGTAAATTTCCTTCCTTCGCAAAAAATATTGATAATTTAATTTGTTATTTTTGCTAAAATTCTCCAAATTGATAATTGAAATATATAAAATCGATTAATTTACAATCAATTGCTTAATAAACGATTTTGCGACTTTAAAGTTGGGTTTGAATAATCAGTTATTTAATTTTAAACAATTCGGATTTATCGTATCCGGTCCGGATCCGATAGGTAGTCAAACGATGCCGGATCCGTCGGATTACCGGATCCGCCGGATCAGATTGTAATCCCTACTTGTGAGTGTAAACTCGTACCTTGGAACTCATAGGAAAAAAATCCAGTTCGGTTAAATCATGGGAACTAGGGGCCAACCGGCATAATCAGACTTTAACATTATTCGACTAGAAAATTTGTCCATTTGAATTGCTGTAGTTGCACGAGCTGTATCACATATCTTCACTCAAAGTGCAAAAGGTCGTATGTCTAAAAGCTGCATTTTTCAGAAGAGCAAAAAACTAATAGTTTCTTTCATGATTTGATTCCATTGTTATTATGTACATTTGGTTGTTACTTTTGCTGGATCAGCTGATGACATAAGATATTTTGCCACCAGGAGGAAATCACAAAATGCCTTATACAGCAATAATCAAAGAAAAATTGGAATTTTTGACATATGACTTTATGCACGCCTCTGACATGAAAAACACTGAAAGAGTCTGTAAATGCTTTTTTTCCTTGTTCATTGTAAGTGTGCAGTAAAAACAACCTTTCAATCATTTAGGTGTAACGAACTATTAATTCAATAACGCTGATGTATCAATGGGAATTCGACCCAAGAAACTTAAATAACTCGAAATAGTATTGGTAACCCTGACAGCTCACCTGAGACTATTTCAATATCATCTTAAAGTGTTTTTTTAGCAACTGTACACAATTTTTCATGATACATTTTTTTTATAAGCTTATTGAATGTTGGGTTTAATTTGCTCTTTACTTCTGAATATTAAAGTTCTTTGAAATTATAATAAACTAGGGGGCCCGCCCCCTGCTCGCTAACGCTCGCCAACCCCCGGAGGATTGCTTCGCAATTCTCATTGGTTCGCTGCGCGAACCTATGCTCGCTTCGCTCGCATCAATGAAGACACGTGTCCTAGCAGAGGAGATTGATTACAAAATATATTCCAAAAAAATATTTTTCAAATCTAAATTTGTTGTATTACATAAAAGATATATACAGTACCTCTGGAATCAGAATTTAGATGAAAACTTTGAGCAAATTTTTACTCGCAATGTGAGCGCTGCTTTGGAAATTGAATACCCAGCATGTTGTTTGTGTGTACATTTCCCCAGTACTCGAGCCACCCATACACTTTTTGACTGAGTTTGTTGTCGAAAGTTGTAGTGCACGCGTCTTGTTGTACTATAATTGTTAGCCTTGAGAACGACCGTTTTTTAAATAGCCCTGAAAAGATCCTCCGCTTTCTTAGATTTCTATTACAAACCGCATCAGCTCGTCTAAAATTCATTTTTTTTCAATAAAATTTCATCCGATAACGCTATAGATTCAAATGACTCGCGAGGCTCCTAGTAAACAAACAATCGCACAATGTTGCCAAAACGCGGTAACAAATAACGTCTTTTTTGCGTGCCACGTAAGAGAAATATATATATATAGATTATTAACGCAACCAAATGAATTTCGTCATTTTTCTTTTAATCATGGCTAAGTTTCAGAACATGTATTTGAAGCCTTTGACCACCCTACAAGCTTTTCAAAACAACTGATAAATAAACGATCTACAAAACATTTTTACAAATTGGAAATGGAGAAAGGTTAGCATACTACGTAGAAAGTGGATATTTATGTAGATAGTACTTTCTTTTTCATAACCGAATACGGATACACTCAAACCTGTTTTTGTGTGATCTTTTTTTGTGCGATATAGGAAAAAGATTTATTCAGTTCAATCTACTTACAGTCCTTTCAAAATTGCAATCAATTTAGAACATAATTGACGAAGTTATCAATAAAAATTACTTAAATTTAAAAAAAAAAATTTAATGCGCACTTATATTGCTTTATCAGTACTACTGAAAAGGCAATTTTTTTCCTAAAATTATTTGTTTTTTTATGGATTTTCAGCTGTGATACTTCAATTGTTTCGAGTTTTATTTTTGTTCTTTGCGCAATGTAAACGATCTCCGAATGTTTGGGACCGACGATATTTTTCAACGAACGAGAAATTCTAATAATTAATTAGAATTAATTAAATTCATAATTAAAAATGAATTCAGTTTGAAAAGTTTCGCATGTGTAAAATAAGTACAATGTAAATAAAATATTTAAAAATGTTCGCATGTGTATTTCCTAAACAACGAGATTTCTAAATGAGATTCCAAAAGGCTTGACGAGATTCCAAGTAGTTGCCAAGCTTCGTGTTTTAATTACGTTCGAAAAAGCAATTTTTAGTTATTTCGTAAGGTTTTGAGTTATTTTCTGAGACTTATATATGTGGTCCCTATTCTCCGCATTAAAAAAAAAAATACTTTTTAACTATGTTGTGAAAAATATTTTTTTATAGCTACTCGTTAAGTTTTGGAAGATTTTTTTATGCGTTTTCTTTTAAGCGGTCCCTAAACACCGCACAAAAAAACAGGTTTGAGTGTACGTATCAAGTTTTGCTTCCAAATTCTATTATCTGTACTTACGTAAAAATAAAATAAAATATTTGTTTGTAATGTTTTTTTGGAATAAATTAGACAATCCTTTAAATCACAAATTCCATATTTCTGAGTATTTTTATTTTACTGCTCTCACTGTACAATATATATCAATAAAAAGTAACGCGAGCAAGATGAAAATATAAAATCCTTATAAACTAATTTAGGGTGAACCAGTCTGTAATTGAAAAGTTAGTGTTCCTTTTCCATAAAAAAGTTTCCCAATGGCTTATTTGTAATTGCTCATCAAAGATTTTTTTTGTAGTTAGTATCTTGTATAAGAGGCTGATTATAATTAGTTTCAGTACAATTTTTAACATTTGTTAGTTTTTTACAGGTTATACCTCGAAATTCAGAATAGCGATTGGGCCAGCAATCGATCACTATTTACTTTTTAAATAAAATTCAAATTGAAACATTTTTCAAGTATATTTTAGTAATTACCAGCATATTTGTATGAAATACACTCATTGCCATAAAAATTTGCGCACCAAGAAATAATTGTGTGATCGTAACGAAACTTGGCATGAAGGTACATGTTGGCCAGATATACAAATTAGAAATGCAGCGTAATTGTGCGTAGCGTAATGCCACTAGAGGGCGTTGAACTTTGTTATCCTTGGAGTATAAAACAGGTAAGCAGAGCTTGTTTGAGGGAATTTATTTTTTGCAAAGGAAACGCTGAGGTAGACATGCCGTTACGCCGTCATCGAGGACAATATGAGCAGCTGTCAGAGTTCGAGAGGGGAAGAATCATCGCGATGATGGAAGCTGCGTGGTCAGCTCGGCGAGTAGCTCGTCAAGTAGGCCGTTCTGATTTTACTGTGAGGAGGTGTTGGCACCAGTGGACAGAAGAGACGTCATTTACACGGCGACCACGCTCAAGGACGCCCTCGACAGACCAGTCGTCGAGAAGACCGTCACATCATACGAAACGCACGCGTAGAGCCAACTGCCTCATTGGCCGCTATCCAGACACAAGCAGTACCTTCACTACGGGCCCCTGTGTCTTCCCGGACCATCGTAAGGCGCCTGGCTGAAGGACATCTGGTATCGCGGCGCCCATTACGGGTGCTGCCAATGACACCCTCACACCGACGTCTCCATTTGGAGTGGTGTCGCGCACGACGGGATTGGACTACAACGGAATGGAACCACGTCGTCTTCAGCGACGAATCTAGATTCGATTTGAGCAGTGATGACAGTTGTGTTCGTGTGTAGAGGCCCCGTGGTGAACGCCTCAATCCTGCCTTCGCTTTACAGCGACACACCGCTCCCACAGTGCCATTGCTTACGATACACGGTCACCCCTAATATTGATCCATGGTAGAATGACAACCCAGCGGTACGTCCATGACATCCTTCAGCCACATGTGATGCCACTCATGGCAGGGCACCCAGGAGCCATTTTACAAGACAATGCTTGGCCACACACAGCAAGGATGTCACAAGACTGCCTCCTCCACATTACCACCCTTCCCTGGTCTGCTCAATCCCCAAATTTGTCACCAATCGAGCATAGCTGTGATTATTTGGGACGGCAATTTGGACACCCTGCGAGTTTGGTCGAACTAGAGGCGCGTTTACAGCAACTGTGGAACGAATGTCTCAGGACATCATACGGAACTTGTTTGCCTCAATTCCCGCTCGTATCGCATCGTGCATTGGCGCTAAAAGGGGTCCAACAGAGTACTAAAACTTCCGTTCATTTGTACTTTTTTCTGCAATAAATTATCCTTTTATCTTCTAATCACTTACTTATTTCAAAGTAGTACATACATGTGTCAAATTTCATTTCATTTTGACGACTTTTTCTTGGTGCGCAAATTTGTATGGCAATGAGTGTATATAGTTATGTTCAAACATTTCATACATGATAGTTTTGGTAAAACTTGGTAAAAGAACAAACTATCGAATATTAAATAAGTAAACATTATCATAATGGTTTGTACTAATGTTAATTAAAATGTGCAACAAATTAATGAAAAAAAAAAGCAAATATAGGTTCATAATATTAAAGAATTCTATGGCATTAATTAAAACAGAAATTAAAGTCAGTCACTGCTAATACCATCAGTTTCTCCAAAACAGGCTCAAAATCACAAGCAAAATTGACATCTCTTCATTGTGTGTTATCAGACAAAAATCATCTTATCCAAACTACAATGCATGTCTTTTGGAATGGATTTTATACATGTTTTGCAGCGATTATCATATTCACCTCAGCACATGCTTTTTATTTAATCATTAATTACTTGTTAAATTCCATTTATAGTTTTAAAAACCCAAAGAAAAAAACTTTTGACACAAGTTTTATAAGTTAAATAAGAAAAAATTATTTGTAACTTTCAAAAACAATTACATTAATAACTTACTTTCTAACATTTTAACTGTAAATTAAAACATTTTTTATGTAACAAAATATATTTTGCTGTGAATGCATCCTATTATAAAATGAAACCAAATTTCTGCTAATATTTGAAAATTCAAAAAAAAAAAAAAAAAAAAAAAAAATTTGATTTTTCCGATTGAAATTGAATTAAACCTTATATTAATAATTCATTTTCTAACTATTTGATCGTCGGGGAAATCATTTTTATGGTAGAACAAAATAGTATCACCTTTAAATGGATATAGAACTAAAGAATCAACAAATTAATTCGTGTTAGCTTTTAAGAATTCTAAAAATTGCTTTGAGAAAATTTTTTAAGATCCCATAGGAAACAATTTATAAAATACGTTTTAAAAATACTAACCTGGAGGTAGTTGCAAAATTTAATTTTTAAGATAAAAGGTAAAGGAATAATTTTCATCTTAGCTTGCTTTAAAGCGGTTAAAAGTTTGTCCACTCAAAATCAAACGCTCATGACAGTACTTCAAATTTCAACAAAAATATTTATAATTTAAAAAAATGTTTCAAAAGGTGACTATTTAAAAAAGTTTAATTCCCAAATGGTTGAAATATATATATCTATTCTTACTTATTGTTTCTTTAACTGACTATTTTTGAGGTTTTTATTTATGGTATATTGTAATTTATAAGAAAAGTTATGTGGCAGCTCAATAGCCAGGACATTTAAGTATGTGCTACATTGAAATGAGCCTTAAGACTGCGACCCCCTCCCCCCACCCAACTTAGAATAAAACCAGATTAATAGAGTTGGAGAATATAATAAGGCTGTGAAAAATTCTCTCTTCTTGAAACTAAAAAGTTTTCCGACCACAATCAAGGGAAAAACCGTTTGACGAAAGATGAATCAGCAGTTGGAATTCTATTTTCGAATTAAAAATTTTCTTTTGATGTTCTGAATGGAATATGGCGTAATACCACGTGTGATTATTTACGATTTCAGTGATCAGATGGCGTTGGCATCGACTGCGTCTGTCGTTCGGCCGTGGTGGATTGCAATGGAGGAGTAGCGAATATAAAATGTCACAAACTGTTATAGTTTCGATCGTAATAATTTGTTTTTGCAACGTTGTGAATGGAAACTTTCCAGTTCAAGCCATCACGCCTGAATTGTGCAGTTCTGTGGAATATTACGACTCCATTTGCATGCGATGTAAACGATGCGGTAGAGAAGAAAACCAAACAAACCTGCAGCATCGAGATCATGACGGTTAGTTTACCGGCTTTTTTTCTCACAACGAAACGACCGAAGGAAACTAAGTTGTGAATTTTCGGCCATTCGTTGCAAAATTTGAGTCGTTAAGTGATGCTCTCTTTAAAATAATTTATTTTAGTGCATTTCTCGTTCTTTTCTTTTGTATTCCTAAAATTGAGACCAGGTCAATAAACTCTGGATTGCGTAATCAGTGCTAGTTTTGCGTTTATACTACTTTCTGTTTATTTACTTGTCATTTTCTTGTTTGTTTCTTTTTTTGATGCTTTCTAAAGCAAGAGTTCATGAAACAAGTACGTTTTTGCAATGCTTTTGATGTTGAAGTTGATTGAATTTCATTATAAAACGCCGGGGAAAATTCTGAAATGTTGAAGTTTATAATTAATTTTATAGAATAGGTATTTTATTCATATGTTTATTTTTTAGGTTTATTTCCGAAATAAGATTTGTCTGTTATAGTTCCCATTGAAGCAAAAATAAAAGCTCATGCCCAGAAAAGTTCGATTATATTTAATTCTATTGCTTCTAGTAATTTATATTTATTTCTCTCCTCTACTGTGAAAATATCACAATATATAAAAAAAAACCTGTTAGTATGCATGTTGTGAGAAATGTTCTCATTGTTTGAAAAGAAAATGCATTGCATTGAACGATAACAAACAAGAATTGAATTGCATTCTAACACAACTGCAATCTTGTCTAAAATTTAATTCAAGTATTCCTTTTTAAAACTATACTAAATCATGATTTAAGTTTGATTCAAAGTGTTCAGCTTATTCAATTTTATATACCTGAACTAAAAGAACAAACTTCATAATATACTAAATATTCCTTTTAATTGAGTATTATTAATATTTTTAATTTCTAACATCAAATGCATTGTGTAGAAACTGCCAAAGCTGCTATATCTTGTGTAAAAGTTCAACAAAAATTTTGACCTTCTAAATACTCATTATTAGTGTATCTGATTAAAAATTGACAGCAGTAAAAATATATAAAAGAAAATTCAGAATTATTTTCCAAACATTTTTTTAATAGTTCATACAGATCACTAATAATTAATTTTTGAATTTAATGATAGGTACCTTGTTAAATACTTCTGTTTTCAGGTTCTTGTGTGTGCAATACCAACCATTATGAAGAAAGTAGGAAAGGTCCTCATAATGTTAAATGTACTCGTTGCTCAAAAGGATCTGTGAGTATATATTGATCTTCTCATCTCAGGCAGTTTTGTACCAAGAAAAGCACTTCTAATGATATTTTTAAGTGTTTGCAACTTTATTGCATATTTGTCACACATTTGAAATGCATACAAAAGTATACTTTAAATACATTTTGATTCATCTAAATATGAAATACTATGTGCATATCTTCTGCATTTATTAACTACCTGAACACGAAATTAATTTAACCCTCCTGGTGATTATCTCGACGTGGTATTACTCGTCATTAGAAAACTGATCAGATCTTGATAGACGAGATACCTCATCATTAGAATAAAACTGACCAGGTCTTAGTCTCATCCTAAAAAGCATGCAATATCTTACCTGATATTTCATGTGCAAAATTTTTCAGATCTTGACTGAGACATCTTGTTAAAACCACTTGGATGGTCAACACAACAACCTGAATTTTCTCTGCAAGGAAAATCAGTCTTTCACTCACCTTTAGCCTTGATTCTACAAAATTTCTTTTCAACTAAAAGAGATAGCATTTTGCCTATAAAATGTGCAACATGGTGCGAGATGCAAACATACTTTCTAGAAAAACTTCTGCTTCTCACAGCGCTACATATTGCTATAGACATTTTTCTTCCCTTACCTCAATATTTTCTTTGCTATAAGGGTCATTCTTGTGAAATAGGAAAAGTTGGCTTTTTAAAATTTTTTCAATCGAAGGTTTTTAAAACTTTATTTTTTTGGCCTAGTAATTTTCTACCATGTTCATTAAGTAAATTAAAAATATCAGCAATCTAAATTATTAACATTTTGTTAAGGAAAAAAATATTTCAAAATATTGGAAGGCAGTACAATGACGAACCTGCCAGGACAATGATGAAAATAGAAAAAAAAACATATAAATTTCTTGTTGAACATTTCATATGACCATGTATTTTTAATTCAGCTGATTAAGTACATAAATAAAATTACAATGAACATGACACTTCAGGAAATTATGGATTCCCGAATATTTAAGTATTATTAGAAAGTAGGAACATTGTGGATAGCTATTACTGCAATTTTTATGCTTTTTTTTAAACAGATTACGTTTTTTGCTGTGTGGTGTTAAATTACTGCAATCAATTCTCAGCTATTTTTGATCTGTAGTATTTCTTTTTGTATTTTTCCATTTGCCTTGTATATTTTTTAAATTTTTCTTCCAGTTTCTTTATACGAATGTAGGTCTCTGCTCTATCTCTTCTAACTTTTTTCATTAACTTTTTGGTGGAGTGGTAGCATCCGCAACGTTAGGCCGCCAAAGCGATTGTTTACGCCAAATCAAGATGGCGGCCGATGTAAGCAATTCCAAGATGGCCGCCATATACAACGTGTAATCTATCGAGCGGGTGCGAAATGCAGCGCCCGAGGCGGGTAATTAGTGTGTGTTCATGGTAATTTTTTTTGGCGAGTTATCGCTATTTGCAACTATTACATTTCATTAGTTATCGCTTTTTTGGCAAATACTTTGGCGCAATTTTGGCTTTGGCTTCTTTGAGACGTTTTCTCATGGAAGTCATTAGTGAGTCATATTTTCCCCGTCTTTCGAAATACGAAGAATTGCTGGGGAGTGGAGACGCCATCGGGGTGGTGTTTCATCATTTTTTTTTTTGTAGAATGGATTGGGTTCATGTGTTAAAAAGGAGAAACTGTGCATATACCATTTTTTTTTAATTGTTGAGTGGACACCTGATTGAGCAAAATACAAAACCCACTTTGCTCAGAATAAATGCTGACAAAACTGGCTTAATTTTGATTGTTAGGTGTCCAAAAACTTTCTTGTTTTAAACTTGCAATTCCTTTTTTTTTTATTTCAAAGATAAATTAAATGAAGCTGCAGGGATGTGCCAACGTTTTGAATAGAGGGGGGGCGAGCATAGGCGTAAATAGGGTTGTTGAATGGGGAGGGGTCTTCTCCCGAAAAGTACCCCTGTAAAAAGTGGGGAGAATAAATTAATTATATTAATATTGATTAATTATTATTAATAAAAAATAAACAATTAATTAATTTATATAAAAAGATACTTATCAATTAACACTTGATTTTTTTTTTAATCATATTTTTTTCTTTATACAATATTTACTAAATGACTTTAAGGTGATTTTTAAAACTTACAATACATTTAAATTAGAAATTAAAACGTCGATTTTTTCCTAAACGTTTCGATTTTTCTGAACTTTTTTTTATTTATATTTGATTTGCTTGAATCACATGGGTAAAAATTATCTCGATTCTGACTACCGCCTATGAGTGCTCAAAATTTTTTTAAACAGAATATATATTTAAAAATTCGGTTTCAATGAAGCACAGTAGGCAATATTTTAAAAAACCAATGAAATAAGATAAACACTAATTTTAAAAAGTTAAAAACTAATAACAATAGTTAAAATATAAAATGTATTTGAAAATTTGGTTTTAAAAAAACACAATTAACAATAATAAAAAATTCCATTTTTAATCGAAACATTTTCCTCTGACCTTTTACTCTGCATAATCTCGTATGAGTTCTTTAAAACACAATTTATTACAAAACTCATTTTCGATAGTTATAGTCAATCTACTTAGTCTATGTAGAGTTATTGTAAATCTGAAATAATTTTTGATGATTTTTAATTTGGAAAAACTTTTTTCACCACTTGCAACTTACATAGGCAAAGTTTTAAAATTCTGAGTGCAATATTAATATAAATATGATAGATAATAATAAACCCCTGCAGAAAATTATATTACAAATTCCCCGTTTTTTCGAGAATGGGGAAATGAGCAAATTTTCTATTAATTAAATTTTAAGGCTCATATGTCGGTATTTGGTATTTATTAGTTAATGTCGTACTTGACCAACACAACGGGCTATTGACGACGGTCCGGGATTAATCCCATAAGAAGAAGATCCTAGGACAACACCTCGTAATTTTGAACCACGGTCAGATGACGAAGCAACACCTGAGCTGGCACCCCACTCTCCAAACTTCCACACCAACTCAACGTGAGGACGACAGATTTAAGGTGCACCAGCCGCCAATACGCCATACGCTTACAAACATCCATGCCCGACCCGGATTCGAACTAGGAACCTTCCGATCTAGAGGCTAACACCTTAACCACTATACAGGTTGGTCGGCGGCTCATATATCGGACGAAAGTTTGGAATATAATGGTTCAGGTAGCCAATTTATTAGATTTATAATTGCCTAATATTTATCAAAAATTAGTCGCGATTTTTACTGCTTAGCGACCGCAAATTTTTGTTCATACTACTTTTATGAAAATAAGAATGTTTTTGTTAACTACAACTTGGAATAGGTATTTTTTATTGGAAACCCGTTTTTCAATAATTGAGTATTACTGTTGTTTTAAGTTAGAAATATTTAAGAATCTCTTTATATTAAAAAGAGTTACCACCGCCGTTGTCGCAGGATTGAAAACTGGGTTTTTTCACTCGATTCTCAAGATGGTTTGTCGATTGAGTACAGATCAGAATATTTCGAGATTAGCATGGTTTATTCAAAATTATACAGGGAACAAAATGGAGATGTTTTTTTTTTTACTGATACGGCTATCAGTTTAGGGTGCATTAAGTGTTAAAGTAAAAAAAAAAAGCGAAATCACTTACGACAGGAGTGTTGGTTTACGAAGCAACAAGTTTCAACAATGCACTGTTCTCACGTTTCCGTCACTTAATTACTTCACAAATTCAAGTGTTCACTTTCAAAACATTAAGCCCGGAACCTTACTCGTCAAGGAAATCCGTAAAACTAAATAATCCATCGGGCAAAAATTCAGAACAGTTCACTTGCAGGCAGTTTCCCGTTTTTACTTCAGACAAAAAAGCCGACAATTTAAAAGACCCAATATTGTAAATTATCAAAATAAACAATGGCAGATTTGTTGCGATTTCCGGAATGCCCTTATCTTCAAACGACATTTCCGTCAGTTGGTCAGGCGCTTCTTGTCCAGTTTGGGACCTAGCGCAATAAAACCCTAACATACAATCCGTCAGTCGGTCATAAAAATAAAGCGTTTTTCTCAAGACATGCAATCGGCTGTCCAGAGCAAATGCCAAGTTTGCACTCTGGGCCTGCATCTATTGACAGGAAATGAAATTAGTCCACATTTTTCAACGGTACTGTTTAATGTAACTTTTGAAGTTAAAATGTTAATAATGTTCCCCGATAGTGTGTGTGTGTGGAGGGGCGAAATATGGCTTTCGCCCCTTCTCCTCAGTGACAGGAGGGACCAAATACCCCCTGCCCCCCCTGTTGGCAAGTGCCTGTTTGCCCTCCTCCTTATCTCGGCCTGCATCTATTGACAGGAAATTAAATTAGTCCACATTTTTTCAACGGTACTGTTTAATGTTACTTTTGAAGTTAAAATGTTAATAATGTTCCCTGATATTGTGGGTGTGGAGGGGCGAAATATAGCTTTCGCCCCTCCTCCTCCGTGACAGGAGGGGGCCAAACCCCCTCCTGTAGAATCCTGCGGGAAACATAGGCTATGTATTAACCCTCGTTCTATTTGTCTTACGACGAGAGGGAGGTAAAAACAATTCGTAATCCAAATAGGTAAGTAGTTACATATTTAAAGTAACGTCGAACTGGAGCAATACAACGGGCTATTGACGACGGTCCGGGATCAGTCCCTTAAGGGAAAGATCCGAGGACAACGCCTCGTAATTTTGAACCACGGTCAGATGACGAAGCAACACCTGAGCTGGCACCCCACTCTCCAAACTTCCACGCCATCCCAACGTGAGGACTTTCGGCCACGACAGATTTAAGGTGCACCAGCCGCCTCTACACCATACGCTTACAAACATACATGCCCGTACCCGGATTCGAACCAGGTACCTTCCGAAGAACATTATGTTAACCACTTCAATCGCAGAATCTGAACACCGTCTGTAGGATTAATTGGTTGGATCGGAAATTGAATTCGAGGCCACTGGCTTCATCAAAATGGGTCGGTATTTTTCCCATTGAATTGACACCTACAGATTTAACGTGCACCAACCCCGATGCACTCTCTACTTTTGTTTTCCCCCATGTCAAGCGATTGGTGACTCAGATGGTCCGTGTCCAGATTCATGTCAAGCTTGGCCTTTTATATCCCGTTGGGGAAAAAATAAAACCTTTTTTGACCTTTGATATCCGATCAGAAAAGACAAAAATTTGTCAAAGAATTTTTCTAACTTTTTTGCCCGACGGGCTATAAAAGGTCCAGAAAAAGTTTTCATACCCTTTTATGATTTTGGCTGGTGGCTATACATTAGTTTTCTATAACTTCTGTTTTGCCACAACCCTGTTTCGCGATTTTACCAGGCATGCGTCTATCCTCAAGGGATTTGCTTCGTGAAAGGCGATTGTTCGCTATTCAGCAGTGTAGTATTCGTTATTTCATGATAAAATTTAATATGATTTGAAAATAAGAATCTTTGGAAAACATAGCATGCCTTTTTTATTTGATTTTATTGCTGTATTTAATAAAAAATAGAACATCTTTTGTGCATCATATAAATAGATTACAATTCCTATGCGCTAAGTTCTTGTGTTTAATTAGCGTAGTACAAAGATGTTATTTAGTTATGTTTACACATATATTTGAGTATGTATTTAATTCATTGAACGCTATTAACACTCTATTAAGGACATCCTATTTTATTTTAAAATAAACGGTTTGCAACTACAGATTACTTAGAGGATTTATTCTTTAAAAAAAAATCAGTGTCATCGTAGTTGTTAACCTTTACTCACCATGTGCAGATCCCGTGTGAAATATAACAGGACAACTATACAAAATTGGAAATAATTAACTACAGTATTGTTTGAAAAGTGCATGAGTACGAGTACTAAGGAACATAACTAGAGTTTTTATGAAAAACTGCAAATTAGAGCAACCAAACCGCCGGAAGAGTTCTTAGACGTGAATGGAAATATTCTACAATTAACTTTAAGTTTAAAGGGGCTTATCCACAATTTCCACAGAATACCTAATGTGGCGTAGTGGAAAGTATTTTAATTAAAACAAATTTGAAGAGAGGAATAGAAATGAAGCACAGGTTGTATCTATTATTTTGAAAGTATCGCCAAGACATATTGCGAGGAGTACTAGAGTTTCGAGAGGTTTCCATTGAAGTGTGTGTGTGTTGAATTCTTCAGTTATTGGAGTCTTGTTTAGCGATTCATAGAAAATATACGCGTCAATAATCCATAAATAAAATTTTTAAACAATCAATATCAAAACTATATTTATTTCCTTTGTGGAGAAGTAGAGATGAAAACTCTATGCATGAAGAATTGTGACTAAGCAATGGATTGCATGGAAAGTAAAATTTTTCTGATTTCTCTCATTTGAATTAGTATCACTAAGAACTTATTTAACATATATATTGTTCAAAATATATTCTTTAATCATTAGATTCATGTTAAACCATTTGTAGAAAGTATGTGCATTTGTAATAGGCAAATTAAATTTTGAAAAAGAGCTTTATTTTGAACAGCATACAACAATAACTCCAAAATATCCCTAAAGAAGGTACTAATAGAAATAAGCAAAAAACATTTGCAAACTATTTTTAGATGAATTCGAACATTACATATATGTCTTATTTTTCAAATCAAAAGGAAATTTTATCAAGGAGCAAGAGTTAGTACTTTTTACTATTAACACCAGAAGAAGGGAAGTGATCAGTATGACCGCAAATTAATTTGAAAGATGTATAAATATTTTATTCTCCCACCAAGGGCCATGGTAGCCTGTTTGCTAGAGGAGCGGATTAGCAATCAAAAAAAAGGTTTGGAGTTCGAAACTCGAACCAACCAAAGGCTTCTTCAGAGGCTTTCCCTTTGGTTTGTTTCTGTTGGGAGACATTCAAATAAGAGAACAGTAAGGTGTGTCATAGTTATCGTGCATTCTCTTGAAAAGAACGTGAGAAAGTGTGAAAACAAAACACTACACGAAATATAGCATTGGGACAATCATTTTTTCCAACGAAGAATTTATAAGAAAACTGGCTCCATTTTGTTTTGAAATAATAAAATTCCTGTGTTCACACCCTGTGTTTCAACACTGTTCCGAAATATTACGAACGTCTCTTCCCAGACCGGGATTCGAACCAAGGACCAAGACGATGTGCGTAATAAGGGATTATTCCAATTTTCGATACAGTTACGCTCCTTCATTACTCGCCGACACTACATCAGTTCTTGGTAACGCAAACTCACAAAGAATTGTGTAATTTTTCCAGACGTAGAGTTTTGAGTTTTTATTTTGAGTTTTACGTAGAGTTTTGAGTTTTTAAGTTTAGTTTTGAGATTTTATTCCACATTGAGTAGTGCTTAAAGATTCTGTACATTTGTTTGAAATCTCACATCCATTAAGTTTAGTTTATTTAAAAAATACTATAAAACGTCATTAATTGTTGTTTGTGATGCCTCTACCCGTTAACTAAAGCAGCTTCAAATAATAAATGCGATTGAAACTTTACTAACTAATCCTGAGGTTAGGATGACCATGTTTATACCATCCATAAATTTCTAAGGAAAGGGGACTGAGGGGAGGTGAATTATTAAATTTTTACGCAAAACTCTCCAACCATAATAAAGAAGCTATTTATTCCAAATCCCAGATACGACTACCGTAGAAAAAAGGTCGTTCAAAAATCTACTCTAAATAAATTGATGTTTGTTCATTCCTTTTCCACTCCAAAATTGATTCAGAGTTTGTCCTGTCTTTCATGTTCTGCCCCTCAGTAGACCGGATATACCATTGGAATCTTCACAATGGGGGTACAGAAGATTTCTCAGAAAAGTGTCTACTTATGGGAGACTGCGGTCTGGCCTTTTGTCAAGACAGCAGCGGACATCCAACCCCGTAGGCAATAGCTCACTCTTCTCTCTCGCACAGAAGTTCCAATATTCGGTGTCCTGTAATCAGGTGGAATGACTAGAAACCCCCACTATGTGAGGGGTCCTGATCTTAGAAGAGATAAAGATCCCATCTATTCAAGTTACTGTATGCGTATGCCTGTGGCGTGTTAGTTGAGAATAAAGATAAAGTAAACGCGCGCGCGCGCCAAACGGCATTCCTGTGATTCCTTTGTAAGCTGCACTGCACTCTGCCCACTGGAATCGTCTACAGGAAAATCTTTCTCTTCGAAAAAAGGAGTTGAATTGAAAATTTAGAACCATTTTCGAAACTATTATTATTCTTATTCTGCTTTACGTTTTGAAATGAAAACTTTTCAAACTGTTTAATCTGAAGTACGATTAAAATCTTACGAAATACACACACACACAAAAAAAAAAAAAGATGAAAGGCAATTAATAAAATTATGTGATGTAAATTCTAAGAAAAAGATAGGAAATAAAAAATTTAAAGGTATGGTTTTCGTTTCTAACAAAACCACATGACATACGCTTTAAACTACGCATACGCACAACTGATTAGTTTAATATTTCAATACGTACTGAAAACTTAATGAAGTGCGGTAATTGTTGGAGTTCGAATGACTTGGTGAAGCGGATGACCAATCGGCTAGAAATGCGATAAAGAATTTGGTTCTTTCTCACAAAAATTTATTATAAATGGATAATTAACCCTTTGAAAATCATACTAAATAAAATAGCTTTTGCAAACAATGAAACTGGATAAAGACGTATATAAATGTAATTTGTATATAACTAAATTAATTTTTTTAAAGAGTGATGAGTACTTGTATAAAATTTATTTTAAAAATTACTAGAATTTACCAGTCTTGTACTAAAAACTTATACAAATTACTTATGAGAAGTGACTAAACCAAAAACTGGTTCTTTAACACTATGCTGCTAGCAGGTGACTAAATTTTTTAAATCTGAATCCCCCAAATCAAAGTGTATAGCTTTTTTTATTTTATTTCTGCGATATACTACCATTTAATTATAAACATTTCAGATAAGAAACAAAATATGTTTCAAGATAAATATGTCACATAATGCATCAAAGGGATATTTGTATATATAGCAGAGTTGACGTCTGTCTGTCCTCTATACAGATCTACACTGTTTGACCAGTCCACTCCAACACTTTCTTCACAACTTTGGGGGTAACGTAGGCAACATATTACCCCAGTTCTATTTGACCTAGGTGTTCAGTGGGATTTAAAAACAATCAGAAATCCTCATGGGAATAACAATTTTATATTATTTTTACGATCACTGAAGAATTCAGACCAACCATATGGTAGGTACACTCATTCTGTAAAAAACATTGGCTATTATATATTAACCCCTATTCTATTTTTCTTAGGTTTGGAGAGGGGTAAAAAACAATTATGTGATCCAAATTAGAATATATATATATATATCTTTATCACAATTCGACCAATTCACAACAAATTTGGTACACTCTTTATTTGACAACTGTGCTTAACACATGCATATACAGTTGCAGATTTAGGGGGCTATAGCTAAAAGCTACACTGTTTACTATCTAAAATAACTTATTCAATTTGAAGCTTCGCACTACTGTGTGATAAACCATTATTGCCTTTGTATTTCTGAAAAGGTGCTACATGTAAAATATAAAGCTACTGAATATACCACCTACTAATAATAATCAGTAAGCTGTCTGGTTCCTAAACCAAATAATATTCTGCCGAGTAGTATGTAATGGGTTAAATGATCAGATCTTCATTAATGCACCACTTCCATTATGGTTACCTGAACCAAAAGAAATTCATTATTGATGACATATGAAATGATCACCAAAAACAAACATCATTTAGTTATCAAGAAACATAACAGTTGTTTTGATGAAAAGTTAACAATGTGAATTTATAATCATGGTGCAAGGAAATTCTTTACAGGCTCAGGTGAATTGTTTCTGAATTTGTATAAACTTTTACAAGCCATCTTGTAACTAAAGGAAATTTATTATTCATAAATACAATGATACAAAGCTCTGAATTTTTCTTTATCAGGATGCAACTCCATTCTGTTTACCCTTATTCTGAAAGAGAAAAATTAATTATGTATCCTCTTTTGCATAAAAATACAATGATACAAACTTTTCCAACAGAATCCTAAAAACAAGAATTGTTTCTTTTTGCACACTGATTTTTTTAATAATTACACTCAAGTAGTTGCCATGCTTTTCACCTACCTTAATTTTAAGGGCATATCTTGAATAGCTACATCTCGAATTTCCCCATTTAAAACGCTGTCTTGTCTTCTCAACATTTAATGAAATTAATTTATTGCTAGATGGGCAATCAGTAGCTACAGAGTTTAGTTCTATCTGTCTGGTTAAAGTGAGGAGGGCATGAAATTAATCAATCTTCCAGAAGATTTAAAGCTTTACAGATATGATTTTTCTATAATTGAATGGAATCTTTGTAATTTTGAGCAGAAGTTGTACCGCAGGGTTCATAAAAATGAAACTTTTCCAACCAATAGAACCCAGATTATTTTCATTTAAAGGTATAAATAAATATTCATTATGAGCAAATTGATCTCCAGCCAATTGAGATAATATTTCATTAGTCTTGTAGATATAATATGTTTCAAAGCACCTGGCAGCTGAGGAATTCGTGCCACAAAGAATCGTAAAAATCCTTCAATAACACTGTCAGGAAAATTTGAGACTCCTCAACCCTGGAATGCTCTGACAAAACAGTGATCCTACCTCCAAGGTTCTTTTTACTGGAAGTTGGAAGGCTATATTGCAAACTAGGAAGTTTAGTGAAAAAAAGTGAACTTGATATCCAAGCCTCATCTAAAGAATGAATATGGAAATAACGTTACACATTTAATAATATTTTATGTACAATATTATAGAGATTAATACCTGCATTGAACAGAACCTTCTGTAACAATTGTAGAAATCAGTTCAACAGCCTTCCTTGGGCTTAGGTGGATCACAGGTTGAATTAAACTCTCAGATGAAGAATTGAGATGTAAACTGGGCAGCCTTACCATACTACCTTTCCAAGTGACTGGGATTTGCTATACTACCTTTCCAAATGACTGGGCCTTGCCGTACTACCTTTCCAAATGACTGGGATCTACAAAAAGAAATATTTTGCTTCTTTTGGCAGTAGAAAAACATCCTGTGGTTTAGAAGATAATTTTTTGTGTTCACTTTCTGAAGAAAAGGTCTCATAGCTTGTTTTTCAAGGGAGAGAGAGAGGTAGTTATCGGTAGATAATATAGCTGAAATCACAATGCACGTCTCTTGAATACAGTTTATTATGTTTTGCAACAGTTCCTCAAATTTTGAGAAGCATTTCTCAAGGCAATCATAGGTGTTATTGGTACCTACATGACCCATAATCAAGTCACGATTCTTTCTTTTCCGTTACATGCTCAATGGTGATTCCTGGAAAAGCTAGAATATATATTACATTACCATGTCATTGTGATGGTAAATACTGATTTTTCCGTAATGATTTCCGATTACTCCGTATTTGACCATCGAATCCACACCAGTAATTAAAACCTTCATAGTTAAGTTACACTATAATTTTTGGACAATTTACAGGTAGGAAGAGCAATTAAGAGAAGGGCAGAAACTAGTCAAAGAAAACAATCAAAAAAGACTGCAGCACAAATGCAATCACTCAATTTTTAAAATGCAAAATGAACTCATAAAATAATTCAATTAAGAGTAAAAATCACGAAAACGAACAATGGAAACACAACAAAGCGAAAAGTAAACAATATTTGAGAACTGACAAATACAAGAAATACAGATTACACAAAAATTAATATCATAAACAAAATAACTTTTAAAATAACGAAATATTTTGTGTAAAAAGGATAAACGATTCCAGGCAAGCTTCGCGATATCAAGGAGCGTAATCAAATCCACCGACAGGGACTGAGCGACGAGCATCGTGAGCGACTGGCGTGATTTTCCACTACAATGCATTCCAAAATCGAAATTGGCTTAAATCGAATTGGCTCCCATGCCAAAAAAGTTTTTGAGCCAAGACCGCAAAATCTATAGCAACCTCCGAAATTCTATAGCAACCTAGTGTGCCCCTAGGCGCTGCATTTTCGCACCCAAAAGAAACTTTCTACAACGTGAACCTTTGCATACACTGCATAAATAATAATAATTTGTTTAAAAATTAAGAAAAAAGCAATATAAATTTCACTTGAAAATTTTCTAATATTTCAGTCTGGTTTTCTCCGAACATGTACGCAATTTTGCGTCAATTTCATCCTAGTTTTGTCACTTAAAAAAAATATTAAATAAAAAAATTATAATTGTTAAAAATAATAATAATAAAAAAAAAAACGTGATTTTTTTTTAAACGTCCGGATTTTTATCAATTTTGAATTGGAAACTTTGCAATGCATAGAAAATTCAAAACAAGAAATCTTTTTTTAATAAGGTAGTTCTTTTCTGTGATCATAATCCACACAAAGGTTTTTGATGAGAAACCAAAAATCTAAAAATTCTTCTGCTATCTATAAGTGTGAAAAAATATTTTTTCACAATTTTTCTAGCAATAAGCATTATGTGAGCAACTCAATGGGGATATTCCAGGTTATAGAGCCATATATGGAAAAGCAAGACAAATATTTTTATTGTAACGACTTTACAAGAGGAAATTGTTTTTTAGAGAAGTCAAAGCGTATTGCGCTTAAGGTTTCAATGCGTTTAAACCAGTATACCGGGAGAAATTTGTTTGTAGATAAGTCACAGCGTATAACGCGCGATCCCCGCCTGCCGGCTACCTCGCCGCCCCTCCGGGGCCGGCGAGGACCTTTCACCGTTGGCTTCCATGCGTATAAGTCACCGTATTGGGTGCCCACCCAAGCATAGTCCAGTGTTTGTAATATAACCAAAAGCTAAACAAAAATCAAACTTACCCTCATAGCCGGGTCCTTGAAATTCTGACAATGGTTAACAGTCATATGCTCGAATCGATAACCCTTGAACTCTTTGTCCTTCGGGTATTGATACCAGCATATGACTTCCAATAGTCAGAAATTTTTGTAGTTCCTTGCAAAATTCAGCTCTGAATTACCTCAGCCAAAACTTTCTGGTTCCTATTTTTCACCTCAACCATAAAACATTTATCCGTCCCTCGTTCAAGTCCTCCAAACACCCATTTACCCTCCAATTTCTTACTCCTGTTATACTTTCTTTTGCCAAATTTTTGTCCTATCTTTCTACATTTCCACTCCTACCTATCACCAGCATCCTTTCTCAATGTTAAAATCATATCATTCTCACATGAAAGACATTTCACCTTCTTCCCAATCAAGCTACTACATGTTTGCAAAAAAAAAAAAAAAAAAACATTTTCTAACGTTCAATAACACTATCCACTGCTATATCAAATCAACTAAGGGGAAATGAGCAACCAAAAGAGGAAAAAAATTCTAAATTCCAATCTGCAATTTCAAAAATCAAATTTAATCCAAATTTTTTTTCGAAATTTTAATTGAAATTTAAATAAAGTGACAAATTTAAAAAATTGTAACTTACAATCTGCTTTCCAAACTTATCCTAAAAATTTTGAAAATTAATAAAACAAGTCGATTTTATAAATCAAGAGCAAAATTCATATGCACCCAACAATTTCAAAGACTGTCTAAATTTTAATTCCGTTCTACATTAAAAATAAAAGTGGAAAAGCGTATTTTCTTCCTTAACCAATCATGAGACCCGTTTATTATCATCAGGAGAAAATATCTAGGGTAGCCTTAAAACTAAGAAAAACAAGAAAACGGGAAGGTTACCACAATTGGCAATACATCGCTCGAAAGTTGTAACGTATCGGATACTACATACCATCCAACTTTTTTTCTTAACATTATCATCTCTTGTTGTGTCTGGGTTTGAAGAACCTGAAAGTTGAATATCTATACCACTTTCACTTGGTTTGGGTAGCCAATTCTATCGGATGACAATTTCTTGTTCAAGCGATAGAGTTTTGAATTTTCTTTCCTATTTTTATAATTCCCCTTTTCTGCCTCAAACTCATTTTAGCTATAGGCTTTACCACTCCTTTCTTCTTTTGGTTAACATATATTTCACATGCCTCTTCAATTTATCTTGTATCAAACGTTATGGAATTTTTTTTAATATGCTCCTGACGACGTTTCTCAGATAACCTTTTCTTTAACAACCTTTCCTCATATGTTTGTTTCTCTTTACCACTCATATCTGTCCATATATTGTTTACAACTTATAAAAAAAGAGCATGCGATAAAGGATATTTAGTAATATCTAGACATTTTTAGGTGCAATGACAAAAACATTATGTTTTAAATAAAAGAAACAAATAAATTTCAAAATTTCAAGCCCTTTATAAGGTATTTTACTATTAAAAAAATTAGAATGGATAATAAATAATCAAAAGTTAATAGTTAAAAGTAAAGAATATATTTGTCTTCAGTTAATAATTTAAATATTTATAAAATACTGAATATAAAACATCATTTTCCTGTCTTGACATCATTGACTTGGTATGTTAAAGGCAGGACAATGATGGCCAGGATAATGATGAAATAGGCTTGATCAGGGCTTAATGGATGAACCCTTAAAAATTTCAGTTTGAATTTCACACACATTTAAGAAATATCTTTTATACACTTGTTAATAAAAAAATTAAAAATTTACTACAAACATTTAATTTTTATCGAAGCCAGGAAAATTATCTTCAATAAACATAAACCTTGAACTCTGAACTTGTATGTGCTGACCAAAAAAAAAGTTAACTTTTCAAAATGGCAATTATTTATTTAAATAACCTCAACCCCAGATTACTTGAAAAGTGTTCTTTTAACTCAGTGCTGTCATCTATTACTTGCCCACATAATGATATCTGAGATGCCAGGAAAATGATGATATTACTTGGGACAATAGTTATTGAAGTTACTTTTGGAAATTTTTGCAATATTATTTCCATTATTGTAACTAATGACCTTTCAAATGTATAAAGAAGCAGAATAAATTATTTACAAGAATATATAAATGAATATTAAAACCCTAATGAATGAAGAAATTGTAAAATTTCACTCAGGGACATGCCAGGACAATGATATTTTATATTTTAAAGTTTTAAAAATGTATAAAATAAAAAAATATGTCATTAATTTTCTAATTCTGTAGATTATAAAAGTGATCCTAAACTATTCTTGAAAGTTGACAAAATCTTCATAGTGATAGAATTCTATAAATTTTGAAGGGACATGAATTTTGCCTATTTTGCAAGAATGACCCATAAAGCACTATAAAAAAAAAGCAAAGGCTGATAAAAATATTGCTTTTCTAAATAACAATGTACACATGCATGTTTTTGCATTTTAAATTTTTGTGAAACTAAATTTAAACAATAAATCAATCATAAAAAATTGGTTGTAAACTTTTAAAACCTACTTACAAAAGAATATATTTAAAACAAATTTCTTGTTAACACTTTTAGGTGTCTAAATCTTTTTACCTACTGTATTTAGGATAACTGCTTGAAACAAACCATTCTTTGAAAACCTAATTTGGAAAAATAGATCGTAATTTCCTCCACAGCTCTGAAACCAAATGTACATTGAGGGACAAGTAAATAAGAACGATCAAGTCAGTCAAGTAACTGACTAGATCGTTTTAGCTAGTCAGTGGCAATGGTTTGAAAAAATATTCCTTAAATTTGGCAATTAGTTGAAAATGTTAATGAATGGTTTCCACAACTGGTCTTAAGCACTTGGGTTCTAAGTTAAGTGTTTTGTGCAAAAAGTGATAATGATAATGAGTTGGCTGTGAAAAATCATCCATGACGATCGCCATTCCTGTTTTGCATATGGCAGTCTTCGAACGAGCTTTTACACTTTTTCAAAAATCGAAGGCCCATGTATACCTTCTTGTAAGAGCTGCACTAAACTGCATTTAAAGTCCATTGACATCTGTAAAATTAGCTATGAAATACTATTTTTCGGCAGTCATTTGCTAATGAATTAATTTATAAGAATGATGGAATATGAATTTTTTATAATGGGCTGTGCAAAGGTTTTTTTTAATGTATCAAGTTTTTAGCTGTTGTAAGTTTTGTAGTCTACTGTGCAGTCTGCCAATGGATTTGCCTCTGCATATAATAATATACTTTTATGTAGAATGTTTTGTTTATTTGCAAAATGTAACATGTAGTGATAAAATTTGTTAAAAAATTTTTATTTTATCTTTTTGCTGATATTATTTTATGAAGATTCTGCTTTCAGTATATATGCTTTCTTCCCATTTTATAATAATAATGTATTGAAAGACATTGTGATAAGATCTACTTCACTATTTTAGGTGTCTGCATCTAATCAGAACAGATGTCTTGAATGTGAGAAAAGTAACCCATACAATGAAACAATAGAATATTGTGAGCCTTGTGTTAATGGGAAGTTTGGTAAGTAAAGTGATGTTTTAAAACATTTTATACTGTATACTTTACTCATGCATTTTCTGAAGTTAATTTTATGGCTCTTTTAAAACTTTCCTGAAGTTAAAAGAAATTTAATTTAGAAGTAGAGAAGTTTTATTTTATTAATTATATAAATGAGTTCTCCAGTGATTGTTGCTAATGTGTGCTCTTTGCGCACTATTTTTGTATTCTGAAATGAAAATCTGTAATGAGGGCTCTTACCATGTCTTTATAACATGAATTAGTCACTGCATTTGTGTATGTGTATTTTCAGTCTTAAATTTTTAAGACAGTGATTTATTATTGAATATATTTAAATTATTTTTGGATTTCTTTGCTCCTAAGTGACCCTTGCAATAGTTCTTTACCATTATTTCACCTGCTATGTTTTTAAATTTTAAAACTTTTTCCTATGTAATTCATTTTATCACAGATGTTGGATTAAATTAAATATATATTTTTTTGTTGAAGTTGAAAATGGAGAGTCTGTTATTTGTACAACCTGTCGAAAGAAAATGGCAGATTCCAATGATGTTATTAGGTGAAAATAATTTTAATTTTTCTTTTGAATTTTCAGAAACATTCACTCTTATCTCATTTCATGTGTCTGTTCCTATTTTTCAGTGTATGCTCAAATCCAAATGCTGCCAGTCATAAGTTTTGTTCTGATTTAAATATGGTACGCCATTTAAACTGTTTTCGTTAAAAACAAAAATGGTCTTACTCTGTATTTTAAAGTGTAGCATAATTTCAGTGATTTTAGCATAACTTTAAATTCTGAATTTCATAGGTTTATTCTGGTGGCTATTGTTTATCATTGATTCTAAATGATCCATCCTTGTTGAATATTAAATATCAGGTAAAATTATATTTTATAAGGTCTTTTGTATGTTTGTTTTGAGGATTTTGGGGTTTAAACAAAAAGTATAGACCCCATTATATTGTGAATTTATTATATTAATATTCATAACAAGTGGTGAATATTCATATTTAGGTCAAAGTCAATGCAACAGTTTTGAAGTCGCACTTGTTATGCATATGTGCATTTACTATTTTTTAAATATTTATTTATCTTTCCAGAATGGTGAAAGCGTTCCATCAGCCTTTTTAAAGGAACACCTTAATGCAGCTCTGAAAAACTGTGAGGTTTGTATTATTAAAATGTGTGTTTCCTTTGTTTGGTTTAGAGGTTTCGCAATTTTTATTTTCATCATAATTTTTTAAGACCTTTATACTTGCATATTTGTTACATGCAAGGGTGAAAATCTTCCGGATTTCCGCTTTTTTTTTTCCTTCCGAGAATTTTCACTTTTTTTCCCCCGAAAATTTCCGCTTTTTCTACAATTTTTTTCTTTACAATTAAATTATATCATAGAATGACAGCCAAAGAATAAATGTAAAAAAAAAAATAAGAATAAGGAAAGTGTGAATATGTCCTTACTTCAGGGATGAGATTCTTCCGACTTTTGTAGATATTTCCAACTTTTCGTAAATTTTTGAAAAATGACCGATTTTTTATCATTTTTTACTAAAAAATTCCGATTTTTGCCCTTGTCTTCTATGAACGTAAAATGCGCCAAATGAGACTAAACGTTGCACTCCTAAATTTGGCAAGCTGATGTCTTGCAAATTCCTTTTTGAAAAGAAATCTTTGTGAGAAGTTTATTAGTTTAATGGCAAACCTGGAGAACTTGGGTTTTGAACTAGTTAGCGTACGTAGTTTTATATTTCGTAGGTAAAGCTACGGTTTCCTAAAACAACGGAGCTGTTATCTAGCGGTCGTGAAACGTCATGATGCAGCGGAAAAGGTATAAATGAAATATTTTAAGTTGGTCAGCTTTTAATGTGATTTTTCTTTCAACTAGAAAATAAGATGCTCGATTATTTCGTCTTTTATCACAACCTAGGCAAGCGGGAAAGTTTAAATTTCCATCTCTACTATTATAAAAGAAAGTGTTTGTTTGGGGCAGCAAAATCCTGACGATTCTATGGCACTTACAGCAATGAGATTTAGCATACAAGTAATCCTAATTATTTAAAATTTTTGGGTCGCGGCGAATTTTAAAATTCAATCTAGATTTTTAAATCAATTTCATAGTTTTATTCTCCATCGGTTTTTCAAACGCTGAGAACTTTTTCTACTCATGCGACCTTGCAGTCAGGATTTGGAATCATGCAAAGTTTTTTTCAGCCGCTGAACGTGGAGAAAATTATTTTTTTCGTTTCCGCTTTGATTTTGCGTGATTGTTATCCCTGTCAGACGATAATTTTTTAAAACTGAAGTCAAAATTATTTTTTCTATCTTCTAGACCGCTAAAGAGAGTAAAAATTTCAACGAATTTGAAATCTGCGGAAAATTTCAGATTAGATTGATACCTAAAAATATGATTTTCTTTAACAAATAATTTTTTAATTGAATATATCTTCAACGGATTTAAAATCTACGGAAAATTTTACACCACGCAGCGGCTAGTTTTGAATATTTTAGAAGGTACTTTCAAAATCCGTACCTCTTTCTTTGGCGACTTTAGAAGTGCGCCAAGGCGGTGGCCACCGTTTTAAACAAAGACTGCGGTTATTTTTTGCAACATAAGTTTTCAAGATGCTTTTTTAAGGGTAATATTTATGATTGTTTTAATAAGTTAAATTGTTTCTTGGATAATACAAGCTATTAATTTTAAGTTTTTTTTTATTTAAAGGTGATTTAATTAGAACATAAGAATATTTACAAAAAAATATAGATATTAGAGATTTTGAAAAAAAGTTATTTTATTTTCGAAAATAGGTTGTAAATTTAAACTGAATTCAGCTGTATTTTTTTACCTCATGGGTACAGCCTAGGTCTATGTTTACAGCGGTGGCAACGGCCTGTTCTTGGCGCGCTTAAGTTGCCAAGGAGGAAAGATTTATTTCAAATGAACTAATGAAATCAAACGACAATTTAACGGAATTTGAAAGAACTTTCTGAAATATTCAAAATGAAACTTTTAAACTTTCCACTTGCCCAGGTTGTATTAAAATCCGCAATAACCGTTATGCAGATGGGTTACCTTAACCTGTCATTACTCGCTACTAGAAGCTCTCGCTCCGTTGACACTGCTATAAACGTAGACTGAAGTTGTACCATTTTTATTTTTGGTGTCTACATATAAAATTTATGCTATTTAATAAAAATAGTATTTATTTTATTTATTCTTTTGTAATATAGCATTTTTATTTCCTGTTAATTTCATTTTTGCATCAAGGTTTTGGAAAAATTGTAATTCTTAAAAAAATATCACCATTAGTGAAATGTTCAAAAAATATTCATAAAAATAACATTTTCAACTTCATGCAACTTATTTTTCTGTTTACAAAGTTGCCAACATATGTTTTCTCTTTCGCAAAATTTGAGTTTACGCATGAGGTGCCAACCTTTTCCAAAGACAAATTTCGTTGTTTATAGTGGACTTTGTAGAGCTTTTAAGCTAAATAATAGGCAAGAATACATGCTGCTTATCATAAACACATTCTGTACTAGTGGCGCAGCCGTGAGAGGTTATGGGTTAACCTCATTAATTCCAAAGACAAATTTCATTATTTTTAGTGGACTTTATAAGGCTTTATCAAACTAAAAATTTGCCTACCCCTATCAGGAAAAATTTCTGTCTGCACTACTATTCTGTACTCACATTAGTACACAAATAAAGTATTCTTATTATGCTATTTTTGTAGTTCAAAATAACGCTGCATATATTTTCCTCTTTTTTACATTTTGACTGTTTTCACCCCTGTATATGTGTGAAGCTTTGAATTTTGCATGCATGGAATCAGTAACTTTAGAATGTGTATCTGCATGTGAGTACATCAATTTTCAATGCCCCAATGTTTTTATTGAGATAATATTTACCTCTGTGTTACTGATACAAAAGTTATACATAGAGTTGGGAAAACTACATATCTTTATCTGAGGTTGTGTTTTTTTTTATAGTTCACCAGTAACTTTTAAATTAGGCACATAGTAACTTCATTTTGATAATCATAATTTTTACTTTGAATCATTTTACCCTTTAACCAACACAGGCAATTTCTTACCCTGTGAAGATATCACTGTTACCTTCACTCATAAAAAATAGTATCTTTTAAACTAAAATTTATCAGTTGCTGGTACTCGATATGTTTATGTGTCACATGTTTATTTCAAAGTGAAAGATTACAATACAAAGCATGAATTATCGTCACTTTTCAAACTGCTTTTCTTTATTTTCATTTAATTTCTTCCACACAATAACGCATTAATTCTAATATACTTTAATAAAATTATAAGTATATATATATATATATATATATATATATTATTTATATATATATATATATATATATATATATATATATATATATATATATATATTAAACGTATTTTCAATTATTTTTTCAGGAAAGCAATGTTACTGCCTGCCAAGTTCTTGCAAACATGTGCACTTTGCTTTTGTATCGCATCAACATTGAGCCCAATGCTTGTTCAAAGTTCAGAACAGTCTCTAAAAAATACATTGATGATTGCCCCAAGTAATCTTTGGTTTCTTTTGATGATCTCTTGATTTGTAATTATTTTTGTTTCAATATATTTTGCAAGAAATACATTCTTAAATATTCCATAATGAATGTTAGATTATAATACTTTATTTAAAAGAAGAGCCTGCAAGAAATAAATAACTTGTAAATATAATTTTTATGTTTATTTTATGGGTGATTATCTGGAATAACTTGAATATAAGATTTCCTTGTTTATTTTATGAATTGTTTTCATTGGCTATGTTTATTTGTAGTATACTCATCAAGAAAAATTTTGACAGAATGTGTTGTGCACTATTATATCATTTTGCAGTTTTTTTTGCTGAAAGCATAAAAAATATAAATCTCAAAATGTTGGCATTTTTTGTGTTGTAACTTCCATCAAGTTGTAGCTATGGATTTTAGTTAAGTTATTTAGTTTAAGTTATGAATTTTTTAAACCTTATTTATAGGAAAAACCATCTGTGGCTTTTTTATATTCATGAAGAAGGCAAGTGGGATGCTGAAAAAGATTTGTTTATGGATAATGTTCCTAATGTATTCACTCCATCTCTTTCTCTAGAAGTAAGATATCATATATCTTCTAATAATGGATTTTATCTTTCAAAGTTATTTTGCCAATTTTTAAATACTGTTACAAACTTCTCATTCTTCAATTTTAAATAGAAACATTTTTTTATCCATAATCAATATCAGCAATAACAATTAATTTTGAATTGCTCACTTTTCTCCCCGATGTTGACAAATATTTGGAGCCATAAGTAAGAACAGAGATCTTTAAAAGGAATTGTATAAATGTATTCCGTATTCATAATTACCTTGAATACTAATAATAAACAAAATGATAAAAGCCATAAAGGGAAATATGTCACAAAACTGATATCATTATAACTACAATTTTTATTCATGCTTAAGTAAATTGTTTGAAATTTTACAAAACAGCAAAGAGAATTTAGCTACGGGTGGCATAATCATGGGTTGAAAACCACTTGTTAATCCATATTTTAAGTTTGCTATTTATGTGTATAGTGGACATCCCCTCTAAAGCACCACATTTTAAGATGTAACTATATTACTTAAATATTTCATTTATTTTGTTAAATAATTTATTTCTAAATTTGTGTTAGAATAATGTAATATAACTTTCTTTTTCTTAGTCATCAAAACTCCATATATTTGCAAAGAAGTATGCATTAAATGGCACATTTCTTGGTCTCATCAAAGTAAAAAGTGACAATTTGCATGTAAGTATCTTTTCATTTTACTTTTTTGATTAAGGATATAGCTATGCCATTATCCTTTCAAGTTTCACAACTAAATTGCTATAAGTATAATCAATTAATATTTAAAAAGAGAATAACAAATATAGTGCAGCTAAGGTGAAAAATCATGCGACCTTGGAGAAGTACACTTCTCCAACACACCCCTTACCACAGGTGGTAAGGGCTGCTATATGCAAAATCGTGCATGGCGAGCACCGTAGATTATTTATTTTTCCAACTGTAACAAATATTGAACTGGGAAGAACATTAAAAAATCTGAGTTATCCAAAAAGAAAACTGTTTTATTTTTTCAAAAAAGTTATAAGCATTCATTTGAATGTAATACACATCTAAAATATGGCATATCTTACAATACTTTCATCAATAAAGTCCATTTAGCAACTTATTTGACATTTTTTTTTGTTGCTGCATCATCATTTTTCAAGGATACAAAATACATAACCTTCATTTTGGTAGAAAGATAAAAGTCCCTTGGTGCAAGGTCTGGAATATATGGTGGGTGTTTGAACCATTCCCATCTGAAACAATCAAGAAGTTCACATGTTCTCATTGCAGCATAAGGATATGCATTGTCATGAAATCACTCCACTTGCCAAAAGGCCACAATAGCAGATTAGAATTGCTTGTTGTAGTTTCTTATGGGTTAAGCAATTAGAAGCATCATTGATTGTTGCATCACGAAACATGACTTCACACAGTAATGCCCCTTGATGACCCCAAAAACAGTGGCCATAACTGTGAGTTTAAAGTGACTGCTTGGCGTGGAAAGTGACTGAGGATGATACCACTCATTGTAAACCCATCTTTCATCATCAGTTGCAATGTGGTCCAACAGTTTATCACCTTTGTGGTATTCAAAATGTATCGAAGCAGCAGCCAAAGTGCTTCTTTTTGTGATCCTCTGTCTGTATACATGGGACACATTGAATCCAGTTCATTCAATCCTCTCCAACTTGACAATGCAGGAAATTCAATGTTAGGTTTTTCCAAAGTGAATAGGCAATTCAGTTTTATGTGTTTATCAATTTGCCTTTTAATTTATGGAAAGCTCGGTATACTTCTGTTTTGAGTGTTCCTCATCATGAACATTTATTCGGACTGGGTTGACCCACACACACACAATGTCTAGTATGATTTGTCTCAGACTTCCCATCTGAGGTATCACTTTGTGTTGTTGTTACTTTAACTGGCTTGCAAGTCTTGTGATATAAGACATATCTAGTCCTTTATCTTGTTTTATAGGGCAGAATTTTCAGACTTTTTCATGTTTTTGTGATTAAAACTTCATATTTAATTATGGGCTAGCCACGTAGTGGCTAGTGCATAATAAAATATTGCATATAAAATAAGCATTGCCTGTGCCCATGGTATTGGTTTGCTCAGCAAACCAACATTTTGGGCAACGCCGTGATGTAAGGTATTAATCTGGTGTAAAGTTTTCTGCAGATTTCAAATCCGTTGTAGATATATTCAATTAAAAAATTATTTATTTAAAGAAAATCATATTTTACTGTATTGGTCTAAACTGAAATTTTTCGTAGATTTCAAATCCGGTGAAATTTTTACTCTGTCTTTAACAGTCTAGGAGATAGAAAATAGAACTTTGACTTCAGTTAAAAGATTTATCGTCTGGCTGGGGAATCATTCGTCCATGCAAAATCAAAGCGGAAACAAAAAAAATTCTGCACTTTCTACGGGTGAAAAAAACTTGGCAGGGTTCCAAACCCTGACTGCAAGGTCGCATGAGTAGAAAAAGTCCACCACGTTTAAAGATACAGGTAGAGAATAAAACTATTAAATTCATCTAAAAATCTTCTTGATTGAATTTTAAAACTCGCCGCAACCCAAAAATTGCAAAAAATTTGGACTACCTTTCTGTCAAATCTCATTGCTGTAAGTGCCATAGAATCGTCAGGATTTTGTGGCAAACAGACAGACAAACACTTCCTTTTATAATAGTAGAGACTAAGCAATTTAATATTTTTCGGTACCAAATATGGGTACCTTATCACATATTGTCATAAAATTGTATTGCTAAAGTTTGGTTGCATAAAAATACTTTTGCATTTCAACAAACTGATGACCATGGGATTATATTATAATAATAAAGTTGAAAGTGAGCTATTCTTGAGTTATTTAGTTATATCATAATTTTGCTCTAAATAAATAAAATACAATTCATAAAAGAGCTCAGTCTCGAAGAAACCCTAATAGCCATATTTTTTTGTCTTAATATTTAGATATCATAGCGTGTTAATACTTTAGTCAAGTAGAAACGTGTTGATTGCGAAAACTAGAAGAAACTTGCACTTGACTTGTGTAATCCATATATTTCTGCTGACATTTGAAATTTTTTTTTAATGTAAATTCTTGCAATAAAAAATATCCTTTTTGTTTTTACTTTCCAGCTGTGCAAAGAGTCAGATATTGAAGAAGATATAAGTTTCGTGGTGGGCACTCGAATAGAAAGAACTGTAAGTAAATCATCAAACATCTTCATTTCAGTGTTTTTCTAACTTTTGGTAGGATTAGTTTGATTTATTGATAGCTCCTGATAATACTACTAATCTAATTTTAAATGTTGTAAAGTTCTGCTTCTGTTGACAAATTTCTTCCTTTTTAGTGTAAAAGATCTTTACAAAATCTTTGGCAGTCTTCAGAGGTGTTTTTCTATGATTTGTGTATCCTTTTTTAAATGGAGGGCTGCAGAATCCTGGCCGAAAGAGTAGCAACTAGTGAATTACGAGTTTGAAACTTGATACAACGAAAGACTGCATTTTTGTGAGAGCTGGTGCATGTTAAATATGTCATAGCCTCAAACGTCCTTAGGTTGGCGTGGTATGGACTTTTGACGAGGGCGGTGATTGCTCAGATGTGATCCCATTATCTGACCTTGGTTCAAAATGATCAAGTGTTGACCTCTGATCTCTCCCTTTGGAATTGAACCTGGACCATTGCCAATAGCTCATTGTGTTGCTCCAGTGCGATGTTAATTCAACTGTCTACTTTCCTTTTTAAATAGGATCTTTTTTCATTCTTACCCATGCAACTTATAAAATTGTATCCTGATATGTAGATTGAATCTAAATGAATGAATTCTGGAATACATTGCATCATTTACCTTAACTTATGAAAGATTTGGGGAAAAGCAACAACATGACTGAATTGTACCCTATAGCAGTTCTTATTCACAATGTAGTGGTTAATGGAGAATTTGTGAATATGGGTAAATATTGAAGCTAATCTTTAGTAGGAATAGGTGATCTTGTTTTGAATTTTGCAATAAGCTTTTGTTCCTATATAATCCCAAAATGTATATATAGTGAAATAAATTAGACCATGTGTATTAGTAGATTGGTGTTATATATACCTAGCAGAATTACCCAGTGTTGCAAGAGTATGGAAAATAATTTTTAACTTTTTCATAGATTCTACGATTTTCTTTGGATGCAAATATGTTTACATGATACTTAAACCCATATAATCAATTTCCTATTCATTGCACTTCTGCTGTAAGACAAACTATAAAAAAAAAATTTTACAATACAAGTCGATTTTGAGTTTTGGAGTGATTACGAATATCAAAGTTCAAATATTTATTCTATCCTTTTTGTTATTATTTACCCAGTATATGTTACGATTCTCAGAGTGTTGAACAAAAGATTTAAGGTGTTTAAATATTGATTAACTCACTAATACATTTATTTAAGAAGAATATGTTTTAGGTTGATTTTTTTTTTTTCAATTTTTACAACAGACACAAATTGACTGTAGGAAATGGAATTGTTCACTAAGTTTCAAGTTTTGTATTTAACTTTAACAAAAAGTCCAGTGTGACTAAAACTAAAGTGTATTGCATTACTGCCATTTCTTTACTTTCTGTTTGAAAGTGATAGTTTTTATGAGCTTCTTTGTTGTATTATTCAAAATATATGTGCAAAATATTTTTTAAAAAAATTCATTTTCAGAAAAGAGTAGATCTAAATGGCTTCTTGTGCGACGATTCTTCTTAACTGATCATGTTAGTGGCATCGAAGAAGGAAATAGTCTGAGTGAGAAGCATAACCAACCTGTTGCTAAAGTGTTCAGATACATATCCGATATTTCATTGAAGTAATTTTTTAAATTGTTTTGCAAAATTTTTATTCCACTTCCCAGTTTTAATCTTCCTACCCAAAAATTATGTTTGTAATCTCATTTTTGTGTGTGGTATTACACTTTTTTTTGTTAAAGTGCGTATATTTAATTATTTATGCACAAGTTTTAAAAATTGTGTTATTGTATTGTGGAAGCAGTCAATGCCTCAATGATACACGATTGTTCAAATACTTGTCATAGCTGAATGGTCTGTCACTGCTATGCAAACATCTGTCTCTCGTCTCATGGTGTTGTCACATTTCATGGTTCATTGCCAGAATTTCAGATGTGTCAGGCTCTCTCCACTGCTTCTATACATCACTTGTGGCACTATGTCCTGTAGGAGCAACAATGTTGTGGTATGAAAGTCCACCTTTATGTGGTCTGATTATTTGTCCCCATTTGAACTCTGTAGTTTGTTCATGTGCACTTTGCTGTATATGCATAGTAATTCCTGGAGAAACGGCTCGCTATCAACAATGTACTACTTTTAAGGCTCATAACAGCACTCTATTTATACTCCTTACTTAACAGTTGAGTGGACTCTACTGGTCTCAGATGTGTGCAATTATTGCAATTATTTTTTTCTCCAATACTTGGCCAAATTGAATAAATAAATTCGATGGAATTAAAAGTTGGTCATACAATTTTCGGAAATTTTTATATCGTAATTTCCGATACAAAACTAAAACCGTCATATCAATAGCTTAATACTATTAGTTTTAAAATACCACGTAAAAGATTAGAATGCACTCTTTCTTATGGTAAAATTATTTTTGAAATTGGTTCATCAATAAATTCAATGCAATCAAAAGTTGGTCATACAAATTTTGTATTTTTCAGATTGTGGAGCATTCATTGTTTTTCACGGAAATGAAGGCTATATTTTCTGACTGACAGGTTTACCAAATATCAAATTTATCCTAGCATCAATTACCATAGAAGCGATTTTTTTTTGTTTGGCGAGTAAAAAGACTCGCTTTTTTCACTCTGTTCTCAGACGGTTTACCAAGAAAGTACAGATAAGAAAATTACGAGATTACTCAGGTTTATTTAAAATTGTACAGGGAACAAGATGGAGAAAGTTTTTTACTGATGCGGCTAATAGTTTATGGTGCATGAAGTGTTAAAGTTAAAAAAAGGGAAATCACTCGTGAAAGGAGTCTTGGTTTGCGAAGCAAACCAAACGGGATTACGCAGCAATCACCGGGATAGGTAAGCAGGGGGCAAAGCCCTCGCTGTGACATCATAGACCGGAAAGTCAAATCGGGATTATTCGAATTATTAAAATAGTTTCGCCGTTGCAGGAGATTAACTCTGCAAAAAGAGTGTTGGTTTGCGAGTCAAATCCAATAGGATTGGGTAATGATCCTCAGGGGATGGCAAGCGTAAGCTTGCAGGAGGCAGAACCCCCTAGTAATATAAATATACGTAAATAAATACAACCCGAGACAACAGCACTGTGCCGCGACATAAATTGAAAGGAAAGAAAGTTACACAACTGGCAAAGAACCAATGAAATCAAAGAAAAACAATTTTGATGGACCAATGAAATCAAACGATAGTTAAAATTTAAAATAACCAATGGACTCGATGAAAAAAATTTCAAATGAACCGATGAAATCGAATGACAGCTTGGCGGATTTTGAAAGAACTTTCTAGAATATTCAAAATGAAAATTTAAACGTTCCTCTTGTCGAGGTTGCTTTAGAAAACAAAATAACCGTAATACAGATTAGTTGCCTTAACCTGCCATAACTCGCCTCAAAAAGTGTGCCAAGGCCGTTGTCACTACAATAAACATAGACTGAAGCTGTACCATCTTTACTTTTCACATGGGGTTTAGTAAATGCTGGTGTTACACTTCTTGAATACCAATCTTTTCTGCTTCATCTTGAATTCACGCTTCTTAAATTTATCTTTTTCTGCTTTCATCCCACTATTCTGTTGCTCAATCCCTCTCTTTTCTCATTCATGACATTCTATACTTGAAGTTGTTCTGCTTGTGATTAGTGCATCTTAGCTAATTGTGACATAAAACCCCTCGCAACCAACCATTCTAGATGGACAAACATCCATTCCTTACCTTGGGCTCCAACCAGGAACCTTTGGATCCAGAGCCAGCACCTTGATGACTAGACCAATTGGTCTGCACTTTGCAATTATAATTATTTGAATTTCATACCCTGCTCTGCGTATCATAGAAGTTTCAAATGACTACCATCATTCCATCACAGTGTTGTTATTTCCACGAACAGTAGTGTTTATTTTTCTTGTCTGTTTCATTTCTATGTTTGCCGATCTTGCAAATGCTTAATGTGTAGATGTATTATAGATTTTGCTGTATCTTATTTTAAATTATTTCTCTTGCAATAATGATTTATACACTTTGCTTTTTTGCTCTGTTGGGTTTCTTTACTTACTGTCTTTCTTCAATGTAGTGTTTGTTAATGAAAATTAAGTGAAACACAAAACAATCAAACTTTGGATGTTTTATAAATAGTTACTTTATTAAGTGTTATTATTGTATTTATTAAATGTTGAGACGGCTTGTGGTTATTTAATTAAACATTGCTATTAGACTTCATGGGCCATTCAGTTTTTTCCCATCTAAAGACAAAAAATTGACATTTACAAATTATCTTTTTCTTTATAGGTTGACTTTTAAATCAGATGGAGAACCTGGTACTATATATCCTCCTTTACTTGTTATCTCCTATGCTGAAGCAACACCTGATGATTATATGAGAAATAAAATGGTTACAGTTAAGTGTTCTTTCAATTTGCTATAGTATGAATAATTTATGATTTGTTATTTACTATTTATTTAATATAGATATGCAGAAAAAGAGAAATTGAGATTATATTTTGTACAAGTTCATTTGAGTGCAAGTATTGAGACAGTTGTGCTTTATTTTTTGATGATCTATTTTCTTTGAAATTTTACTTACCAGACAAAAATATTTTGATAAAATCATAAAGGACAATTTTCTTTAACCTCCCAGTTGCTGCCTTTATGAACTTATTTGCCTCATGCCATAATTCTAAATTTATATTAATATTCTTTTATACCAACAAGACCATGGAAAATTTTAATTTAAAATGATTTATGAACATTTATTCTTCAAAATTATTGCTCCATTTACACATTTAATGTAATTAAAACTTTGCTTTTTATTACAAACTTGCTTAAGAATTCTTTAAATGCATATTTCTGGGAGTTTGATAAAAAGTATCTTGTGTTCAAACAAAAGGTATAATTTTCACTTTACTGAAGCTAAAATTTCTCTGAATGTACAAAAACTATGTTTCTTTTTACTTTAGGTTAAGAAATTTTGAATGCAGAAACTTTTAAATTTTTTCTGTAATAAAAAATGACTTAAGTTATAATTATTTTACTTGTGTTTCACTTATAAGATCTAACCAAACATTCTTTAAAAGTATTGCCACATGAGGTATTATGGATTATGATTGTACCAAACTTATTTTTAAATATTAGTTTTTGATAGATTTTATACATGAGAAATTAATCAAATGTCCATGTGTTTTAAAAATCGAACATTGCACTTATGTGAATTGAGGATGTATAAAATCATTTTATATTATCTTTTAGGTAAAATTCTCAGTATCTTATGAAATGAACCAGTCTTCAGCTATGAAGAGTACTACAGTATGTATCAATTTCTTTTCCAAATTGGGGGGGGGGGGGTTGCGATAACCCAGTTGGAAAAGTTGTGGATTAGCAACCACAGGGTTGCAAGTCTGAAACTTGATCCAACCATGGACTGTTGTGTATGTGGAGGCTAGTGCATGTTAAATCTGTCATAACTGAGTAGTTATTAATTTTTCTTGTTATTGCTTCTGAATAATATGAATTTACTATATCAATAGTTGCATCAGTTAAATGGTGTTACAGGACAGAACAGTAAAGTATTAATTTTCAATTAATGTAACATTAAACTTTTTCTAATCATGTACAAGCAATTTTTTGTATTAAAATTTTTGAATTTGTTTCAACTAAAATTTTTTATTTTATTTGCTATACAGGCAAAAGTTGCACTCTTGTTGCCTTCAGAATCCAATCCTTTCCAAAATGTCCGTACTTAGATTGATTAAAGATCAAATTTTTAAGACATTATTTAAAGACAAACAATTTATTTTTAGATAGCCTTTGCAAATCTTGGGTTCTTGGCTTTAGCCTGGTCAATCTTGCAGACATATAGCTGGTTTCGAAGATCTGGAAAACATGCTATTGACTTACTGGTAAGCTATGTATTAATTGTGTAGTTTTGTTATAATTTTGCTCCACTTTGAATAACGTTTAATGAACTTGTTTATTTAAATTATTTCTTTTCAGACTTTAGGAAAGTTTCTTGTATTCATGAGTGGAAATTTGGCTACGGCTTTCTTTATTGTGATATTTTGTGTCTGTTTATATTGGTATTCTTTTTTTAAGGTTAGTAAAATACTTTACTTACCTCTATATGATAATTTAATATACAGTTCATCTATATTTTACAATATTGGTTATTGGTAAATAAAAATTCAATAGTTATATCATGTGTGTAATTTCCATCTCTAATATTATAAAAAGGATTGTTTGTCTATCTGTTTCTTGCCACAAAATCCTATGGCACTTACAGCAAAGAGATTTGGCACACAGGTAGTCCCAATTTTTGGGTTGCGGCGAATTTTAAAATTAAATCTAGAATGTTTTTAAATGAATTTAATAGTTTTATTTTCCATCCCTTTTTCAAATGCGGAGAACTTTTTCTACGCGTGTGACCTTGCAGTCAGTGTTTGGAAACGCGCCAAGTTCTTTTCATCTGCAAAACATGGAGAAAAATGTTTTTCTTCATTTCCGCTTTGATTTTGCACGGACAAATAAATTTCCAGCCAGACTATAAATCTTTTAACGGAAGTCAGTTCTTTTTTAAATCTCCTAGACCGTTAAAGATAGAGTAAAAATTTCAACGGGTTTGAAATCTGCGGAAAATTTTACACCATATTAATACCTTACATTACGGCAGCAACGCCTGGCTAGCCATGCAGTAGCTTGTATATATATATATATACATATATGTAAAAGGATGTAGGGGTGTATGTATGTCTGTGTATATTCTCTATACAATTCTACACCATTTGACCCATACACACCAAATTTGGTACACTTATGCTTTTGTACTTCAGAACACTGCGGAAAACATAGGTTATTTCTTTCCTGTCTTAAGATCAATCTGTAGCCATGAAAATTGGCACACAAGTGGTCCTAAGAGTACCTCTCGAAGCCCCAATTTTTAAATCTAAAGTTTGTTTTCCTGCAATAAATGGACATGGACAAGGAAACAAGTTCTACAGGGTTTGTGTATGTGAGTTAACACTGGGAAATGTCGCTGTCATTTTTTAAAACTGAGCAACGCCGGGTTATTCAGCTAGTTTTGCAATAAAATTATGTTTGTCATGTGATACATTAGGCTATATCAAAAGGATATTTCTATGAAGAACTTGAGAATATTTTTCTGAATTTAAAAAGGCTGTTTTTTATTACTTTGAAAATGTAACAGAAGGATATAACAATTATTATATTATATTAAATGTTAAGATTTGAAATGCATAAGCTTTTAGCACTGCTAACTTATTTTACTTAATTTGCAATGTTTAGTAACTGTTGTAAAACCTTAAATTTTATTATTGGACTTAAAAATTCAATTTTCGTTCATTCCTGCAAAATATAATATGATTGTAATAAAAATTAATTTTCATTTCGTTTGCCATTAAATTTCAAAACCAAAACAGTGGGCAGTATTAAAAATATAAAATATTGATTGTTTTTGTAATTTTCTCTTATCCTTCAACAGAGGCAAGATGTCATTTATACACTTCTACCCACTGAGATGCAAGAAAACTTTATAAGTGTTTACCTAGGAATAGCTTTTGCTTTAAAAGTAAGAACTACTTTATACTGTCATACACAGATCATTATTTTTATTTACTACTTTTAAGCTAAGCAAGATATCATTTTACTTGGATAAAATTGTTATAAATTTAATTGTTAAATATATGATTAAAAAAAAATTCTCAACAATTTGTATTTGCAACATCTAATACTTTGTCCTTTGGTAATGATGTAGGTGTTGTTGCTCTGTCAATGTTAATGAAGGTTGTGTTAATTAATAAATTATGTGTTCCACATTGAATTTGTTTACAATTTTAAAAATGTATTGCTGTATGAATGCTGTCAACATCTGATCTGATTCAGAACCAGAACTGCTCATCATATTTTTCTTGCATCATTCTCATGCAATGTTGCTTTAATTGAACAATATACCTCATGTGCATTAAAAAGAGAATACAGTTTTTGTGTTCCATTAATTTTAACAATATTAAAATTGTTAATAAGCCTGACAATCTAGCGAATCTGGTAAAGAAACTTCATCCACTTTCAATATTGTTAGTTTTCATGCTGACAAGACTGCAAAAATTGTGTATGATTTCTACTTTAACCTTTATGATGCTGCAGATTGACTTTAGTTACCGCTAAAATATTGCTTACACCAGCGGCATGGTAGCAGTAGGTGTTATCCCCCTTTTATGTGACCACTGGCACCGATCACCATTTACGAGCTGTCAACGACAGACCTTCTAGAGCAGTGGGCCGCGGACCGGTACCGGTCCGTGGATCAAATGGTACCGGGCCGTCGAAGGAACATTAAATTATTTCCATTTTATTTACTATGGTGTATTTCTCTCGGGTTTGTGCGGTTCTTATCTATGAAATGACCATTCAAATTAGGAGGCGGTAGATCAGAACTTGAAATTTGTTCTGTTACTAGAGCTTCAATTATGATTTCTGAATTCTGTATGTGTCTATTTCCCAATTTTGCCAAATGTGACAACTGTTTTCAAGTTGGCAGACAAAGTAGCTGCATTTAAAGCCAAACTGAAGTTGTGGGGACGGCGCGTGAACAGAGGCATTTTGGACATGTTTTAGACGTTAGTGGGCATTTTAAGCGAAACTGAGCCTAAACATTCATTCTCCCAGTTGGTACACGATCACCTGTCTTTGCTTTTAAAAGAGTTCGAGCGCTACTTCCCAACCACAAAAGATGGATCCGCGACCCATTTGTCAACAAATCAGGCGAATCTAGCATGTCTGTGCAAGAAGATCAACTGCTGGAGATTGCAAATGAAGGCGGCCTTAAAACTATGTTCGAGACAACAACTTTGCCAGTGTTCTGGATTAAAGTCATGGTGGAATACCCTGAGATTGCCATCACAGCATTTAAACCCCTATTGCCATTTCCAACAACCTATCTGTGTGAAGCGGAGTTTTCTGCAGTGACAGCAACCAAAACAAAACAACGGAAGTAACTGGACCTTAGCAACACACTTCGGGTGTCATTGTCTCCTATTACTCCCAGATGAAACCATTTTGTAGCAAATGAAACAAGCTCAGGGTTCTCATTGATTTAGCGTTCTAGTGAGTTAAAATGTTAAATCACTTCATATTCATTTTTTGGTGTAACTGTATTTTATTTTGAAGGCATGTTTAAATACAATTAAAGCAAAACAATCTAAAATATAAACAATCAACGTCCCTCCCCCCTCAGCGGGCAGTGTTAAAATTATCAAACGTTGATCCGGTCCCCGGTGATAAAAAGGTTGGGGAGCACTGTTCTAGAGGATCGCTTCTTTTGTTCGTTGGCCTCCTACCCTGACGACCGTGAGGTGTAAACGCTTTGGGGGAAGCAGAAGGTCATCAGGTGATATCTCTTCTAACGCCAAATGATACTATGAAAGGAAAGCATCAGCCGTAAATGCCACTCACTGCCCTATCGCTCAAGTTAGGTAATTAGATATGGGGGCTTGGAGAGCATCAGGAGAAAGGCCATTTCTGTAGATGATTGAAAAAATATAAGTGCCACAGCGTAAAGGTTAATGAGCAATGCATAAAAGTTACCCTCTTGCATTTTCGTTAGGAAAACAACAACTGCAGTCAGTTTGTAGTGAATTATTTGGTGTTTCATACCTTTGCAAATTTTAATCATTGAAATTCTATTGCATTTTCAGGCAGTCCATCTCATCCATCTGCTTTTTGTACAATGCAGCATAAATATATTTTTTATCGATTGGGAACGTCCGAGAGTTCGAGCTTCTTCTGTCAGTGCAAGAGCTGCTACGAGCTCCAAGAGTGTGGCTGAGACGGTTGCGGGAGCAGAAAATAAAAAGATTACTGGAAACATTTCAAAAAGCACCCCTGATAAAATCAACACTGAGATGGCTGGTGTAAGCATTTGGAGGACATATTATGCTGCCAACGAATGGGCAGAAATACAGAGCAAACGCAAGATTAGCCTTGGCCTGCAGCTGTTTGGTGTGCTGTTTGTTTTGAAAGTAAGTGTGGCAGCAGTTGCCTCTATTTTCTTTAGTGACATGTGCTGCACCGGACTCTTTTAAATTTTAATTCACTTTCTATACATTTTTTCTCAATACTGTATAGGTGGATTTTACATTTACAGCACATGTGTTTTGAAAATTGATTCCTGTTATCCATCGAAAATCAAAGGTATGCAAACCTTCCCAAAAGAGTGGTGCGTTTAAAAACATTTTAAAAAACCTTTCATTGATTCCAATGCAACGAAACAAGTGCTAGAACAAAAAGGCAAAGTTTAGGTAATGTATGGGAAATGAAAGGTAACGTTGAAATTGTGGAACAAATTTAATTGGTATTTTAGTGTCTACTGTACAAAGGTTTCACATTTATATTACGGCGGATATTTCTTCTAATACTGCACGGTTCCTATGAAATGCCATTCAGCTGTATAGCTGGTTTTGATCTCTGCCGATTTGATAACGAGTTTTCAAGTGTTTATAGTATAAAATATTTTTGTTGTTTTAATACTGCTTTTTTTCCCTCTCTATCAATCAGTCCATTCTAGATATTTTGAACCAATGTTATGACCAACTGCAGTTCATAAGTAACCTGCAATTTTTTTAAAAATTATATTTAGACAATCTTTCTGTTATTGTATCCTGTCTAACTGATGTAGCGAAAAATAGAATGTCTAAATAATAGTGTTTCATCAACATTTTTACTAAGCTTTTCTGTAAATGCAGGACTGCCACAGGCGATTTTTTGTTACGATTTTTCAGCCTTGGCTACTAAAGGTATCTGAGCAAAATCGTCTCAAGCTACTATTTTTTTAAGTTTTGACGACTTTTCAAAAATGTAGGTAAAGTTATAAAAAATTCGCCAAAAGAGGCAACCAAAATTTAGTCCCATTTTTTTAAACTTTTGCAGAGGGAACAAATATTTTCAGATTTTTCTTTCGTGAACTTTTCTAGGGATGCCAGGTTTTGTAGTTTCGGTGCAAAACCAAACCATGAAAGAAAACATCAGAATATGTGGTTATTGAATTGTCATAAAAACCTCAACATCTGTTTAGCACATTTTGTGCTTTAGCCAATTAATTTCGTATCTGATAAAAAATGAAATTGCTAGGGTTTACAAGGTAAAAATAGGGTTTACAAGGTGGACTTTGCTGCTATTTTTTATATGTATACTACTAATGCTACTATATCACAAATGATTTGCCTGTGGCAACCCTGTAAATGCAATCCAGTTACTTTTCTTTGCAGTTTTCTGATTTGTAGTTAATTTAAACAATCTATTTGATCACAAAATTTTAATTTTATGAAATATAGGTATAATACTCAAAAAAAAACATGTCTTTTTCTTCCTGACTTTCTTCAGTAGATACTTTTTACATACTATTAAATTATCTGCAACCTTTTAATTAAATAATTTTCTATGAAGTAGTATTTTTTAAATACAGAAACTACAATTCCATGTGGGCTGAACATTCAAATAAAAATAATTTGAAGTTATGCATTTAAAAAAAATCTAAGTTCTGTCAGATTTATTAAATAAATACATATATAAATTATATATTTGTTGCTTAGTTTATTTCTCAAAAGAATATAACCAAACATGTTTTAAAGACAAAATCTCATTGTAATTAGAATGATTTTTGGTTCAGTAATTTTATGTGCAATATGAAGATTTTAGAAATGATTAGCAATGTAGTTTCAAAAATCTTTGCACTATAGTATATTAAATACATGCAATTCAGATCACTATGCTAAAATTCAATAAAGAAAAGTGTCGTATATATAAGAAGTAGTAGCATGAGAGAGCAAAAATCTGTAGGGCTTTGTGTACATAAAAAACTCCATGGTTTAGCTATGGCCTTTTCCAAATCTATACAATAAAAATATGTCCTATTCTCAACTTGTGATTCAATGAGCATAATTTAAGAGCGATTTCCTTGTTCCAGCGCAGGAAATGAAATCTGATTTCTCGAATCAAACAAAGGTCATTCTTCGTAGTGGCGTTTGTAATGGACAAAATATAAAAGTTTCACTTTAAAAATTATTTATTTAAAGAAAATCATATTTTTAGATATCTATCTAATGTAAAATTTTTACTCTAGCTTTAACAATCTAGGAGATAGAAAAAAGAATTACATAACTAAAGTTAATTTTTTTTTAGTCTTGCTGACAAATTGTTTCTTTGCAAAATAAAAACGGAAGCGGAAAAAAAAAATTAAATCTGCTATCTCTTTATGCTGATGCCATTCCAAAAAAAAAAAAAAAATAGTAATTAAATTCCATTAAATTCATTTCATAATGTGTTTCATAAAGATTGAGAATTTTAAAATTCAACTGGACTCAAAAATTGCAAAAAATTCGGACTACCTGTGTGCCAAATTTCATTATTGTAAGTGCCATAGATTCGTCAGGACACTTTAGTGGAGGTCGGACACTTCCTTTTATAATAGTAGAGATTTGAACCTGGTTAATAATTCAAAGCAGCATTTTATATAATTGTTTAGATGTAAATTTTTAAGCAGTTTTTGGAGTGTAACATTTTTTCAATGGTACTGCAAAAAAATATTAGATTTCTATTTAATTCTCTAACATTTCATTAAAACATTTTTAAAATATGAGGTATCAAAATACTGTTATTTACCTAGTAAACTAGTTATATAACTAGTAAATTGCATGTCATAATATAGTTCTAGAATAAATGTAATATTAAGTATATTAAAGTAGATCTGTTCATTTATGCAGGTGAGTAAAATTTAAATGTTACTATTTTTACCTAATGTTCTCATTTGTAAAATATAAATATTTAATTATTTTGAACTACCAAAGTTCTAAATGGCTGCAAGTAAGGTTTACTGAAAACAGCTATGCCATTATAAAATATTATCTGCTCTAGGGCTAATTTATAGGTTTTCTGAATAAATTGGCTTTAGTTGTTTCATTTTTTTTCTTCAAAACTGTTTTATAATTTCCCTTTATACTGTATTTATTTTTTAATTAATTGTATTTATTTGTGAATTAAATTGTAAATTTTTTCATTGTGTGTACAGTCTGAATTTTTATTCTAATGATTTAACTTGTTATCAAGTATCTTTAACATTTTTTATTGTTTTCAAATGTTTATAAAACTAATTCCTCTTGAAGCATTAAAAAAGGGTTAAATTACTACTTAATGGTTTGGTTCCTGACTGGGGCCTCTGTGGTTCAGTGGGCTTGCCCACTGTGCACTACAGGTGATGCATATTCAATTCCTATCTGTTTCTATTCCTCTCTAGTTGTATTTCTTTCTTCTGAGTCAGTAAAACCTTTCCTTCTGTGTATAGGTTCATATACTTGATGTTGTTTATCTTGTGCTTGGCCCTTGTGCTGTAAAACCCAATTTACCATTTTTGTGCTACTAGTTTTCAAGTTATATTTCGTTCTGCGAATTAAACAGAAAATATTCTGTATAAAATAGGTTTCAGTTTAAAATGTTATCCTTTAACTTTATTAAAATTTATATACATAGTTTAATTTCTCCAGATTACATAAAGTATCAAGCAGAATTGTATGATATGTACACATTTTTTATCCTTGATTCAATATTTTTCAAAATTAAATATATAGGTATTTTCTCTCCCAAAGTGGAATATTTTGTTGACTTTTTTAAAGATTTGAAATGTGCTGTGAGTAAATGGTTTAAGCAAACAAATTTTGTCACCCTTGTGATAGTACGTAGTTTTTATTAGTAAAAAATGTTTTGTTCATTTATGTTTTTACTTTCTGTTATAGGTATTAGATTTTGAAACATCTACCCTTGCTGCTTTGAAATTCAATATACCTCCCCATGATGTTCATAAGTATGTGCCTTACAGTACTTGCTGCAGATTTGCTCTTGGTGCTGCTGTATATTTAGCTGTTGCACTCATACAGGTCAGTGACTTGAATGTAATAGATCCTTTTAATAGCATATTATTGCTCTTCTCATTTAGATGTAAAGATTGTTTGTGTTCCAAAGAAAAACATAATATATAATGTTTGTATAGAAGATGGGGCCTCAGTAGCCGGGTTGGGAGAGTAGCAGTATAGCAACAGGAGGGTTTCAAGATCGAAACTCGATCCTACCAAAGATTTTGTGTATGTGAATGATGGTGCTCGTTAAATCTGTCTCAGCCTCACATTGACGTGGTGTGGAAATTTGGAGAATGAGGTGCCAGCTCAGGATCCCGTACCATCGCCATTAATCAATTGTTAATTTAACTAAACTCTAGAACATAATTGATAATGTTCAACTGGGTATTCGGAGAAAAATCAATGAATAAGTCCAATGTTATCATAACTTGGATGTTGACAGTTCTTTGTAAAAGCATAATGTTTTTTCCGATTTTTTTATTATTATTTAACACATTTTAAAAGAACCAGGCTTTTTAATTTTATGCTATGTTTCCTATCTATTATAAAAAGAAATGTGCAATCTTTTTCAGGTTTATATGTTTTGTGATTGGTAATAGCGAATCACATGATAGTGAGTCTTGTGGTTTAACGGGCTAATGAATTTGGAGCATGCACAGACGATAAACAGTTATATTTTTTACTTAATTCATTCATAAAATTTGAGAGGAGGTGCTAGAGAGTTTGCAATGTTTTCAGAAGAACCGGCAAATTCGGTCGCTGTTTCCATAGTAACAGTCGAATATGAAAATATTTAGAAATACCATTACAACAAACAACACAGATTAGCTAATACATTTAAAATTATGATGAGATTTCTTCTGGGGTCGGCGGCTAATCCGCTAATCTTGCAAGAAAAAAGTAGGCAATTTTCCGTTACTCAGGCTCATGCGATAAATATCTCAGTGGGATGGAAAAGGAACCTTCAATTAACGTTGAACTAGAGGTTTGGGATCAATCCAGCGCGATCCATATGGGGATGCATTGTGAAGCAATCCCCTCCTCCTCATTGTTGAAAAGTATAGTTCGCAAAGCGAACTAAATATCATTGTATAGCAATCATCGGGGGTTGAGCAGGGGGCAGAGCCCTCTAGTAAGTCAAAAAATACATTTTCAATCTGTTTGACTTTTGTATAATAGAATCTTCAATGATTTTCCTAAACCAACTTTCGATGCTATTTAATGCAAAACTTTGTTAGCTTATAAATCCATTGTTTTATATGGGCTATATTAATATATTGTATACCCGTTTAATAGTAGGTATTAATTTAGATGTTTTTCAGGTGATTGTTCGAAAAGGACTGTATGAACGCTTTGTTGAAGATAAATTGCAACAATATGTTGATCTCTGCTCAGTTAGTAATGTAAGTAATAAAAACATGAATGTTGTGAGATTATAAAGTGTCATTAAAAAAATCATTAGATTTCAAATTATATTTTCAAAAATTATGAATGAAAAATTGGTAAAAAAATAAAACTTTATTTTTATCCATTATTTCAAGTGTCCCATTTGGAATTATGCTGATTGCAGGGTTGCCACATGTGACTGAAAAGTGAATTTTTTACTATTACTTTTTAACTGTTGCAACTAGGATTGTTAGGTAAAATTGTCTCAAATGCTCCTATTTTTTAGATGTTAGTGTTTTTTCGAAAATATTGGGGATTTTTTTTGAAGATTTGTAACGAAAATTTAGTATCTTTATTAACTAATGGTAGATGGAAAAAATACTTTTCTTCAGAGAAAATTTTCTAAGGAAAGCCAATTTCGAAATTGTGGTGCCAAACCATGGCAGCTGTAAAAGTAAAACATCGAAATCTGTGGTTGCTAGATTGCCATGAAAGCCTTATTAAGGAAATGTTTAGTTTTTGAATAAAAAAATTTTAATTTCTTCTTTTTCATACTTGATTAGCACATTTTGTGTTTTAGCTGATTCATTTTGTATCTGAGGAACTAAAATAAGTTTCAGGAGGAGATTTGTTTGCTTCTCTTTTTAGAAATACATATTACTACTATTTCAAAAGTGCTGTGGCAACCCTTTAATTGATCATTAGTCTGTGAAAACTAAGTCTGAAGTGAGCATGCTGCTCACTGTCAAATTTCTGCCATATGGTTTGGCAGATATGGGTCTCATGTGCTTTATATGCAACTAGCTGAATAATCTAACATTGCTTGGGTTTAAAAAAAGCTGCGAAATGTCCCTGGCCGTGTGACGTGGATGGTTATGGCACACATACATCCTTTATATATATATGAGGTCTGTCTAAAAAGTATCCGACCTTTGGCCAGGAAAAATATGTTTCTTATATGACAGGATTGGGACCCTAATCCCCTTCAAAGTAGGCCCCTTGCGCTCCACACACTTAGTCCACTGTTCCTTCCACTGCTAAAAAAACTTCTGGAAGGCTTCTTTTGGAATGGTGTACAACTCTGCCATCTTGTTCCACATTATCTTTTCTCTACTCTCTAAACAGGATCCTTTCCATTTTGGAAACAGCCAGAAGTCGTAAGGAGCCATGTCTGAAGAGTAGGGAGGTTGGCGATCGTCTGAAATTCCGTTTCGCCAAGAAAGTCTGAATTGGGTGCAATGATGCAACTGCCAGCTTTACGCCGTCCAGAGGTCTCATCTTTTGCACCAAACTGCATCACAGAGCCAGCGGAGAACTTCTTGACAGTACTCTTTAATCACTGTTTGTCCTTCCAGTGCGTATTCATGATGCAAAATTGCCTCGGATATCAAAGAACGCAGTTAGCATCACCTCGATTTTGTTTCTCACCTTGCGATGCTTCTATTGCGACGATTGTGCTTTTGTTTCCGGGTCGTACCTATTCATCCACCAGTTCTGATGGTGTTCAGAAACTCAGGTTCAGTGTTGGTAGTCTCCAGTAGTTCCTGTGCAACTGAAAGACGGAGTTCTTTCTGTTCCACTGACAGAAACTTGGGCAAAAATTTCGCAGCCACTCTGCGCATGTTCAAATCATCACGCAAAATTGCATGTGCCGAATCTTTACTGATCCCAACTTCTTCGGCAATCTCTTGTGCAGTCAAACGACAATCTCCCATTTTCAGATTTTTCACTCTCTCAACAGCTGCATTCCGAGCGGTTTGTGGCCTCCCAGAACGCTGGTCACTCTCCAAAGATGTGCTGCCACTTTTGAATCGGTTGAACCACTCCTTAATTTGTGTTACTGCCATAGCATCGTCTCCAAACACCTGCTGAATCTTACAAATTGTTTTGCTTTGAGAATCACCTAGCTTTTAACAAAATTTGATGCAGTACCTTTGCTCAATTCTTTCAGTCCTTTTGAGAGAAATCAAAATCTGACGAACACGTATGACTGCACTTCAGTCAGCAGGCAACGATTGGAACGCTGGAAAAAAATTCAAGCAGGCGCATTAAGTTGTCTCCTTTCACTGTGCACAGTGGCACTGCCTTAGCGTCAGTACTGTATGCTTGAAAATTCAAGGTTGGATACTTTTTAGACAGCCTTTGTAGATCTGTTTCTCAAAACATGTCAATGTGATAGGTGAGGAATTCGTAACTAGTACAGCATATAGACTTCTACTGGCTGTTCAAAAGTTCTAAGTTCTGCAATTCTCCTTTGATTTGTTTGGCCCTTTGTTTCTGCATTGACCTAGGCTGCCAGTACTCTGCTGATTATGCTACAAATGCCTTGTGTATTGTTGAAAAAAATATTGTGTACATGCTTAGTCACAAGCACCTTAAGAAGCTTGAAACCAAAAAAGGCCTCTAGTCACTGTTTTTATACTGTGCTGTACATTTGAGCAAGAAATTTCTAATCGTTTTTAAATTATTGATTCTTTTAAAAACAGCTTATTATAATGTTTTACCATATATTGTTTCCATTTTTTATGTATCTAAAGTATTTCCCTTTTTTTTTAATATAAATATCATTTTTCATAGGTAAGTGTGTTTATACTTGTAACTAAAAGATTTGGCTATTATATTCATGGGCGATCAACTCATGGAAAAGCAGATGTTAATATGAAAGAGATGCACGAGTTTCTACGAAAGGAAGAGGTATATCATCTTGAAATGCTTTTTGTTTGTAATCATTACATTTTAATTTTTCTTATGAATAGTAAATATTATTTTATTAATATTTCACACTTGTATTCCCTAAAAAAAAAAAAAAAAATATCTATGTAAAACTTAGTTAAATTAATTTTATTTGCTTGAATTTTTTTAAGCATTTGCTTATACACCCACATAGTATATTGATGAGTATTATCCTATTAATCTATGAAGAAAACTTTTCCGGCTCAAATCGGACCAAACTTTGACTGAAAATAAAGAGACGGACCACATAACTTCAGCGCACACAATCGCGGGTCGACCACGTCTACTCCCCGTCGAGCCCACCCAGGGCAGACAAGGGCATTTCGGACGGCGCGTCACAGGGCCTACTTCTCATGTTTCTCATTAGAGGCGTTCCCTGGCTTCCGCCAATCCGCTGTGGGTTTTAAATGACTCGGTATGGAGGGGGTCTGCTTCCATTCAAAGAAGTATTATCCTATTAGTCAGTATTTGGACTGTAGTACTGTAGATATTTAAATCCTGTTTCTTTAAAAAATATTGCATTTATACGAAAAATTTGTCTTAATATGTAGAATAATATTCAATAAGAATGTCTTCTAACTAAATATATGAACTAATTTTTCATGTTTATTTTTTGCCCTTTTTAAAAACAAGTAAATTTTATTTTTTCAAGTTAAAGTTTGATATACAGGGGTTGGAAAAAATATAGAAACACTTCGTGAAATGAATGCTTGAAAGAAATGCTTATTCTAGTGCTGGTGTTTTCACCTACTGACACCACCTATACAACGTCGTAAATACGCTGCACAGGTCAATCGTTGTCAGGGCACTGTTCTGTGCAGTTGTAATTGCATCATGTCAGAGCAAACAGACTTCGAACGTGGGCAAATTGTTGGAACTCGTCTGGTGGGTGCTTCCGTAAGCAAGATAATCAAAGTGTTTAGTATTTCAAGAGGTACTGTATCTAAGATTTATTCCTCTTATTTGAAAAGCGGAAAAACGTCATCCGCTATATCACAGCGCGGACGAAAGTGTGTGTTGAGTAATCATAACAGACGGATCATTAAGGAGGATTGTGACTTAAAACCAGAAGACCACAGCTGCAAAAGTTACTGCTGAAATGAATGTCGTGCTCACAAACCCTGTGAGTACCAAAACAATAAGAAGGGAGCTCCATAAGTAGGGTATTGATTACTCTGCATGGGCACATAAAGGCCAAGGATTATGTGAAAATTTTGACCGATCAAGTCCATTCCATGGTACAAACTTTGTTCCTGTGCTTTTAATTTGGAATGTGAATAGAATTTAATAATAATAATTAATTATTATCGTTATTAACTTTAAAATTAATCATTTTAAAATAGTGAAAGCACTTTTGTTGATGGTGATAAAATTTTGGCATTGCTAGAGATAGGCTAGAGAGCATAACATTGACCATTACTTTGATACCAAACAGTATTACTATTTTGATTTTATTAGATTTAGTACAGCTATGATTTAAAGATATTTTATAGCAATGCTTTTGATGAAATTTTTGGCAGGTTTTTTGCTGTCAAGAAAGAGTTAAAAGTTACAAAAAAAAAAAAAACACCTTTTAGTCTCTCTTAGAGTAGAATAATTTTTAAAAATACACAACTGATTATTATAACTACTACTAGGTAAGATTTTCCTTTGCTGAAAAAAATCTTTTTCTGAAATATTGTTACAGACGTTTTTCCAAGTTAAATAATTTATTAGTTTTAAATCTAATGAAACCTGACTATGTAATATGAATGTTATAAAAAGTCACATTAATTTTCGAAAACATGTATTTATCACATGGCAAAAACAAAAAAATTAACAATTTACAAAAATGAATAAGATTAAAATAATCACAGGATTGCCATAATTCTAAAAAAGCAGGGTCACCTTAGCTTGCCTCAACTCACTATAAAAGCATGAAAGAAACATTGCCAGTAAAAAGTCTGTCAAAGCTGTACCCTAAATTTATTTTAAAAATTAAAGAATTCTGTTAATTTTTATGCTATTAAATTTTTATATAAACTTGTATAAATAATCAGCATTGACACGTGTGATTTTCATTTAAAGTAAAGAACTGTAAAGTAAATTTTCCATCAATTATGTAGGAGGATTTATGTGGTCGCCGAGGTCTTCTACCTGACACTGAGCAGCAAACATTTCAAATTCTGTTGCCATCTGGAGTCCATGATCAATTTCTGAGATTGTTGGTACCTTTGACATCTGTAAGTAAACTATTCTCATCTTTATTGAACATAAAGTGTTTTAAATAGTATTTATTTATTTTCTGTATTATGATTATATTATTTATTTCACAGTACTCTCAATCTGCAGACAGAATGCAAGGAGGTAGGGAAACGTCTATTCTTGGAACTTGCTTCATGAATTCAAGAAGCACTTGTTTATAGTTATATTTTGTTTTTTCAGTGGGTGGCCGCTTGGCTAAAGTTGACATAGATCGAGTGGCAAATACGCATTACATGCTTAACAAATTCTTATCTGGATTCATTGACCACGTAAGTTTCTTTTCATGCTGAATCTTGAATTTTTATACCTTTCTATTTACACTTTCTAACGGGGAATTCCCAAAGAATGCTGGTCTCAGGGGCGTATCATATCTCCTTTTAGTGTGAGGGCTTCACAGATCTTGGGTACCTAGTGATCTTTTCCTTTCCCATGGGGTTTACTGTCTTTAGTAAACATGGGAGTTGCACTGCCTGTATACCCAGGCGATCTTTTTCTGCTGTATCCGCTCTACTCTATTCCCCAATCCCTCTTTAACTTTCATGATATATTTTACTTGACATTCTCTTGTGTTCTGCACAACTTGATCAAATATGACCCTAGCACCATGACTTATTGTGGGGGTGACCCTAAAGAGTGCCAGCACTGTGATCAGTAGTCTATTATACTGAAACCCCCTTCTGACCTATTCAAGACCGATTACCGAAATAAATTTCAGCATGTACCTCATTGGAATGTTTGACAATTCCCAGGGTTTGATACAATGGTATCACAGATACTGTAATCATTGGGCAGAGTAATAATCACAATCTTATAAAACGTTTGACTCTCCTCTACCATCCGACAACCTCTACATAATAGGTCATCTATAATACCCCTAAGGTTGAAGTGTCTTTAGGGTGCAGTGGCCAGTTATTTGGCCAATAGCTACCCTGATTTCTTTTCTGCTCAATTTCAGCAGTTCCCTTGATCTGTTGCAGGGAGATTGTTGATTGAGCTCTTTGGCTTGTCTTTGATCAGTGGATTGATGCCATGTATGGTATTACTCGGCCAGAAGTAAACCTTTGGTAATCTTTCTAACCACATTGTAAGGTAGACCCAAAACAGGCTCTGGTCCAATAAATGGGATTTCAGATCCACGTTTTGCTAGTTGGTCTGCCATCTCATTATCCACAATGACCAGGGACCCAGATAAGAGACACTTTATTTCTCTCAGCCAGACCCACAAGTACATCGTGACATTCCCACACTGCTTTTGAAGAAAAGCAGTGTCTCTGCAAAGCTTTTAGTGCTGCTTGACTCTCAGCCCTAGCACCATAAAACTCAAAACCCAACCAACTCGAAGTATGGTTCCTGAAGCACTTGGGTGTCAAGAAAAAAAAATTTGGTTGGTCGAGGTAAAGTTTTAGAGTGTAAATGTGCTAGACCAATCCACGTGAAGCATGGCTTGAGAAGTACCACCAAAATTTTGTGTCAAGTTAATAATTATTCACAAAACTGTTGAATTTGTATCTGTTGGCAGCACTCTTTTTCGAGCATGGCAAGGTTTCTGTCTTGTTACTGCTGCCCAATGTTTGAAGCTACTAGGTCAAATTTATTGTTGTTAGCATGATGCTAACCATGGCAACTTCGCTTTTCATTTGAACCAAAAAGGAGCAATGAAAGATTTTATTTTTTTGTGGTTTGAGGGTGAAAAGAGCCTAAATCAATCGAAGACTGAGCAAGTATAGAAAGAGTTCTTTGCTGCAATGGAGTGTATTTGGATTGATTGAAAAGTTTTAAATTGTCACAGAAGCGTTTTTGATGAATTCACTGGTTTCTGCTGATGACGATAGTGATTTGTAGTGTACGTAACACGCTTATTTTGCCGAGGAATGACTATTGAAGTGGCAAATTAGTCATTCATCCAAGAACTGAAAGAAAATACTTGAGTTTTATGGTACAAAATCCACTTTAAGGCAGTAGATCTTGCTCTTAATTGCTCATCTGCAATTACTGTTACTGATATTTGAATACAATAAGTTTAGTTTATTATGATCATTGATGGTATATCAATATTTTTGAGTATCCCATTTGAAACATGGGTATGAGCATTTAACAATAGTTAAAGACATTCAGGCAAGAATCAGGCTCTTGTAGCATTTATTTACAAGGCAATAGATGTAAGCCTTACATTTATCAAATGAAATTCCACTTCTGAAAGTTTGGTTTGGGAGTAACCTATAAGTGATTTCACTGTGCTATATTCTGAAATTCCGATTGATTTGTATTCATTTTATCATGCATTTTCTTTTGTTTTAGTCATTCAAGGATCTTGATTACACAGTGAAGGATAGAGTTATGCTGGAATATCTTTTGGACATTGAATGCTTTGAAGTCGAACGTGGTTACTTCTATAACGGTTTGAACATTTTTATGATGTCTTTTATTTATGTTCAGTAATTTTATCTTCTCTTTTATGAAAGTAATATATTTAATAAAACTGTCTATTCCTTGACCATGGAGACAGCAGTTTTTAACAGTCACTGATATTTTGTCTCATGGTTATAAACTTTTCAGATGATGGGCGGTCATTTTCCTCTGTTTTGTTTTATGGAAATGAATCAACTTTGCTGTTATTCGATGTTATCCTGTTCAGTATTATTGATGTTGCCTCGAGTGATTATGTGCTTTCAGCTATCCTTACCTTCGCTGTTGCAAAAGTAAGTACTACAAATTTCAGAAACCCATTTTTAAGAAAATATATTTGTGTCCAGGACATAATTTATACAACAGTTAAAACAAATAGAACATAGAATATATTGAAATAAGTTTTAAAAGTATGTATAGTAATCCTTGTAAATCTGACATTGAAAAAGAGGATATAATATACAAGCAATTTGCTTTGGTTTTAGTGACAACTGAAAAATAATAGGAAAATATAATGTAGTTTTAGTTATTCTGTAATGTAATGGATGGGTAGTAAATGGATTTGTTAACTGAACTATGTTTTTTATGGACTTTGATAAATTCCAATCAATGAACATCATTGCCTACATACCTTCATTTAAATGGTCCCCCTGCATTTTTTAACTATCAGCATTGAAGTATGACTATATCAGTTATAGTAACGAAATTGTTTTGTTTAAATGCTTATTATTTTCTTATTTCAATTAATTTTGTTAAATCACGTAATTTTTTGTTTGCAATTATTTGTATAAATACATAATAGTAATATGTCAAATTGGATTTACTTTTAAAGGCCTCTTAAATTTCAACATCAAGTTTTGAGTTTGGCATATAAGTTTAAAAGTTCAGATTCTAATCAAATAAAATATTGTTCGACTTTCAACATTTTAAAATTTTGTTTCATACCGATCTTTTTTGCTGCTGAAATCGAAACCTTAAATTAGAGTAAAAAAGCCAAAAGTTCATATTGATCGTCTAGTTTATTTAAATTTTTAAACAACTAAATAAACTGATCTAGCCCAAATGCTAATACACTATAATAAATAGTGCCGTGCTCAATCAATTTGGAACGGCGCTGACTGGATATATAGTCTTTAGTGACTAGTCCCGTTTCCAACTGTCTCCTGATGACTACCGCAAACATATCCAGGGCAGCATGGGGATCCTGCCCTTACTATCGCACACCACACATGCCCACAACAACAGGGCATTATGGTCTGGGGTGCCCTTTGCTAGCCTGACCCCTTTGGAACACTTGCAGCACAGCGGTACATAGACGACATTCTACAATCGGCTGTGTTACCGTTCCTTTCACGACACTCTGGGCTTACTTTTCAGCATGATAATGCCCGGCCGCAGACAGCACGTATTGCTATGAATTGTCTTCAAGCTTTCCCAACACTTCCTTGGCCAGATAGGTCTCCGGATCTCTCTCCCATAGAGCATATTTGGGACGTTATGGGAAGGCGATTGCAACCATCCCAGAATGTTGACCGTTAAGCCCGTCAATAGAAGTTTCATAGGACACCATCCGGGAACTTTTTCATTTTATGCCACGCCGGGTGACAGCTTGCATCCAGGCCAGAGGTAGACCAACGCTTTATTGACTTCCTCCCTTTGTGACAGCCAACCTTTGATATAAATCATTCAATTGTTCTGAAATTTTAATCATTTGTTTTTCTATGTGTGTTCTTCACATCCATCAAATTTTATTGCAATCGGACAACTCCTTCTTAGTGCGTGTTTTTGTAATAAAGTATATAATCTTAAAAGACCCATTGAGATATTCTTAATTTAGAAATTTTATCACTATTTTCAGGTTTTATAATTTGTATCATACATTTTCTGTGTTGTGTTTGGTGCAGCTTATCGAAATAGGCCCCTTGTGCTACAAACCTTTCAGCTTTTTTTCAGAATTTTGTTTTAACTATATCTTTAACAGCTCCCGAATCTTAACTTAGCTGCAACAGAAATTGTATTGCTATTACTGTTCAACTTATAGCCATGTAAACTAATTTAATCCCAGGCTATCTAATCATTAGTTCAGTTGAATGGTTTTGAAGGTACGTTTTTATTTTATCGATTTCACCTATTTATTATTTTGTTTTCAAAATTTGACTCTCAAAAGTGTTATCTTCTTACATGAATGTCTGTAAAATTCAAAGTTATTCAAAAGTAAAATTTCTAACTCTATTTTTTTAAACATATTCATTTTAATCACGAAATATGTAAGGACAATATTGCTTTTTCAGGCTATTCAAGGATTGAGGCGAAGTGCTGGAAGACGAAATTTAGTTCGTAAAGCTCTCATTGATGAACGGTTTTTAATTTGATGTGATGCAGCTGAAACTTTACAATACTTTTGCCAGCTTTACAATTTGTACAACTTGTTGATCGTCATTGTCCAAATTTTGATTTAATTTTTATCATGTTGTTTCCAAGTCTTTCATTCATTTGCTGTAAATATACATTTTATTTTAGAAAAGATTCCCAAAATTGTTTTGTTTTCCATGGAAAATGTCTTCAGTTGATTTTGATTATAATTTTTATGTACCACTTTAAGTATTTTTCCTGATATTGAAAGTTTTAAAATTTGTTTTATTACTACAGATTTAGTTGGTAGCTGAATTTTAATTACTTTGTCATTATGTTTGAAATATATAAATTTTATAATTGCTTTTAAATGTTGTGATCTACTTAGAATATCTTTTAAATAACAAAAATGTGTGTATTTAAGTATTGTAGTAACTCATGCTGTCATTTGGTGGATATTTAAAGTCATTTCAATGTGTACATTATTTGCATACCTTGATCGAAAGTGCCTAAGTAAGATAATATTTTTTCTCTGAATCATTATTGACCAGATTTAACTTCTGGTAGGAGCAATTAGAAAATAATTTATTTACATTTTTGAAAAAAATTTGAACTACCAAATTCAAAGTCTGGTATTTTCCCCTTTTGTATTTACAAAACACCAGAAAAAGTAATTTAAAAATAAATTACAAGAAGAATTATTCAAAGTTTTTATTCATAAAATGTAATTTTACAATTAAAATTATGACAATTTTTAAACACTGTCTTGTTGAGGAAAAAAATGTAAACTTTGCTTTAAAATGCATTCATTTTCCTTGAATATTTGAAAAACAGTAACGTTTTTTAGTATAGAGAGACTATCAGGATCTGTTTTGTATATCAGTGACAAGTTCCTATAAATATGGATAAATAATTTATGATAAATATTCTCTTAATTTTTCGTGTTAATATTTCAAATTAAAAAATTCATACAAAGTAAATATCTTTTATGATTAATTTTGATTCTATATGAAATACAACAAGGGGGCTTATTGATTTTACATTTATCTATTGTAAATAAATTATTTTACAGGAAATAATTGTACTCTACAAGTTGCACTTAAAATGTCTATCTATCTACTTATACCATCTGTTTACTTTATGATCTAATTTGTACTCATTCTTGAGCTAAATGCTTTTATCTACTACCATATATATGTATTTCAAGTTTCAAATTCTCTGCAATTAGATTTCCCAGCTATATTTTGCAACATGCTTAAAAACTACTGAAATATTGTGAGAATTCTGGTTTTTATCTAGGCTTATGTGATCCTTTATTCTAAAATATATAGAAAAGCTATTAGTGTCAGAATTATATTGTTTAAATTTCCATATCCATTTTTCTCAAATCCATTTTTAAACATGTATTTTAAATTAAATCCAATGTAGAAGTACATTCCATTGTTCTAAATTTTAATAAAAGAAAAATGAAAATTCTAAATTATGCTGTGTATGGTGAAAGTACTTCTAGTCCCTCCATTTTATGTACATGGTAAGAAACTCTCCTTTGGATGTGTACATATATGAAAAATAAAGTTTTTAAATCTTTTTCTTTCATACCTGTCTCCACTTTTCTTGGTTTGGAGTTGTCCGTTTATGGGCTGTGGTAGCCTGGTTGGATGAGTTGCAGATTAGCAACCATAGGGTTGTGAGTTCGATACTCAAACCAATCGAATACCGTCGTGTATGCGGGGGGGGGGGCTGCACAAATCGCACCCCGGCAAGAAAAGTGACACAAGTCTAGATTGCAGAATTTGAGAAACATTAACTTGAAGGATAGTATAAACTTATATTGAAATAGTATAAGGTTTTTATAAATTTTAGGTAAGTATTTATGGTGGTAACTTTTATTATATTCTATAGAATTGTAATATAGCACGCTGGGGCACCTCATACGTATTTTTCAATACCATAACATCAAAATTTTTGACTTTTCTTGCCGGGGTACGATATGACGGGTTAGGTAAGCCGAATCACCCACTATCCTTCGGGGCCCACCTTATTCGAAGATCTCCCTGCTAATCCATAGTGTCCGTTATTTGGCCGGACGGGAGTGCTATCTACTTATAGTGCTGCCTCTACATGTAGAAGAAAGGCTGCGGCACATTTAATCTGCTGTTGCCTCAAATTATCATGTTGGTTTGACGTGGAAGTTTGGAGAGTGGGTTGACAGTTCAGGTATTGACCTGACTGGTACAAAATTATGAGGTGTCCTCGGATCTTTCCCTTCAGGATTGGTTCACCAATTCCTCTTTTTTCCCCCTTTTACGACATTTTTTACTTGTGCTATCTTTTGTTTGGCGCAACTTGGCCAAATGATGCTCTTGTACTATTAAATGCCAAGCATGCAAACCGTCCATCGGGATTGATCCCAGACCATTGTCAATAGCCTTTTGTATTGCTCCAATGCTAAGTTAATTCAATTACCTACCGTCTATGCTTCAAACTTAAAAAGTTTACTGGCAATGTTTTGCATTTTTCCAACACAAAACAAGCTATCTTTTTGTTACAGTGGTCATAACGTTTATGCGCCACCGAGTGTTTTCCGGGTTCGAATCCTGGTTTGCAAGTCGATGAATGTTGCCGGTTGTTCCTGTTGGGAGTAATGGTGGCTTACCCCCACTGGCTGCTCCTTCAGAAAGGGCCTCAAGTTCGTAGTTGTGCCGAAAAGGTCACTTGGTGGGCATTTAAAAAACAAATCGTCAACAAGTAGCTGTGTTAAATCTATCAATGTTCTAAGATTATTTGACATTTATCTCATACATATATCTCAAATTCGCATGTTAGGTTAGCAATCCGGGTTTACAAGCGTCAGAATTCCATGGATAGCAGTGTTAGTATCAGAAGAATGTTAACTTAAGTTCTGGATGTGTATAGTAGTGTCTAAGCTTTCCTTATTAGCGTAACATTGAGATTCTCGTTGTCGATCTCCAATCACTTCAGTTAAGGAATGGCAGATTATTTTTACAGCATTATAGTCCCAACTTCCCATAAAGTGAGATTTGGTTTCATTTACCAGTCTGGTATATGAATGAATCTGTGGCTTAAAGTGGATTCTGAACTATAAATGCGACCCAAACCGTAATTCAAACACAGTTGAGAATTTTTCTTCAGGAATTTGCGTGTAAGTAAATATTTGCCGTGATTCAACAGTTTCCTTGGCGGCTGCAAGCTCTGAACTTGACTGCCGAGCAGTAGACTTTCTGTTACGACGGGCAGTTATTGCCATATATCAATCTTGAGAAGCAGTTTTACGTTTATTACCGTGTCCAGGCCTCCTTACAACAGTTCCAGAATTCTGAAATTGTTTTCAAAGAGCAGAGATCTGTCTTGAAATATTCACACATCTCGCTGATTCCATGATTGTCTGCACTGATTCTGAACGGCCGTTAATGCGCCACTTCGCACATTCTTCCAAATGATACTTCAAAGCCATAACTAAGTTTGTTTCGAGTAATTACACACTGAAATCAAAAGCTGTATTGCAGAAAGTCACTTAGCGCAAAGCGCTTGATTTAACGTCGGATGACGTAACGCCTTGATTTGCATATCAGAAATTGTTTGAACACTTTTGATTGGATGGTTCCAATTAGCATTCCCTGCAGGAATGAATGACATCGATTGGATATTTCATGGAATATAAGTATTTTTGGGTATGTAAAGATAATTTTGGACATGAGTCAACAGTTCGATTAAATGTCAAAACGGGGATAAACTACATTTTAAAGTAACCTCGATATGTATTATACGAGACCATTTAGACTGCGGAAGTAAAATCTACACAGATCGTCTGATTCGTTTATTTACACTGATGGTTATTAACACCCAAATATCGTCAGCACAGTAAATGATAGGATTATTTTTACTAGCAAATTACCCGATCTCACTCGGGTAATTGGGTAACTGAATTGAAAGTAACAAAAAAAATAATAATAACTCATCTTTTGTAGAAAAATGCCAAATCATTTAAGTGTAAAATAATTTTATGTTCTACAACCTACTTTGGACACAATTCCTGTACCCGCATGCCCATCCATGTAATAGATTTTACATATATCGCACTCAAGGCTAAAGGTACAAACTGACGAAAGGTGACAGACACTAAGATAGCTACTACAAAAGGCGATTTTGCAGGAGGATTAACACTAAGTTTGTTTTTAAAAGCGAATACGCTTTTTCTTGAAAATTTCGTTCTTAGTCCAGTCAGTAGATGCATTGTACCTTGCAAAACATGGGAGAAGTTTTTTTTTTACTTGTATATATAGGTGTCAACATGAAAAAACCAAGTTATCCAACATGGCCGACCCCGAAAACTTTTGGCGGCCGAAAAGCCCCGAAAATTTGCTACTTTTTAGGGTTTTTTCGATATATCTCACAAATGGTTGAATTTAGCGACATTTTTCTTATATGAAGCTTAAAGAGGATTAAATTTCCTACAATTTTCATGATGACAACTTTTTTGTAGTTCGAATAGCAAACGCGTTACAGCTTCTTGAAAGTCGGCATTTTTTCTCAACAACAATTGAAGTTACTAATAGTGAGAATTCTGAACTTTCAAATATGATTAATACATGTGATTAAGCTATTATCCGTGAAAATGATCTGTGCTCCATTATCTAGCATTATAGTGCTAGTACGTGCAGGATATCCATCAAATACAACTACAACCTGAGATCCATAATATCTTTTTAGAAATGAAGAATAACTCTGAGATATAGTTGCAAAGGAAACATTGTTAGGCCAAATAACTTTATGGTGGAGATATCCCCCATCTACAACAGCTAGCGTTTTCTTCTCTGCCATTTCATTGTTGTTGAATGATGTGAAAGATTTGTATCAAGAAGATTTATTACCTTTCCGTATACCGTCTTCGGAAAAAAGCGACATCGGGTAGGGTGCAAGTTCATATGATAAAAATACTTTCAAGTCTTCAGACTGTTTCGAAAGGCACAATCTTTGGAAAAGTGTAAGGGGATCAATAGCAGTTACTTTGAGGGATCCTGTTTAAAAGTATAAACAACAGATGCTAGGGTTACCACCGTGTGCTTCCTCTTGAAAGTCAAATTTTTAAAATTGCCATAAGCGACCATTTTTGTAACCATTTCCATGCCAACGTCTTGGGCCAAATGACAGTTAACATCTGCCCCTCCAACAGTACCCTTAAAGACCTTTTGGTGTCAGTGTCTGAAAAGGGGGGGGGTTGTGAAAGCCACTCCAACAGTTTAATTGAGTCACTTTTATCTCTGTCGATACGAGAACTTCGTATGACACATGTTTCTCTGATGTTTCATAATGTATGCCAAAAAATTTTTTAATTTCATCACAAACGTTCTGCATGACTATCATTGCCAAAAACGTTGTCTGAAAATCCTCTCCCACGTGTAATCCCTCCACGGGACTTCATATTTTGCATAAGTGTTTGCTCAATGGTTTGATCTGACCAAATTCCACACCAGTACTTCTTAGAGCGTCTTATGGTAAAATTCCCTTTGGTGGTAAAATCGTGAAATTCAGTCGTGTCCAGTAATTATTTTAGTTTCAAAATGTCCTGGAGGTAGAGGTGCGCACTTTTAGCGAATAAAAAATGTCTAGCTGCTTGGGAAAATGGTAGTGATTTTTGAACGATGTCAAGATGAAGCTTCCAGTTGCCTATACGCTCAGCCCCGATAAACTGTTTGAGGAGTGTTATCATACGAAAGTATTGAAGCCATAATTTTGCAGTGGGTCCCTTATATTCGAAAGTGCACAAAGCCTGTCTAAATTTTGCAACAATATCCTTGAGAGACGTAGTATTGGCACAGACTGTGAGTATAATGGCTTGTCGTTAGATAATCATATTTGCAAGTTCATTCAATAACTTCAATTGTTGAGAAAAAATGCCGACTTTCAAGAAACTGTAAAGCATTTGCTATTCGTACTACAAAAAGTTGTAGGGATGAAAATTATAGGAAATTTAATCCTCTTTAAACTTTATACCAGAAAAGTATTGCTAAATTCAACCATTTCTGAGATATATCGAAAAAAAACCAAAAAGTAGTACATTTTCGGGGGGGGGGTAGCCAAAAGTTTTTCCGGTGTCGGCCATGTTGGATAACTTGGTTTTTTCATTTTTGTTCTATGTACAAATTAGAAAAAAAAATCTTCTACCCAACCCTTAGCAGGGCAAGCCCTTTTTTTCCATACCTGTTGACTGGACTTGTAGCCCGTGCAATAATAAAATAACTTGTTTTAAAATTGAACGACTGCACGATGAATTCTATAAACGAAGCAAAGGTAACATATCATTTTTTTATGGTATTTCGAACTGTAAAATAACCCACCTTGACTTTATGTAGCTATGACAAAGAATTTGTGATATTTCAAAAGTCCCATATTTTTAACATTAATATTTTTAATATTTAATATTTATTTATATTATAATATTTAATTAATAATATTTAATATTTATTTATATTATAATATTTAATTACTAATATTTAATTACTAATATTTAATTACTAATATTTAATATTTATTTATATTATAATATTTAATTAATAATATTTAATATTAATATTTTTAACATTAATGTTCTGAAAGAATATTAATGTTAAAAATATAGGAAATATCAATAATGGAAAATTCCACACAAAAATTGCTTTATTCTAGCTTACATGGGCCGCTTTAAATCAGATATTCTGCGGTGGTGTTGCGTGTGATGAAAAGAAAAACAATTTATTAAAATAATCTACTATTATAAAAGGAAGTGTCTGTCTGGACGGACTGTTCTGACGAATCTATGGTACTTACAATAATGGGATTTTTCACACAGGTAGTCCGAATTTTTTGCGATTTTTCTATCGCGCCCGAATTTTAAAATTCAATCTGGAATATTTTTAAATGAAATTACTGGAAATTTAATTATTATTGTTTTCTTTGGAATGGCAACACTATGAAGACATGACATATTACTGTTATATTTTTCGTTTCATTTTGCGGAGGAATGATTTTTTAGTGGACGATAAAAAACAAATAAAGTTTTAACTTTAGTTGTTAGTTCTTTTTTCTATCTAGATAGAATAAAAACTTCAACGGATTTGAAATCTGCGGAAAATATTACATGGTCGATACCTAATAATATGATTTTCTTTAAATAAATAATTTTCAAATTTTAACTTGTATACACTCACTGACAAAATTTAAGCCCGGAGATGAAAATGTTAATTTCCAGAAGCATATCTGAATTTGAGAGGCTGCAATTTGCTGCAGAAGTGGATGGAAGCATGCAAATGTGTTATGCAATAGCCAATCACGGTTTCGTGTAGTGAAATATGCAAAAAAAAGGCAGTCGTATAAGAAGCCAGCATTCTGAAGGGTTAAAGCATTAGAGTCATTAACAAAGTGATGTTTAAATCCAAAACAAATAAACAAAGCCGACATTAATAGGGTATGTGACCATCCCTCATCCTCATACAAAGTTTACAGCGTGTGACAACTGACCATGCTTTCCATGATGTGATCAACCACCTCAGAGTCAAGTAATCGCCCTTCCTCCTGTAGAGCAGTTTGCAACTCTGTGAGAGTAGCTGGGGTGGGAAACGTGCAGACACAGCACGGCCGAGGACATTCCAAAGATTGTCATGGGAATTAAGGTCGGAAGAGTACGCCGGCCAAACCATATGCGCAATCCCCTCACTCTCCAGTTAGTCGTCGACGATGCCAGCTCTATGGGGACGCGCATTGTCATCCATTAAAACGAAAGAAGGATCAACTGCTGCAGCGTACAATTTCACAGTGGGTTCTAGGACTTCATCCCGATACTGGACAGCCGTCACAGAACTCCGTCTATAGATGTGCAGGTCGGTGCGATATCCCAACGAAATCCCGGCCCACACCATGATGCTTCCACCTCGGAATTCGTGAAGTTTGATGATGTTTTGGGGCCAATTACGTGTGCCTTGTTCTCTCCAGACCCTTACACGTTTGTCATCTGGCTCCAGGGCAAATCTCGACTCATCCGTGAACATAACGTTAGAACACACAGACACAGTCCAATTCACATGTTGCAGACACCACTTTAATCGTGCCCCTCTGGATTGAACGGATAGAGGAACACAAACTCGTGTACCTGGACGTACAGTCCATTCATGTGTAGCCTTCGTCGTACAGTAGTGGCAGATATCATCTTACCAATGGACGCTGCAACCATAGATGTCACACGTGTGGAGGTCACGGCTTCCAGAAGACGAATGGCGGATAGTGAGCACTGGCGTTCTGTGGGACACCTTGAAGCAGGGCAATCAATTACGGATGTTGCTCTTTTCTTTGGCGTTCATCATTCCGTCATTTCATGATTATGGAAACAATTCCAAACAGTTGTATGACAGTACTGTAATTCCTCCCTTTACAATCCATAGACTTACATTCTTCTCAAAGGACACTCATGGTTTATCCGATTTTCTCGTATGATTCTGTAGCTCGATAACACGGTTCACCAAGACTTTTCAAAATATCAATACTGGTAAAAATGTTATCAAAATATAAAGGTAGCTTGAACGTATCACAATATTCTCTGTCAGTTTCATCACAACCCAGGTACCAAGAAGAGTATAATTTCTTGCATCAGATTTCTTTACCGCAGTAGAGAGAAAACTTGTATCAACCACAGAGAGTCCAAAGTTTATATTCCAAACGTATTGGCTTGTCTCGGATAAACTGTTTCAGACTATTCCAAAACTATTATCTAAACTATATTTAAACTATTTAATAATTCCAATGCTTCTTCTAACTTCAGAAACCTTTACATTGACATGATTCAGCAGGGGAGGGAAAAAGTTATTTTACTTTCAGTTATAAAATTAGAAAAAACTCGTCGATTGCATGCATATCGTCCCACTGTCCTATTTAGACGACAGTTAAAAAATAATGCGCTACAACTTACCTAATAACAATAAAGCTTTAATTAACTAACAGGATGATAAAAAAAGAGAACTCTCACATCCAAGTGTCCAAAGTAAACCGAAAAGGAATTCTGCAACCGCAAAAAGAAAATACAAACCACGCCAACTAACACTAGGAATAAATAGTTTCCAACAGGAGGTGCCAGACTTTGCGACACATCTCATTGTAGCAGAAGCGTATACATACCACATGTTCCAGCTCATAAAATATTCCCAAAAAACAAATACTGATTTCCACATGCTATTTTTCAGTTGTCCTTTAAATAGGACAATGGAATAAAACGGGTTAAGGGGGTCCGGGACACAAAAATCGTCAAATTTTCGAAATTTTTTTTATTATTTTAAGAAATTCTCTGTGTTTTTCTGCTTAAAATGACGTCTAAATCATGTTTCTATCTTAATTAGAAATAGAGATATAATAATTTTTTTGGTGCGTTGTTTTGAAAATCTAACACTCTTGGCAGTTGTTGTCATGGCAACAACACCTTTCTTTAAAACTTTAAATGCGTTTTTCTCCATGATACATTTTTTCAAGATTTCCTGTATTCAAATTGCTATAAGTCGAAAAGCGATAAAGTTTAAAGATTGATATTTGGAATATATCTTTTTCAAACATTATACTTTAATTTTGATTCAGCAAATTTGAAACAAATATTTACTTTTCAAAATATGACTTTTTTTAAAAAAAGTAACTTAAAATTTTCAAAAATTTTCCTTCAAATATTTTTTATTTTTTATTAAATTAATATTTTTAAAATTGCTGAATCAAAATTAAAGTTTATAAATTTGTGAATAATTTACTGCAAGAATTTTGAAAATTGATCAAGAATATTTTGAGCCTTAGCAATTTAAAATGACCCCTCTTTTTTTCAAAAAATTTTAATTTAAAATTTTTAAAGAACTTTTGGAAAAATTTTGTACAAAAAAAATCAGTACAAAAAAATTCAAAATTCAAAATTAATTAATAAAAAATTTTTTTCAATGTGTCCCGGACCCCCTTAACTGACTTAAAAATTGTCCATCGCTTTTTAGGCAATGAAAATGCATCTGCTCAATTAAACAACGTTGACAGCATCTCAGTTGTTCAGCAAAAATGACACGAAAAAACAAACACAAAAATCGTTAAAACCATTTCAAGACAAAAAGTGTGTAATCACAAATTATCTAGTCCAGAATTTTTGTGTAATCAAGAATCTTCGCTCTATACCTTTTCGCCTTTACCCTTGTGGCAAAAATTGTCATTTATCTGTGAACCAAGAATTGTACAGTAAATCTATATATATAATTCTCTTACGTGGCACGCAAAAAAGACGTTATTTGTAATCGCGTTTTGGCAACACTGTACGATTGTTTGTTTATCGCGAAGTCTCGCGCATCGATTGAATTTATAGCGTTATCGGAAGAAATTTTATTGAAAAAAAAAAAGGAAATTTTAATGAGCTGTTGCAGTTAGTTTCTAATAGAAATCAAAGAAAGCGGAGGATCTTTTCAGGGCCATTTAAAAAACGGTCCTTTTTAGGGCCAACAATTATAGTTTAACAAGACGCTTGCACTACAACTTTCGGCAACAAACTCAATGAAAAAGTGTGGGTCTTTTGAGTGCTGGGAAAATGTACACACAAACAACATGCTGGGTATTCAATTTCCAAAGCAACGCTCACATTTCGAGTCAAAATTTGCACAAAGTTTTCATTTGAATTCTGATTTAGAGATACTGTATATATTTTTTCTGTAATACAGCAAATTTAGATTTAAAAAAAAATTTTTGATAACATATTTTGTAAACAATCCTTTCTGCTAGGACACATGTCTTCATTGAGGCGAGCGAAGCGAGCATAGGTTCGCGCAGCGAACCAATGAGGATTGCGAAGCAATCCTCCGGGGGTTGGCGAGCGTTAGCGAGCATGGGGCAGGACCCCTAGTATATTAATATTTCATTTTATTGTTGAAATAATGTTTTTTTTCTGAAATCAGATAACATGAACTGCGATTAGCACGAATTTTTTTTATGGTCCCGTGAAATTCGTCTTAACGAGATAAGATGGCAATTATTATTTTGAGCCATAAAACACCAAAATAACCAACCATTAATTCTTATTCCCAAATTAATTTCGATGAATATGCGTTCCATAACATAAACTCACAATCTGAAGTATTTATAACCTCTTTTTTATTTTCAGAATTATTTACCTGTAAACATTATTTGCAAAATAAACATTTCGATGCGTCATTTCCTAAGTGTTTTTCGGATTTGATCGGTTTAATTGGAAGGCTGTTTTGAAAGTTTCTCTTCTATTCCAATAATAAAAATTTGCAGCACAACAGAAGTCAGGTTTCTTTTGTGCTCAAGGTGAAGCAAACATAAATTATTACCTATAAATCTCATTCTTTTGTGTTTTTACTTCCTAATTTACGCAACCTCTAATTCTTACACAAGAGTCGGTACTTATTTTGAGCTGATGCTAAATAAGTACCTTTTTTTCTACTCTTATTAATAGGATAGCCTGAAATTGTTGTTTACCATTGCAGTTGCGTGTTAAGTATTCTCATAGAAGTCTGTACAGACTTCAAATTTTAGACGCATTTTTTTTAAATTTATGAAGTCAACGAAAATTTGTCTTATTAATTTTTGCGGATGAAAATGTTCTTCGGATTTTTCTTTGGGAAGCAAATTTTCCAATGGACGCCAATTACAAAGTTTGGCTCAAAGTCGGGGCAACTGAACGAAACACATTGGACTCCGGATGGTCAACTGTCATGAAAAACCTTATTAGGAAAACATTTAATTTTTTAATCTTGATATTTCAATCTCTTGGCGAGATTTCCAGCGTTGCCTCCTGTCTTGTTTTGTTTCACCGTCTTCAGACGTCTGTGAGAAGAAAATTTTAGTATTATGTCTCTTCTCTTTTTTTGTAAATAGTAATCGATTTCAATCACCACAAGAAAGTAAGGAAGGATTTTTAAACGTAGCATTCGAAAGATGGGATGCATGAAATCTGTCCCATGCAATGCATGGTCAAAGAAGTCCGTGACCAAAACGAAACATTCACCTCACGCTTATTGCATTGAAAAATATTTCTAAGACGAAATAGTGTTTAAAGTTATAAAACCATTTATTCTTAAAATAACAACAAAACATTAAATAAACATTCCGGAAAAGGAGTTCATTTTGACATTGAAGCTCTCGGTCTCTGAAATTTAATAGGATTGTGGTACCTGGCTTGGGTTGTATTTGGGGCAACAGTTGACCTTAATCCGACCTCTCAGGTCAAAATTCTCCAGTCGGTCAAGCAAAATTTCCGAATTCTCTTGTTATTCGCGTCTTTTGTATAATCGTATCAAAAATGTCATTCGACTTGGAATGAGGTCTACTGGTACATATAAGGCCCGGTGCACACATCCGGTTCTTCAACGTGCGGCGCCGTTGCGGCATCGAAGCCCAACTATGCACACATAACCGTGAAATGACGCAAATTCTCATTTCGCGCCATTTGCGATAAATATTCTATCGAAGAAAACGTGTTTATTTCGCTTACTTGGTGTAAAAAGAGTATATTTTGTAACAAAATAGACGTTACAGGATACAACCATTTATTAATTATTATTTATATTCCATTTATATATGAAAACAAGGAACTTCAGAAAGGAGAAGCGTTTGCGGCGCAGTGGGGAAATGCGGTACAAATTGCACGCAAGTTGGACGTGCGTCGCCCCAGCAGCGCTGGAGGCATGTGTGCACTGCTCCATTGGATCTAATGTACCTCGGACCGCACTTGCGGCAGCGGCGCTGCACGTTGAAAAACCGGATGTGTGCACCGGGCCTAAGGCCATTAGATTCAATGGAGTAGTGCACACATGTCTCCGGCGCCGCACATCCGGTCGTCATCACATAAAAATAGTCGTCAAAAAATTTAATACTTAGACTAATTTAGGCTCGGTGCACACATCCGGTTTTTCAACGTGCGATGCCGCTGCCGCAACGCAAGTGCGGTCTGAGATCAATTAGATCTAATGGAATAGTGCACACATGCCTCCGTCGCCGTTGCGGCGACGCACGTCCAACTTGCGTACAATTTGTACTGCAGTTCTCCACGGCGCCGCAATTCGCCGCGCATGCGACTCCGTTCTGAAGTACCTTGTTTTCATTAATAAATTAAATACAAATAATAATTAATAAATGCCTGTATCCAGTAACGTCTATTTTGTTTCAAAATGTACTTTTTTTTTACAGAAAGTAAGAGAAATAAACACGTTTTCTTGGATAGAATTTTTGTCGCAAATGGCGCGAAATGAGTTCGTGCATCATTTCACGGTTATGTGTGCATAGTTGGGTTTCGGTGCCGCAGCGGCGCCGCATGTTCAAAAACCGGATGTGTGCACCGGGCCTTAATTTGACGCGTCTGGTACTGGTATATATAAAAAGTCGCGCGTCATGTTAAAATTTGTATGAACCCAATATTTTTTAAAGGAGAATCCTATTTTGATTACTAATTGGATTTTCTGAATCAAAATAGTTAGAAAAAATACATTTGTTTTGCGATCCATAGTGAGTTATGAGTGGTTGAAATTCAGAGTGTCTAATGCTGAATTAGTGTTTCAATATTTCTTATAGCTTCCAAATTAATAAATTCACAAAAGTAATTATTATGCTACATCACAATTTTTTAAATAACCAAAACAAAATATGCATGCTTTATTACAGTCTCAAACTCATATTTTCTATTTGTATTATTAACTAGCAGTACCCGCACGAAGTTGCCCATGGAAGTTATGCTTTTAAAAAGTCAACATAACTGATTCCGACAAAACCAAATTAAACAGTAATAAACAAAAAATTGAATAAATGATAAAAATTAAATATCGCTATACTTTCAAAAAGTCTTAAAGCTAAGGAAAAAAAGCAAGAAACAGTAAAATTGCAGAAATAATACAAATTCAAAAAGTCTTAAAGCTAAAGAAAAAAGCAGGAAAGTTATGTTTTTAAAAGAAATTAAATATCGCTATACTTTCAAAAAGTCTCAAAAGACAAAGCAAGAAAGTTATGCTTTTAAAAAGTCTTAACGTGAAATCAAACTAAACAGTTATAAGTTATGCTTTTAAAAAAGCAACAAACAATACAAACTGAAAAGAGCGACTGCACTAGGCCGTGACTCAACAAAAAGAACGGAAAATTCTTCCAATTTACAATCCGTTAAGAACTAAGCAAAAAATAAAAGATCCAATAAAATAAAATCAGAATTGGAAATTCGTTAAAAAATTAAAAGATCCAATGAAATCAAAGCAGAATCGGCAATTTCTTTCTTCCAACTACAGTCCGTCAGTGACGTCATTGGAAACTCTGAGAGCGTCCAAAAACACTGAAGAAACGCGACAAAAATAAAGCTCCGCGAAAGGAGAAACGATAAATTCCACACTGTTGCCTTTCTTCGGAAACCAAATAATAAAACAATGCCAATAAATTAACTTTTAAAACGTTCTAGATTAACTTTTAAAACGTTCTATATATAGATTAGCTTTTCAAACGTTCTTGATTAACTTTTCAAACTTTCTAGATTAACTTTTCAAACATTCTATAGATTAACTTTTCAAACTTTCCACAGATTAACTTTTCAAACGTTCCACACAGATTAACTTTTCAAACGTTCTAGATTAACTTTTCAAACGTTCTAGATTAACTTTTCAAACGTTCTATATATAGATTAACTTTTAAAACGTTCTATATATAGATTAGCTTTTCAAACTTTCTAGATTAACTTTTCAAACGTTCTATATATATAGATTAACTTTTCAAACGTTCTAGATTAACTTTTCAAACTTTCCAGATTAACTTTTCAAACGTTCCACACACACACACACACACACACACACACACACACACACACACACACACACACACACACACACACACACAGATTAACTTTTCAAACGTTCTAGATTAACTTTTCAAACGTTCTATATAGATTAACTTTTCAAACGTTCTAGATTCACTTTTAAAATACGGGGGCTTTGAGGTGCATTCATTAATTTTTAGGACTACCTGTGCGCCAAATTTCATGACTGTAAGTTGTATAGATTCCGCTGAAGACACACAACACACTTGCTTTTATAATAGTAGAGATTATTCATAATTCAAAGAAATTAACTGTACGATGAATAAATTTCTAGTATAATAGACTCATCAGAGTGTCTCAAACCTAGCGAAAATTCGAAACTCGGACCAATCAAATAGAGGGCTGGTGCAGGTTAAATCTGTCATGACCTCAAATGTACTCACGTTGGCTTTAAAGTTTAGATAGTGAGGTATAAGACGTATAAGCTCGTGTTGTTCTCGCCATCTGACCATGGTTAAAGTTACAAGGCATCCTTGGATCTTTCCCTTGCAGATGGATCCCGGACCGTCGCCAATTACCCGCTGTGTTGCTCCCTCAGTGCGGCGTTATAAATTATCCTTCCTGATCTTACCTCAAATCTAGGTGTGCAAAATTTTGGTATTTTTGATATATATTTAAAGCTTTATTAAGTCCATTATTTAAAGCTGCACAATATTGACTTGTTTTGGGGGTGTTCTAAAATGGAATTATGAATTTATTTGAAGAAACTTTTTGCTTCATACTTCAGGTCAAAACTTGGATACGCACAATGCAATACGCTATGTATAGATCTGTAAAATGTATTACAAGAATTAATACAACGCTCTGATTTGGTAGTAAATACACCACCCTACAATAATGGACCGGACGCTAGCGGATTTGCATAAAACTTGCATACTTGTTTGGGGGTGCTTTCGTGGTATGGCCTGAGACCTTTGCATTTTGTTTCTGGTAAATTGAACGCCGACGCCTACATAAACATTTTGGACAATCAGGACAATTATGGAATGGACGAATGCTACTTCCGGGACGACAACGCTCCATGTCATGTTGCAGCCTCTGTCAAGCAGTGGTATAAAGATATGGATGTAAAAGGTCTTCCCTGACCTGCTCACAGCCCCGACCTAAACCCCATAGAACATTTGTGGGACGAGTTAAAGCGACGCTTACGGACCAGGGAACCACATCCGAAATCTTCAGCTGAGCTGGCGACATTCTTGCAGCAGGAATAGACTCGAATACATATAGCTGTGTATCCAAACCTTGTTGAAAGTATGCCCAGAAGGGTTGCTAGTGTAATTGCAGCACGTGGGGGACCATTCCCCTATTAAAGCATTTATTATTTCCCTTATACCACCACAACTTCCTGTCCGGTCCATTATTGTAGGGCAGTGTACTAATAGCAGACGGCCCCACATCAATGTAGATTCAGCGCGCGGTCTAAAAAGTATAGTAATCACTACTTCCATTAAAACTGAATCTGATTATTACTATTACTTATTTAAAAATCGTGGTTAATCAGTTGGAATATTCTTTGTCAAAATTGAATCAGCATTTTTTTAAAGTAGCGGGGAAGGTTAATTTATTTTACCAACCCGACCTAAATCCCTATAGAACATTTGTGGGACGAGTTAGAGCGACGCTTATGGACCAGGGAACCAAGTTCGAAATCTACAGCTGAGCTGGCGACATTCTTGCAGCAGGAATGGGCACAAATACCCATAGCTGTGTATCAAAACCTCGTTGAAAGTATGCCCAGAAGGGTTGCTACTGTAATTTCAGCACTTGGGGGACCATCCCTATTAAAGCACGTATTCTTTCCCTTATACCATCACATCCTGCTGTCCGGTCCATTATTGTAGGGTAGTATACATTTACTATGAATTTCTTAGGATTAAAATTTCATTTGATTGCTCAATTGAATCACTCACAGTTGAGCCATAAGCGCAAAAACCTCCGCGATTTAAGGGTAATTTGAAGGTAGGTAGATTAATTATTCCGTCGAACCAGTTAGAAGAGAAGCGGATTAGCAACCGGAGGGTTTCGAGTTCGAATGCAACCAAAGACCATCGTGTGTAAAGGGGGTTGCGGCACGTTAAATCTATCGTGGTGGATCGGTGTGGAAGTTTGGAGAGTGGGGTGTCAGCTAAAGGTGTGACCTCGTCATCTGACGACGGTTCAAAATTACGTGGTATTGTCCTCGGTTCTTTTCCTTTGGGATTGATATGGGGTGAGGTTTTGAGAGTTGAGCGTCATCGTCAATAGCCCTAAACTACCATAAGTCTCTCTGCTTTTCAAAGTTAAAGAGTCGATAACGTAAATACATTTATTACGAATTTCTTATGATTATAATTTCACTTGACTGCTCAATTGAAGACTTGGGCGTGAGAACAATTTTCCACAATTAAAAGGGTACGGTATTTGATTTTTGGTGGCGTCTTATTACGGAAGGTTCAATTAACACAAAGATCGATGTGATTTGCTTAATGATATGAGGCTAAACGGTAATTAAACTGTGGTCAATCTATTTTTGTAAAATTTCTGAAAACATTATCTGTAATCTAAGACGAAGTACGAGGGTCGTTTGATAAGTCTGGTAAAAATAAAAGTTAAACACCATTTTTTTTTGGAAAAAATGGATTTTATTTCTCATCAGTCTCTTGAGGACTACTACACACTTGGTCCAACGAGTTTCCAATGTTTTCAAAACATCGAAAACGTACCTTTAGTCAGTCTACAAAATATACATTGACAGCATCCTTATTCTACTAGAATTTCTTCCCGTAGAATCACGTTTCAATATTGTGAACGAGATGTCTCAATGGGTCAAGTTCGGAGAATAGTGTAGATGATGAATCAAAATTCGAAGCCTAATTTGTGCAATATATCTATTACAACGTCGATTTGTAGGATGGCACATTGTCTTGTAGAAAGAGCACTTTTTGTGCGTCAATCTTCGCCTATTTTATTTCAGTTCTTCTTTCAATAGGTCTTACTGCATTTGCCCACAAACTGTAAAACAGATTTTAGTATGTTCTCATTTTAATAATCAACGACTTAAACATTTTAATTCATATACCTTGACTTTAGAAGACATGGTTGGAGAAAATCCTCATCCAGATATTTTTAGCTTTTTACACGATATTGGGTTCCTTCATCATATATAATTTTATGTAGTATTCACTTTATTATGACATCACTCATTTCATTTTATTACAATATTATGTATCTGATTTTTTATCTTGAGTTTGGCATATGTCCCAAGAGGACTCAATGCCACAAAACCATATCCAATCCAATCTTTCAATAGGTCTAATTACGTTACAGAATAGGCTCTTGTTGTTGTTTTCCATTCTTCAAATAGTTGATTTGGATAATTCCATGGATCACTCATAAACAGTGGTAATCACATTTCCAGCCTATTAAACGTTCTTTGGCGCACTTCCGCCACTCGCAGTCCACTGTTTTGACTCGGGTATGTAATGGTGAATACGTTTCGTTCACAGTTACGAATCGAAGCAAAAGGTACTGCGATTAAACATCATAAAATACAGCGTTGAAATGTGCTTTCATGGGCGTTTTGGGTCGACAGTCACCAATTTATCATGCACTCAGCAATATCGTGCACTTTCACTTGTTTGTCTTCCATAATGAATTTTTTACGACATACGTTGGGGTGACTTCAACTTTGCGTCTAGAGAGCGCGTTATCTTTTGTTCATGGGTCAGAGCGACCCAGCGATGTCCAATTTGATTGACAATGTGTGTGGTAGTGGCCAAGAGGGACACTGCATACCTTCATTGGACACGCACATTTATTTTACAATATAATACAAAGTTTCAGATATACACGCCGCACAGTCCGGTGCAAAAACACATCTCCCTCCTCTCCAGTCTACAACGAATCTCACTTATTCGTGTTCTTTTTCAGAACCGCACCCAACATTTCGTATTAGAACACAGGCAACCACGTCCACCAGGCGTCCACTAGAACAATAGCAACCAGATCACAAGAACAACTCTTCTTGTAACGTATCTGTGTTCGGAATCACCTATCGGAGATCGTTACAACATGTTCGGCTCCACTAAATCTCATTTATCCAGAACTAAACCATCTTAAATTATGGTGTTGTGTCCCCATAAATTTTGTGTAATTCCTTTGAACTAGGTAATGGTAACTTTAGTTAACGTCGTACTAGAGCAACACTACGGGCTATTGACAACGGTCCGGAATCAGTCCCTTAAGGGAAAGATCCGAGGACAATACTTCGTAATTTTGAACCACGGTCAGATGACGAAGCAACATCTAAGCTGGCACCCCACTCTCCAAACTTCCACGCAAACCCAACGTGAGGACTTTCGGCCACGACAGATTTAAGGTGCACCAGCCGCCTCTACATCATACGTTTACAAACATCCATGCCCGGACCCGGATTCGAACCAGGAACCTTCCGATCTAGAGGCCAACACCTTAACACTATACCGGTTGGTCGGCCCTTTGAACTAGGAGGCCGTCCAAATTTATTAAAAAGGTTTTATCACTGCATGTAACTATTTTTCTCATCTTGTGGTAGCTGCTGAAAGGCTCGCTTCAAAAGTCTAGAACACTAACAAGGCGTCGCTTCTGGCTGAAATTTGGCGACCAACCGGTATAGTGGTTAAGGTGTTAGCCTCTAGATCGAAAGGTTCCTGGTTCGAATCCGGGTCCGGGCTTGGATGTTTGTAAGAGTAGGGTGTAGAGGCGGCTGGTGCACCTTAAATCTGTCGTGATCGAAAGTCCTCCCGTTGGGTTGGCGTGGAAGTTTGGAGAGTGGGGTGCCAGCTCAGGTGTTGCTTCGTCATCTGACCGTGGTTCAAAATTACGAGGTGCTGTCCTCGGATCTTTCCCTTAAGGGACTGATCCCGGACCGTCGTCAATAGCCCGTTGTGTTGCTCTAGTACGACGTTAACTAAAAATTACCATTTTTACATCTGGCTGAAATTTGGCTTGAACTCGTTTGGAGCGACACCTGTCAGACTTGATGGCACTAAATTAACTGTGTCGACACGTCAGAAATTTACCAAACTTATCAAACGACCCTCGTATAAGCAAACTATACCGCCTGTCCGGGCCAAGACGGTCGGATCTTTCTCTGGGGTTTGATTCTGGACCGTCGCCAATAGCCCGTTGTATCTCTCCAGTGCAATTTTTTATAAATTACCATTGCCGGTTAACCCTTCTTTGCATGATTTTTTCTTTATTGGTGAAATAAATCAAGGTGATATAATTCATGTTCAAAATTAAAGGAAAAATGGTTCAAAAAATCTTAGTATATATTTATAGTATAAATTTAGCAAAAAAACAATAGGATGGTATCATGTGGTATTTTTTAAATTAAACGCAACCTTTTTCAGAAATTGTTCTAAAAATAACAGAAACACATGTTACAAACCTTTCTTCCACTCATTTTCACTTTTTTAGCAATAGAAACTCAAATACAATAAAACAAAATTAAAAACGAAATCATACGTTTATTGCAACTACAACAAACAGCGGAATGACAACTTCAAGCTCGTTTTACTGATAGTGACACTTGCTTATTTTTGACAGCTATGTTTTTTTTATGCAATGGACATTAAAAAGGTATCCAGACACGATCAACTTAAAGTGAACTTGTTCTTTTATATAATTTTTGGGCATTCAATGTTATGATGGAAATTTCCATCATTATGCAAAGAAGGGTTAAAGTCGGAAAATAATTTTTTTTTATCAAGTTGTGAGAAGATAGAGAAATTGCAACCGCAAATTATTTTATCATGCTCTCAGCGAACCGCTGGACACAAATCGAAGCATAAAGCAGTACACCTGAACTTTGTTTTTCAGAAAGCTGAGCAAGTGAAAGTTTATTTCTATTACAGGATCTGAATATCTAACGTATATTTGTGTATGATTCATATTAAACAGTCGATGTCATCGCAATGTGAATAAACAAGCGTAGAGGTTGCTGGCCAAGCGTTATGATTTTAGAGTGTAACCACATTACAGCAAAATAAACGTTACAGCCACAGTAACGAAAGCAGGAAATAAATTCCAGCTGGTTTTGCAGTTTGCAATTGGAAAGAAATAAACGTGAACAATTTAGGTCACAATAATTATAATGGTGAACGCTTTAAAATGTGAGTTAAATATCATAAAACAATTACGCCAGAAAACTATGTCGCTAAGTTTCTTGCTGATGGTTGTCTCGACGAGGTATCTCGTCGTTACAAAATTGGACACATCTGGATGAACGAGATATCTCGTCATTAGGAAAAACTATTTAAATCTTAACCTCGTCATCATAAAAAAACCTCGTCAATATATTGATGACGAGACATCTCGATAGTAGCAAACTGGGCCAGGTCTTGATGAACGAGATCTCTCGTCGAAACCCTTAGGAGCGTAAATGCGAGTAAGTACAAAATGCAGATAAGCCAGTTGAGACATTTACTGTTTAAAATTTAAGGTAATCCGGAGATTAGTGCCATCCCCATTGCTTCCATGTTAAAACAGGGGCCTCGGTAGCCCAGCTGGTAGAGTCGCTGTTTAGCAACCTGAAGGTTGCGTATTCAAAACTCAATCCAACCAGAGACCATCGTGTACGTCAGGGCTGTTCCACGTTAAATCTGTCCCGTCTCCTCGGATGTCCTCATGCCGATATGAAGTGGAAGTTTGGAGTAAGGTGGTAGCTCAGGTGCCAACCTCGTCATCCGACTGTGGTTGAAAATGACGAGGTGCTGTCTTCGTATATTTTCCTTTGGGATGGATTCCAGACCATTTCCAATAGCCCGTTGTGGTGGAAAGTGCTACATAAATTCACTTCTAGCCAACACATGTTAAAATGAGTAATGCTTTACCTTTTCAGAATTTAACTATCATAAACACTGTATTTTTGTCAAATATATTCATTGGGATAATCCTAAATATTCTAACGAGCCACTTAGATGTGTTCATAATGTTTTTCCTGCTGATATAATTAAAATGTGATGCATACTGCCAAATACACTCATTGTCATAAAAATTTGCGCACCAAGAAAAAGTCGTCAAAATGAAACGAAATTTTACACATGTACTACTTTGATATAAGTAAATGATTAGAAAATAAAAGAAAAAGGATCATTTATTGCAGAAAAAAGTACAAATGAACGGAAGTTTTAGTACTCTGTTGGACCCCCTCTAGTGCGAATGCACGATGCGATACGAGCGGGCATTGAGGCATACAAGTTTCTTATGATGTCCTGAGACATCTCGTTCAACAGTTTCTGTAAACGCGCCTCTAGTTCGACTAAACTCGTAGGGTGTCCAATTTGCCGTCCCAAATGATCCCAGATATGCGTGATTGGTGACAAATCTGGGGATCGAGCAGACCAGGGAAGGGTGGTAATGTGGCGGAGGCAGTCTTGCGACATCCTTGCTGTTTGTGGCCGTGCATTGTCTTGTTGAAAATGGCTCCTGGGAGCCCTGCCATGAGTGGCATCACATGTGGCTGAAGGATGTCATGGAGGTACCGCTGGGCTGTCATTGTGTCATGGATCAATATTAGGGGTGACCGTGTATCGTAAGCAATGACACCCCATACCATCACGCCAGATGTGGGAGCGGTGTGTCGCTGTAAAGCGAAGGCAGGATTGAGGCGTTCAGTAATAAGCTATAGATATGAGTTTTAACAAAAAAAATAACAAACGTATCCCGATTTTTTCAGAATTTCAAAAAAATATTACCAGAAACTAAATTAGAATTTCTAAAACAAACTCAGTGAGGTGCGAAAATTCGCGTTTAGAGGTATTCTAAAAAAACTCACAGCTGAAGACTGAAAATTTGTATGTGTTTTGCTCACTCGCGCTAAAAATTTCGCTTTTTTTCGACTTTGACACTTAATGCACCCTATACTAATAGCCGCATCAGAAGAAAAAACTCTTCTGCATCTTGTTCCCTGTAGAATTTTGAACAAACCATGTTTAATTTCGTAATTTTCTGATCAGTACTTTTTCAGGAAACAGTGTAAGAATCGAGCGAAAAAAGCGAGTTTTCCATCCTGCGGCTGCGCTGGTGGCCGTAACTTTTTTTTAACATAGAGAGATACCCGTAAAATCTCTGGTTAAAAATGTATCACTTTCCTTCGATTACTTCATTAAAATTTAAAGTGATCTTTAATAATAATTTTAACCCTCTGAGGATCTTCTATGCAGTTTTTCCTGCATGACATCTAACCAGTTTTAGACCTTTCGGCCAATAGAATAATTCCTAGGACTTTTGATGGGAAGTACATCTCACCTTTCGAAACCGTTGTACCACGCTTAACTTTTGAGTGTCACCAAAAAACGTAAATGCAAAAAATTCATTAACTTTAAATATATAAAATGATAAATAAATGAACTTATCGCGTTCGAAAGAAAATTAAACAAAGAATGCAAAAAAAATGCTCAATAATCTTCCGATGACGTCATCGGCTGATGCAATCGTAGCACAAAATGCAGCCACGAAAATGCGTACTTCCGCTCACATTAATTTAGTCTAGCTCCGGCCTCCTTTGTATGATCACGACGTTTAGAATGTCATTTGTTTAGTCTCTTTATGTTTTATCAATAAAAATAGAAATAAAATTCAAAATTTTAATACTTGTTTAGATATCGAACTTCAAAGTGAATAAATTTCGAAAACATTTCATAATGTCCAAACATATATACATAATAAACACAATAAAAACTAGAGAAACGTCAACAGGACAAAAGATCGAGAGATGGGGAAACCAAAAAAATCCAGATGTAGAATGCTGAGCGTAAATGGCCTCAGTGCGAGCGCCTCAAAGTTGGGGCGTCGCGCCGCACCCCTCATATAATTCAGTATAGCTCCGGTCTCCTTTGAGTGAGCATGATGTTTGAGGTGTCATTGGTTTCATCTCTCTATGCTTTATAAATAATCTTAGAAATAAAAAAACTAAATATTTAATACTTGTTTAGATATAGGACCGTACTGTGGAAAATTATCAAAATTTCCAAACGTCCAAATATATGCACAATGAACACCAGAAGAATGATAAAAAACGTCAACAGGAAGAACTATCGAGAGATGAGGAATAATGACTGAGAACAATCCAAGAAGATCCGGACATCTTATGCTGAGTGTCAACGGGCTCGGAGGAAGTTCTTGAAAGTATAGGCGTCGCACATTCAAGGTGAACAAACCACAACCTGCAACATCAACAACGGGTGCACCAACTGTGATATATTGTATGTGCGGAGCTGTGAACATGTGATGTGTGGAATTAAAACAATCTAGAACTAATTTATTTCACTTTCAAATTCACCATATGGCCACACTGACGTATTCTACGCCTTAAACCTAGCGATCGTTCCCCGACACAGCTCCGTCCGTTTTTTTAACCTTCTAAGGGGATCCGCCCCCTGCTCACTATCGCTCAACAACCCCCGATGATTGCTAAACAATCATATTTAGTTCGCTTTGCGAACTATACTTTTCAACAATGAGAAGGGATTCCCACTTGGATCGCTGCTGGATTGATCCCGGTCCTCTAGTACGACGTTAATTGAAGATTACCTTCCCTTTCCATTGGGATATTTATCCCCATGCGCCCGAGTAAAGGAAAATTACCTTTCTTTGGGAGATTATCGGATCCGTATATAAGCCGACACCCGTACTTTAGCTTTAGAAAACGTTCCAAAATTTCTCGGCTTATACATGGAAATATACGGTAAATAAAAACAAAATGTTTCGAAAAATGTCAAGAACAAACCATCTCATTTCCAAATAGAAAATTAAATTGTTAAATAAACAACAAATTGTTAAAATTCAGAGGAAATCTCATAATTTTAAATGTTTTAGCTGATCCGTTTTGTAAGCTTTTTTTTTAAAGATTTTCATATTGAACTGTTGCTATGGAAACGGCGACCAAATTTGCTGGTTCTTCTGAAAACATTGCACATTTTTTAGCGCGTTCTCTCAAATTTTATGAATGAATAAATTAATTAAAAAATAACTTTTTACCGTCTGCGCGTGCTCCAAATTTATTAGCTCGTTCAACCACGACTCGCTATCACGTGACTCTCTATCTAACAATCACAAAACGAATAAACCTGAAAAAGACCGAAACATTTTCTTTTATAATAACTAGGGGGCCCGGCCCCTGCTCGCTATCGCTTGTCAACCCCCGATGATTGCTAAACAATCATACTTAGTTCGCTTCGCGAACTATACTTTTCAACAATGAGGGTGAGGTTATTGCTTCACAATCCGATCGTTACTGGATTGACCCCGGACCTCTAGTAGGACATTAATTGAAGGTTCCCTTCCCATTGCGATATTTATCGCATGCGCCCGAGTAACGTAAATTTGCCTACTTTTTTTGTGAAGCGTATTCGCATATAAACCGACCCCAGTACTTAAGCTTTAGAAAACGTTCCAAAAATGATCGGCTCATACACGGAAATATCGTGTAAATAAAAACGAAATGTGTTAAAAAATGTGTCAAGAACAAAACATCTTATTTCACATTTAAAAAAAAAGAAATATTTTAGTACAACATATTGTTAAAATTCAGAGAAAATATCATAATTTTAAATGTTTTAGCTTCTCCGTGTTGTTTGTTGTAATAGTACTTCTTAATATTTTCCTTTTTGACTGTTGCTATGGAAACGGCGACTGAATTGGCCGGTTCTTCTGAAAACATTGCAAACTCTCTAGCGCGTGCTCTCAAATTTTATGAATGAATTAATTTTAAAATATCACTGTGTTTATCGTCTGCGCGTGCTCCAAATTCATTAAGCTGTTGAAACACAAGACTCGCTATCACGTGACTCGCTATTCCCAATAACAAAGCGAATAAAACTGAAAAAGATTGTAAATTTTTTTTAATAGAAAGAAAGAAAAGATAAATTTAGCTATTTGGTTATTATGTGTTATAGGGTAGTTGCAATATTTGTAAATCTCGTAACGCTTTTAGGCTATAAAAACGTATTTAATATATGAGAAAAGCTAATTGAGAAATTAGTCATCAAAGGACATTTAAAAGGCTCCAGATGGAAATATTTACATTAAAAAATATTTTCTGAATAGCTACAAAGGAAAACAATGCATTATTTTAAATCTTTAATTAAGCAGAAATAATCTCAAACGTAATTTCTGATTACTTAATTCTCCGAGAATACCACATGTCCTATCCATATCTAATATCTATATATTTAATGATTGAATTTTAATTCAGTCATTCACTTTGACGATAATTCCTGGAACTTCATTTATGTACTACAATGACATAAGAAGCTGACATATTAGCTGATTCAACAGTATATCTTAGAGTGGTGACCATTGATGTGTGTAAACATATTACACCAATATAGCCAATCGAAACTTGCTCATAAGCACGTTTTGAATGGGGAACAATCTAAAACTTCATTTCATGATCCACATTGAAAATTCCATATTAGTTCCATCTTTTGATTGCAACTTTTCAGTCAATATTATACAAACAAGAACTATTCCAGTGGATATTCAATTTTCTCACAGAGTAACCAATGTTGAGTAAAGTTCAATCTGACTAAAGAATGGAAAACTAGCAACTACAAAACATTAATCATGTCTAGTGGTTGATTAGTTTTTATCCTTTCACGTTGACTAATGATTGATTCAGTTTTAGTTTCGATCATAATCATGACTAAAAATCATGATTGAAATTGTGCCTCCTTTCCTCATTCTCAAACCAGTAAAAATTGTATGTGCACGTGCATAGGCGTAACTAGGGTTGTTGAATAGGAGGGGGGGGGGGGGTAGGTACAGTCCATACCACCCTAAAAGTATGGACTGTACCTAAGTAAAAGGGGGGAGTTAATGTCCTATTAATTATTCATTAATTGACACTTGATTTTTAAAAATCACGTTTTTTTTAATACAATATTTACCAGATAATTTTATGGTGTGTAAATTTTAAAACTTACAATACATTTAAATTAGAACTTAAAACGTCGATTTTTTCGTATACGTTTCGATTTTTTCTAACTTCTTAGATTTAAATTTGATTTGCTTGAAGCACATCGGCAAAAATTCTCTCGATTCTATCTCTGCCGCCTTTGTATAGCCTCAGAATTTTTTTAAAGTGTATTAACTATATACTTGTGAATGTACAATGTACATGCAACTATAATATTAATGATGAGATTAAGACATGAAATCATTCTTCAGCGTTGTCGTGCGGGCCATATATGGCCCAATTGGGGGTGCCATTGCCCCGGAGGGTTGGACTTCTTCATACACGACACATCCGTTTTACAGGAAGGTCCCTTTCACACATCCATTCACTCACACATATCGTAATTTAGATCCCAATCAGAGGCCGATAACCCACTGATCAGGTACCCCCAGAGGTATTGATTTGGTATGGGAACATGGGAGACTTTGTGATCACGACCTATTTAACGAGCCCCAACCACCATTAGCCAACACTACGGTCTTTGGCCAGGTCTGAGCGCCGATCTCGCAATCATCAGAATTGCAGGCTCCGCTGAGGACAGAACCCACAACCCTTCCGATGCGAGCCCGACGCTCTACTGATTTAGCTACCGCGGCTCTTCAGTGTTGGTAGAAACTTTAAATAGAGATATCACTGTTGTAATGTCAAGAAGAAGAAAATTAACTTATACTTTCCACAATAACATTTCTATTGAATTTTTAAGTAAAAAAGTCATCTCCCGAAAGTATTATTTAAATTCTAACATAGTTGCATTGAATATGGATTACTTTAAACAACAATAATGCTTTTGCAGTGTTATATTTAATACTCATGTGACATTTGCTAAAGCAAAAGTACAGAAGTTATGCTTCGGACTTCTGTTTGTAACTAAATGAATCAAGAATTCTTGAGCTGACACAAGGAAAGACATAGTCGAGGAATCCAAATGGAAGAGATATGAGGATCTGGCCTATAAACTGAGACGTTAGACTTGACCAGTGGACTTGGGGATCGGACTCGGAAATTGATATTAAACATAAAAAACTGTCTAAAAACGGTAAAAAAAAGGTATAAAAAAAGGCACATTATAGAGTACAGCTAGTATTCTTCTGTACTAAAAATGTAATTTTATCTTTTAATAAAACACAGTGGGGTGGCCGTAAACGTACCGTATGCTTATGAGTGGGGCGGTATTCCATTGAACATCATCATCATAGCCAAGGAATCCCATGCTGCTTTTCTGACATATAATAAAGCTGAAGGATTGCAGTGCTAAATGGTTTGTGTGATTGCACTGCAATCAATCAAGCCGCTTTAAGGAACCCCTTAAGGAATTTAGACTTCTAATAATATGTAAGCTGTTAAGAAACCGTGATTATAAAGTGAAACTAGAAGAACTTAATGAGTAATAAATAAATGTATGTCTAAAAGGAAATGAACCACCAAAGATCTCCGTATTCATTGACGAGTATGTTTCGAGAAATCGTTGTGCGGAGCCTTGTAGTACTCATAGGCATAGGCGTGACTAGGGTTGATGAATGAGGAGGGTCAGTCGTGAGAGGTATAGACTGTACACCAATAAAAAGGGGAAGCATCAGGGAAATTTTTGTAATTTTATGTTAAAAATCAGGATATACGAGGCGATGAAAGTAAGTTTCGTTTCGTTCTTTCGCCACCGCAGCACTACTGTCAGTGCTCCGCGCATGCGCAATATTCCTCCTTGTCCATTATCTTTCCATTGACACCATTACGGTCAATCTATGTTGTGTTTTCACTTTGTTGTGATCACTAGAATTGTTAAAGACAGCTGAAGAACCGGCGACTGTGAGATTCTGTCTGCAATTCGCATCTTGAATGCAAGGAGCGTGAAGCCTGCTGAAATTCATTGTCAAATTACTGAGATTTATGGTGAAAGTGAGTTGTAAAAACTTAGGCGCTCAATTTGAAACAAAAGGAGAGGAATGTTTAGTCAAGGAATTGCTTCACGACAATGCTCGGCCCCATGCTGCTGGTGTCACTCAAAGGCAAATAGAGGAATTCGGTTGGCAGCAGTTCGATCATCCACCTACAGCCCAGACCTGGCACCGTCTGACTATCATTTAGGTCACACATTTTTTTTTAAAGATATGGCTATCACCACATCATTGGTGGGAACTTTCTTTGAGGAAGGTATAGGTAAGTTGGTCACCCGCTACGACAAATGATTCAACATCGGCGGAAACTATGTAGAAAAATAGTTCAAGGAATGACCTTTCATGTAAACTAAATTGGCTTGAAAAACAATTATTCTGTCTTTCTTTTTGCAAAACGGAACTTACTTTCCGGATGAGCCTCGTATTAATACATTTTTTCGTAGTACATTGCTAATACAAAGTCCAGTCACATTAATGTGACCACCACCTACTTTCGACGTCAACGTGAAATAACCAATCACAAAAGGCAGGTGGCAGAACATTGCAGTGGAGTGTATATAAAGGATGTCCTAGGGCATCGGAAAGCATTTCAATCGTTGGCGTAATGCAGAAACGTAGCGATTTATCCGACGTCCAAAAGGGCATGATTATTGGCTTTCTTGCCAAGGGTGGAAGAATTTCGGAAACAGCTATTTTTGTGAACTGTTCGCGTGTCGCCGTGGTAAAAGTATAACGTGCATGGCAAAATGGCACTATCCAGAATCAGCGGCGTGGCACATGTGGTGTACCTCGGGCTATAGATGACAGAGGCGAACGAAGGCTACTGAGATGCGTTCGGACGAATAGACGTGTAACTGTTGAGCAACTGACCGCCCAGAGGAACCAAGGAGCTACCAAGAGTGTATCCTCAACAACGGTTCAGCGAACCTTGCTGCGCATGGGCCTCCACAGCAGACGCCTGGTTAATGCACCTATGCTGACTGCTGTTCATCGGCGACGAAGGCTGGAATTTGCACGCCAGTACCGCAACTGAACGTCCACAAAGTGGCGACAGGTGGTTTTTTCCGATGAATCACGTTTTATGCTCTATCGGACAGATGGACGTTGGCGTATACTCCGGGAAACGTCTGAAAGCAAACACCCTGCTACAATTGCCATGAATCCTCAATCGCGTAATCCAGCGCAGCTGGTCACGGCACTGGAGTCGGCATGGCTCAACAACCCAGTGAACACCTTCAGACACCTAATTGACTTTCTTTCTGCACGTCTCGCAGTGGTCCGCTCTGCCAAAAGTGGTTATTCTGGCTTTTGACAGGTGGTCACATTAATGTGACTGGACTGTGTAGATTAAATATTTTGCGTCTAGCAAATGTTAGTCACTTTCATTTCAAATAAAGTCATTTTAATCAATGTTGTTTTATTGTATCATACATGAGAAACACATTGTTTGGTTTAACAACAAATTATTTAAGGACAGTTTTGAATTGCACTAAAACCCTATTAAATCAACCATTTGGTTAATCCAAACCAACTGTTAAAATTTGTGTGAAGTGAAAAACTGTATTAATTTGTGAAACAAAATACTGTAAATCAGTAACTACATAATATATTATATTAAAATAAAAAGCATCATTGGTAAGAATGCACATAATTTTAGATTTCTTCATTATCATTAAATTAAAAAGAGTAGAAAATAATCACTAGAACTCTCCATAAACAATTAAATTTGACGAAATTAATCCGTTTTTGCTGTGGTAAATACATATAAACATTTTCCTAGTTGGTGTTCTTCAAAATTCACATTTTAAGTTAAACATAAAAATCAAATTATGAGCGTAAAAAATTTTTTTATTTAATATAATTTAGTTTAAATAGCCATAAAGAACTTAAAGCTCCGATTGCTCGTAATTAACAAATTTGACTACCTTTTTCGACAAACTGAATGGGGGTTGAGCCCCCAATTCCCCCTGGTTACGCCTATAAACTAATGTACTATTGTTTGATTGATTTCATTTATTTACTACACAAATAAAGCACTGATGAAGTAAGTTATGAATAGTTTGAGTAGTTATTAATAAAAGATTATTTAAATAAGGATTATATGTTCATATGTGAAAAACACACACACATTACATATATTTGCAAAATTTTTCTCAACTGAATGGGGGAGAGTTTGAACCCTAAAACCTCTCCCCTGGTTACACCTATGTGCCCGTATGAAGTTTTGCGACAAAAAAAAATACCTGCCTACTTGCATGTTGAAGAAACTTAACAATAAAATGATAAAAAAAGAGATTACATGATTAAATTAATTATTGCTTTATATTTTACAGCGTAGTAAAATTCGCGTAACACAACAAATCATATTGCAATCGTTAAATTGGTTAGTTTCATATCAATAACATTGTTTAATTGATTCGTGATTCCAGAAAATCATACAAATTGAAAGAAAAAAAATCATTGGCATACTACTGTAGGAATTTAGTAAACGTATTCTTCACTGAAACAAAGGATTTACAACTAATTGATTTAGACTTTATGACTATGACTGTATCGTCGGCTTCGGGCAGAAACCTCATTAACTGGTTAAAAGAAATTTACAGTATAGCCGTTAGGAATTATATGTTTTTAGGTCAAGAATAAAAGTCTAAGCATCTTGATAGCGTTATATTTTGGTTCAAACAGATTTAAACAGAACCACGTATTTCTCATCATAGAAACAAGCATTAAGTGTCAAAAAACGCACTTCAAAAAAATGTCAGTTCTTGAGTTTATGCTCTAAGCCGGTCATATGATTATGACTATGACTCAAATATTATGATATTATAACTCATTTTTAATCCTTATTAACTTTAGTCGTGATTAAAATTTTTGTCAACAAATTAATCGTTTGAAAAAAATTAATTGGTTACTCCTAATACTGACCGTAACGAGATCTGAATTTGAAAATATACCCTAGATTCAAACAAAAAACCGCGTCAATTTCTGAATTTCCACAGAAGGTACAAAAGTTGCTAAAGTATAGAAAATATACGAAGAACATGATTAAGAATACATAAAATTTGATTGATAATATCAAAGTTGTTTGGATGAGTCTTCGACATTGATGAAACAGTTTGAGGAACTTCATTTCAACAGAACAGATTTGCTGACGTTTATTGATGACTTACTGATTTATAAATGACAGTCAATTAGTGATAAGGAAATAGTTATTCATACAGCATTCAACAGAGAAAGACAGTCGTTTAACTTTCGACTGTGATGGAACAGTTTCTAGTGAACTGAAAATGCCTGTATTGCTGATTCTCACAACTGAGATCATAAATTACGGTGGTAAAGCAAACAATTGCACTTGAAATTAATGCTTTTCGATTCATAGATTTTCCAATTAGAAATTAATAAACAGAAAATATTGCTTTGAAAATAAGAAAGACATAAATTTTGTTTTGGCTTAATTTTGTTAGACGGGTCCTTATGAAAATTAAATGCATATTTAATTACAGTAGGCATTATTGAAACTCTTGTGATGATTTTGGTTTGTGTGACTTCAGGTATGGGAACTACAATAGGTGTTCTGATCCTTTTTACCGATTGTGCAACTCTATGAATATACAGTGAAACCCCGATTTAACGTATTTCAAGGGACCGGAAGGAAATAACGTTATTATAAAAGCTTCCATGGTGATCCTTTTCGAGATTTCCTCTGTTACGTGGATTTGTCGTCGAAGGGAATCGGCTGGCGAATTTATGACCGGATAAGGGTAGAGCCATGCGAGGTAGCCCCTTGTCTTTGAACTAACTGTCGCGCTTCGGAAGAACGTGTGCGGTCTCCCCTCGGAGAAGAGTGGACAATCGTCGAACGTGTGAGCGTGAACGGACGTAGAACTAACTGGTCTGTTCCGATGAAGCCGCGGGACTGAAACCATATTTGTATTTATATTAGCCTCGAAATAGCCTTAAAGTGTAAATATATTCAATAACTAATTAAATGGGCTGTACTTCTAAAAGCTGTTTTAATTGCCTACAATCCACTCTACACTTAAATTCTTCTCATGTCGTTACAGCGGGAAAACGTTAAATCGGGGTCGGAGAAAAATAAGACATAGAGCATGAAATAAAGACTAATTTAAGTAACATACCTATTATTTCTTTCTTTACAATAGTTTATTGTTTAAATAAATCTGTTATTTTGGTTTGTATTTTGCTTTTACTAGCTAAATCAGGGGTTCCCAACCTTTTAATAACTGAGTACCGATTGAAATTGTTAGAAATTTTTGGCGTACCACCAGTTCTATATTTTTAGAAATATATATCTAACTAGCAAAATACCCGACCTTACTCGGTTTGAATTGGTTTACTCTAGATTGAAGAGATACTCAAAATATATAATGACTTACGTTTTTTTGTAGAATAAAAATTTATTTTAACACCTTTCGCCATCTTTATATTTTCTACAACTTATTTTGGACACAAATCCTACACATGCATATCCATTCATGTAATACATTTCACATACATCGCACAATTGCTGTATGACAAAGCTACAAAATGACGAAAGGTGATACTAAGGTTACTACTATAAAAGACGATTTTGAGGGAGATTTGAAATTCTCTTTCTCAAGTTATTTTCATGTTCAACTCAATTAATTAAAATTACGATTTACGGCGAGTGCTCTCGCACTCATAGTCAACAAAACAATATTTTTTTACTTGTGGCACTCTTGCCTGCGGTATGCGACATTATGAAATTTTGCAATCTTCTCCTGTCATTATTACAACGAATTTTTTAATGTTAAAAAAAGTTATAGTTTGGATTTTTAAACATTATTATTCTTTCAATAACGGCATTATTCTTTAAATAACGGCATTATTCTTTAAATAACGGCACTATTCTTTAAATAACGGCATTATTCTTTAAATAACGGCATTATTCTTTCAATAATGGCATAACTACACTTAAAATTTACTTAAAATTTATACTGACTTACCTAACATTTTTAAGTCTAATACTTTGTGGTGCTGTTGCATGTGATGAGAAGGAAAACACATTTATTAAAATAATAAATATTTAAAACAGGAAACAGCGAAGTAAAACAAAATAAAAGATGTCGCAAAAAATTGTTCTAAAGATATTAATTTGTGATTCAATTTTATCTCTTGATCTCGCACAGTTGCCACAACTTACAACTAAAAGTGCACAAAATTTAGAAATGTGAAATTAATTCAGAGCGAAAGAACCAGAAAAAATATCACTGCTCGCGCGATCTTGTTCATTCTCGTTTCATTCAAAAATATCGTCTGTCCCAAATATTCGGAAATCGTTTTCATTGCGCAAAGAATAAAAATAAGACTCGAAATAAATAAAGTATCAGAGATGAAATTCCATAAAAAAAATATTAAAAAAAATTTTTGAAGAATAATTACTTTTTCAGCAGTACTGGTAAAGCAATCGAAGTAATCTAAATATTCAATAGACATTCCAATTTTTCCAAAACTACCAAATTATGGTTGATTTAAGTATACTTACTCAGGTGTTTTAGCATGAAACTCAACTAAATATAACAATAAAGAAATGTTTGATATTGCATTCACTAAACTAATACATAATGTATAAAATAAAATACAATGCAATCAAATATCTGGAATACAATTCATGTGATGTGTACACAAACACAAAATCGAGCATAGAACAGAAAGACGGACAGACAGACTTTCGCAACCAATGCCACTCACTAAATGAAGATAAGTACTCACTGTATGCAAATTTTCATGAAAATATCTTAAACCGCGTGGACGTGTATAGGGCACAACATACAGACAGACAGACAGACAGAGAGACACCAAACGAGAAAAAGGCGGATTCGGCATCAGAAGGGTCCAAAACGGATAGAAAACTTGAAATGGGTCGAAAATACTGAATGTACAAACAAACACTCCATTCTTTTTTATATAGATGTCAGAAAAGTGCCCAATGGCTTGCTTTATTTTAATTAATATAAGAAAGCTTCATATTTTATGACTAGCAAAATACCCGACCTTACTCGGTTTGAATTCGTTTACTCTAGATTGAAGAGATAATCAAAATATATAATGACTTACGTTTTTTGTAGAGTAAAAATTTATTTTAATACCTTTCGCCATCTTTATATTTTCTACAACTTACTTTGGACACAAATCCTACACATGCATATCCATTCATGTAATACATTTCACATACATCGCACAATTGCCGTATGACAAAGCTACAAAAAGACGAAAGGTGATACTAAGGTTACTACTATAAAAGACGATTTATAGGAAGATTTGGAATTCCCTTTCTTAAGTTGTTTTCATGTGCAACTCAATTAATTAAAATTACGATTTACGGCGAGTGCTCTCGCACTCATAGTCAACAAAACAATATTTTTTTACCTGTGGCACTCTTGCCTCCGGTATGTGACATTGTGAAATTTTGCAATCTTCTCCTGTCATTACTACAACGAATTTTTTAATGTTGGAAAAAGTTCTAGTTTGGATTTTTAAACATTATTATTATTTCAATAACGACATTATTCTTTAAATAATGGCATTATTCTTTAAATAACGGCATTATTCTTTAAATAACGGCATTATTCTTTAAAACAGGAAACAGCGAAGTAAAACAAAATAAAAGATGTCGTAAAAAATTGTTGTAAAGATATTAATTTGTGATTCAATTTTATCTCTTGATCTCGCACAGTTGCCACAACTTACAACTAAAAGTGTACAAAATTTAGAAATGTGAAATTAATTCAGAGCGAAAGAACCAGAAAAAATATCACTACTCGCGCGATCGTGTTCATTCTCGTTTCATTGAAAAATATCGTCTGTCCCAAATATTCGGAAATCGTTTTCATTGCGCAAAGAATAAAAATAAGACTCGAAATAAATGACGTATCAGAAATGAAATTCCATAAAAAAAAATAATAATAATTTTTTGAAGAATAATTACTTTTTCAGCAGTTCTGGTAAAGCAATCGAATTAATCGTAATATTCAATAGACATTCCAATTTTTCCAAAACTACCAAATTATGGTTGATTTAAGTATACTTACTCAGATGTTTTAGCATGAAACTCGTCTAAATATAACAATTCAGAAATGTTTAATATTGCATTCACTACATTAATAGATAATGTATAAAGTAAAATACAATGCAATCAAATATCTGGAATACAATTCATGTGATGTCTACACAAACACAAAAACACAAAATCGAGCATAGAACAGAAAGACGGACAGACAGACTTTCGCAACCAATTCCACTCACTAAATCAAGATAAGTACTCACTGTATGAAAATTTCCATGAAAATATCTTAAACCGCGTGGACGTGTATAGGGCACAACATACAGACAGACAGACAGACAGACAGACAGACAGACACCAAACGAGAAAAAGGCGGATTCGGCATCAGAAGGGTCCAAAACGGATAGAAAACTTGAAATGCGTCGAAAATATTGAATGTACAAACAAACACTCCATTCTTATTTATATAGACTAGCAAAATACCCGACCTTACTCGGTTTGAATTGGTTTACTCTAAATTGAAGAGAAAATCAAAATATATAATGACTTACGTTTTTTGTAGAGTAAAAATTTATTTGAATAACTTTCGTCATCTTTATAATTTCTACCACTTACTTTGGACACAAATCCTTACACATGCATATCCATTCATGTAATACATTTCACATACATCGCACCCTTGCTGTATGACAAAGCTACAAAATGACGAAAGGTGACACTACAAAAGTTACTACTACAAACGAACGGACGAAAGGTTACTACTACAAAAGACGATTTTGAGGGAGATTTGGAATTCCCTTTCTTAAGTTCTTTTCATGTTCAACTCAATTTTAAAAAATTACGATTTACGGCGAGTGCTCTCGCACTCATAGTCAACAAAACAATATTTTTTTACATGTGGCACTCTTACATCCGGTATGTGACCTATTGAAATGTTGCAATCTTCTCCTGTCATTATGACAACTTATTTTTTAATGTTTGAAAAGTTCCAATTCTGATTTTTTAAACATTATTATTCTTTTAATAACGGCATATTCTTTCAATAACGGCATTATTATTTAAATAACGGCATTATTCTTTCAATGACGGCATTATTCTTTCAATAATGGCATAACTACACTTAAAATTTACTGAAAATTTATACTGACTTACCTAAAATTTTTAAGTCTGATACTTTGTGGTGCTGTTGCATGTGATGAGAAGGAAAACACATTTATTAAAATAATAAATATTTAAAACAGGAAACAACGAAATAAAACAAAATAAAAGATGTCGCAAAAAATTGTTCTAAAGATATTAATTTGTGATTCAATTTTATCTCTTGATCTCGCACAGTTGCCACAACTTACAACTAAAAGTGTACAAAATTTAGAAATGTGAAATTAATTCAGAGCGAAGGAATCAGAAAAAAATATCTCTGCTCGCGCGATCTTGTTCATTCTCGTTTTGTTGAAAAATATCGTCTGTCCCAAATATTCGGAAATCGTTTTCATTGCGCAAAGAATAAAAATAAGACTCGAAATAAATAAAGTATCAGAGCTAAAATTTCACCATAAAATTTTTTTTTGAAAAATAATTGGTTTTCAGCATTACTGGGAAAGCAAATAAAAGTAATCGTAATACTCAAACTACATTCCAATTTTTCGAAAACTATCAAATTGTGGATGATTTAAGTATACTTACTCAAGTGTTTTAGCATGAAACTCTTCTAAATATAACAATAAAAAAAATTTTAATATTGCATTCACTAAACTAATAAATAATGTATTAAATAAAACACATTGTAATCAAATATCTGGAATACAATTCATGTGATGTCTACACAAACACACAAACACAAAATCGAGCATAGAACAGAAAGACAGACAGACAGACTTTCGCAACCAATGCCACTCACTAAATGAAGATAAGTACTCACTGTATGCAAATTTCCATGAAAATATCTTAAACCGTGTGGACGTGTATAGGGCACAACATACAGACAGACAGACAGACAGACAGACAGACACCAAACGAGAAAAAGGCGGATTCGGCATCAGAAGGGTCCAAAACGGATAGAAAACTTGAAATGGGTCGAAAATATTGAATGTACAAACAAACACTCCATTCTTATTTATATAGATTAATGCACTTGTATTTCGTATTAAGGATGTTTTAATAAAGGAAAAAAATAAAACGATTATTGAAAATTACAGTTTTATTTTTTACTCACAGGTCTAAAAACAAATAATTATCTCGTGCGTATTTCTCATACATAAAGATAAAGGAATTCTTGGTTAAACGATTTGACAGGGAGTGATATCAACTTAATTTCGCCGAGATAGCCATTGAATAGAAATAGATAATCAGCAACAAAGTTTCTCTTTAATTAATGTGCTACTGTTAGCGTCATTCATTACTATGTAATGAAAAGGTTAATCACAAAATTGATTTCATATAACCCCATTTTTCCTATAACGTGGTTGTACATACTAAAAAATCGAAGAAACGTCGTATAATATATGGGTCGCTCGTATCATTCTTGCGTATCCCCTAAAATGTTTCCACGTACCACCAGTGGTACGCGTACTACCGGTTAAGAATACCTGAGCTAAATCATAAATATCATTCTTCACAGATATGAGTTTTCGTATGTTCGTAAATTACAAAACAATTAAATACAGCTTCTCGGAGAATTAAGGATATGTCCGACGACATTGAATCCACAGTAATTGCAAGAATAAAAAGGAGTCCCTTTTTTACACTACAGGTGGATGAAAGCACTGATGTTTCCAGTCTGTCAATTTTGCTTCTTATTGCAAGATATTTAAATGATAACGTGATTGAAATTTGCTGTGGTGTTTGCACAGACGGTGTAAAATCTAAGGCTGTTATACAGGTTTACGTTGTTGCAGCACAGAAGTAGCTTCCCACGTATTTTGGAGTCAGTGCAGTATTCACAGACAAAGCCTAGCGAGGAAATACATGCGATTCTTTGAAGGAAGTGCTTAATCAATCTTTTAAAGTTGTTAATTTTATTAAGGCCAATTCAAAGAAATCCAGACTATTCCAATCCTTGTGTGAAGAGAGGAATAGTCTCCATACTACATTACTTGTATACACCGAAGTGAAGTGACTCCTCTAGGAAATGCACTCACACGATTGTTTGAATTGAGACATGAAGTTCGAGATATTTTTGAAAACTATCCCTTTGAGCTAAGCTGTACGTTTTATGAAGGGGAATGTCTTCAGCAGCTTGCGTACTTGTCCAATATATCCCCCCCAAAAAAAAAAAAAAAAAAAAAAAAACTTAGGATTACAGAATAGTTCCGTAACCATATTTGCCGTGTCTGACAAAATCAAGCCTGTGATCAAGAAATTAGATTTTTTGGAATCATGTATCCAAAAAGACCAGCGTAAAAGTAGTATACTAGCTCACTTAAAAGGACTTAAGGTGTCGTCTGGACAGTATTTTCCGAAGCGAAATAGTGAAAATAAATGGACTTTAAATGCATTTAACGACTTGTTTTTCAACAACCCCAAAAACTATCAGTTTCTGAAAAAAAAAAAAAAACGATATAACTTTCAACCGATTCTTCTATAGAATTATATTTCGAAAAAAGAAATCTCAATGACTTCTGCGCAATAGTGAAAGAGTACCAAGAACTAAATGACAAAGCAATAAAATATTTATTACCTTTCACAAACAAGAGCTCATCGAAATAGCATTCTCATCTTATGCATACTGACCGTGGTTCAAAATTACGTGGTGCTGTACTCGGATCTTTCCCTTAGAGTAGTGATCCCGGACCGTCGTCAATAGCCCGTAGTGTTACTCTAGTATGACGTTAATTAAATTACCATTACCATCTTATGCAAACATTAAGAATGAATATCGCAATAAGTTTGACCCAGCTCCTGTTTTGAGGCTATATCTATCATCAGTTGAATTTGATTTTAAAAAACTCGAATCCATAAAACAATCTCAAGAATCGCATTAAAATTTCATGAATTATTATTGTAATTTGATCATAAGTTAATGTTAGGGGGTAAGAGAAAGAAAACCCATTTTTCATGTGTGAAGGGTGGATGCCATTTCAAAAGAGGAGTTTGAGGTCACAGGACTCAAAAGCATTGATAATGCAAAGACTAAATTCGTTCTGGTTGAAAGAGACATATTCTGTGTTACCAAAGACCATGTCAAACCAATTTACCTTCTTCAACCTGTTGCAAAGGCCTTAAAGAAATTTTCCAATTCGAGGGAAAATTCAACGTGCAAGAAATATAATGTTTGTTTGGTTTTGTAAATTCAAATTTGTATTTTTCAATTTTGAATTTGTATTTTTCAATTTTGAATTTGTATTTTTCAGTTTTTGATTTATATTTTTAACTCGCTTCGTTGAAAAATATCGTCTGTCCCAAGTATTCGGAAATCGTTTTCATTGCGCAAAGAACAAAAACTCGAAATAAATGAAGTTTTTTGTTCTTTCGCTCTGAATTAATTTCACATTTTTAAATTTCGTGCACTTTTAGTTGTAAGCTGTGGCAACTGTGCGAGATCAAGAGATAAAAATGAATCACAAATTAATATCTTTAGAACAATTTTTTCCGACATCTTTTATTTTGTTTTATTTCGCTGTTTTCTGTTTTAAATATTTAATATTTTAATAAATGTGTTTTCCTTCTTATCACACGCAACAGCACCACAAAGTATTCGACTTAAAAATGGCAGGTAAGTCAGAATAAATTTTAAGTAAATTTTAAGTGTAGTTATGCCATTATTGAAAGAATAATGCCGTCATTTAAAGAATAATGCCGTTTTTTTAAAGAATAATGCCGTTATTGAAAGAATAATGCCGTTATTGAAAGAATAATGCCGTTATTGAAAGAATAATGCCGTTATTGAAAGAATAATGCCGTTATTGAAAGAATAATGCCGTTATTGAAAGAATAATGCCGTTATTGAAAGAATAATAATGTTTGAAAATCCGAACTAGAATTATTGAAACATTAAAAAATTCGTTGTAATAATGACAGGAGAAGATTGCAAAACTTCACAATATCGCATACCCAAGAATGACACAAGTAAACAAATATTGTTTTGTTGACTATGAGTGCGAGAGCACTCGCCGTAAATCGTAATTTTTATTAATTGAGTTGAACATGAAAATAACTTAAGAAAGAGAATTTCAAATCTCCCTCAAAATCGTCTTTTATAGTAGTAACCTTAGTATCACCTTTCGTCATTTTGTAGCTTTGTCATACAGCAATTGTGCGATGTATGTGAAATGTATTACATGAATGGATATGCATGTGTAGGATTTGTGTCCAAAATAAGTTGTAGAAAATATAAAGATGGCGAAAGGTGTTAAAATAAATTTTTATTCTACAAAAAAACGTAAGTCATTATATATTTTGATTATCTCTTCAATTTAGAGTAAACCAATTCGAACCGAGTAAGGTCGGGTATTTTGCTAGTTTCAAATAAAATTAATTACTTGGTTTTATTGAAAGCTTCACTTAATATAGGCAAGTAATGCCATCATTCTTATTTTAAACAGTACACAACTTCCATTTAAAACTAAATATCTAGATTTGAAAATATATATTATGCTTTAAAAGTACAGCTCATGTTCACAAAGAAAAGGAAAAAACGCGTTCGTTAGGCACGTGCCTAATATTACTTTTATTTTTTCTTCGCTCGCATTTAATTTTGAATTTTTAAATTGTGTTCTATTTTTACTTGTAGTAGTTGTGGCAACTATGCAAGATCACGTGTTGAAAAACAGTCATGAATTAATATCTTTAAAACTTTGTTTTTCCGCCGACTTTTTTTTGTACAACTTTCGACTCAAACCATACACATATTTATACATCCATGTAATAAATTTCGCATGCATCGGACCCTTGATGTATGATAAATATACAAATAGACGAAAGGTGACACTAAGGTTGATACTACAAAAGACGGTTTTGAGGGGATTTAGAATTATTCGAGTTCTTTTTTCATATAAAATTGCTCCACTCATAAAAATGACGAAGCAACAGAGAGTGCTTTCGCACTCATAATCAACAAAACAATATTTTTTTGGCTGTGTCACTCTTGCATCACGCAAGCCATTGTCGAATTTTACCATCTTTAAGAAAAGGATGACAATTTGATAAGATATTCATCACTAATTTCTTTTTTTAAACTAATCCTTTTTTTTTTTTTTTGAAAATTACAATTTCTGGCACGCCTAAGAGAAAAAGCTTGTTTTAAAATTGAATGTCTTCAGTACAGACCTATAGCGGTTACTTATTAGCATCTGATAAAAAAATATAATTGTTAAAATTAAGAAAATAATTGTTTTCAATGAACTTTTAACGTTATATAAGTTGCTTAAACATAGCTTCAACTCGTAAAATATCCACGACCTGTCGATATGACAAATCATTTTTTGAGTATTTCAAAAGTTCTAGTAGGAATTTTTTAACATTATTAATCTTCCAATAATGGCAAAATTACTCATACTGTATAATTATCTTTATTCTGACTTACCTGCCAAATTAAATAGAATATTTTGTGGTGGTCTCGCGTGTGATGAAAAGGAAATGCAATTAATTAAAATAATACATATTTAAAACAGGAAACAAGAGAAAACAGCGAAATAAAAGTTGGTCTAAAGATATACGTAATTCTTTTATTTGTTAATCTCGCAGAGTTGCCCCAACTTACATGTAAAAAGTTTACAAAATTTAAAAATGCGAAAGTAATTCGGAGTGAAAGAAACAGAAAATATCACTGCATGTGTACAATCAACACGATTGTTTCGTTGAAAAATACACAGTCTATCCTGAATATTCGGAAACCGTTTATATTTCGTCAAGAACAAAATGAGACCCGAGATAAATGAAGTATCAGAGTTGAAATTCAATAAAAAATAATTTGTGGAAAATATTTGCTATTTCAGCAGTACTGGTAAAATAATTCAATTAATAATACTCAATAAACATTCCCTGGCCGACCAACCGGTATAGTGGTTAAGGTGTTAGCCTCTAGATCGGAAGGTTACTGGTTCGGGTCCGGGCATGAATGTTTGTAAACGTATGGTGTAGAGGCGGCTGGTGCACCTTAAATCTGTCGTGGCCGAAAGTCCTCACGTTGGGTTGGCGTGGAAGTTTGGAGAGTGGGGTGCCAGCTCAGGTGTTGCTTCGTCATCTGACCGTGGTACAAAATTACGAGGTGTTGTCCTCGGATCTTTCCCTTAAGGGACTGATCCCGGACCGTCGTTTCTACCAACCAGTCTGGTGGTTATGGTGTTAGCGTCTCCATCGGATGGTTCCTGGTTCGAATCCGGGTCAGTGTATGGATGTTTGTAAGCGTATGGTGTAGAGGCGGCTGGTGCACCTTAAATCTGTCGTGGCCGAAAGTCCTCACGTTGGGTTGGCGTGGAAGTTTGGAGAGTGGGATGTCAGCTCAGCTGTTGCCTCGTTACTTGACCGTGATTCAAAATTACGTGGTGATATCCTCGGATGTTTCCCTTAAGGGACTGATCCTGCACCGTCATCAATAGCCCGTTGTGCTGCTCTAGTACGACGTTAACTAAAAATTACCAATTACCAAAACTACCAAATTAAGGTTGATTTAAGTATACTTATTTAGATGTGACTTAAGTATACTTACTTTAGCATGAAACGTATCTAAATATGTAAACAGAGAAAAGTTTCATACTGCATTCACTAAAATGATATAAGATGTGTATAAAATAAAAGAAAAAGATCCGAGGACACACACATCATGTAGTTTTGAACCACGGTTAAATGACGAGGTCACGTCTGAGATGGTACCCCACTCTACAAACTTCTACACCCCACCAGTGTGAAGACATTTGAGGCCACGATAGATTTAACGAGCACCAGCTTCCTTTGTACACGACGGTCTTTGGTTGGATTCGAACTCGCCAACCTCCGATTGCTGATATGTTACTCTTCCGACCAGACTACCGGAGTCATTGCTTTTTTAAAATTCGGATAAGAAGAACAAAGATTAATCCGAATTTTTTTTTGTCCTGTGAAATTCGTCTTAATTTCGTTTGACTGTATTGAAATTTCTTGGTTGTACTTATAGAAGGTCAATGTTGCCTACTTTACGAATTGAAGCTTTGTTTGAGAAACATAATATCTGTTAAAAGATTGTTGAAACAGTGATTTTCGCACATAGTTGTAAGTTAATTGTTTAAATAAAAAACCTAGTTTCGAATCAACAAAATTTCTCTTGGGGAAAAAATCTCATGAAATCATAAAAAATGCAATTTTACTCTGAAATTATTATAGAAATTCAAAAGTTTTGATATTGGTATGTGGAACATTGGAGGCTTTAGAGATCTGTTTGGAAATTAGGTCGTCAATATCTCGTTGTGTTGCTCTAGTACGACTCTAATTAAAAATTACCAAATTATTACGTCACGTTGGGTTGGCGTGGAAGTTTGGAGAGTGGGGTGCTAGCTCAGGTGTTGCCTCGTCATCTGACCGTGGTTCCAAATTATGAAGTGTTATCCTCGGATCTTTCCCTTAAGGGACTGATCCCGGACCGTCGTCAATAGCCCGTTGTGTTGCTCTAGTACGATGTGAACTAAAAATTACCAATTATCTATAGTAAAAGGTAATGGTAATGGTAATTTTAGTTGGTCAGATGACGACTATAGTAAAAGGAAACAATTACACTGAATGTTTACTCTTTTCAATTATTTCTGGCTATCCGGGGCACATCTTTGGGCGTGTACGGGGATCACAAACTCTCCCTATGTACTATTCTCCCTAGTTATTGCATCTGTTTTTCCCTGACATTACCCTTTTGCTTTTTTTCCTCCCCTATTGTTGTATTATGTTTGACGGGGCTTGGCCTAATATCCCTAACACCATAAAATCCAAACCCATCCAACCAATTATTTCCGTTATGTGTGTAAAGCGCGTCTTACGTTACTACACTCTATAACAAAAAAAAATCGACGCACCAAAAAGGTGCAAAATCACAGTGGTGCCGGACTCAATCGACTAGGAACGGCGTTGACTGGGAACGTATAGTCTTTAGTGATGAGTCCCGTTTCCAACTGTGTCCTGACGACGACCGCAGAAGTTGTCTGGAGACGTCCAGGGCAGCGTGGGGATCCTGCTTTTGCTATCGCACGCCCCACATGCCCACAACAGGGTGTTATGGTCTTGGGTGCCATCTCCTTTGATAGCCGGACTCCATTTGGTAGTCATTTCTGGCACATTTACGGCACAGCGGTACGTAGACGACATTCTACAACCGGTTGTGTTACCGTTCCTTTTGAGACACACCGGACTTACTTTTCAACAAGATAATGCACTTGCTTCGTCGTGTGGCGAGTCTCTAGATATTCCTACACCGATCTCCTACATAAAACGCCAGATAACTCTCCTAAAGAATATAGATTGGCAGGACGATCATGGCCATGCCAAGAGCCGGTTGAGGGAGTTCATGCCGGGGGACCAGCTCAAAGGATCTAATTGCAGATCGCTACTTGACATGGTTTCTTACTGGTCATGGCCCGTTCGTGTCTTATTTACATCGCTTCCATATTAAAGACAGTGAGTTTTGCAGTTGTGGAGCCGTGGGTGATCCAGATCATTATATTTTTGACTGTGAACTCACTACACGATATCACCTATGCAGGCCCACGGATGAGAATAAGCCAAAATGGCTTACATCTGTCATGAAGAATGCGATCTCCAAATTCAGAATTAAAAAATGCATCTCCATTGCGGCAGAAGTGGCTAATGGAACCACTGTGGCCTGAACACTGTTGACCTCCCAATGCGTTCCCTTTCTCTTAATCTCTTAAAATTTTAAATATTATTACTGCTCTATTTTTATTGATTCAACACTTCATCATATTTTATTTATGTATATTTACCAATGTTTTATTTTCATGCCATACTACGTCACAATATTTTATGTTTACACGGACCTTTTATTAGGGCCTGTTGCCCAATGTTTTACTCTTGTCATTTTATATTCATGAACCGGGCCTTTTGCCCCATGTAAATTTTAAAAACACAATAAATGCTAGTCCGGTCGGCGTGGGCCCCATTGGGTTTACTTCATGGGTTGGAAGTCCTTCCCCCCTCCCAGCCAAAGACTCCAAACCCTAACGGGTGAATCGGGAGATGAAGGATCTGAAACAAGATAATGCCCGGCCGCACACTGCACGTATTGCTATGAATTGTCTTCAAGCTTTCTCAACACTTCCTTGGCCAGCTAGGTCTCCTGATCTCTCTCCCATAGAGCAAATTTGGGATGTTATGGGAAAGCGATTGCAACCATCCCGGAATGTTGACAGTTTAGCCCGACAGTCGGAGATAATTCGGCAACAAATTCCGCAGGTCACTATCCAAGATATTTTTCAGTCTATACCACGCCGGGTGACAGCTGGCATACAGGTCAGAGCTGGACCAAAGCCTTATTGACTCCCTCCCTTTGTTGTTGCTTCGTCGTGACTGTTGGGTTGGCGTGGAAGTTTGGAGAGTGGGGTGCCAGCTCAGGTGTTGCTTCGTCATCTGACCGTGGTTCAAAATTACGAGGTGTTGTCCTCGGATGTTTCCCTTAAGGGACTGATCCCGGACCGATGTCAATAGCCCGTTGTTTTTGCTCTAGTAGGACGTTAACCAAAATTACCATGACCATCCCTTTTTAAAGGTCAAACTCTGAAATAAATCATTCAATTGTTCTGAAATTTTAATCGTTTGTTTTTCTATGTATGTTCTTGCCATCCACCAATTTTTATCTCAATCGGAGAACTCCTTCTTGATGTGTCGATTATTTTTGTTACTGAGTATAATTTAACCTGTCGATAGTTTGTTTATTCAGGTGCTAAATTTCACTAACTGTTTTTGTATTGTGTAATCCTAACAATGAATGGAACGCGAAATTTTTATTAGTTACATAAGCAGGTTATCACTTCTGAAAGCAATTCAAAATTCAGAGAAGTGCTTGAATATAAAGAGTGTTTCATAAAAACAACCAACCAAGCGTCGAACCTCGTTACAACATTCTGATCGTCGGAAACTGCTGATTTTAATGCGCTGAAAATCCATTTGAAATAAACAATCCTTCGAGCACACCTTTATTTTATGTCACTACGATTTTGTTTTGAATCGCTTAGCCCACTTTAAAAGCGTCCCTACGTTTTATTGATTTTTTCTAAGCATCAATGCTCCGGTATTTTCTGAATGGGAAGGTGAGAGCTTGGCGCGAAAGTTTGGCGGCCAAGTCCCGCGCTGGCGATGCGAGAGCTCCGAAAAAGCATGTCAAATCGGGAGCTTATAGTCTGTGGGAGGCAGAGAGTTGATCTTGGCCGTAAGCGCTATGACTTGAAAAGAGGTGTCGCGCCCGCAGAAAACTTTTTTTTTGTTTTATTTTCACTCCGGCTTTTGATCGCTCCACGTAGAACTGAGCGACCGGTTTAGCGTGAAACAGCCCCAAACGCCTGAGCCGCTAAGAGAAAATTCGGAATTCTTCAGGAACAGTTTCGCTCCATTAATCGTTGGAAAAAATTACCCGAAGACAAAATGAGTAGACCAGGTGAGTTGCTTGTTAATATTGATTTGTGGTCACTAAATACGGCGTGACTTATTCGCGTCGTTATGTGATTAACTTGTAATGCGCGATTTTGTTGCATGACTGTTCAGTATGCATGGCAATTTTTATGAAATGGCGAACTGATTCGTTATTCCTAGTCGTAAGTTTGGGGATTTTGTTATTAATATTTTTCATATCCGATTCAATATCAATTTCAAGGAATCTGAATATGATGAGTGAATTTGATCAATCGTGAAATTCCGACCAAAACCATCCATCCAAATAATACATTGAATTGTTTAAAGCCACGATTCTGATCTGTTAAACAACGGAAAATGACTTTGTTATGCATGTTACCGGGTTTCAGAAAATGTGACTGCAAATATAAATGTATCACAAATAGGTGTGCTTGACATTAAAACCAATTGCCATGTAATTCAAAGTGTCACAAATCTTTAGATTGCACTAATAAGTAAGAATAATTTTATCGGATGTTTTGCAAATTCATTTCGTTAATTGTAATAATATTTTAAACCGTTTAATCCTTTCTGTTATAGGTTTTTAATTGATTGGTGATTGATTCTAAAAACTAATTTGTTGATTGTATTAACTTTATTCTTTAGATATCGAAAAATAAACAAACATTGTTAATTTAAGCGTACAGAAACGTTGCTGTTCCAGTAAATATCTTTTCACTTTATCGAGTACCTAGTAGGTAATGTTCTGATTATCTAAGTAATTTGCAGATTACCTAGGTAATTTTTGAGAAATGAAACAATTTTCGGCTCTTTAACGGATTACCCTAGTTAATCTGCACATTACCTAGATAATCTAGAATAACTGATTACTGCACTTTAGCGGTAACACATATAATGATACGTGTTTATATGGAATGCTTTATTTTTACCGTGTTAACATTTCAATATCTCTACCTAAAATCTTAAAATAGTGGTTTACTTTGATTACACACATTTAAAGATTTCATGACTCGTGAAAAATGTACATTTGATCATATATTGCAAAAAACTGCAACAAAGTAGATTCCCCTTTCGTTGAAAGGTTTAACTCCTGAAATATTAATGCAAACTTGTGCGTGCTGGATTTATAAATATTATTATTGAATTGTGTACTTCTGTATTTTCTCCTTTATTGATAATTGCGAACTTGTAGATTTACTTCACGCACTATTTTGGTCACACTAAATGTAACTTTGCACGCAATTGAAAACATTTTGTACGAACATTAATATAGAAGTTGCATGCATGAGGAATATCAACAAAATCAAGCAACATAATTTTTCCATCGTCTTGTAATCTTCGCAAAACATTTTTGTAGTCACGGTCACATAATATTATTCAATTCTATAAATATCTATTAAATAAACCTTCCAGTTTTTTTAGAAAACACTGATTGCAAACTATTTCACACTGAAGATTTGATATATTGGCCAAGATTGTGCACCAGTCTTGAAATTTAGTCAAAGCCACCCATCAATAATCTATTCTACTTGTTTATAACAAAAGTGAGTAGGAATACGAGGAACAGTGTTGAATAAGGAGCTCTAAATTCTTAGGCCCGGTGTACAAATCCGGCTTTTCAACGTGCGGCGCCCCTGCGGCACCGAAGCCCAACTATGCACACATAACCGTGAAATGATACAGGTACTCATTTCGCGCCATTTGCGATAAATATTTTTTCGAAGAAAACGTGTTTATTTCGCTTACTTGGTGTACAAAAAAGTATATTTTGAAACAAAATAGACGTTACTGGATACAACCATTTATTATTATTTATATTCCATTTAATTATGAAAACAAGGTACTTCAGAACGAGCGGCGAGCTGCGGCGCCGTGGGGAACTGTGGTACAAATTGCACGCAAGTTGGACGTGCGTCGCCGCAGCGGCGCCGGAGGCATGCGTGCTTTACTCTCCATTGGATCTAATGTATCTCAGACCGCACTTGCGTTGCGGCAGCGGCGCCTTACGTTGAAAAACCGGATGTCTTATAGTCCCTTTCAGACATTGACAGTGGAAACTATCTTTACACAAATCTCGAATACTGGAACATGGTCTTGAATGAGCTGACAGAACTAGATTTGAAGATATGAAAATTTTGGCAATCCTTGTATTAAAGTTTGAAAGCATCACATTCAAATAATTACATTTCATGTTTCAAAAAAAATTTGAAACATTTTATAACTTGGAACAAATAATAAAATTCCCTGAAAAAATGCCCTACGAATTCGAAAAAAAATTACTCTAAGGAAAAGCCAAAATGAAAAAAAAATTGTTTGTCCTTTAAAGCCCGGGTTCCACCACTGATATATGCATTAATAAAGAATAGTCTGTGTACTTTTATCCCCACAAGCTGTTAAAATTTACTTTTAAAAGTTCCACAGTCACTGTTGGATTTTGCAACACTAGTCTAGACTTGTCTGTTTTTACAACTGCACAAAATATTCTAAAATACTATAATGATTTCAGACAATGCTTTGTTCTCTTGATATTTATCGTCATGAGTTAACATTACAAATAGTTGAAGTAGCCATTGATACTTGCTTTTATAAAGGTCACCCGTTGATCTTGAGCTTACTCATCAATAAATATTTAGCGATTTTAATTCGAAAAAATTTGTAACTGAATTTTTGTTGTCTTTTCACCGATATTTTGTTCCGTGATGGAACAAATTCAGGATAATCTCTGACTTTTCCTGTCAAAACTTCCTGCTTTACTTGTGGACTTACCTAGTCACTTTCTGAGCTCGCTTCCTCTTAAGACACTTCCTTCACCTAAAACATATACCATTGAATTCGCGTTGAACTGGAGCAACACAATTACTAACAAGCATTTAAAAATGGACAATTATCACTATTTCGTACGGTAGTGTTGGAGTGCCAGCTCAGGTGTTGCCTGGTCATCCTACCGTGGTTCGAAATTACATGATGTTGTACTCGGTTCTTTCGCTTGGGGATTGATCCCGTGCCGCCGTCAATAGCCCGCTGTGTTGCTCCAGAACGACGTTCATTAATTACCTACCTAATATACGATAGTGTACTTTTTCATAAATAAGTATGAAGAGTTACGTCGCACTGGAGCAACACAACGGGCTATTGACGAAGGTCCGAGCGGGTACAATAGATCGCACCAATTGCGTATCACCATATTTATGCCATAAATAAAGTGACATCGATGGCCAAAACATAGAAAATGCATCACAACAAAGAAATAAAGCAAATGATTATACTCACGAGTTACAATCATTTTGGTAGCTCAGGTGTTGCTTCGTCATCTGACCGTGGTTCAAAATTACGAAGTGTTGTCCTCGAATCTTTCCCTTAAGGGACTGATCCCGGACCGTCGTCAATAGCCCGTTGTGTTGCTCTAGTACGACGTTAACTAAAATTACCATTACCATTATTATTATTACCATTTTGGACAGCCGACCAACCGGTATAGTGGTTAAGGTGTTAGCCTCCAGATCGGAAGGTTCCTGGTTCGAATCCGGGTACGGGCATGGATGTTTGTAAGCGTATGGTGTAGAGGCGGCTGGTGCACCTTAAATCTGTCGTGGCCGAAAGTCCTCACGTTGGGTTGGTGTGGAAGTTTGGAGAGTGGGGTGCCAGCTCAGGTGTTGCTTCGTCATCTGACCGTGGTTCAAAATTACGAGGTGTTGTCCCCGGATCTTTCCCTCAAGGGACTGATCCCGAACCGTCGTCAATTGCCCGTTGTGTTGCTCTAGTACGACGTTAACTAAAATTACCATTACCATTACCATTTTGGACAAGTGGTTACAGTTAAGCACTTGGATATTATTTTATGATAGCCGCCAACGCGTCGGTGAGAAAAATTGAATTATTTAAAGAAAATGATCGGCTTGCAGATAATGCGCCCACTTGAAAAAGTAAAGTAAGGATATAAGTAAGATATTAGCGCAGGATAACTTCTACTTTGATCTTGAGTCTCCATGAACAACCGGTCTGATGGTTAAGGTGTCATCCTCTAAATCGGAGCCGACCAACCGGTATAGTGGTTAAGGTGTTAGCCTCTAGATAGGAAGGTTCCTGGTTCGAATCCGGGCCCGGGCATGGATGTTTGTAAACGTATGGTGTAGAGGCGGCTGGTGCACCTTAAATCTGTCGTGGCCGAAAGTCCTCACGTTGGGTTGGCGTGGAAGTTTGGAGAGTGGGGTGCCAGCTCAGGTGCTGCTTCGTCATCTGACCGTGGTTCAAAATTACGAGGTGTTGTCCTCGGATCTTTCCCTCAAGGGACTGATCCCGGACCGTCGTCAATAGCCCGTTGTGTTGCTCTAGTACGACGTTAACTAAAATTACCAATTACCTCTAAATCGGAAGGTTCCTGGTTCGAATCCGTGTCAGTGCATGGATGTTTGTAGGCGTGTGGTGTAGAGGCGGCTGGTGCACCTTAAATCCGTCGTGGCCGAAAGTCATCACGTTGTGTTGGTGTGGAAGTTTGAAGAGTGGTGTATCAGCTCAGTTGTTGCCTCGTCATCTGACCGTGGTTAAAAATTACGTGATGTTGTCCTCGGATCTTTACCTCAAGGTATTGATCCCGGACCGTCGTAAAAAGCACATTGTGTTACTCTAGTACGAAGTTAATTAAAAATTACCAATTATTGGTTCAAGTGTACAAGGTGTTGTCCTCTTAACCTTTCCCAGCCGACCAACCGGTATAGTGGTTAAGGTGTTAGCCTCTAGATCGGAAGGTTCCTGGTTCGAATCCGGGTCGTCGTCAATAGCCCGTTGTGTTGCTCTAGTACGACGTTAACTAAAATTACCATTACCATTACCTTAACCTTTCCCTTCGGGATTGATCTCGGACCGTCACCAATAGCCTACTGTGTGGTTCAATATGACGTTAATTCAACTACCTACTTGAAAACTAGACTACTGGAATTAAATCAATTTAAAATTATTGTAAGCCGTTTTACTGAGCTCGGCGCACTTGCGGCATGTCGGTCAAAAATATTTGCCTTAAACAAGAATCTATTGAACTAATTGATAATTAGGACACATTGTTTACATCACTAAAAGGTTCATTGTTTTTGTAAGTGCCAAAATAATATGCAAAAATGTTTAGGATGTGTTTGACACACTGAAGCACCTCTTAAAAATCAAGAAAGCAACATCAGACAGCCTGAAATTTTCCATGGTCTCTTGCCAACGATAAGAAATTATTTGCATGCATCTAAATCCGTGCTCACACATCTAAAAGGGAAGTGGTTCGTAAATGTATTTTCTCTCCTCCAGCATATCCGTTCAGGAAGTATCCGAGGAAAGCCGCTCTTCTGCAGCAGCTATCGATCAAAAAAATCAATACAATGAGTTTGGGTGACGTCATGTTCACTCCAGCCACGTACGTTTACTCCACCGTTACTACCAGGAGTGAGTACGCACGGTTTCCCACGTGGTCCTTGTTCTTTGTTTCATGTGGTCGGATTCATCCTTCCATCGGGGAGACAGATATCGTCTCTCTCGGACGGCCCATTAATTGGATTCGCTGACTTAATTAAATGAATCAGACTCGTCTGGGGAGGAGTACTGCGAAGTGCAAATATAGGATTCGTTTCTACTTCTCTTGAGCGTATATACAGCCGCCGTGGCTCATTGGGTATGTCCACTGCGCTGGCAACCTGTGAGTTGTATTCGGCATTAGGTTCCACTCCTTTGGTGTCGATAAAAAATTATTTGAAATTACCGATAGTTTAGCGGGTAGGTAGTTAGCTTGATTCACACCTGGCCCTTGTACCATAAAAATTCAATCAATTCTCGTTGGGTGTATTTCTGTCTTTTGTGTCAGTAACACACGGTTCCCACGGGTCATAGAAAATCTGAAAACCCTGGAATTGTCAAAGAATTTGTTTGTTCAAAATATCAGGGAAAATTACGCGTTTTCGTCCAAAACCTGGAAAATCGCCTCAATGACTTGGAAAATGATTAATCATGGCTTCAGACTCTTTGGTCCGACCAAACGGTATAGTGGTTAAGGTGTTAGCCTCTAGAACGGAAAGTTCCTGGTTCGAATCCGGGTCCGGGTATGAATGGTTGTAAGCGTATGGTATAGAGGCAGAGGGTGCACCTTAAAATCTGTCGTGGTCAAAATACCTCGCGTTTGGGTGGGTGTGGAAGTTTGGAGAGTGGGGTGCCAGCTCAGATGTTGCTTCGTCATCTGACCGTGGTTAAAAATTACGTGATGTTGTCCTTAGATCTTTGCCTTAAGGGATTGATTCCGGACCGTCGTCAATAGCCCGTTGTGTTGTTCTAGTACGACGTTAATTAAAAATTACCAATTACCACAGACGCTTTGAAGAAAAATAGCCAATAAGATTCGTAGTTTCGTATCACTTTATATTTTATAAATAGAATTTTTCAACCGATTTTAATAGAAACAGGTAAAGAATTTTGTTTCATCCACAAGAATTTAATGCTTTGATACATTAAAGAACAAATTGATTTAAGTCAAATATGTTGGATTATTTGAATGAGTTATTTTAATGCAAAATTACTAGGATTTTGTGTATTAATTTTTACAGTGTAAAATTCTAAATTGTTTTTTATTATTGGCTATTGAGTGCTAAATTATTTCTTGGTTTTTCACCTTAAAAATGTTGTGAATTCCTTGAATATGATCTGGAATTTTGTAAAAATTTGTTCCGATAAAACCTGGAAAGTCAGGGTATTTTATTTCTGAAATGGAGTGGGGAGCCCTGGCTAACACACTTCTCAGTGTCTGTCCCATACGACGTTGTATGTCCTGTGTCTGGTGTAGCATGGCAACATACGGCTATTGCGCCATAAAACTCCAAAACAACCATCACTTGAAATTGTCTGTCTTGTGCATTATGACCAAACATGTCCTTTGCGTCATATAAAAACACCAAAACCAACTTGAACGTTTGTAGTGAGTTAGGGCCGCTTTTGCCCAGTTGGTAGAGGCAATAAGAGGATTACGAGTTCGAGACTCGATCTAACCAAATACCGTCGACTATGTGAAGGCTGGTGCACATTAACTCTGTCGTGGTCTCAACTGTTTGCTCGTTGGTGTGGTGTATAAGTTTGAAGAATGGAAAGTCAGGTGTTGACGTCCTCTGACCGAGATTCAAACTGACGAGGTGTTGTCCTCAGATCTTTTCTTTCGGAACTGGTCCCAGACGGTCGTTAATAATCTTTGGGTGATGCACTTAGCACCTCATACTGGAACCTGGAGCACGTTAAATCTGTTATGTCCTCAATGTCCCCACATTGGCATGGTGTGGAAGTTTGGAGTGTGGGGTGCCTTTTCAGTTGTTGATAACTTCATCTGAACGTGATTTAAATGAGGTATCCTTGGATATTTCCTTTCAGGACTGATCCTGGACTGTCAACAATAGCCCGTTGTGTGGTTACTGTGCTATATAGATTCAATTATGTATCTGTGTGTGTAATTGAGTTTAGTCCTAACTCATTTTAGTCCTCACCATCCTAAATCGATTAACTTTTTATTCCCTGCAGCTCTGTCGTCAACAGTGACATGTAATGATAATAAAAGCTTCCCTCATAGTATTTAATTGCATAACAACTTAAAGTAATGAATTGCAAACCAATCTGAGGCATTAGACAATAACCTCAGCCACGTTTCCTATACAAACTGAGAGTCAATGTGGCACAGAGGGTTCGCCTACTGCACTAGAAAACCTGCGAGTTGTAGACAGCACAGGTTCTCTCTGTATACATTTTTTTCGACTGACAGTAAAACTTACGTCGCGTATATTCATTTACTTAATTCCCTAAAACTGAATCTTTTTCAAACGAGTGCTCAGATATTTTTGCAGCAACACGACCATGAAACATTTTTTTGAAAATTCATTTGATTGAAATGGTATTAAATATTTGATTTGCAGTAATTTTGGTGTTCCACTCTTGTTTCATCATGCTGTTTTAAGGAAAAGTAGAATCAAAAGTTTTTGACGTCAACTTTTAAAGTCGTTAAACACCTAATTAAAAGTTTAAACAGTTTTTTATCGTGAGACACTTTCACCTGGGGCATTACAGAATTCAATGAAACCGGTTGCAGAAAAAAGCTTCAGAAACATTTTTATGCTGACTATTAGAGCCGGTTTACGTCTAATGTCTGACTCGAATATAAAAAGTAATTAAATTCCTTCGTGATTATTTCATCTTTATTTTAATTTCAATCAATTCATCGATAAAAAAAAGCAACATTTTAATTTTGGGGTAATTTTCTCCAATTATTTTTAATTTATCCATTAACGTTTATATCTTACCAATGACATATCTTCATCTTTAGTTTTGTTTTGAAAGAACTAGATCCATCCAAAGACCAACTTATACTCGGGCATGTTAAAACCTGGCTTTAAATGCCTTCAAGTTGGAGTGGAGTGGGGGTTTGGAGAGTGGGGTGCCAGCTCAAATGTCGCTTCGTCACCTGACCGTGGTTCAAAAGTATAAGGTGTCCTCGGACCTTTCCCTTCAGAATGGATCCCGGACCGACGTCTTAAGGTGATAGCCTCTAGATTGGAAGGTTCCTGGTTCGAATCCAGGTCAGTGCATGGATGTTTGTAAGCGTATGGTGCACCTTAAATCAGTCTTGGTCGAAAGTCTTCACGTTGTGTTGGTGTCGAAGTTTGGAGAGTGGAGTGCCAGCTCAGGTGTTGCCTCGTCGTCTGACCGTGATTCAAAATTACGTTGTGTTGTCCTCGGATCTTTCCCTTGGGAGATTGATCCTGGACCGTCGTGAATATCCCGTTGTGTTGCTATAGTACGACGCTTATTAAAATTAACACCCGGACCAACGCCAAAGGTCCGTTATGCTGCCTTATTGCCGACGTTAAATCAACTACCTACCACTAAATTTGTGGTGAAGAACATTGCTCAGTGGGTTTGCTCATTGCAAGTTGTAGGCGGAGCAGGCTTGATTCCTGTAACACCCTGGGCGCATTTTTGTATTGTGTTCCGGAAAAAACTTCCGTGTGTGCATGTTCGTACGTTCTTCTGTTCACGTGTTCACGTTGTCTTGTGTTTGGCAAATATGCCTAAGCGCCGTAAGCCCGTCCAATCAAACAATTTTGTGGCAGAGGTACTCTGACTAATTCAACCAGTCACAATATTTATTGCAGATAATTTATTTATCCCATAAAACTTATGTTTGGATTTTGTCTTTAATTTGTTCACGGTAATTCCGATATGTATCCTTATCAAAATAAATTGTAATGAAGAAGTATGATCTTTTAGGTTCTCAAATGCCAATTGTATTACAATGTTTTTTTGTTAATATCAGAAATCAACTCTGTCTTTTCCATGTGCCACAGATTTAACTTCTAAATGTATTTTGCACTTTAGATAGAAATTCAGTATTGTACAGCTCTAAACGCGGCTTTTCTAATCAAGCCGATATATTCAAGAATTCCTTAATTGGATATCATAAAACTCCTTCCAAGTAATCAACCTACCCTAGAAGTACTGTTACAGTACTAAATTTGACATTACATCGGTCATAAAGTTCTGGGCACTAGAAACAATCCCTCTTCGTCTGAAGTTACACTGACATTACGATCTCCAAAATCTCAAGCCCCTTGAGAACACTCAAAATTCCATCGACAGGTGGTTTTCAGTTGGAGGCGGCCAGGGTGGAAGAGGCCAGAGACCCTTGAGAACTGAGAGCGAGAAGACACGCTCGCTACTCTGCCGAACCCTTCTTGACCCAAAATTCTATAAATTTGCTGTAAATATTTGCTAAGCTGTAGGATGTTAGAATAATTGTCGTAGTGGTGAAACCCAATTATCTTGTTCTTTTGCGCTACCAATTCAAACCTGTCACCATACCATTTCATCCGGTACATTATTCAATTTAAATTCAGTAGTATTCAAACTATCTGAACATTACAATACATTAAAAAGTATATAATACATAAAATAGTGAGATAGTATATCTGGCATTCTTCTTTCCTCATAGTATGAATATATGCGAAGAAGATAATTTTTTTTCTAGAAGGAGGGAAAAATGAACGTAACTCAAAAATAAACATTCAAAGCTAGTTAATAGCAATGAAAAAATACATTAAGGGATGTGTCTTGTAATGTAAAAATGAGAGTACGCCCCGTTCAACAAGACATTTAATAATTTTAAAGGAACATCGCAATTGACAAGCAAGAACGATCAGAGCAGCGTATACAACATTGAGTTTTTCCTCTCCTCACCTTTCCCCTTTAGTGATAAACATGCATCATTATTCGCAATAATCACATTTATTGAATATTTTAACTTCCGGTCATCAATAAGCCGGGTTTTTTTTGTACTTTAGAATAAAGATAGAAGTATTCGAATGCAAAAGTACTCGTGTACTTGATTATTTCTCGTAGCATTAAAGCAAAGTAGTATTCATCCAAAGTATTCACATACAAACGTATTCATCTCAAGTATTCGGATACAAAAAATATTCATTTAGCTTGACCAAATATGTTTCACAAAGATTTTTCCAATATGTCAACTACTTGAAGTGTTGTCTTGTGTTTGGCACAGCAAGGCCAAAACATGGCCTTTGCGCAATGAAACCGCACCAACCAAAGTACTCACAGCCTTGTATCACAGTTGGTTGATTCTTACAATCAATTAATCGCTTTTTGAATATGTATTCGAATACATGAAAGTACTTGAATTCAAAGTATTCGATTCGTAAAAGTATACTCGATTATATACCATCTATTAGACTGACTACGGTTAGATTTCTTTTATTGCTTCTCCAAATGATTGCGTTCTTCAACCTCAGGCTAAAAACCGGTCCATAAAATCGTCGTTTATTACGCTATCTGCTCTATAACTTTCACTACTAAGGTCAGGCTGGTTTTCGAACTTATCAAAGTCATAAAAGTCGTTTCGGAAACTCAGTTTCAGAGATATTTTAACGTCAGCTATAACGACAAAACATCGTAAAAAGTCAACGGGGTTTTTCTATCGAATTTAACGTATCAAAAATATTTTGGCCTTCGATAGTTTCTGTTCAAATATTTGCAACATAAAAGTTATGATCGTTTGTCAATCATAAAAGTTGAACTGTATCAAAAATATGACTAAATTAAAAAGGTAAAGGTTACAAAGGATTAGTATTAACAGAGAATATCGTTTTTTTGGACATTGATGAGCAGTCTCTTAGCATATATACATTTTTAATTTTAAAAACAAAGATAAATCTTATTTTCCCTCACTTTTTACCATTTTACCACCATTACCCACCACTTACCACCATTTTAAAGTCTTGAAAGAATCCATTAATGTGTTTTAAAATTTTTTGTGACAGATAAAAACACACAGTACCATTCTATCCAAATTTAGGTGATTTTAATTCTATCAGGTATAGAGCACAAGAAAATTGGAAAATTATTATTTAAAGACAATTTGTTTTCTGGTCAAATAGATATTTTGATAGTGTTATGTTTTGTTTAAAAAGATAGGTTTTGATGTTATGCTTTGTTCAAAGAGCTTTACAATTTGACAATGTTTTTCTCATCAGGATAACAAGTAGTATTTAGTGTTCCGTACAAGTAGTATCTTAAACATTGCTTGTCAGTTAATGATTTCTCCTTATACTGCTTACTCATTAACTGACAAACAAATTTTGTTATACAACTATTTGAAGACTTACGGCCATATTCACAAGTTTTGAGTTAACCCGAGGATCAACTGATCCTCGGGTTAGAGTTAAATCGCAGATCATCAAGAGCCGTATTCTCAAACTGTGATTGGCTACTACCTTCTCCTCATGATCACATGATATTGTTTACATATGTTACGACGTCCTAATCTGCATTCATACTGATCAAGCACATACTTCGCCGCAGAATTGATATTTAAATTAGTTTCTTTACAAAATGAATAAATCGTTTCTAAAAAGTATGTGCTTACATTAGAATTGTATGTGTGTTTTGTAAAGGGGAGTTAAAAAGACAATGAATTTATTTAACAATATTGAAAAATACAAGCAACCGGTTTTGTAGGTTATTGAGTCCTGAGAATTCATTAGTGGGTTTCAAAAGATTAATCTGGAACTTTAAAAGCTTTCTCTTAATAATTAAACGATTGAGACAAATCGGAATGGAAGTGTGGAGTATATTTCGAGGGAAACATCTTATGTGTGAAAGATATTGTATAATATATTCGCGTATTTTAAACTTAAAAATTCCGATTTTCGTACTTGTATAAATATTTTACTATTTTTTATCGATTGATTACAAGTAAAATGCTAAAAAGATATTGATTAAACTGTGTTTTGAAAAGTTCTGCAAATTCATATTTTTAATTAAATTATATTTATCAACTTTAATTAAAAGTATAATTTTAGTTAAATTAGATGGGTTTTTTTATTACATATTTCTTTCATTGTATTTAATTAAGTAATTTTGTAACGTACTTTGCGGCCCCTTTGACTACATGTATAAAACCAAGACCAAGTGGTTTTGACAAGATATCTCGTCCATCAAGAAGTGGTCAGTATTGACCTAATCTGATGAATGACGAGGTAACCAGCAGGAGGGTTAAGTTCTTTAAAAAGTCACAAAATTTTCCACGTCTCAAACAGGTTCCAAATACAAATAGGAGGGACATTATATTCTGTCACTAGTAACTGTCCATCGTAATTTGAATCACCATTTGAAAAATGCTTATTCTTCCTGTAAATAAATGTTTTATTGCGAGTCGCAAAGGTAGACAGCTGCACTTCATCATTCCTGGATAACCATTAGTTTCTTGAATCAAACGTCCTTGTATTACAATTGCGATGGAACTTCAAAACGTCAATGAGAAGCATAAGCTGATAGCTTGAGCAGTGGGTTCCATAAACAGGTGGTTTTCGAACTTTTCACCTTAAGAAAGGACTCTTTCACGCGAAGGAAAAAAAAAGGTTTAGAACAGATGTTTTTTATGTAACATTCAGATTCGTCAATGGATGGCTCTCTTGTAACCCACTTGGAAAATTTTTTTTAGGTAGTGAGTGTCGATTTCCCCTTTACGTTTTTATGAGCTGAACCGTATTTTAGAATCTAGAACTCGCCATTTTCTCGTTGGCGTTCTCTCAACTTCCAGGACAGATATCTTTCTGTACAGAATAAATGGTGCAAAATGGTGCAAAAACTCAAATTTGGAAGTTAGTTTTTTAGACGAAACTTATGATTTTCTTGATTTGTTTCGGAACAGTCAGTTTTTGATTCTTATTGATTTTAAGTTTCATTTTATGGTATGAAATAAATGTTTTTACCATTAATTACCTTTTAAAATAAAAATTTAGGTAACGCATTTTGTCAACCGTTGCAAATGCAGGAACGAATTCAAATTTTCAATACGTTGATTCACTTCATGACACTTGAGTCCTGTAGTTGCTTCTGCTTTGAGAGAAAAAAAAATTCCGAAAATTGTTAATAATTTCTTTGAGAAAAATACGAGTTTTGTAAGAGTTAGTATCAAATCTAATCCGTTCAAAACCGGGTTATTTTTTTCAGAACCTAAAATTTTAGAATCTTGACTCGCATGAAAGCAAGACTCGAATTTATTTTAAAGTTAAGGCTGTTAGTTTTAGTTGGAAATAGTTTTTCTTAAAATAGAACGTTTGGAAAAAGAAACATTTTCCTCGGTACCTATGAATACATTTCTAAAAAGAACTTCTATAGAGAAAATAAAGCTTACGTTCTGTGATAAGCAATATTTTATGCTACTGAAACAATAAAAAAAGTAATTTAAGATTTTACCTTTTGGTTCTGATAGCCATAAGGAACTCATCTTTAAGTGTATACGGGCATCACAACCTCGAGGTACCTGAGTGATCTTTTCATCTTTACCCTCGCTTGCCCTTTTGCTTTTGTTTTTCATCTTCCCTCATTTGGTTTTCTGTATTGTGTTTGGCGATTTTTGGCTAAATATTACTCTTGCGCAATAAAACACGAAAACAATCTGGTTCTGATGTAAGATTTTTCTGAAAGTGGCGAGCTCTGGTCAAGTACAACCTAGCATTGCATACGCAATTTAATAACTAAAGCTACTTCGCTGTTTGTGAAATGCGTATAACCAAATATTTATACCTAACTAGCTGAATAACCCGGCGTTGCTCAGGTATCAAATGTGACCGCGACATTTCCCTGTATTAACTGTTTTACATAAACCCTGAAGAACGTGTTTCCTTGTCGATGTCCATTTATTGCAGGAAAACAAACTTTATATATTAAAATTGGGGCTTCGAGTGGCACTTTTACGACTACCTGTGTGCCAGTTTTCATGGCTACAGATTGCTCTGAAGACAGGAAAGAAATAGCCTATGTTTTCAGCAGTGTTCTAAAGTATAAGTGTACCAAATTTCGTGTGGGTGGGTAAAACGGTGTAGATTTGTATAGAGAATATACACATACATACATTTAAAAAACATTTTATACCTAATATCTAATGCATATTTGTAAATTCAAAAAAGGATATTTGACCAGTTTGACGAGTTGTCCTCTCATATTTTCCCTCAAGATAGATCCCTGGCAGTGACCAATATCCCGTTGTGTTACTCCAGTTCGGCGTTAAATAGCTACCTACCCGCAGAAGATAAAATACAGCTCGTGAAACCGTTTGGAAATATTTATGCATGCAATACGCCGCGTAAAAAATTTAAGAGCCCGACGGATTCGACAGCAAAATAATTTGTAATTCGCATGTTCTTGTGGAATGAATGATATCCGATTACTCTGCTCAAAACGAGACACTGTTCTAGACAGTATGTTGCATTGAACTGCTCGGAATCTAATTGCGATGTTCCTGTCGACATACCTTTCCTGTTTATTAATCACAAATACATCCAACATCTAACTACAAGTATCGGTAATAACAATTTAAGAAGGAGCGCTAACAAGCGGGTCCAGGAATTAAAACATCTTGAAAGACGGTCGTAAGAATCTCCGTTCAGCACACTCGATCTTCCAATTAATAATCTCCCGACAGATGTAAATGATACAGTGATGTCAAGAAAAAGATATTTACAAGAGAGAAAAGATATGTTGATTGCTTCGTGAAGACGATTCAGCACATATATAATTATTTTGGATGAAATAATTAATGGAAACTACGAAACGAATTATCTACTTTCATTCATGTTAGTGTTCATCAATAAACTAAGTAAGCTTGTGCAGTAATAAACTAAGTAAGCTTGTGCAGTAATAAACTAAGTAAGCTTGTGCAGTAATAAACTAAATAATCTTGGGCAGTAATAAATTAAGTAAACTCGTTAATTACTTACCATGATCAGTTTTACTGGAGTCTTCTTTGTCCCATTGAAGCACCTATTCTCGTGATAATTATGAATATTTTAGAAAATGAAATGGTCCAAGGTCAGATTGATTGATTATTTTCGTGTTTTAGGGTACAAGGGTCATATTTGGTCAAGCTGCGCCAAACATAAGATAATGTCAAACAATACACCTATAATGGAATGGAGGTTCTTCATATATTCAGTGGAGAGGCTGCTTTTTGGGGCAGTTGCAAATTGATGCTGATGCCCCATAGTCCAAAACAAACTTTATTTATCTATAAACGCAGAAAACGTAATTGTATTGGAATAATACGGATAATTTATTCTAATTAGTACTAATTTTCATAAACCTGTCTTTATTCACAATATTAAATATAGTGATCCTTAATTATTGCTTTAAAGTGAATTATTATTTTTAATATTATTTTCCAAACAGATAAATAATTACGTTTGGTAAAATAAATTAACCTTCACCGCAACTTTAAAAAAATGCTGAGTAAATTTTGATAAAGAATATTCGAACTGAACAAACACGATATTTAAATAAGTAATAGTAATGATCAGATTCAGTTTTAATGGAAGTAGTGATTACTATACTTTTTAGATCGCGAGCGGAATCTACATTGATGTGGGGCCGTCTGCTATTAGTACACTGCCCTATAATAATGGACCGGACAGGAAGTTGTGATGGTATAAGGGAAATAATACATGCTTTAATAGGGGGATGGTCCCCCACGTGCTGCAATCACACTAGCAACCCTTCAGGCCATATTTTCAACAAGGTTTGGATACACAGCTATGGGTATTAGAGTCCATTCCGGCTACAAGAATGTCGCCAGCTCAGCTGTAGATTTCGGACGTGATTCCCTGGTCCGTAAGCGTCGCTCTAACTCGTCCCACAAATGTTCTATGGGGCTTAGGTCGGGACTCTGAGCAGGCCAGGGAAGACGCTTTTCCTCCATATCTTAATACCACTGCTTGACAGGGGCTGCAACATGACATGGAGCGTTGTCGTCCCGGAAGTAACATTCGTCCATTCCATAAAATTGCCAGAGCGTAGTAAGAACCTGATTGTCCAAAATGTTCATGTAGGCGTCGGCGTTCAATTGACCAGAAACAAAATGCAAAGGTCCCAGGCCATACCACGAAAAACACCCCTAAATAAGTATTTTATTTAAATCCGCTTGCGTCCGGTACATTATTGTGGGGTAGTGTAGGTATGCCTTTTACGCTATCAATTTTTATTGACAATTTTCATTGTGTCACGTAACGTAGTCTGTATCGCGTTTGGCGCAGCATTTTTCAAAATGTTGTCATTGTACCATTAGAAACAATAAACCAGCCAACCTTAGAGATGAAATTGTATCATGATAAGCAATCAGATGATGCTTATCCATTGGACCTTGCGGCATTAAATCAAAACCAATCAACCAGATGGCTGTGGTCCTCATCATATGCATTATAAATCATGTATTTTACTACATTAATTTATAATTATGTGTGAAAAGGCAGAAGAGTAACTATTAGCAACTTGAATCATTCTGTGAAGTAAGAAGAGAACATGCATAAAATTTTTTGGAAACATTTTTCCAAGAAAACTTCTAGATTAATAAATTTTTCTAAAATGCCTAACCTCTAGACATTGACGCCCTGGATCACTGACCCAGTTCCCTCCACTTAGGCATACCCTCTTTATATATACAAACAGTATGTCCGCAACGCTTGGCTTAGAAATGACTGCCATTTCGTTTTCACCATTTCGTTTCAATTCTATCCATTACGTGGTATGATATTAACAGCTTAATTGCCGTCCTCACTCTCAATGAAATTAATTGTCTTCAATTTATCAACCTATTCCCGAGACGGAAATTACTTGATTAGTTGACTTGCATTCATTGGAACCTTTCCAAATTTCTTTTTCCTCACCTCAGCAGGGTTTCAATTCATTCATTCATTTTTCAACAGCTCCGTGTTTTTTTACCGGTCGATGTGTTTTGGCAGATGGTAGATGCTAGGGATGCGACATCGATGTTTTCAAAACATCTGTGTTTTATAAAAACATCGATGTATTTACCTTGTATAGGAGCGGATGTTTGTTTAATATCGATGTTTTTACGTTGACGATGTTTTATTTTTAAATAAAAAAAGTAGCATAGTAAAAATTCAGAAAACTAACCGTGCAACTATGTATTTGTTGCACGATTGTTCTTAATTTTTACTATGGTGCTTTTTCATTCAAAAATAAAACATCGACAGCATAAAAATATCGATGTTAAACAAACACTGGCTCCAATAAATCGATGGTAAATACAACAATGTTTTTATGAAGCATCGATGTTTGGAAAACATCAACATCGATGTCGCATCCCTACTTTTCAGGCTCTTCACCCATGGCTACTTTGGTCAAAAGTATGTTCAATTTCTGACTATGAAAATTATGCTACTTGGTTATTTTTTTCATTTTTATAACAGTACTTTTTTTATTTAAAAATAAAACATCGATCTTACAAAAACATCGGCTCCAATACATCGATGTTTTTTTTATAAAACAATAACATTGATGTCGATCTCTAGTTCCCGGTCCGTAAGCGTCGCTGTAACTCGCCCCACAAATGTTCTATGGGGTTTAGGTCGGGACTCAAAGCAAGCCAGGGAAGAACTTTTACATCCATATCTTGATACCACTGCTTGACAAAGGCTGCAACATGACATGGAGCGTTGTCGTCCTGAAACTAACATTCGTTCATTCCATAAAATTGCCAGAGCGCAGAAAGAATATGATTGTCCAAAATGTTCATGTCGGCGTTCAATTGACTAGGAACAACATGCAAAGGTCCCAGGTTATACCACGAAAAACACCTTGGCGCATTTTATGCAAATCCGCAGGCGTCCTGTCCATTATTGTAGGGTAGTGTATATAGGTGCTTAGACCATATCTACAGTGTTAGTTCTACCTCAAATTGTTTTAAAAGACAAACGCACATCTAAATATAGCGAATGATGACAGTGAAATAAAATTAAAATCACTTTGGCGTGAGGCCTAGGATTATTTTGGCAAGCGTCAGTGATAACGTGTGCGTCAATATTTTCTCTTAACTCCGGTCTCTGCCTATTCAAGCTTTCCGTTTGAATAGTTCCTTCGAAATCGCAACCAAAACAACAGTGGGCTGGGACTATTTTCAACCGAATTTTCATTTCATGTCGACGCAATTAGAGCTCAAAGTTTTGTTTTTGTGTCCCCTAATAAACACTTTGGTTTTTGTAGTTGATGTAACGTTTTAAACCGTTTTGCTTCCGGAGTGAAAATATTTCTGCGAAACAAGCAAAACCTACAAAGATAAATCTGTCTTTTATCTTCTGAGGGCACGACTATTTTTGCTGTCATGAATGACTTCAAGTACCCAAACAACGATGGAATTTTCCAGGATGACAATGCGCCATGTCACCGGGCCAAAATCGTTTGCGATTGGTATGAGGAACATTCTGGACAATTCCAGCGAATGATTTGGCCACCTAGATCGTCAGACATGAATCCCATCGAACATATATGGAACATTATCGAAATATCAGTTCGTGCACAAAATCGTGCATCGGCAACACTATCGCAATTATGGACGGCTGTAGAGGCAGCAGGGCTGAATGTTTCTTCAAGTGACTTCCGACGACTTATTGAGTCAATTCCATGTCGAGTTGCTACTCTTCGCCGGGCAAAAAGAAGTCCCCATACGATATTAGGAGTTATCCCATGACTTTTGGCACTTCAGTGTATATTTGGCGCAGCTTGGCCATATATGACCATTGTGCCATACATCCCCCAAACAACTTACTTGGTGAAGTACGCATTAAAATTTTATATCCAATTTAAAACTACATCCATCATTTTATATTCGAAAAATCTAAAATTTTAATATGAAATTCAAATATTTAAAAAACCGCATATATCTAGTATTTGTTAATAAGCCAGTCTAAAGTTTAGCGCTCTGACCATCTTTGGCATCCAGCTCATGGCAGATGTTTGTGGTTCACAATCCACTTTAAGTCTAATTAGTCCTTGTGTAGCAAAAAATGTGCGACAAAATAAACCATGTGTTTAAAAAATTTATCAGGGATTATTAAAAAAAAAGATTGGCATATATTTGAATAAACTTAGAGATATTAAGGTGATAAAAGACCGTCTACACTTAGTATTAGTTTTATCACAAATTGTTTTAAAAGAAGATACGCTCACCCAAATAAAACGGATTACGACTTAGTGATATAAACGTAAATCACTTTGGCGTGAGGCCTAGGATTATTTTGGAAAGCAAATCCTATAGCGGCAGTGATCTTGCGAGACAATATTTCTCTTACGCCTGTTTCTCCGGGTTTTTTTTTAAAGATCGTTGTTTTGAAATTGCAAACGCGAATCAACGGTGGTCGGTACTATTCTCAAAGGAATCCTCTCTTTGTGTAGACACAATTGGAGTTAATTTTTTGTTCGTATTCCCTTCGTCCAAATGAAAACAATTGGTTGTTTCTTGTAATTGATGTAATTTCTTTAAAAGTTTTCTTTTTGAATGAAAAATAATATTTTCGTCAACCAAGCGGAAGTGATCTCTGCTTGTCTACTTTCTGAAGCCAGAATAATGATAAAAGCTACGACTTTTAAGTTCTTTTTGAAGTTGATGGTCTCTCGACGCAATGCTCGGAAAAGTAGATTTTAGTGATAGTGGGACCATCGTGTATCAGCTGGTTTGCCCACTGCACTATTAACCTCCGGGTTATAGACGGCACAGGATCGATTTCTGTCAGGTTGTATTCTTCCCTGGGTGTATCTTTGTGTCAGTAAAACTTTCCTTCTGTGTGTATGTCCATTACTTGATGCCTCTCGGAGACGCATCTTCGTATGTGTACGGACATCACAGTCCCGAATTACCAGAGAGATCTTTCCTTCCATTCATTTAAACTCTCTCCCTACCCTTCTGCTTTCTCGTCCACCCTTATTCTTTTCTGAATGAGTGTGGAAGCGTCACAAACATTTTAAGGAGATTAAATATCTGTATAACCGCTTAGAAAAAAATGCACGTACACAACAAGAGACTGTTGCCTGTCTAGTGACTGGTGCAGTTTGGCCAAATATTGTCCTTGCACCACAAAAACCAGATAACATCCAAACAAATACCCATCATTAGGTGAGTATGGACTTCAAACCTGAGGAACCTTGTTGAGAGGCCTATATATTTATAAATAGCAGAGAGGCTATTCCCAAATTACATTGTGCCTGGTGGTCCTGTGCTCTTCCCGTGCCTCGCCTGCCTGGGTTTCATTGTAGGGGCCTGAAACTGTTCAAATCCATTTTAACTTTCTAAAACCTTTTAAACTTTCATCGTATTAATCTTTTGAGTTAACTCTTGAAGTCATCAGTATGCGTTCTTTTTGTGTGCTCATTTATGTTCAGTGTTTTTTTTACGTGCCTTTTCTGACCGATGATCCATTCCGGTTTAAACATTTTTAGTGGCAATTTACGCTTTACAGTTCCGTCGATGTGTCGTTTCTCATGTTCTGGCATATTGCCACTTGTATGTTAAAGATTCGAGTTTTAATAAATGCGGCGCACGGCAGTAAAGACCCTCCCCTTCACCCCGGGTTATAATAAAACGCTATAAACCTCTGGCGAGCGGACCCGGGGGGGGGGTCCTTAGTGATCTTGTCTTTTTACATGGGTTTTCTGCCTATGATAATATGGGGATACCCAAGCGATCCTTCACTTTCTTGTTTTCGTCCTTTCTTTTCACAATTACTTGAAATTGTCTGTCTTGCGTTTGGCTTTTCTAGCGCCGAATATGGCCCTTGCGCCATCAAACTAAGAAAACAAACAATCTTCAGGGATATTACAAGATGCGCTTATTCTTTTGAAGTGGCAGGTTCTATTTCTAGCGTTTTTTCTTTCCTTGAGGGGCCCGCGATAAAAAAAATCCGGATAGAAGAGTAGGGTGGATAAGCAACCGGAAGACCCGGGAGCAGAAAGTGCTTAAAACTGCGAGGTACGTCGCAGAACAAGGTCTTTGCTCAACAATTTTCCCTTCATTTTATCAAAATTTTGAATATTTTTTTTCAATCATAAGTTACGATGTTCTGCAGTGGAAAGCGCGTTCCTTGACACACCTTGTTCACTTTTCTAGATACGGCACAGCCTCCCTTCACCACCCAAATTACCACAGACACTTTATATGTAACACATCTTCTAGGTCAATGACACAATACTTAACTTCAAAAGTTATCGACCAGAATTGCAAATTCTGAAAGTATGCCTTGGTTTTAAATAAAGTAAATTAATTAATTTTGATGTTTTATTTCAATATGTAATACATATTTAGCCGATAATTGTGTTTTACGTCCGTTTTTGATTTGACTGCAGTTTTCAAAATTCAGACAAAATGCCTGCAGAACAATTGCAATTACTTGGAGTTGTATTACAGAACACTGAATATAATTCTGCACCTGGGCCGAAATGATGCGAGTTTGTAAATTCGATCCAACCAAAGATCGTCATGCACTTGGGGCCTGGTGCACGTCAAATCTGTCTTGGCCTCAAATGTCCCCCCCCCCCCTCCCGTTGACGTGGTGAAGAAGTGTGGGGATTGGGAGCCTGGGTGTCGTCCTCGTCACCTCACCGTGGTTCAAAATTACAAGATGTTACTCTGGGATGTTTCCCCTTTGGAATGGATTAAGGATATTCGCCAACATCCCCTTGTGCTGCTGCATTGCGCAGTTAATTCGACAACCAACTGTGTTCTTAAGCTTTTTATTGTATTTTGCTCGATGTGTTTGAGCTTTAATTGCGATTTGCAAACACGAATCTTTAGAAAAAGTTTGATTGCGCAGATCGCTGTCAAAACAGGATTAAATGTAGACCATCAGAATCAAAATCGCACCAATTGAGAGAAGACAACACACTTCTATAAGGCTTCTTAATATTATGAATAACAAATTTCACTGCATCGGATACGGTAGTGTCCCAAAGACTCTTTTCCGTTAGGAACCAGCACCGTCTCGCCAATAGCCTGTTGTGTCGCTCCAGTACGACGTTAATTAAAATACCTTCCAACCCAAGCAGCCTCTACCACGAGACCAAACAAAGTTTAATATGAGACAGTGAAGAGGCTGTCTTGTATCAAGTTGGGTATTTTTATATTGTGTCTAACATTCAATATCGTCTATCTAAGAATTTTCTGTTATTATCAAAGACACACGTATTTTGTATTTCCGTCTATGCTTTGTCTAGTGCGAGTAGTGTTTTGAGCATCATGGTTCGTCCAATCTGTATCATGTCAAGCGTGAAGGGTTTCTATTGTAGGATTTTTTTGTGTTTCAAATACGACCTTTTATGAATCATGGGTCACCCGTATTGGTCACCTCTTGCGCGACCTTAAGTCCTTTGTTGGAAGATAGGGTCAAAAAAAGATCGAGTGGATAGTTGTATGAACTTGCTTTCTTTTTCCGAAAGAATTGGTTTGGTCACTCCGGAAAAAATTAGTTAAGCAGTCCATCGTTCAAATAATGTTTTAGTGGTACATTCTTATGCAATTAGACTAAGCAATACGTATTGGGGTGAAATAGTGCTAGAGAGGAGAGAGATAAAACTGAATTAACACAGTTGCGAGTTTACAGCTGAGTGCTATTTTACAAGTAAGGTTACCAACCGTCCCGAATTGGCCGGGATTGTTCCGGAACTGACGTTGCTGTCCGGAATCCCGGTTGAATGTTAAACTGTCCCGGAATTTCAAAGAAAGTTATCGACCCATATCACCTACACTCCAACCGGCATAGTGGTTAAGGTGTTAGCCTCTAGATCGGAAGGTTCCTGGTTCGAATCCGGGTCCGGGCATGGATGTTTGTAAGCGTATGGTGTAGAGGCGGCTGGTGCACCTTAAATCTGTCGTGGCCGAAAGTCCTCACGTTGGATTGGTGTGGAAGTTTGGAGAGTGGGGTGCCAGCTCAGGTGTTGCTTCGTCATCTGACCGTGGTTCTAAATTACGAAGTGTTGTCCTCGGATCTTTCCCTTAAGGGACTGATCCCGGACCGTCGTCAATAGCCCGTTGTGTTGCTCTAGTACGACGTTAACTAAAATTACCAAAAAAATTACCTACACTCCAAAGTAATTATTTCTATCGCACATGACTACGGGTCCATCAAACGTCCGTTCCCCCTACTATTCCAAGCCAATACTATATATATCGTCACTCATAAGTACATAAGGTCGCATGTTACAAATTCTATTTTTTCTTTTATTATTGCTATAGGTGGCATTTTGTGATTTCCATCTGGTGGCAAAATCTCTTATGTCATCAGCTGATCCAATAAACGAATAACAAACCCAAAGTATATAATAGAATAAAATCATAAGGAAATAATTCGTTTTTTTCGCTCTTCTGAAAAATGGAGCTTTTGAAGATATACGACCTTTTGGACTTTGAGTGACAGTATCAATATTTCAGTTTTGCGGAACTGTCTCAGAAAAAGTTGGCAACCCTATTTGCAAGTTGAAAGCTAACGCGAAGTTGAAACAAGTTGAAAGCTAATTCCTTGAAGTCGCTCCAGAATATGATTCCTTTTATAAAAATGATTATTTGTAGTCACGTAAAAACCTTTATTTCGAGCACTATTCATACTAGAGCAAATTAAAAAGTATCATTCAATAGGGAATAACGTCCTCTACAAATTCAAATTTAAAAAAAAATTAAATAAGGGAACGTGTTTCTCAGCAATCCGAGAATTATTATATCAATTACACAAGTGCAAAGGATTTTATAATTACATTATTATATTTACTATGCAAGTGCAAACGATCCGAGAATTAGTGTCAAATGTTTATCAAACGGTTTTTAAACTTTCGTTTGGCCTCCTAAAATCCCAACGAGGAAACTTTAACGCAGCTAAAAAATTGATCAACGGAATGAGCTGAAATTTTACATGGCCTTATTAGAAGTTCCTTTGACTTGATTCCCATCCAATCATAATGCGGTTCCAATTCATAATTTTTTCAAACATTAATTTAATGATTATTATTGCATACAAAAAAAACTATTTTTAAAATAAAATATTAGGTGTGTTTTGTTTGGGTTGCTTAACAATAACCTGGTGCAAAATATCAACGCTATAGAAATATTATTTAGGGAAATGTACATAATTAATAACATGTAATTTGGTATCTGAAGTTAAATTTTGATATCAATTCGAAATTGTGTGTCAAAATAGGGGGTTCCCATTGAAAATTATGAAGTTGGTGCTCAATTTAATATGAAGACGGCCCCTTATGTAATTTTTTTTTATTTGAATTTATAGAAGATGTTAGTTTCTGTCGAGCACCTTCTTTGAATTTTAACTTCTGTTAAAATTGCTCGAATGAAGAGGATGGTATGTTTTTTTTCCGTGACTGTACATATGGTCTGGTTTTTTTCCACTAGAAGTTTTTCTGACTTTCCTGGTCCTCTTGGTCAATCCTTTCGATGCGTAGCTGAGTCACGAGCCCGAGGAAGTCTAGTGACCTTTTCTTTTTCCACGGGGTTTACATTCTAGTAATCACGGGCGTAGCAATCCCAGGATACCCAAATTATCTTTCATTGCTTTCATTACACTACTCTATTCCCCGATAAATTTCCGTGTCACGACATTTCTGTATAATTTAAATTTGTTTCATTTTTTAAACTAAAACTAATTTTAAATATAAATAGCTAACACAATTTTTCTGATGCACAAATACGTAAATCGCTTCCTTAGTAAAAGTGAGCAAGTTTACTTTGCTCGGAAAATGAAATATTTGACCGATTCATTCAAAAATAATTAAGGTTAGACTTGAAGTTATATTAATTAATTAATATTAAAATTTTGCAAAAAGGTGATAAAGTTTTTTGTGATGCGCAAATAAGTAAATCGCTTCCTTAGTAAAAGTGAGCAAGTTCCTTTTATGGGCTTTGATAGCCCAGTTGGAAGTGTAGCAATTAGCAACCGGAGGGTACTTGATAAATCAATCCAACCAATGACCGTCATGTACGCGGGAGCTGGCGGGAGTTAAATCTGTCGTGCCATCAAATGTACTCACATTGGGGTGGTGTGGAAGTCTGGAGAGCAGGGTGCCATCTCAGGTGATGACCTATTCACCTAACCGTGATTCAAAAGGACGATGTGTTGTCCTAGGAACTTTCATTTCGGGATTGATCCTGGACCGTCTCTAATAGCCCGTGTTGCTCCAGTGTGACGTTATTTCAACTACCACCATCCCCAGTCATCAATTATCTTTAGAATATTTCCTCTACACTGCGAAATGGATGGGCGTGGAATACTTCATTTTAATGTACATTTACTTCAATCATCGCAATTATGATGTTACCACAAAATACCATATCTGTATCCGATTTGAAATCGTTTAAACTCTGCTCTTGCATCATGCATTCTGAACAGTATTTTTGACGATCGAACGCTGAAGTTCTGGCAACGCAGCATTTGCGACATTCTGGACTTGGCATCGAACCAGGGAAGAATTTGTCATAACTGCTCCTCCACTGCAGGAAGATGCGACAATTATTTCTTTGTGTACTTATTGACAGTTCAACGCACGTATAATCGTTTTCTGGACCTTGACAGAAAATTCTTATCCCATCCATATCTAGCTAGACATTTATTTTTTCACCACACCAATATATTTTATCGGTACAGCTACACTCTACGTTTATGAGTGATGGCAATGGCTTGGCGATTTTTTTGTCGCTCTTCTAGTAGCGAGTTACGATAAATTAAGGCAACCCATATGTCGTTACGGTTGTTGTGGTTTTCATGGCAAACGGAAACTTTCAATTTTCATTTTGAATGTTCTAGAAAGTTCTTCCAAAATCCGTTAAAATCGTTTGATTTCATTGGTTCGTTTGAAATTTTTCTTTGCTCCCATTGGTTAATTTGATTTAAAAATATTCTTTGATTGTGCATTGGTCCTTTTAAATATTTTTCTGTGATACCATTGGTCCATTTATTTGTACTTCAACTGTTGTGGAATTTTTATTTTATTATATTAGTTTTCACGAAATGATTGAGAGTTATGTTTTTTTTGCCGTTTTCGTTTTAATTATTTTTTTACGCAAGAGTTCTGACTTTATCAGGTTGTATTATTTTTTACTTTTTTTTTTCTTTTATAAATCTTTTTCTTTTTCCACATGCCCACTGTATTTAGTGTAATTGATAAATTTCAGGGTATATATATATATTCTTACCCAACATTCGATTTTAAGTTCTGCTGGAACACAATTGTGTTTTGTAAAGGGGGGGTATTTACTTTTTGTGAAATTAAAATGATATATATTTTTCAAAACGTTTTCAAATGTGTTTTCAAGCTTTCATTTTCCGTTGTGAAAAGAAAAATGTTTTTGAAAGAAAAAGATTTTTGAAATAATTCTTTACTGGGCGACTTTAGAAGTGCGCCACAAAAATCGAAAAGGTCGTTGCCACCACTCATAAACGTAGAGTGTAGCTGTTCCATTTTATCTATATTTTAACCGGTTAAAAGGCTTTAGTTTGCCCATTTCAAATTTTGTGTGTAATATTTTCACTTATGATTGGTTTTACTTCGTTATATTTTCACTGATAAATGCAAGCAAATTCTTGAGCAATACGAAGCTTTTTGCTGCGATGTTATGCTTCACCATTACCATTTTAAGAATATTTCGTCAGAACGCAGAAACAAAATAACCGTATAATTACAAACTAAATCCGACTTTTAGAGACTACTTTGCAAGAACAAACGACAGAGCTACAAGTACTATTGATATAGTTAGACTGTCGGTTTTTTTTACACCTACATGTCTTTCTGTTGCGTTAAACATCAGTGTTTACCTAAAACAATAAGAACACCAGGGTAGACTGGTTGGAAGAGTCCGGATTAGCAACGGGAGGGTTGCGAGTTTGAAACTCGATACAGCCAAAGACCGTCGTGTACGTGGAGGCTGGTGCACGTTAAATCTGTCGTGGCCTCAAATGTCCTCACGCTGGCATGGTAGGTAAATTTGTAAAGTGGGTACCAGCTCAGGTATTGACCTTGTCTTTTGCTCACTCGCGGTAGAAATTACGCCTTTTCTACTTTGACATTTGATAAACCCCAAACTAATAGCCGCCTCGGAAAATAATCTTCATCGTCATCCCTGTATAATTTTGAACAAACCATGTCTTCAATCCTGCGACGGCGGCAACGCTTTCTTAATGTGCGTGTGCGTGATTAAGCAGATTATTTCCCTTAGAAGATAAAAATTTCTTACTGAATATTTCATTCATATTGCCAGTGCGACAATTTTAAATTTCCTTCTTTTGGGGTGGGGGCAAAAAGGTGAATTACATTTTCAATATCCACCCCTTATCTTAAACTAGCCACTGCGTGGTGATTGCTATGAATTCACATTTGGTTTGCGAAACCTATTGGATAGCAGCCATCAAAGCTTTGGTTTGCTTCACAAACCAAATGAAAATTTGTATTCTATTGGAATGTATTCCCTGTAAATTTCAATTTTATTTGCTTCTCAAACCAAATTATGAATATTATGATCTATGGTTTGCTTCGCAAACAAACACCACGGGCGACGCTGTGATGGCCTTGTCATCGTCAAATGCGGATAAACTCGATAACAGCCATCATGGCGTTGCCCGTGGCGTTGGTTTGCATTTAGAATAGAAATTACTAGCCTATTGGAATGAATTCCCTGCGAATTCCCATTTGGTTTGCTACACCAATTCACCGTTGATCAAGCAAGGAGAAAAGTGGAAAGAAGCATCTTTAACGAAGACAACAAAAACAACAACCAAGAATATCTGGTATACGTAACTGGCAAACCTGTTCGGAGGGGACCGAGGGAAAGTTAACCTATTCGGGGATATCGTCTTCTGGCCTAATAAAAAGATATGGAGGGATACTGGTCTACGGGCCATATAAACGTGTCAGGAAGGCCGTATCAGAACTGCGAACTCATATAACTTATCCGGGGTTGGTGGTGGTGCTGTAACTAGTCTGCGAGCCTGGGAAAATATTGGATGGGCCATAGCTGGCCTGCGGACCGGATCAAAAGTATTTGGGCGGTTTTAGTTGATCAGAGGTCAATGAATTCGCCACAACATATTTATCTGTAGCATACGATCCTTTATCTTACGATTTTTTATTGACGGGTAGTTAAGTCCTGATTCCGATAAGAATAGTTCTCAATTAGCTGATAAGATTATAATTGCTTGTTAGTCTGCGAGATATTCTTTTCACAGCGCACTTATTTTTATTAACTCTCGAAGCTCTTTGACTCGCAATGTCTTGTACCATAAAACCCAAAACAACCAGACAACGGTCCAACGGACTAGGGGCATCGGCATCAATTTGCTACTGTCCCGAAAAGCAACTTCTCCACCGAATATATAAAGAACCTCCATTCCGTTTTTGGAGTATTGTTTGACCTTATTTTATGTTTGGCGCAGCTTGGCCAAATATGGCCCTTGTACCATAAAACCCCAAAACCACCAGTCAATTTGACCTTGGACCATTTCATTTTCTAAAATATTCACAATCGCGACGAGAATAGGGGCTTCAATGGGACAAAGATGAGATCAGTAAAACTGATCATAGTAGGCAATTAACGAGTTTACTTAATTTATTACTGCACAAGTTTACTTAGTTTATTACTGCACAAGTTTACTTAGTATATTACTGCACAAGTTTACTTAGTTTATTACTGCACAAGTTTACTTAGTATATTACTGCACAAGTTTACTTAGTTTATTACTGCACAAGTTTACTTAGTATATTACTGCACAAGTTTACTTAGTTTATTACTGCACAAGTTTACTTAGTTTATTACTGCACAAGTTTACTTAGTTTATTACTGCACAAGTTTACTTAGTTTATTACTGCACAAGTTTACTTAGTTTATTACTGCACAAGTTTACTTAGTTTATTACTGCACAAGTTTACTTAGTTTATTACTGCACAAGTTTACTTAGTTTATTACTGCACAAGTTTACTTAGTTTATTACTGCACAAGTTTACTTAGTTTATTACTGCACAAGTTTACTTAGTTTATTACTGCACAAGTTTACTTAGTTTATTACTGCACAAGTTTACTTAGTTTATTACTGCACAAGTTTACTTAGTTTATTACTGCACAAGTTTACTTAGTTTATTACTGCACAAGTTTACTTAGTTTATTACTGCACAAGTTTACTTAGTTTATTACTGCACAAGTTTACTTAGTTTATTGCTGAATACACTGCCATGAACGAAAGTCAGTTTTCGTTTTGTAGTTGTCATTTATTATTTCTTCCAAAAGAAATATATCTGCTGAATCGTTTTCGGCGTCTTTACGAAGCAATCAACATCTCCTTTCTCTCTTGTAAACATCTTTTCACCGACATTACTGATATCATTTTCTTCTGTCGGGAGTCCATTAATTGGAAGATTGAGTGTGCTGAACGGATATTCTTACGACCGTCTTTCGAGATGCGATTCTTGGAGCCGCTTGTTAGTGCTGCTTGTTAAATTGTTATTAACGATATCTGTAATTAAATGTGGGGTGTATTTGTGATTAACAAATAGGAGGAAAGGTATGTCGACAGAAACAACACAAGTAGATCCTGAATAGTGCAATGTAACATAACGTTTTTAACAGTGTCTCGTTTTGAGATGAGTATCAGATTTGATTCATTCAACAACACATGAGGATTATTAATGGTAGTGTTGCCGAATCTTAAATTTTGTTCATGGCATATTGCAGTCAGAAATGTTTGAAAACTGTTTCACGGGTTAGCCCGGTTGGAAGAGTAGCGAATTAGCAACTGGAGGATTGCGAGTTCGAAACTCGATCAAACCAAAGACCACCGTGTATGCGGAGGGCTGGTACACGCTAAATCTGTCATGACCTCAACACGTTTGCCGACATCGTTATTTAACCGTGGTTGAAAATTACGAGGTGCTGTCCTCGAACCTTTCCCTTCGGGATGGATCCCAAACCGTTGCCAAAAACCTGTTGTGTTGCTCCAGTGAGACGTTAATTCAATCACCAACCAAACGGTTTCGTGGGATATATTTTATTTCCTGCAGGATTTTTCACAGAAGCAAACTTCATTTAAATTTACGCATGTAATGTAATCTTATCCATACAGTCTGGGGCCAACCAACTGTTCTGGTGATTAAGGTGTTAGCCTCTCAAGATAGGAAGGTACCAGGCTCGAATCCAGGACAGTGCATGGATAGTTGTAAACGTATGTTGTTGAGGCGTCTGGTGCACCTTAAATATGTCGTGACCGAAAGTCCTTACGTTGGGTTGGTGTGGAAGTTTGGAGAGTGGGATGCCAGCTCAGGTGTTGCCTCGTCATCTGACCGTGGTTCAAAATTACGTGGGGTTGTCCTCGGATCTTTCCCGAAGAGGATTAATCCCGGATCGTTGTCCATAGCCCGTTGTGTTGCTCCAGTATGACGTTAATTGAAATGCCTACCTTCCCATCCACAATATTTTTTGCTTGATTGTTTTCGGGTTTCATGCCGCAAGGGCCATATTTGACCAAGCTGCGCCCAACACAGGACAGAAAACACAATGAGGAAAAAAACAAAAGGGAAGGAGGAAGGATCATTCGGGTACCTCGGCGTTGTGATGCCCGTACACAGCTAAAGCAATTTGTCCCTGAGACCTTTTTTGCTTGGAGTTGTATGCCTTAAGCGTAGCTTACCCTTACGCCAGAAAGCTACGCCAACCACTTGACGCAGCTTGCCGAACATATCCCTTTCGTCGAGAACCCCAAACCCAACCAACCAAAACCGGAGCAATGGTCGTTCCGAGAACACTGTAAAAAACCTCCTCTCCGAGACCACAAAAGAAAAAAAAGGAAGAGCATCCTTATGCATGAGTAGGAGTTCCGTACGTACAGCAACAGGTGGACAAATAAGAAATTAAATTGGCCACAGGCACGAAAGGGAAAGTGAAGCAGGGTTCGCAAACGCAGCTGCCGGGACTCATTGAAGTCATCGGGGTCGGCCATTAAGCGACGCGCATCGTCAAAAAATATTGAAATTCGAAGAGTATGCGACTGCGAGAAAAATAAATCAGAATGATAAATGGTCCTTTTCTTTCCTCCGCCTAAGTGGATGAAGATGCGCTCCATGAAACTGGAATCTCGAGTGTTAAGTTCTGTTGCCAGTGCGACGCTACGTCATGTAAACTATGCGCCCACTCGCACTAGTGTCTTCAGCACGTCATTGATGCGTTGATTTAACGAATTATTGAAAAAAATCTGCATTAAGTTTGTCTAATGGACATCTGGAATGGTAGAACATTTTCTTTAGGTGTGTACGGGCTTCACAAACCCGAGGCAAGCATCCTAGTAATCGATTATTTACCCATGAGGTTTACTGCATCTGGTAAATAGGCTCGCACTACTCCAGGTTACTATTAGAACTGACTGCGCCCATTCGCACAAGTGTCTTCACAACGCTATTGATACGCGGATTTAACATCATTTCGTCACGAATTACACGATTACGCTTATTCAACATCATTTCGTCGCATTTTCTTCAGGTATGTACGGGCTTCGCGAACCCGAGGCAAGTACTCTAGTGATCTAGTCTTTACCCATGAGAGGTTTACTGCCTCTGGTAAATAGGCTCACACTACTCCAGGTTACTATTAGAATTGACTGCGCCCATTCGCACAAGTGTCTTCACAACGCTATTGATACGCGGATTTAACATCATTTTGTCACGAATTACACGATTACGCTGATTCAACATCATTTCGTCACATTTTCTTCAGGTATGTCCGGGCTTCACGAACCCGAGGCAAGCACTCTAGTGATCTAGTCTTTACCCATGAGAGGTTTACTGCCTCTGGTAAATAGGCTCACACTACTACAGGTAAGTACTGCCAGATTGCTCAAGCGATAGATCTCGTTCTCCATTTTTTTTTAGCCGTCGTGTCTCGGTGGGTATGTACACTGCTTTAGCAACATACGAGTTGTTGTTGTCGGCACAGGCTCGATTCCTGTCAGATGCATTCCTCCTTGAATCTTTCTCTCTTGTGTCAGGTTCCTGGTTCGAATCCGGGTCAGTACATGGATACTTCCAAACGTATGGTGTAGAGGCAGCTGGTGCATTTTAAATCTTTCGTGGCCGAAAGTCATCGCGTTTTGTTGGTGTGGATGTTTGGAGAGTGGTGTGGCAGCTCAGGTGTAGCCTCGTCACCTAGCTGTGGTTCAAAATGACGTGGTGTTGTGCTCGGATCTTTCCCATAGGGGATTGATCCCGGACCGTCGTCAATAGCACTTTGTGTTGCTCTAGTACGACGTTAATTAAAATTACCTTACCACCTCTGTGTCAGTATACCTTTCACTGTATTTATGTCTATTACTTGATATTTCATGTTTTGCGTCGTATGCATGACCAAATACGGCCCTTGCGTCAAGAACCCAATACCAACCAATTATTTTAATAATTACGGATACAATGTATCCTTTCAAATGCTTTCGACGTGATATCTCAATTATCATGAGGGACTACTTGCCACTGTGTGGCCAGTTCGACGTAGCCCGTAACAATTCCAAAAGATACAACAAATACAACAAAAGATATTTCGTAACATATAAATAAATTAGACACTGGAAGGCTCATGAGGTAAAATTGTACAGACCTTTAACGAAATTGTTATTCATTTTTATGTGCTACTTGCCACTGTGTGGCCAGTTCGACGTAGCCCGTAACAATTCCAAAAAGGTGGAAAACGTTGGTTCAAGGGTGAAAAAAAACCTAATAAATCTCTCTATATTAAAAACGAATTCCAATTTGTTGCATTGCATAGCAGTCATCACGTATTCCCGTTGGTTTGCTTCGCAAACCAAATGGGTATTTGTAGCCTACTGGATAACAGCCATAACGGAAATGTTGTGGTGTTGGTTTGTAATACCACGGGCGAAGCTCGTTTTCCAAATGCGGCCAATTTCGAATTAAGAAGTTATCCAATCAGTGTGACGTCACAATCTCCTGCAAAAAGATAAATATTAATTTATTTTAATAAATAATTGAAAAATTATTTATTAAAAGAAAATTAAACGTATGAGGTAGCTATCTGGTGTAAAATTTTCCGCAGATTTCAAATCCGTTGAAATCTTCAATCTATCTTTAACGATTCCGATTTTACAAAAAGAACTAAATAATGCCAGCCAAAATGCTTTTTATTTTATTTGCTTTCTTTCGCTGAAATCGTAAGAGGGCTGGAAATGCAATCTGTTTATTTTTGGAACACGAATGTTAGCGTGACGTCGCATTCTCTTGCGAAGATATAAAAGATATTTAATTAAAAAAATTTATTTATTTAAATAAATCATATTTTTAGATATCGATATAAAATTTTCCGCAGATTTGAAATCCGTTGAAATTTTTCTCCATCTTTAATGGTCTAGGACAGGGTTTCCCAAACTTTTTCTGCAATTGAACACTTTGCAAACCCGGAAGTTTTAACGGAACACTTAGCTTATTTTTAAGGTTGGGCAATTCCTACTAGTAAATTTTTTTTCAAATGTTATTCAACACATTATTTATTTAGTTATTTTTAAATACGGAAAATATAAAACTATATAATATAATATAAACATAAAATTGAGAATAAATAAAGCACTTAACGACTTTGAGTCCTTGAATTGCATATCATCTTGATATCAGGCACAATATTGGTAAGTTGCATTCCAATATCTGGTGTGGCATTGAGCTTGTTCCTGCACTTTGAATTCGTTGCAGCATAATAAGAAAAGCAAGCTTTGCATAAATAAGTTGTAGAAAATGGTAAGTAAAACAATAACAGCTTGTTTTGAAAAATTGGGGTCATCATTGGGGTGAAAAATTGGACCAGAAATCATTTACAGGCTGATCTTTGTGACTCTGAATTGAAACAAAAATACAAATTAAATCTATTAGATTTTCATAGTCATTTGCACTTAAGCCTACTGGTTTAGCTGTCACGGAAAATGGATTCCGAACCCAGGAATCGTCCTTAGCAGTTTTCGGAAAATATTGCAAACGAGTTGTTTTCAAGTTGTGTAGGTGTTCTTAAAATACTTTGGAAACTTCATCTACTTTAAAAATTTAATGAATTCAAACATTCATGTAAGGCAGGAAAACAATCAGTTATTAGATTCAACTGACGAAATCAAAAAATTTTTGCATCAAAAGATGCAATTTTATCTTTTGTGTTAAAAATTGTAATACTTTTTCCTTGTAATTATAAGTTAACTCCATTGCACTTGGTAAAAATATCTGTCAGATATGAAATTATATATATGAATATTTTGTCAACCATGACGGATACGTTAAAAATTCAACAACATTTTGTCCTGAATTATTTTGTGGCTTCAAGAAGACCAATAACTCACTTCGAAGTTCATAAATTCTTAATCGTGATTTTCCTCTGGATAGCCATCTCACTTCAGTATCTAATAAAAGTGCTTTGAGTCCACTTCCTATTTCATCGCACATAATTTTAAATAATTCGGATTGAAGTGGTCTGATTTTACATAGTTTATCACTTCCATGGCTTCATCCATAACATTTTATAAATTTGTGGAAATTGTTTTTAGTTACCAGTTCTAGCTTATGCAAAATCCAATGACTGCTGGTGGCTCTTGTAGCTACTTTCTGGATAACGTGGTACAACACTTTTCATCCTTCCTACCATTGCTCGAGCACCATCTATACAAATATCAATACACTTCTCCCAACCTATATCTTGATTTGTAATGTAATCATTAATACAGTTCTGCTAACAAACAACACGGATTTACGACTTACTTATGAAACTTTCCGCAGAATTTTATCTCCAGAATTTATTCACTGATATGCTGAATATTTAACACGTATTTTCATGCTGCTTTTTTTTATCAGACTAGGGTGCTCCTCCCCCTGCTCGCATGTGACTGATAGAACTAGAAGGAAACCCGACCCTAAACATCTGATTGATCATGACTTGCATTTCAATATGAAGTAGAAGATCTTTAAATGTGTTGCAGTGTATAAAACCTTTCCAAACTGTCGCGGAACACCTATTAAGGTTCAGCGAAACACAGTTTGGGAAATCCTTGTCTAGGAGAGAAAAAAAAGCACTAAATAACTCCATTTAAAAATTTATTTGTTTTTTTATCGTCTGCTGGAAAATTATTCCTCCGCGCAAAATGAAATCGGAAACGAAGAAAATATATTTAGAATCTGATCCTCCATACTTGCAGCATTCAATAATAATTAAATTTCATTACATTCATTTAAAAATGTTCTAGATTGAATTTTACATTCGCCGCGACCCAAAAATTGCAAAAAATTTGGACTACCTGTGTGCCAAATCCCATTACTGTAAGCGCTTAAATTCGTCAGGACTTTGCGTGCATAAAACAGAGACTATCACTTCCTATTATAATACTAGAGATGACCTTTTGATCGTTAATAAATCCACAATTACATCATCTACACAAGACATAAACTGTCTGAAAGGGATTTTCAGTTCCAATAAACCAGACGGTCTGCGAAGGTTTTACAAGATCTATTCAAACACGTTCTTTCACATGATTCATACCGAGACTACCTTAAAATGTAGTTTATCATCGTTTTGAATACGCTTGGCATTTAATATCATTGGTGTGGATCAATCAACTAATGTTTCTCTTTTCGGAATTTATTCTTTTTAATTTTTGCTTTCGTAGTTCTGAAATTGTAGTCGAAAACAAGTCAAGTGACGTCAATTTCAGAATACGTACATGAAAAATGTATCACTGCTGATAGACTACCTCTAACTAATATAGTTAGCTTGACATAAAACGTCTCGTACAAGAGAAGATGAAGATTCATAAGACATTTGTCTAAATGTTTTTGATTGTTCTCAGCCGAAAATGATATCAAAATCTCGATTTCTTTTCAAATCCAATTACGGAATGGAAATGATTACACGCTTGCAACTCGCGGATCTTATGAGAACGAATTTATGAGCATCCGATCCAAAAGTTCAAAAGAATTTCATGTAAATATTATGCTTTGGGAAAAAGGAATTGTCCAATTTCGTTTCTAACAAAAAATTGCTTCGGACCATCAGGACACGAAAATGCGCGATTTCGAGTTAGACTCATGACGCATTGATTTTCAATGTATTTCAGGGTCTGGTTAGAGTAGTTAGTTGAATTAACTTCGTACTGGAGAAACACGACGGGCTATTGGGGACGATCCGGGATCTATCCCCAAGGAAACGATCCGAGGACATAACTACGTTATCTTGAACCACGGTCGGTTGTCAAGGTCAACATGAGCAGGTACCAACTCTCCAAACTTTCCTACCGCGCCAACTTGAGGACATTTCAGGCCACGACAGATTTAACGTGCACCAGTTCCCGTGTCACGACAGTCTTCGTTGAATCTAGTTTCGAACTCTCATCCCTCCGGATGCTAATCGGCTACTCTACCAACTAGGTATGCGACATCGATGTCGATGTTTTCCAAACATCGATGTTTAATAAAAAACATCGATGTATTGGAGACGAAGTTTTTTTTAACATCGATGTTTTTACGTTGTCGAAGTTTTATTTAAAATGAAAAAGGTACCATTATAAAAATAACCAAGTAGCATGATTTTCATAATCAGTAAATTGAACATACTTTTAGACCAAATTGGCCGAGGGTGAAGGGACTGAAAAGTAGTGATGCGACATCGATGTCGATGTTTTCAAAACCGATGTTTTATAAAACATTGATGCATTTATCATCGATTTATTGGAGCCGATGTTTGCATAACATCTATGTTTTATTTTTGAATGAAAAAGCACCATAGTAAAAATTAAGAAAATTAACCGCGCAACTAAGTATTTCCTAGTGATGGCGACATCTGTCTTATCCCAAGTTTCTTTCCCTTACTGGTGTGATAGTAAGTGAAAAAAGAAGTCGGCGCTTAAGGTGGAGAAAGTGAGTAAACTTCTTTTTTTACAAACTGTAAATAACAAACATTGAGGCATATAATAATTATAGGTCCCAATAATTTTTATTTACAGTAAATAAAAAATAAGTTTGTTGTGTTCCCCATAGGTTGATAAATAATTAATAATAACTAACAATAATTATTGTTATAAAAACATCGATAGTTTTTGGGCGATGTATTATCAACATCGATGTTTTGCTGTCGATGTCGCATCCCTACTTCCAACCGGGCTACGGTAGCCTGGTTGGAAAGATAGTGGATTAGTTCGAAACTCCGTAAAACCAAAGCCCGTCGCGTTCGTGAGAGCTGGTGCACGTTAAATCTGTTGTGGCCTCAAATCTCCTCACGTTGGCCTATGGTGTGTAAGTTTGGAGAGTGGGGCTGTTAGCTAAGATGTTACATCGTCATCTGACCGTGATTCAAAATTACGTGGTGTTGACCTCGGATTTTCCCCTTCGGAATTCATCCCGGTCTGTCGTCAACAGCCCACTGTGTTGTTGCTCCATCGTAACGTTAGTCTAGATACCAACCTCAGCCAGAAACGGGAGTCATCGCTCCAAGTCTCAGGTTTGATATCTACCCGAATTTCCCAAACCAGTCCATGCTTCAACCGCAAGGCCTGATTTCTCCGGCCATTGAATTGTTCCAAAACTAGTCATGTGGTCTAGTCTCTTCCAAACAATACTATCTACAGCCTTCCATGCTTTCCGAATTCAATGCTTTTAGGCGAAATGTTCTCTTCGTTTGTTCAGCCACACGCTGAGTGACAAGCCATTGTTTTGCTTCGCTCGAGAGTTCAAGAACCAGTCTAGGGTCTATGAGCCAGATTGGGTCGGTCAGACTTATATCGGACCACATTTAGGAAAAGATGAAGGATAAAATGTTTGCATCAAAACAATGGACGAATCGGAGACTTATAGTTTTTAGCTTGCTATAATAAACATGCAGAAAGCAGAAAAAAACAGTTATCTATTGTTTAGTTGGTTTGAAAAGGGCTGCGTTGGGGCGAATTAGAATTATTAATCATGCTATGTTAGCATTTTGAGTGTATTGTGGAATGTTTCACTTTAAGAACAATAAAATTAATATTACTTGGTCTTTGATTCACTACTTAACTAATAATTGGACTGAATTCTGTTGAACACTGATTCCCAAAATAGGCTGTGACGTCTGGGAAAAAGACATTTTGGACACCCAGAACAGATCATTGGGGGCCTGCCACAAGAGACCACTTGATCCCCCCTCAAAAAAAAAAGATCGCGTGCGTTACAGTACTAAAATAATTGTCTGTCGTAACTTAACTGTAACTAAATCTGTCGGAGAGTCGGCTTGTTAATTCGACTTCTTTCACTTGGCATCTGGTGGTCTTGCACAACACTTTCTAACGGTTCCAAGATCCAAAGAAGGGACTCAGACGTGTGGAGTTGACATCTCTACGATTGTTGCAGGAGGTGTCGTTGGATAACACCCGATCAGCATTCCAAGAGGGGGGAGGTTCCCCCGGAAAAACGCAAAGGGAGACGAGTCAGAAGCCACGGTAGAAAGTGTGGTGGAAGGGAGCTCTCGAGACAGCTATACGGTGAGGTTGAACACCGGTAAAAAAACTGAAGAGGAACTTATTGTTCTTCATGTGAACATTCGATCAGTGATTGAACAGTTCATAATTTTATAAATAGTTCCATATGTAAATTAAAATCTCTTAAGTATAATAAAAAACTTATAAAGGTATCCAGCTTAGTCTAACTCCATTGTATTGTTGTGGTGCTCAAAACGACACAAGGCAACACATACTCCAAGGGGACGTTGGGCCGCGGTATCCCGGTTGGAAGAGTTGCGGATTAGAAACTCGAGGGTTGCGAGTTCGAATCCAACCGAATACCTTCGAGTAGAAAGGGAGCATGTTAAATCTGCCGTGATATCAAATGTCCTCACTTAGGTGTGGTGTAGAAATTTGAAATGCCAGCTCAGGTGTTGTTCCGATAGTAGTTCAAGATGACGAGGTATTCTCGGATCTTTTCCTTCGGGATTTATCCCGGACAGTCGCCAATAGCCTGTTTGTTGCTTCAGTCAACTTCCCCATTTCCATATACAGTGGAACTTCGATTAACTTTCAGTCAGTTATTACTTAACATCGCCGCTCAGAAAGCACGAGCCTCGAAAAATTAAAAGAAAACGACAGACTATTTTAAAATTTGAATATGTATATACCGTTAGAGCGTATATATAAGCTCATGTAACAATATGTTCTATACTGTACTTAATATAAATTGTATATTGTTTGGTTCTGTAAAATAAAATACATGTACAGTGCATTTCCAGTTCGTAACCGTGCAATTTTTATTAGTTAATCGAAGTTTCGGTGTAGATGGAAAGGTACATGGATTAAGCATGTTTTGTTGTCCATCCACAGGTGTTCTGGCCCGCCTTCGATCGGGTCCGGCGGCTGACGATGAAGACGAGTGCAACCTCAAAAGTCCTGTCGAAGGCGAGGGTAAAATCTCGAAGTTGGCAGCCGAGGAAGGAATACAGCTCAAGAGACAAGTCGGACTGTTCAGTGCCGTCTTTCTTATAGTTGGGTGCATGATAGGTATGCTTACCATTCTTTAAAAATAATTGTAATTCAGCTTTGAGGTTTTTTTCCATTAAAAAAAGGATATTACCCTTCGGGTTTGATCCTGTACCGTCGCTAATAAATAGTCCGTAGTGTTGGTCTAGTGCGACATTAAGTAAAATACCTACCTTTACAAGATATTACCTTAAGATGTAGCCGACCAACCGGTATAGTGGTTAAGGTGTTAGCCTCTAGATCGGAAGGTTCCTGGTTCGAATCCGGGTCCGGGCATGGATGTTTGTAAACGTATGGTGTAGAGGCGGCTGGTGCACCTTAAATCTGTCGTGGCCGAAAGTCCTCACGTTGGGTTGGCGTGGAAGTTTGGAGAGTGGGGTGCCTGCTCAGGTGTTGCTTCGTCATCTGACCGTGGTTCAAAATTACGAGGTGTTGTCCTCGAATCTTTCCCTTAAGGGACTGATTCCGGACCGTCGTCAATAGCCCGTTGTGTTGCTCTAGTACGACGTTAACTAAAAATTACCATTACCATTTTTACCTTAAGATGTACGTATGTACTATTTTTTTCAAATTTTAACTTTAAAAATCCAGTTTCTTTTTTCACAAGTCATTGGCGTATGCTTAAAATCATTTCACTGAGAAAAAACGTCAGATTAAGCTAATTATTAACTAACTAATTCAGATATAATCAGCTAACTAGTATGTTTTTGAACAGTTATATCTTGGATCTTAATTTGTTCAGATACATAATCAGAAAGACAATTCCCGTTGGAAATTATTTCTAATACTTCTCCTTCATATTTTGAACTTCAATCAAAGAATAGGTTATTTTTTACAATTGTTTTCACAACGAAAGTCTAAAAAAATCAAGATTTTTTTAGGAATATTAACATTTAAATATCAACTAAAAACAAATTTTTTAACTGAAAACTTGATTGAGGTTTAGAACATCCATTGTACTAGATAAATTATAATGATACAAAATAAATATAATAAATAAAGGCATAGTTGAGTTATCACTGAACAAAACATTTCAGATATTGAGTTTAAAGTTTTGGAAATATGTTTGTATCGGTGACAGTACCTAACAAAAAAAACTTATACTTAGAACAATATTCTTCATATTTACAAGATCTTTGTATCGTTTAAAAGTTCAGAAACAGGGAAATATTTTTAAGCGTAAAAAACATAATCGATATTCTGGTAAGTTTCGGTGTTTTCTAGTATATACATACACCTTAACTGCTTACAATTTACTTCAGTACTAACTGAATTAGAACTACTTAGTTGCGTTCAGAGACACTTAGTAATTCTTCAGATAAAACTTCTGTACTCAAGCTTCGAGTTGGAAATACCTAGCCATTTAAATCCTCTTTGAAAACAGGGGCGCTACTGTAGCCCTTTTGGAAGAACAACGTATTAGCAACCAGAGGGACACTAGTTCGAAAATAGGTCCAGCCAAAGACCGGCGTTAACAAGGGGCTGGTGCACATTAACTCCGTTGTGGCCTCAAATTTTCTCATGTTGGCGTGGTGTGGAAGTTTTTGTGAGCGGGTAGCAAGCTCAGATGTGACCCCCGACATTTAACCGTGATTCAAAATTACGTGGTATTGTTCTCAGATTGATCCCGGACCGTCGTCAATAGTCTGTTGTGTTACTCCAGTGCATGTAAATTACCTTACTATCTCGTTTTGGCAGTTAATGCAGTTTTGCTCTTACCTACCATAAGTTTCTTTGCTTTCAATGCTAAAGGATTGATAACTTGAAAGAGTAGAATATATGTTTATTATGAATTTCTTTTGATTACAGTTTAACCGGTGTGTTCAACTGAATACTTGGAATGAAGACAATTTTCTACAGTAAAAAGAGTATAGTATTTGATTTTTGGTGGAGTCATACAGGAAGGTTCAATTGACGCATCGATCAATCGATGATAGATGGGATTTCCTCAATGAAAAGAGTTTGAAAGGTGATTAAACTTTGGCCAAGCTAAACAGGAGCCCTTTTAAAAGAGCAACGTATTAGCGACCGGAGGGTTTCGAGTTCGAAACTCGGTCGAGCCAAAGACCTTCGTGTACAAAGGGGGCTGAATCTGCTTGGCCTCAAATGTCCTCATGTTGGTGTTATGTGGAAGTTCGGACAGTGAAGTGCCCAGCTCAGGTGTGACCTCGTCATCTGACGGTGGTTTAAAATTACGTGGTGTTGAATCAGATATCTCCCATCGGGTTTGATCCCGGACCATCGACAGTAGCCCGTTGTGTTGCTCCAGTGCGACGTTAATTAAAATACCTACCTTTGAAAACGGATAAAGCAAATTCAGATGGGTCGAAAATGTAATCCCCAGGCCTTCTGCGAGGATTATGATTGTTTATCTCTTTCAGGTTCTGGTATTTTTATATCACCCAAAGGTGTTCTGCTCCGTTCCGGTTCAGTTGGAGCCAGCTTACTAGTGTGGGCGGGTTGCGGCGCTGTGTCTTTGATGGGTGAGTACACTTCGAATACCTATAATCGGATTAAATGTTCGTCGTCCCTCGATCGAGTAGATTCTTTTGCACGTGCGACCCCATTATGTAATCAACTATCACGTGAGCAGAACCTTCCGCTATCTCATGTGCAATCGTTACATTTTTAGACTATTTTCCAGGTTACCTAAAAAATACAATCGGGGATCACGCAAATACAAACTTCACTGCAAGTGTAATTATGTTTATATACATTGAGATTGCTGCACTATCCTACGAACGTAAGAGTTGCAATATCCTAAGTACACAAGAGAGTGGTTCCTGCAACGGAACGCTAGCATATACGTATTAGAAACGCGTCAAGAGATCAGGCACAAACTGAGTAGTTGCCAACGTACTTGGCACTCGCCAAGTACATGAAAAGTTACGCCACTAAGGAGCCAACAACACTCATGCAAATACCACACAATGCGACCAAATACAATTTGATTGGAAATTTACATTTAACAATACTATTGGTACAATAATAGTTTCGAGTAGTATATTAATTCACAAATATTTATGGAATTGTAATCTGAACAAGACAGTAATTGAAATTAATTTCAAATTAGAAACGTCAATATGGCGGATTTGGTAGCTGCATGGGAAACAATGATTGGGATTGGATATTGCGGTTTTAAGGCGCAAGATGCATAAGCGGACAAACTGCTAAAGCTCAAGGTAAAACAATAAAAATTTTTAAAGGAATAAAAGTTTTAAAAGGATGTGGGGGAGAAATCTAGAGCTTACATTATCAGAATAAAAGCCATATTCAAACATTTATATCAAAAAGTATTGTACCAAAGTGATATCTCAGAACATGTTGGCTTATATAGCAACATAATGTGTATAAAAGGTACATTTTAAATTTGAAAAAAAATTTAATGAAATTTAAAAAAAAACTGAACGTAAAAATGCAAAAAGATTGGACTGAGTTTTTTTCCCAGCCAAATGTTGTGAATTTAAAATGGTATTTAAAAAAAAATTTTGACCATGATGATTATAAGCAGCACATATAATTAAAATAGATATATAATGAGGAGTAAAATCGGAAGAACATTAAGAACAAAAAGGGGGCCCTTGTTCTACAAAAGATGAGGATGAGTAAATCGAGTGTGTCCTTGCGAAGGCAGGTCAATTGGACGTCAGTCCCCCGCATTGAGCTGATGGTTATGATTGAATAAATGGTTTGATGGAATGCAATTTATTGTTGATTTGCGGATACCAAGACTCATCCCACAACGAGTTGAAAAGTTCTTTTGTGGACATATTGATGTACAGTTAAAGGAACGGCTTGCTGCAGTGAAACAGGCTGCTTTCGCAGAAATGTCAACAAGCTCGTTCCCTTTAATGCCCACGTGACATGGGTCCAACAGAAAATAATATCAAACTCCTGCTTTTTCAATGTACGAAAGATGGTAAATATATTTCACACGAAGGGATGACAAGTGATGGTATATTGCTCCAACTGTTGTAAAACACTTTTGCTGTCCCCCTTCAAGCGGTTTTGACGAGACATATCATTCATCAAGACGTCACTAATTTTTCTGCCCATATAACTCAAGATATTTCCGGGTTTTTCTTATGATGACGAGATCAAGATCTGGTCAGTTTTCTAATGACGAGATACTTCGTCGAGACAAACCATCAGAAGGGTTAAAGCGTTATGGGAATCTCAAATAAACTACGCTCCACCAAAAAAAATCGGAATACCCACGCATATTGTTCGATAGAAATGAAACTTGGAACATCTGATGTACAGTCGTGGAAAATAACATACCCTTTATTTCAAGCATTATTCATAGTAGAACAAATTCAAAGACGTCATTCAATAGAATTAACGTCTTCTATAAATTCAAATGCAAAGAAAATTGCATAAGGGAACGTCTTCGTATCAAATTCTGCACAAACAAAATTTCTAATGGATACACCATGTTTTAATGCCTTAAAATTCTGCGCCGTTAAATTAGTCCCAAAAAAAATTCAAGACTATCTTTATCTCAAGATATTCTACGCTAAAGTTGTTGTCAATTTCAGGGATCATCTCCACATTGAAAATCGCTATTCGTAGATCGAGATTAATTGTAGTATTCAGGAACTGTTGATTTGATGCTTGACTGAGAGAAGTGTACAAGAAACCTTAAAAGAAATGTTCATTCTTAGCATAATCGTTAGCAAATACAAAATGTATTCAACCAAAAGGTCTACCTGCAATTATTTAATTCGATCGAACTGATATTAGGATCATCCAAAAAAGTTATTGGGAATTCAATTGATAATTGATTAGTAGAGTCCATCTGTACGACACATAAGTAAAATGCAATGTATTTTAGATTGAATACATCAATTAATTTCCAAACCTTTTCAAAAATTTAAACAATCTACGCGTTTGTCAGACGTTTTTTAAACTTTTTGTTGTGTTTAATATCGCAATAAGAAGAAAAATTTAATAGTGCTCAGAAACTAAGCATTGGAATGAGCTGAAATTTTACATGGCCATACTAGAAGTCCTAAATCGATTCCCATCAAAATACAATAAGGTTCCAATTCATAGTTTTTTTTTCAAACGTTAATTTAGTAATTATTTTTGTATACTAAAAACTATTTTTTTAAATAAAATATTAGGTGGAGTTTGTGTTCCTGACAGTAACATGGTACAAAAAATCGGCGGTTTAGAAATATTACTTAAGGAGGAATATAAAGGTGCGTATACATTTGCGAGCCGAACCGTTCGTTGAAATTATGTTCACAACGAGCTTAAAGCAATCCATTGGAAAGGAAGGAACCAACTGCGAACCACCAGGCTGTCAGCCACCAGTGACGACGATGGAGCCTGGAGGCAAGCGAGCATAATAAAAAGCAATGAACTACCCCCGACGCCGCCCAAATCTGATCCGAGAACTCCTTTGCGTTCGTCAAAAAAACGACAGAAGAGCGGATCGATACGAGCGGTTCACGAGCCGCTCGTTTGGTGCTCAAAACCCCGTCCAAATTATGAGAACTTGAAGCTCGCAAACGGTTCGGCTCACAATCGACTCGACTCCCAAACGTACACGCGGCTTTCGAAACTTCAATCTTGTTGTACTCGTAACTTCGAAGCGACAAGACCTTATGACACGAAATTTGGTATCTGAAGTTAAATTATGTTATAGATTCGAAATTGTGTGCCAAAATAGGAGGTTTCTATTAGAATTTATGAAGTTGGTGCGGAGTTTAATACGAAGATGACCCCTTATGCAAATTTATGCATTTTTGTTTACAGAAGAAGTTAGTTCCTGTCTACGACCATGTTTGAGTTTGCTGTACTCTTAAAATTGCTCGAATGAAGGGGTGTGAATCGGTTTTTTTTTTCCGCGACTGATTGTTATGAGATACAAAAAATGGCCACAATATCTCTAATCTAGAGGACTCTTCATTTTAACATTACATCAGAAATTTTATAAATTAGCAAATTGTGATTCCTTCCTGGTTGCTATTTGCACACGCCGATTGTTGGCAATGCAAGGAATCCAGCATGCTACGATATACATATTACGATACTTCCCAGGTGCAGAGTTACGTTCAATGTTCTGCAACACAACTCCAAGCAATTGCAATTGTTCTACGGGCATTTTGTCCAAATTTTGAAAACTGCAGTCAAATCAAAAACGGACGTAAAGCACAATTATCGGCTAAATATGTATTATATATTTATAATAAAACACACATCACATTTGATTAACGTACTTTATTTAAAACCAAGGCGTACTTTCAGAATTTACAATTCTGTCGATAACTTTTGAAGTTAAATACCTCGTCATTGACATAAAAGATGCATGATTTATAAAGTGTTTGTGGTAATTGGGAGCGGTATAGGGAGGTGGTTCCGAAGCTAGAAAAGAAAAAAGGTGCGGCAAGGAGCGCGCTTCGCACTGCAGAAAATAATAACTTTGATTTTTTTTTAATCCGTCTGCATTTTGATAAAATTAAGGACAAATTCAGGAATTGTTGCTCACGGGCGATACCTTATGCGATTTGAACGTAAATCTGAGCAAAATGATAGATCCCATTTTGGCGCCCATGATTTTTATATAAAAAACCAACCGATGCCCCATCCTTTCAGACTCAAATGGTTTCTTTCCGGGATTGTTTTACATTCCTGGCTATTGTCTCTACGAGACATCTTGTCATGGGCAAAACTGGCCAGATCTTGATGGACAAGATGCCTTGTTATAAGATATAAAAGCTAACCAGATCTTGATTGTTTCCAGGAGCCTTGTGTTACGCAGAACTGGGCACAGCAATCCCTGTTTCGGGAGCAGAGTATTCCTATTACCTTCGCGTTTACGGACCGAAGGGCCGCTTCGGTCCCATTCCGGCCTTCCTGTACCTGTGGATGTGTTCCATCATCATCAAGCCTTCCGCAGTGTCCATCATGCTGCTGACGTTCGCAGAGTACGTGGTGGAGCCCATGTTCCCATCCTGCCAGGCGCCGGCAATAGCCAAAAAGCTCGTCGCCCTCGTTGCAATTTGTAAGTAAAAATGTATGTGTATAGTATATAAAGTTCCAAAATGAGTTAATGTTGTAACCTTTATTAACCCTCTGAGCAGTACGATGTTTCAGAGTAGATTAATTATGCTTTTCTCCCACAACGCATATCAAGGTTTTAAATAATTATGTTTATAATTGGTTGAAAGAATCCTTGAAAATATATTTGATCAAAAATTATGGTTATAAGTCATGAAGGAAGGATTGCTGGTTGTAAAATTGATATATAATAGTGACGCACCCCCCAGGAGGGTTAAAATCTAAAAAAAACATTTTGAGCTCCAAACGTCTTTTTGAGGCCTCGATTGTCCAGTTGGTACAGTATCGTATTAGCAACCGGAGGGTTGCGACTAGGGATTTTCAATCCGGCCGGATTGGAATTTTGTTAATAAGTCTCTCTAACCAGTATGTATTTTTCCAAAATCGGCTGAGTGAAAGTAGGTATAAGGATATTATTCCAAATTGACGAACAAAACGTTTATTTTAGCATTAGAGCATCAACTTTATAAATAATTATCCATAGGTAGGAAATCAGTCACCAATAATTAATTTTAGTAACTATTAGAACTGCTAGTAGTAAGTATTAAACGATTGATTATGATCAGTCTTACTAGTTTCCACCCCCAAAAAAATCAGCTTGTTTTATACGTAGTACTTTTCTATTTATCTAAAATTAAGTAGTCTCTATCTCTAATGTCGTTGAGCATATGACATATAAATTGTACCTAAGCTTGCCTCGAACTAATACAAAAATCTAATGTTTTGCAGTATTTGGTCAACATAACAAACAAGGGAACTCTTAATTCTTCTTAATTGCTTAAATCTAAGTTATATAGTAATGAAAATCAATTTTGAGTTTGAAAGAACCATCTAAGGAAACAAATCGTATTAATTGTGTCATCCCCCAACCTACTTCTCTATGAACTAATAAACTAATAACGCAAATAAAACCAGCGGCCGAGAAAAGGCCTTCTCAGCTTCAACACTAGTTGGTTTAACCGTCATTAAGAAGTCGTACATAATAGACAAATATTTTTCTTTGACACCATTTCATATATATAAAGTCATTTCTTTCTTCATTATTTTTTAAAATTTTATTAACTAAAGTTTGTCTTTTTGAAATAGTCTTCATTTGCTTGCAGAATTTGCTTTTCTAATTCCTCTTTATTAAAAAAAAATATTATTGATGATTTAATTTAATATATCTGATAGAATTCTCCAAATTGAGGATTGAAAAATATAAAATCGATTAATTCACAATCGATTGCTTAATAAACGATTTTGCGACTTTAAAATTGGGTTTGAATAATTGATTATTTAATTTAAAAATAATTCGGGTTTATCGGATCCGATAGATGTTGCCGGATTACCGGGTAGATTACCGATCCGGTAGGTAGCTAAATGATGTCGGATCCGTCGGATTACCGGACATCGGATTGCAATCCCTAGTTGCGACTTCGATACTAAATCCCCATTTTAAAGCATTTGTGACATCAAATGTCCTCGCATCTGCGTCGTGTGGAAGTTAAGAGTGGGGTGCCAGCTCGGATGTTGACCTCGTTATTTGGCAGTGGTTCAAACTCATGAGATATTGCGTTCTGATCTTTCCTTTCGGAATTGATCCCAGACCCCGTCTTCAACAATCCGTTGTAATTCAATAATCCGCAGCTCCAGCGACATAGATTCAATTACCTACTGAGAGTATTCGCTTTTCCGCTGTTCTGTCCAAGAGAAAAATTAAAACCCTAAATTACCCATTACAAAATGCTTCCTTGAAATGCTTCGAGAATTTTCCCATGATTTATAATAAGCGAGAGTTATTTTTTTTTAATAAAAAATTAGACATATCGAAAGAAGAACTTTCTTATGACACTCGGAGCATCTATCTCCAAAGATAAGAATAAAGATTCTGTAGGCGGGATGAAGAAGACGATGGATTTATTTCTCGGGGCTGCAAACTGAGATATTTATCAGCAGTACACTCGTTTAGTGACGTCATCCTGAACGATAAGTCGCCTTATCCGATGAACGCAAGTCTCGGCTAAGGAAGTGGAGATATTTTCCACATGAATCCTTCAATTAAAAAGATGACGAGTGACAAGAACACGTCCTGTAAATTCTAGCAAACTGCTTCGGAGCGCAAAAGAAACATGATGAAATGAGTGTGAACCACGAAGGCCGTGAAATTATTTAATCAAGAGCAGGAAATTATTTTTCAATGTCGCAACGTATATGGCGAACCAAGGAGATGTAATTTACTCATACTTAAGGCAGAGATTTCGATGAAATTATGTGATTAATTTTGTAACACGCGTTACTATAGCTTCATTACGTGTATACATAATTAATAGCTTATTAAGTGTGTTTCCCATTGCGTGTTTGGCTCGTGCGGGTGTCGTAATTAGTCTCCATCGTTGGATGGATTTTGTTGAATGGATACGAGTATGAAGATGGGAAAATGATTTCCATGAAAATAGAATTAAATTATACAACACTGGTTTAGATTCATCGGCTTTGCAGTAGAAATAATTTGTTTGCGTCCACTATTCTAATCTAGAACATTAGACTTGAACTAGACCAATACAATAGCGACCTGCGAGTTGTGACTGCAGAGTCTATACGTGTCAAGTTCGTTTCCTCCCTGGGTGTATTTCTCTATCTTTTTGTCAGTAAAAAACTTTTATGTGTATCCATTACTTGAAGTTTGCTTGTTTTGGGCACAGCATGGTCAAATATATGGCCCTTGCGCCATAAAGTCCAACCCACGTATACTGTGGAGGTCGCCATGGCTCAGTGGATTCGTTCACTGCACTAGCATGCCTGAGTTGAGGGCGGAACAGGAGTATTTCTTCTGTTTTAGTAAAACCTTTCACAGTGTTTATGTCCATTGCTTGCGTTACCCGGCGTTTGGAGATTATTGTTGTGTCATAAAATCAATGATTGGGATAATTCGAGTTGAATAATAGCTGATGCGCCGGCCTTTAAAAAATTATAAAAATTGTAGACCACATTGAGAGTATCCGGCGTTTGGCACAGCTTTGGTTATGACACTATTGTTACATCATAAAATCAATATTTGGGATAATCCGAGGCGAATAATGGCTGATGCGTCGGCCTTTTAAAAATTATAAAAATTGTAGACCACATTGAGAGTATCCGGCGTTTGGCATAGCTTTGGTTATGACACTGTTGTTACTACATAAAATCAATAATTGGGATAATCCGAGACGAATAATGGCTGATGCGTCGGCTTTTAAAAAATTATAAAAATTGTAGACCACTTGACAGTATTAGGATTTTGTCACAGCTTTGGTTATGAGACTATTGTTACACCATAAAATCAATGATTGGGATAATCCGAGGCGAATAATGGCTGATGCGTCGGCCCTTAAAAATTATAAAAATTGTAGACCACATTGAGAGTATCCGGTGTTTGGCACAGCTTTGGTTATGAGACTATAGTTGCGTCATAAAATCAATGATTGGGATAATCCGAGGCAAATAATGGCTGATACGCCGGCCTTTAAAAAAAATTATATACCATGAGGAAAAGTTGACAATAGGACGATAAGTTTTGGAAAGTAAATAGGTCACACATTTTTAAATCTAAAAAAGACCATTTTTGTGAAAAATAATCTCACATTTCCGGGAGCAATAGTCTCGACTATATCTTGCTCATTAAGACCCGTTTTCTACGCTTCTGAGGAAGAAATTTTGTGGTTTATAACAATTTGTTGCGTTTGTTTCCAGTTCATGTACGTTAGTTACAATTTTCGATATTCAATTGGTTAAAAAATTTTAACTCAAATGTAATTTATTTGAATGCGCTACCAAAGTCCCTAAGTTTTATAGGTCATCTAAAACAAAAAAATAGTTTGGAAAAGGTTTCACTGTAATCTTCCTCATGCTTTCCTTTCCACTTTTCAAGATGTCTTCTGTGCCATCTTTGGATGCACAGAACTAGAGCTCTGATTTTGCATATCTTTTTTTTTTTTTTTAAGCCTTTATTGTTAATAGCAAACCGTTTTGAGTGCTTTTTAGCAGTTTGCAAGCAAAAAAACCCGAATTTATTTTGCATGTTTTTGCATATTTGGGGGGGACCATTTTGCATACTTGGTTCTTTTTGCATGTTTTGTGCATATATTTGGATGATATTTCTATATTTTTTAAAATTTCAACAGAAAAATATTCATTCTTTTTTTCAAAGAACTTTGCTTAGTGGAACTTAGCTTTGGAAGGAATATTTTCAGAAGCAAAACGCATTTGTTTTGGTTGGCCTGACCTTTACCAAGCAAACCAAAACCCTTCCCGACAACATCTGTTATCGCCACCACACATTAATTCAACTTTTCCAATTTTTTTTTATTCAACTTTTTTTTTTAGATGGTAAAGAATTAATTTCAAAGGTAAATATATTCATTTACAGCAATTTCATGTTTATTGTACAAGATAAAATACTAAATTAATTCTAAGATATTTCAGTGACAAATAATCGGGCCACAAAACTGACGTTTCAACTAGACACTATACAGTTTCGTTTGCTGAAGTAAAGTATGAAAGCCACCTGGAAGACAAGAAACTTACTAGACACGAGCCTGTTATCCCAAACACTCGGGCACTATGACGTTACATCTCTTCTTTACTCACATCAAACTCAAACAACAAACAACACTTCGCACATTCTGCATTTAGCTCCTTTTAAAGTTTTTGTAATCAACTAATATGTTTTCCTATTCATTTTTTATCATGCGTCGGCATGTTTAGTGACCCTTCCCAAATCCGCCAGGGCACATGTCAGCCTCTCCCCCCCCCCTAGTTACGTTCCTCAGGACTTTTGAAGTGCTTTCATTTTAATCTAAATTTTTCAATTATGTAATATTTCTATATTTGTTACTTCATATATTTGTTGCTTTGTGTATTTTTTACTTATTTTTATCTTCGCGATAAAATAAAATTGCGAATTAATTGAATGAAAGTGTGGTTCATTTTCACTTTATCCTCCTCACTACCCTTTGTGTAAGAATGAATTTTTTTTACAATGTCGCCATTTTGCATATTTTGGGATTTTGTAATGCATATTTTGGGTCACGTTTTTGCATATCGATATGAGCACTAGTTATAACATACTTTACAAATGAAAGATAAGATAGCCAAAACTTCGAGCATATTAATAAACTGGCTCTTTTTGTGTGCGTGTATTCTCTCTATACAAAACTACACTGTTTTACCAATCCACACCAAATTTGGTACTCTTTATACTTCAGAACACTGCGGAAAAACAGGTTATTTCTTTCCTGTCTTCAGACTAATCTGTAACTATGAAAATTGGCACACAGGTAGTCCTAAAAGTGCCCCTCGAAGCCCCAATTTTAAAATCTAAAGTTTGTTTTCCTGCAGGGCATGGACAAGGAAACTCGTTCTACAGGGTTTGCGTGGTTGAGTTAACACAGGGAAATGTTACGGTCATATTCACACACTCGAAGCCCCCAATTTTAAAATCTAAAGTTTGTTTTCCTGCATTAAATGGACATGGACAAGGAAACACGTTCTACAGGGTTTGTGTGTTTGAGTTAACAAGGGGAAATGTTATGGACATATTTTAAACGCGAGCAACGCCGGGTTATTCAGCTATTCGCTACTAAAAAAAAATCAGCACTGTGGATGCAAGACTCGAAACGAGATATCCATCAGCAGCTTTAGAGATTTATCAAACAAACAAATCTCAATCCATCATCGCGGACTGATCTCCGAAAAGGAGACGGGCGAAAAAATAAACAAGACCTCTTTACTTCAATCACCGTTTCGAAACGCTCTCGGATAGGTGTGTGGTGCAGTGGATCGGTCGTTAAAGAATCGTTAACAGAGGCTACCGTTCACTGGATCACTTGCTTATCTTATCAACACACTTTTATCTTGCGATTGACTGAAAATATTTAGATCCAAAGCGGATTTACGTCCGATGCAAAGAGGGTTAAAGTTCTTGTGGCGATTAATTCTTTCACTTATTAAATTTAAAAAAGTTTTGAATATTTACCAGGCGCCATGCTAAGAAAAACAATTAACTTTCCAGTCTTCAGTTCCTAGGATCGAAATCCCGAAAATGAGCACTTCGTTTACGGATTATTCAGATTGATAATAATTAATTTTATTTATTATTTTTAAAATTCATTAATCAATTGCTAAATATAATAAATAAAATCTGTACTTTACATATTATATTTAGCCACTTAACACGTACAGCAGTCATAGCGTTGGTCTGCCACCCAATACATCCCAGGTTTGAATCTCTGTTTACCGACGCATGTATGTGATCCTCTCCGACAAAGAGTAGTAGCGGCTTATCCATTCGGTGCTCCTTCACAAGTAGCCTGTTCACCCTTTGCAGTGCCGATAAGTTCAGTGGTTAGGCATTAAAAATAAATACATAAGATGAAACTATAATTTATTGCCCTCTATAAAGCAAAAGTGTTCTAGAGTTGGATCTTTGGTCGAATTATATGTTCTTGCTTTATACCAAAATGACTCAAGCTACTTGCCAAGCGTAATTTATTATTCGTTATGGGTCAATTTTTAAATAAGAAAAATTAAGCTTTTGAGTTTTCCGATGGGATGCTATTACTTAGTAGGTTAGCCCACTGCGCAAGCAGCATTCGTGTTGTAGGCGGTTCAGGTTTGATTCCTGTAACTTCCCTGAGCGTATTACTCTCTTCTGTGTCATAAAAACTTTCATTTTGTTTTGTCCATTTGATTACACCTTCTGTCGTTGTTTGGCTCAAAATGGCAACTGCTCTAGGTTGCTTTTTTTTTTGAAGAAACGGAAGTCATTAAGTTCACTGTAAGTGATAAGATGGTGATTCATTCCAGTGTCCCAAAGTATACCGAAGTGATCGAACCTCTCTCCTGACCCTAGCCAGACATCTAGAGAGAGTAGTTGCTGACAATTTAGCTATCTTGTTCAGACCATTTCATTGCCATACACTACGGAATGCACAGGATCTTTACAAGATCATTAGATATTACCATTGGTTTAGTTTCCGTCTTTTGGTTTTGATCGAGGACCAATTTACTTCGATGCCATTAAGTCCTGTGGAATAAATAAATTAATCCTAAGCCACTTCGTGCTGCACCGTAAGTTTCTTGCTCAAACTAATGATCGGAATGGGCTACATGATAAATAATTTAGAATAAATCACTTTCACAAATGTAGCCATTTTGGTATAATTGCGATACAGATTTAATATTGTTTATTATTTATCAAGTTATTTTAATGTAATTTTGATAAATTTCAAGATCCCGAAGGTTAATTTCATTCCGTTACTTCCTGTTTTTTGTGCTCACTGATATTTTATTCAATAGCTTCCAAAACTCGATATTTCTTTAAAAACAAATATGTTACAAAGACAACTTTTATTCGAGGTTAACAACTTTCACTCGAGGTTAACAACTTTCACGTGAAAGAACAAAAAAAGCGGAGTAATATCGACCGCACTCGAAGTTTGCTCCAAGTAACGAGTTGTAGGTCGAATACAAATATTTACGCAGCAGGAGAAATGGAAAAAATCTCTCCAACTGTCCCTGGCTTTGCTGGACGACCATCAACTTGTCATTTTTACTCTATGTTAAGGCAGTTTTTTTTAACCATTCGTATTGGTGTCAGGTTCAATGAGTTTTTTCGTCTCTTACACAATCTGTGTGACCTTTCATAGACCATTCTAAACTGTTACATTATTCATTAAGTTGTTTTATGGAGAGCTTGTGGTTTTCATTCTTTTTGAGGTGTTCAAATTGGAGCCCTCGAAACAAGTTTATCTTGCCTACGAACACGTTATGAAAATGAATTATGAAAACAAATATTTTATCGGGATATCTTGTCAAGATATTACCGATTTTTTAAGACGGTATCAAGATATGGTCACTTTTCTCTTGAACGAGATATCTTGATCATCAGTATGGTCAGTTTTTTTCTTTTGGTGGGTTACCTTGTCGAGTCAACCAGTCTAGATGAATCTAACAAAAATCGACTTATCGAATTATAGACAGATTAAAAGACGATGTTGAACATTGTAATAATTTCAATCGCTTTTTCAGAAATAGTTTTTTTTAAACTCGGTTTGAACAGAAATCCAAAATTTTTCAAGTGTTATTTCGGAAAAGTTCATTTTGAGAATACAATCCGTTGACAACGTAATGAATTCCTCTTGTAACGAAAACTCGTAACTTGATGTGTTGACTGCAGAAAATGGATTTCGTATCCAACGCGGGAAAGTATTTCGCAATTTGTTTCTTCTAAGAATGCTAAATGCTGTGTTATAATAGGACTTATTTCATCGATATTGTTATTTTGGACTGAAGGAAACATGTCTACTGTCCTTTTTTTTAACTATGCGCTTCTCCAAAATGATATTTTTTAAATGATGACAGTTTGTCTTTGGATGTTAGAATATTTTCGTTTTTACCTTGTATATCGGTATTTACGTTATTTAAATACTAATTGAAGATATCATCTAAATATGCCATTTCTATACGTCAAATATCGTTTGTAAGAAAAGTTTTTAAAATATCGTTACCTTCGTTTTGAAAAAACGTTGAATACTCGTCCTCAAGTTCCAAAATTCGGTTCAGCGCTTTACCTCAGTTTGTAAAAGTAAAGATTCGTGCTAAGCTTCCATAGATGCAATTCCGTGTTTGTAAGGGTCGCGATTTGATGTTGTTTACCATATTTACAATTTAGTCTAATACGGATTTTACTGTTGCAGGTAATGTTTCTGAGACAAGTGATTCTCGGTGTAAAAAGCAGTGGGTAGATATGATACATTAGGAATTTTCTTCTTCGCAAAAGTAATAAACCCTTAAATAGAATTGAAGGAACACCATCGGTACAGATTCCAACACAATTGTCCCATGTTATTTTAAAATTATCTAAATATGACGAAATGGAGTCAAAAATATCCTGTCCTGTGCGTACGGTAAGTTGTCTGCAGCATAAAAATTGATTCACTATTTTGTTTTCTTTAATGAAACGAACAAATCATAGTACGTGAGCTATACCGCCGATATCAGTAGACTAGTCAATTTTTAAAGTAAAATATTGTTCTGAAAGCTTATTAGCAACTGTTTTCTCAATATCATGACGTGTCATGTATAATTCTGTTTTTTATTGTGACGTCCAACAGGAATTTTCATAATTTCCTTTTTTGCATCATCACCAAACATAATTTGAACTAAATCGGAACATGTTGGTAAAATCAGACGCTCTGCCATGGTGTGTGGTTTTAAATTTTCATCATTTATTTCGGCAACTTTATACAATGCAGTATTTGTTATATTAGATACTAGGGGCCCGCCCCCTGCTCGCTAACGCTCGCCAACCCCCGGAGGATTGCTTCGCATTTCTTATTGGTTCGCTGCGCGAACCTATGCTCGCTTCGCTCGCATCAATGAAGACACGTGTCCTAGCAGAAGGGATTGATTACAAAATATGATATTCCAAAAAATATTTTTCAAATCTAAATTTGTTGTATTACATAAAAGATATATACAGTACCTCTGGAATCAGAATTTAAATGAAAACTTTGAGCAAATTTTTACTCGCAATGTGAGCGCTGCTTTGGAAATTGAATACCCAGCATGTTGTTTGTGTGTACATTTCCCCAGTACTCGAGCCACCCATACACTTTTTGACTGAGTTTGTTGTCGAAAGTTGTAGTGCACGCGTCTTGTTGTACTATAATTGTTAGCCTTGAAAAGTACCGTTTTTTAAATAGCCCTGAAAAGATCCTCCGCTTTCTTAGATTTCTATTACAAACCGCAACAGCTCGTCTAAAATTCTTTTTTTTTTCAATAAAATTTCATCCGATAACGCTATAGATTCAAATGAGGCGCGAGGCTCCTAGTAAACAAACAATCGCACAATGTTGCCAAAACGCGGTAACAAATAACGTCTTTTTTGCGTGCCACGTAAGAGAAATATATATATAGATTGCTACTATTAAAAAAAAATTTCCTTGCTTAATTTAGTTATTCAACAATCTTTGAAAATAATTCTTGTCTTTGGACTGGAGATTGGCGTGTTTATATGTAAAATGACGTTTTAATTTTGCTGGTACCATTGCACTATTACAAAGGTTTTTCCCATAAACCACGCAAAGGGGAATTCAAAATTCATTTTCGTCAATATAAGGGAACCCAAAATCTAAATAATCATTGAAATATTGTCTATTGCCATTTTTTATTTTATTCTCCCTATTGTGAGCATCGTTATTCATAATGCTTGTACTAGCACTAGCAGCGCCATAATCATATTTTCGTTTTAGAAATTTATCCATTTTTCCATTAAGAATAATTATTTTTAATTCTTTGGAGGGTAATTAGAGCTATTTTAATTTCTAGAAGACCAATTTTGCAAATGAACTTCGATCTACGATTATAAAACAATACATTTTATGACACTGGCAATCTGTCTAAAAAGTATTCCTTCTATTGTTTAGTTAGGGGAAGATTGTAAACGACACGTTTTCCCACTTCTTAGGACTCTAAATGAATGGCTCCTTCTAGTTAGACTACTATTGGCTTAGCGATTGCTTACCATTTTTTTTCGGTAGCAAAAGTTCATCTGCTCATTTGAACAGTGGTAACTTCTTCAGATATTTTCTTAAAGACGGCACGAAATAAAACAAACATCGAGACTATTTTAAGACACAAATTGGGTGATCAGGAAATACTTGTATCCAAGAATTATTGGTGTAGCCCGAAATTATGTATGTGATTCAAGAATAATCTGTAATTTTAGTGAATACCATTTATCTGCGAAACAAGATTTGTGCAGTTTGTATTGTATATACATAAATATTTTTCTTTATTGTTGAAATAATGCTTTTTTCTGAATTCGGATAACACGAACTACGGTTAATACGAATTTCTTTACGGTCCCGTGAAATTTAAATGAACGAGGTTTGACGGTATTTAGATAAAACGAAAAAGGTGGCTCGCATGAAATTAAGGTTTTAGGGTTAGGACCAGTGGATATGTTCACTGCTCGAGCAACTTGCAAGTTGTAGGTGGTGAAGTTTCGATTCCTTCCTAAATGTATTTTCTCTTCTGCGTCATCAAAATTTTTCTTGTATGTGAATGTCTATTACTTGTCTGTCTTGCTTTAGGCGCAGCATGGCCAGATATGGCCCTTGCGTCATAAAAACACAATTCAATAAAGTTTTAGGGTTAGTGTGTGCAAAGTTACATTTCCAGCTAAAAGAAATTGCTAATAACAAACACAATCTCAAAGTTAAGATGCTTGAAAGAATTTATTGCAGATCGTATATTTCAATACCCTTTTGTTCCTTTTTACAGGTTTTATCACCTTCATTAACTGTTACAGCGTGAAGTTAGCCACTCGGATGAATAATTTCTTCACTGTTGCCAAATTACTTGCCATAACTATCGTAGTTCTAGTCGGTATCTACAGGTTATCCATGGGTAAGTCTGCACGTTCATTTTAACGCTGAGTTTTCCTTCTATACTTTATTAGAACTAGCTACTTGAGTTCAAATGAATAATTTTTGCAGGACATTTCGAACACATTAATACTGGTTTTGAAGGAACGACAACATCCTTTTCGGATCTGGCAACGGCATTTTATTTCGGTCTTTGGGCTTATGATGGGTGGTAAGTTTGGCTAAAACACTTTGTGCATAAAAGTAATTCACACATGTCCAAAACTAAGGATATATCAAGGAATTCGAACCAAGCAAGGTCACTTGTTCTCAATTCAATAGAGGATGCTTGCTTGCCATCGGATGTCGCATCGCAACCTAAACGACAACACCATGAACTGCAAAGACGTGCTTTAGTGCGAAATATAGGACTTCATCCCACAGGAACTTTTGGACAGCTTTATGTCATAAAGTTCCTGTGGAAAGGACGTTGTGAAGGTCGCATTAATGTCAGAGGCCAACACATTCCCTAATAAATTGATTTTAACGAAACAAAAAACAAAAAGGGTTTTTTGCAATAACTAAAACTTAGAATACGTTCACCTAAGCATTTTCCCCCGTTTCTTTGGTTTCCAGTAGCACCACGAGGCAAATGGGTGCTTTTATGTTATTCCCAATAGCTTGTGGAATATTCATTTACCATTTGAGGAACTTTGCAATGGATTCACCTCGGATTACATCATCCTTAATATTTGGACATGTGCAACTAAACTTATATGCAAGCTACACTCATTGTACTTGTTTGCTAAAATATAATAGACACAAATAGTACCTGAAACGGTTCCTATTTGTTTCGTATTGCTAATATTTATCACCAGAATTTTCTACAATTTCAGGAATAATTTGAACTTTGTAACAGAAGAACTCATCGATCCAGCAGTGTAAGTTTTCAAATTGTACATTTTAATGTATTTTAATGAACTGTTACGAAAAAAAACGAACCACCCCTCTTCATTCGAGCAATTTTAAAAGTAGAGAAAATTCAAAGATGGCATTTGACATGAACTAACGTCTTCTATAAATTAAAATGCATAAAATTTGCTTAAGGGTCCGTCTTCATATTAAATTGAGCACGATCCTAACTTTCCATGAGAACTAACTACTTTGAATCAATCCAAACTTGACTTAATTAATCAAATTTCATGTCATTAGGTCTTTTCGTTTCGAAGTTCTGAGTACAGAAAGATTGGAGCTCCTAATGTTAATTCAGATTCTTAGACTAGTGGGTAGACATTTTGCGCTACATCAAATTTTCCTCATTATTACGATTTTAGGGGCAACCGAAACAACGACAAACCTCGGATAATAATTCTCGCATCGTTTGAAAAAGCTAGTATATGTAATGTAATTCTTAAATCGTTTGCACTAGCATAATAGATAAATCTCGGATCGCTGAAAAGTAAGTTTGAAATAGTGTTCAAATTTGAAATTCTCGATTAGCGATAAGCATAATTAATCTCAATCTAAGAATAGCAATTTTCAATGTGGAGATAATAAATTGACAGCAACTTTAGGATTGGATATATCCGGATATAAAAATAGTCGTCAAGAAATTTAATACTTAGACTAATTTAGGCTCGGTGCACACATCCGGTTTTTCAACGTGCGATGCCGCTGCCGCAACGCAAGTGCGGTCTGAGATCAATTCGATCTAATGGAATAGTGCACACATGCCTCCGTCGCCGTTGCGGCGACGCGCGTCCAACTTGCGTGGAATTTGTACCGCAGTTCCCCACGGCGCCGCAGCTCTCCACACATGCTTCTCCAATCTGAAGTACCTTGTTTTCATAAATAAATGGAATATAAATAATAATTAATACACGATTGTATCCCGTAACGTCTATTTTGTTTCAAAATATACTTTTCTTACACCAAGTAAGCTAAATAAACACGTTTTCTTCGATAGAATTTTTATCGCAAAAGACGCGAAATGAATACTTGCTGGATTTGAATTTGAATTTGTTGACTTATTCTTTATTGAGTACCGTTGAATTTGCTCTAGTATGAATAGTGCTCAAAATAAAGGAGATGGTTAGGTTTTTTCCCGTGACTGTACCATATTTAATGTACTTATGTAATGTTTTTTAATGTACCCCCCACACAAATCGAATTCAACTGAACTCAAACTTACTCTAAATTAATGTGTGTTACACACATGCTCAATATCTAGTCGTTTCAGTGATCTAAATAAAACACACCCGACAAACTTAAAATCAAGAAAGGCTGCACCAATTCAGCTCGCAAAAAAAATCATTTCCGAAATTTAAGCTAGTCTTATGGAATAAACAAGTGTTGTAAACTCTTAAGGCGGTTTCTCTGATCAAGCCGACATAAAAAAGACATAATCAAGAATTCTTTAATTGGAGATCATAAAACTCTTCAAGTGATCAACTGTCCATAATTAACCCTAAAAGTACAATTACAGTTTTCCATGTGACATTACATCGGTCATAAAGTTCTGGGCACTTAAATTTCTATCCCTTGAGAACACTCAAAATTCCATCGACAGGTGGTTTTAGCCGAAAGGGCCTGAAAGACGCTGGAAATTGCAGAGATCCTTGAGAACTGAGAGAGCGAGGACACGCTCGCAAAATCTCTACCGAACTCTTGTCCCAAAATATCTAATATTGCTGTACCATACAGTGACTCCAAAAATGTTCTTGCACTTTAAAAATTTGTTGAAAAGTCGCTGTAGACTGGAATAGAATTCGAATATAACGTCCAATTTTTTTTCATATCCATATAATTCTGAATAAAACCTAACATTTTAAAAAACAATATTGGTTCATTTTCTTTCTATAAAAATGGAAATGCAAGGAGGCATAGAAAGAAAACATCACAAAAGTGATAGTACACCAAAACATTTTCAGATAAATTCATAAATAAAATTATCGTCTATCACTTTTTTTAATTTTTGCACTGTGGTGACTTTTAAAAATCGTTTGACTTTAATTTTTGCTTGCCTACATCGCAATATTATATTTATTATTTAAAGCTCGTAAAGGCTCGTTGTCGTAAGGAAATAACGAACAGCATTCGCAAATTGATTGTTTTTCATAATAGTAGTAGTAAATCACTTCGGAATATCGCTAAACTAGTAAAGTTATCTCATTATACACAGTGCAGTAAGTTATAAAACGCTCTAAAGAAAAAAATTAGATTGAAAACTAAGTAAGAAAATGTTTTTGACAGAGTTAACTCAGCGTGATCAAAGATTTCTAATTAGAAAATTTTTGAAAAATACACGTTTGAGTGCTGTAAACATTTTTACAGAATTTACTGAAACATTTTCAACTTCAATTTCATCTGAAACTGTTCGATAAGTACTGGGATCATCTGGATTAAATGGGCGTTCTGACCTAAGAAAATATTTCGCAAGTGCGAAAAATAGACAGCTTAGGTTTTCCTTCACAAAATCAACGATATATAGGCCTGAAATATATTGGAATCATATCTTATTTACAGATGAAAGCAAATTTAACATTTTAGATTCCAATGGGCGTTTAATTGTATGGAGAAGAAAAATGAAGAACTTAATCCTAAAATCTTAGTTTGAATAATAAAGCGTGACAATGGAGTCCTTGTGTGGGTGTGCATGTCAGCATCAGGTCTAGGTAATTTGGTATTTATTGATGGTATAATGAATCATGCTCTTTATTTAAATATTTTAATAGACAATTTAAAACGATCAACACAAAATTTGGGTATTGGAAATAACTTTGTTTTTTTATCAAGATAACGATCCCAAGCATACGGCTCACAACCTTCGCTTCTAGTACCTCTAACTGTTCACAAGTTTTGAAAATACCACCTCAGTCGCCAGATTTTAACCCAATAAAACATATTTGGAAAGAACTGGAGGTTAAGAGTACGAAGACACGACATTAAAATGAAAAACGAACTAAAACAGTACTGATTGAAGTATGAAGGAACATTGATGCAGAAATTACAAAAAAAAATATTGTGAACTCTATTCCCAGACATTTAAAAGGTATTGTGGATATGCTATAGAACATCCTACTAAGTACTAATTTACCGAAATATTACAATACTTACAAATATGTAGAGATTTTTCTTTTAATTGTACGTAGGCTTTTGTGAGGTAACTTTTTTGTTACTTTTTGGATTATTAATTTTCCACAAAAATGTTTTTCTATGTTTTTAAAATAGTATATGTAGTTTTGTTAAGAACAAATTAAAAATATTATTAAAAATTCCCATTCTGAAATATTAATTTTTATTAATGGATAGAGAAATACTTCATTGAAATTCGTAAGTGTACGAACACTTTTGGGAGCCACTGTATCTGCTGTAGGATGTTAGAATAAATGTGGTAGCGGTGAAACCCAAAAATCTTGTTCATCCGGTTCATCATTTCATACGGTACCATATCCACGATCTAGAGGCCGGGGTGTTGGCCTGTACTGAAGTGGAGAGAGAACAACGAAACCCCCTCTTACATCGGGGGAATATGACCCCAGGAACAAGATGTCTCACTCGGTCGGTAATTTACATCAGTAGACCTGATTGTGGGGTGTGCAAAGTCCTATGTAATGTGAGGATCACATCTATTAACCATACTTGTGTTTTTCTTTCGTTAACAGAAACCTGCCAAGAGCCATTATAATTGGCATTCCTCTGGTGACATTGTGTTACGTTCTGACCAATATTTCTTACTTGACGGTGCTTTCTCCGCCAGAGCTACTGGCATCAGAAGCAGTCGCTGTGGTGAGTATTTCTGGCTTCTATTTTCTCTAAATCCACTCGTAAGAAGTATGGAAGTTTTGGGTTCAATAAAAGGAAATCCAGTTCTTTATCCGATTTGTAAAGAAGGGTAAATCAAGACCAAAATGCAAGCCACAGGCACTTATTGATCAGAAAACTTGAAAACATTATGTTCAACCTGCCATTGTATTTTTACTGTCCGACACATTTTGACTGAATGTAGGGTTTTAAATAACCCCAGACTAGTCCTATGTGTAGTTTCAAACCCAAACCTAAAAGATCTTTTAAGGAGTCCTTACAATAAAAATTTGTTTTTATTTATATCTGACATTGATTTCGCAAATTTTATGTAGATTTTATACATTTGATTAGTCTCTATTCAAAATTGTAAATAGATAAAGTTTTACTATCAATCTTTATTTCGTCTAGACTTTTTTGTCTTGTGTCTGGTGCAGCTTGGCCTGTGGCCTTTGCGCCATAAAAACCCAACCGACCAACCGAAACGCAAGAGATTTCATAAGAATTATTTTAAGATATAGTCTATCCCAAAATGTGATATGACTTCTTTTTACGTTTCAAATAGCTTGGAGGGTCCGTCGTGTCTGAGTTTGCCCAATGCGTTGGCAATTTGCAAGTTGTAGGCGGCGCAGGTTCGATTCCTTCCTGGGTGGTCTTCGGTGTCAGTAAAACTTTGTTTGTGAATGTCCATTACTTGACGTGACAAGTTTGGCCCTTCCGCCATAAAATCCAACCAAGTTGTTTCGACGAGATATCTCGTCCATCAAGTTCAGGACAATTTTGCTAATGACGAACTATCTCGTTGTCAAGTCGGCTTTTTGATGACTAGATATCTCGCCCATCAATATCTTGTCATTTTTAATAATGATTGCGTTTTTCATGCGATACCTCGTCAAGGCAACCACCAGGAGGATTAAGCGCAAATTTAATTTTATTGATTCAACAATCAGACGAACTGAGTTTTATTTAGTATGTATGAGGTCATGTATTTATAGGTGCATAGGATGCATCCATTGTGTTTCCTAACTTAAATCATCCAATCATTTATTTATGACGGCGTATACGCTTAAAAACAATAGACGCTTGATCCTGTAAAAGGTAAAATGGATGCAACATTTAACACAATCTTTGAATTACCTGCGCTTATTGCGCACAATTGAATTAAAACGTACGAAAATATAATAAACCAAACGAGATAGCAAAGATTTTTGTTTTTTTCATAACCATTTAACCGTTAACTCATTTTTTTTTTTATGACAGCAGTGATGTTTTTTGAAAATTTATATATAAAAGGCTTACATACAAGTCGACGGATATGCATTTCCTATGCAAACGTATTGGTGTATAGTTTTTTTCTCTGCATTTTGATCGTCCACGTAAGAGAAACTGTTTTACAGAATTCCCCGATGCGATACTTGGACGAATGAGTGCAAGAATGGTACATTTATCTTCAGTACCTATTTTCATAATTGATGAAAAGACCACTGCATACACCCGAGACCAGTGAATGAATCTATTCAAATATCGTCTCCTGATCTTCAATAAATATTAACCAAGAAAAATTGGCGCCTGACTTTATTTATATAGTATTCGAATTTCAAATAATGTGCTAACGGAAATAATACTGGCTACATAAAATAATTCAATGAACGGGGCATAAAAAAGAGGCAGAAAATATAATAGAGTGGTGACTTAAAAGCAAAAATCGTAACGAGATGCAATAATTTTATGTATATTTAAGTTCTTTTGAGAAACTACTAAAATGCTACAGTACAGTTCTATCCCAAAATGTGATACGACTTCTTTATACGTTTCAAATAGCTTGGAGGGTCCGTCGTGTCTGAGTTCGCCAAATGCGCTGGCAATTTAAAATGCTACAGTACAGTTGTATTTTAAAGTGATGTTATGATTACGCGTTTATGATTTCATGATCAATTTCTTTCGAACTCGAATGGCTTTAAAGCTATTTACGAATAAAAACTCAATGTGATTTCTTTTTAAATAATCCATGCAACTTAAAACATACCCCGCAAAACTAGTGGTGCGCGTTGCAAGTAAAGCCTAGTCGTGAAATGAATAGAAAAATTAAATACATGGACAAAAATTGATTCTCTTTATCATGCAATGCTGATATGAATGAAATATAAACTGCCCGAATAAATATGTAATAAATTTCGGTGGCAGAAAAGTTAGACACCTAAAATTTTACGAATAAAGAAAAGAATTTTGAAGGGTATAAAAATAGTAGAGACCAGGTCGGCTATTTTAATAACATACAGAGAACAGAATGTAATATAGTATCAAAGAGTTCTTGTAGAACTTTAATTTAATCTTGCGTAAGGTAATACCATATTTGCAACTCGCGCGATGCTCATTCAATCTTACGAAGCGCTTCTTCTGGTAAATGGGATCAAATAAAATAAACATTTTTAATTCATCACAAATCGTGAAAAAAGTGTCTTAATGATCAGTTATTCCTTTTTGGATCTTGCACCATAAAGCCCAAACCAACCATCATAGGCGGCCAAGGAAGCCCTGTTGGTAGAGTAGCGGATTTGTAACCGGAGGGTTGCTAGTTCAAACTTGACCCAACCAAAGACAGTCGTGTACCTGGTGCACGTTAAATCTGTCACGGCATCAAATGTCCTCATGTTGACGAAAAGTTTGGCGAACGGGATTGCCAGCTCAAGTGTTAACTTCGCCATCTGACCGAGGTTCAAATTTACTTATATTATCTTTCCTAGCCGACCAACCGGTATAGTGGTTAAGATGTTAGCCTCTAGATCGGAAGGTTCCTGGTTCGAATCCAGGTCCGGGCATGGATGTTTGTAAGCGTATGGTGTAGAGGCGGCTGGTGCACCTTAAATCTGTCGTGGCCGAAAGTCCTCACGTTGGGTTGGTGTGGAAGTTTGGAGAGTGGGGTGCCAGCTCAGGTGTTGCTTCGTCATCTGACCGTGGTTCAAAATTACGAGGTGTTGTCCTCGGATCTTTCCCTTAAGGGACTGATCCCGGACCGTCGTTATAACCCGTTGTGCTGCTCTAGTACCACGTTAACTAAAAATTACCAATTACTTTATATCTTTCCCTTCGAGATTTATCCCATACTGCCATATTTAACACTACAGAACAACTATACTTTTTGACATAAAAAAACTTGTCATGTATCAACATTTATTTCCTTAACACTATACAAAAGATGTTAGGAATGAGGACACTTCTGCGTTCTATACTAAAATGAGAATAAATTGTACCGCGTTTCCTATAAATAGATACACTTTGAGCTGATACCTAACATTGGATCTTAAATCTTTTAATGCTATCATGCAAAATAAAACCAATATAGAAATGAGAAAAATTAAATGACGGAAGGGAAAAACGAATTTCACAAGTAATATCTCCGTTCAAAGCTCATCCTTTTGCAAACTGGTTTTACCAAGGGTCCATGCCCTTTATTTTCAGTTTAGTGCGGCGACTTCAACGAAGGAACGGAACTGGAGGCCTTTTTTTGCCGGTTCCACCACCCGAGCGGCCAAAACCATGAACATATTTTCCGCTTGGCTTTTTTTAACCTAGTTCCCAGAGGGCGGCGAGTCGCTAAATATAGTGTGTTCGTCAAAAACCGTTTATCTTGCGCGGAAACCACGGCGTTTACTCGAAGGCGTCGGCGCTCCCATTTTTTTCTAATTTTGACGGCTGCATCTGGCAGTAATGAGAGTTTTCGGTCGTTGTTATGGATGCAGACGCGGTGTTTGTTGATCCTCCGATTTTGTTTTATTTGCAGCGTTGCTATGGCTACTTCCGGTTGGATTTGGAATAAGTGATTCGGGCATATTTTTTCCAGAATGGAATGATGCTTGCGCAGGGTTACCACAGTCAAAACGCTTGTGAAATAGCATACATTTTTAGACCGTAAAATCTCCTATTTAAGCTTATCTTGGTAGCAAAGTTGCTCAGATAAAAATTGAATATGCTAAAGAACAAATTGAACAATTAAATTTAAGCCTAATATTTTCTGAAAGTATTCATGACTATCAATCAAATTCCAATGTTCAGTGGTAATTGTTTCCAATTAAATGCTTAAGGTGTTAGCCTCTAAATCGGAAGTTCCTGGTTCAAATCCGGGTCCGGGCATGGATGTTTGTAAGCGTATGGTGTAGAGGCGGCTGGTGCATCATAAATCTGCCGTGGACGAAAGTCCTCACGTTGTGATGGTGTGGAAGTTTAGAGAGAGGGGTGCCAGCTCAGGTGTTGTTTCGTCATCTAACCGTGGTTCAAAATTACGAGGTGTTGTCCTCGGATCTTTCCCTTCCTTAAGGAATTGATCGCGGACCGCCGTCAATAGCCTGTTGTGTTGCTCTAGTACGACGCTATTTAAAAAAATTGCAAAAAATTATAGTTCCAATTAAATGCATAGTCAATGCATGAAATGGTAGCAATAGTAGTGTAAATTCTGTGCTCAGGTGGCAAAATGTTATGAGTCACTTTTCCCAAAAAACAGACCGACAAACATCACGTTTATTCTTTTTATAGGAAGGCATAATTCTGTGGTAAAATGGTATGTCACTTTTCTCAAAAAATTGACTAAGTCCCATCCTGGAGTCTTTTTTTTTTGTCAATGTTTAGAATGTGGCAAAATGTCGTAAGTCTTTTTCTTTCAGTTTATGAGAAAACAAACGTGGAAAAACGTAATATAAGTAAAAACCAAAGAACTATATGTTGAATCTTAACATTGCTGTCACGAAAAATTAAAAAAATGACTTAACATTTTGCCATCTGAGCACAGAATTTATACAGCAGTTTTGTCGTAACCCGTATATAACGTCATTTTTCATTGGTCCCAAATAATTTCCTATGCTTTCAATGTTAAAAAATCCCGTATTTAACGTTTTCACTTCGAAATATTTACCGCATTTAACATTTTTTCAGCGGGGAGAACTCAAAGCGATTTCCTTAAAATAATTAGATACTAGCAGGCGAGCACGGCATTGTGCCTATAACAGTTCTTTTCGTGTCCTTGCTGTTACTGAAACAAAAAAAGGAAAGACAATAATTCGTAATTTTCGCAAATTCGTATAAAATTCTCACTGCCTAAGGTATCGATCTAATGAAAAATTTTCTACAGATTTCAAAACCGTCGAAACTTTAACGATATCCAAGATAGAAAACATCAAATAGTCCTTTTTGTGTTCGTAATAAATATCTTCGTCAATTGCAAATTAGATATACGAAAAAACTCATATTTGATGAGTATGAAGTTAATGATTTAGCTCGTAAAAGCAAAACGCAAACCAAAATAACAGATTTCTTTAAACATTAAACTATTGTAAAGGATGAAAAAGAGTATATTACTTAAATTAGTCTTTATTTCATGCTCTGTTTTTCTCCGACCCAAATTTAACGTTTTCCCACTTATAACGTTGTATCTTTCCGGTCCCTTGAAATACGTTAGATCGGAGTTTCTCTGTATACATAACTAGATGAATAACCCGGCGTTACTCAGGTTTAAAATATGACCGCGACATTTCCCAGTGTTAACTCAAATACACAAATCCTGTAAAACATGTTTCCATTTCTTGCAAGAAAACAAACTTTAGATTTTAAAATTGGGGCTTTGATGGGCATTTTTAGGACTACCTGTGTGCAAATTTTCATGGCTACAGATTGGACTGAAGACAGGAAAGTAATAGCCTATGTTTTCCAGTGTTCTAAAGTATACATATACCCCAAATTTAGTGTGGATTGGTCAAACGGTGTATATTTGTTTAGAGAATACACACACATCCTTTTTTAAATTTATATAGATAATAGCTATCTCCTTAAGCCCTATTTTGTAAGCATTTTTAATTGCTTTGGTACAAATGAATCTGCTAAAACTAAAGAATATGCTAATTAAGTCTGTAAAAGTCGTTGAAGGAATATATATATTTTAAAACTAAATACTTTCAAATAAAGGTTCTCATGACATTTCATGCTTTTCTTTTATGGTTGATACGGTTTGGCATCAAAACTTCAAAATAGGAAAATGTTCTTCAAAGAAAAATATTTTTCCGTCCAGTAGTTTAAAAAAGGAAATTAATTTTAATTGAAATCAATGAATTCTTAAAAATGTCGCCAACATTTTGAATTTAGTAGCTCTTTAGACGATATTGCTTATAAAGATACCCCTGGGGGTCAAGGTTAAAAAATTGTAAAAAGTCGCCTGTGGCAGCACTATTTTTATGTATGTATTTTTATTCTTGACGCAAAAAAAAAATGAAAACAACATTTGGAAATGGATCTCTAAAATTGTATAATAAAATTTTCGAATGCAAGTAAAATAATAAATTTAAGCTTCAATAATGAAAATTATATTTATTCAGATTGTCGGTGAATGAAACGGGGGTATTCGTTTTAATGTCTTCCATAAACTAATTAATCAAATAGTATTTAAAAATTGTCATTCTGTAAAAGCACTCATTTTAGATAAGAACTCTAAATCAGGCCTCGAAATATATTTTTTAATACAGGTGCACCTTGTGCACCTAAGTTTTTAAATTAGGTGCACAGGTGTGCCTAGCTGGAAAAAATTAGGTGCACAATTTTATTTTCATGTGCACAGTGCACCTGTGCACCCGGGTATTTCGAGCCCTGCTCTAAATGATTATAGGTTTTCACCAATTATATATAATAAACTCAAAAAGGTCATATATATATATATATATATATATATATATATATATATATATATATATATATATATATATACTACGCCTAACAAAGGACATCACATTTACGTCCATGCCCTGACTCTGGGTTCGAACCAGGAACCTTCCGATCAAGAGGCCAACACCTTAACCATTAGACCGGTTGGTCGGCTCCAATCATATCAAGGTCCAATATCAACTTGATTAACCACATTTTATTGTAGAATCAGTTTAACAACCCGGTGATCATGGGTTCAATTTCAATCTTTATCTAATGTGCATTTATTTCTTATCCTTTCCTAAAAGAGCGCTGCATAAAAATCTGTAAATTAAATACCTTTGCATGAAATTTTTCCTCCTTAAAATCCGTAGGGCAGATAAAAAAAATTGATTATTGATGTATTTTTCTAGAGATTTGCCAACTACATATTGGGACCAGTTGCTTTTATCATACCCATACTAGTGGCAGCTTCTGCATATGGAGCTTCAAACGGAACTTGCCTCATTGCTTCAAGGTAATAATGATATTTAACTATTTGAACCAACATTCAAAACTAATTACGAAAATGAAGGTATAAACATCTTTGCTTTTACATTTTAAGTTATTTGAGAGCCGCGGTAGCTCAGTCAGTAGAGCGTCGGGCTCGCATCAGAAGGGTTGTGGGTTCTGTCCTCGGCGGAGCCTACAATTCTGATGATTGCGAGATCGGCGCTTCGACCTGGCTAAAGACCGTAGTGTTCACTAATGGTGACTGGGGCACGTTAAATAGGTCGTGGTCACAATGTCCCCCTACCAAATCAATACCTCTGGGGGTACCTGGATCAGGGGGTTATCGGCCTCTGATTGGGATCTAAATTACGATATGTGTGAGTGAATGGATGTATGAAAGGAGCCTTCCTGTAAAACGGATGTGTCATGTATGTCGAGCAAAGTCAGACTTTCTCCCAATGGGGCTCAATAACATGGAAGGCGCACCCCCCTCGCCTCTTGCCGTCTTCGACGGGCCTGGCACTCCTCTGGTCTGCCAGTGTAGGCATGAGAAACAAGTTATTTGAAATTAATAGCTTCTAAGACTGAAAATATTTAAATATGTTGTAAAACCTTTTATTTTGCTCCTTCTTGAAACGCAATTTCATTATTGAATGCTTTGAGCTGCTTTAAAAACTGAAACAATTCAAAAAGATTTGGAAAATACAAGCATATTCGCTAACTAAAAAATTAATTTCAAATAGTATCATTGCTAAAACTTAAAACGAGAAGTGGCTAGGTTTTAAAATGGATTAAGATATATAGTCGTGTTCTTAAAATTTTGCAGTTTTTCGTCAAAATAACAAGATTAAATTTAAAGCAGAGGATTAGTAAAAACAGCACTTTTTTTTTTGCTGGAAAAATATATTTAGGATTGATGAATAAACTAATTTTTTAATGAAGTAAACTTAAATTTGGAAGTGCTGATATAGTTTAAAAGCAAGTGTCACATGTTTTGCAGATATGACTAAAAAACAAAGTGGACTTTTTCAAATAAATCCCTAAACTTTTGACTACAGCTATAGATATAACAAGTGCGATTCTTATAACTTTTAATGCACAAATTATGTACTGTCAGTAGTCTAAATGCTTTCTTTGTGTGATTCTTATACCTTTCAATATACAAATGATGTACTGGCCGTTGTCTAAATTCTATCTTGGAGTGATCATGGTACAACTGCTTTGGGTGAAGGTGCTACACAGTGTTACATGGGGTACAGTGTTACATTGAATTTCATTTTAAAGTGGTTGCAAAAGTAGCTCCAACGATCTTGTTAGTCATTTTGTTTTCCAAAAGTCCATGTGTTTTTGGAAGAATTTGCATTATTAATTACATTTCTGTAAGCAAATCTCTATTTTTGCATGTTAAAATTTAAATTTTGTGTTTGTAATTAAATTCTCTTTATTCATGAGTGGTGCGTATTTTACAGTAAATAATATTTTAGTAGTAAAGCTAATTGTGTTTAGGTTCTGTTAAGTTAAAATGGATGTTCTAAATTCACATTATGTAGTCATAAAAAAAATTTTGTTACTAGCTATGTCAGATGGGGTACAGTGTTACAGAATAAAATGGGGCACACTGTTACCTACATAATTTGTCCAATTAGCTCATTACAAATAAGCATGTTTCACAATGTAAATTTTATTACTCTTATAGCTCTGCATTTTTCATTTTAAGATTTTTAACTATTAATATTGTAACGTCGTGGGTATAGTTTATGTGGCGAGTGGCTTGAAGGTAATTAAAACGACATTCAAAATTACAGCACATTTAATTAATTATAGAAGAATACAAACTATTATATTAAGAGTTAAAACTATTTCGAGGCTAATAGAGATTGTACAAAATAGGGTTTCAGTCTCGCGACTTCAATCGGAGCAGAGTCGTCCTGCGTCCGCTCACGTTTCGGTTTTTCACGATTCTCCTTTTCCTCGAGAGAAGACCAAACACACGTTCTTCCGAAGCCGCTATAGTCCAAAGAGAAGGGGATACCCCCATCCGGTCATGAATTCACGGACCAACATGAAAGCTGTGGTCAGAGGGACCCCCCTATCTGACGCTACAATATGAATAACATAAATAAATTGGTTAATTTTTCATAAAGCCTTTCCTCCATATAGGTTTGCATCGTTTTATGAGATGTTTATAATCTTTCTTTACATGATTAGCAGTTTTCTTTTGTTAATTCATTCAAAACACTCACAAGTTAACGAAATTATGTCTCCTTAAGAAGTAAGGTCTTTCCCTAAAGGCCGACCAACCGGTATAGTGGTTAAGGTGTTAGCCTCTAGATCGGAAGGTTCCTGGTTCGAATCCGGGTCCGGACATGGATGTTTGTAAGCGTATGGTGTAGAGGCGGCTGGTGCACCTTAAATCTGTCGTGGCCGAAAGTCCTCACGTTGGGTTGGCGTGGAAGTTTGGAGAGTGGGGTGCCAGCTCAGGTGTTGCTTCGTCATCTGACCGTGGTTCAAAATTTCGAGGTGTTGTCCTCGGATCTTTCCCTTAAGGGACTGATCCCGGACCGTCGTCAATAGCCCGTTGTGTTGCTCTAGTACGACGTTAACTAAAAAATTACCAATTTTTTTCTTTCCCTAAAGCCCCACCCCGAAAAACTACACAAAATAGATGACTGGTGAAATGTTGGATCTTGAATGATACGAGTTAAGAAAATATGATTACAGGTAAAATTGAAGAGGGAAAAAGCACAAAGCCCTAAAAAGAACGAAATTCCCAAGAAACGAGCCAAAGTGAACTTGAGGCATAAGCTTACTGAGATATCATCAATAGAAGATGAAGATTCACCATCTTTTGCTGATAAGGATAACATCTCTTTTACAGAATTGCAATCAGATATTGATGCAGACGACAACAATTAACAATGATGAATCTCTATATATATAAAATTTAAATACCACTCACTCACTGTCTGACTCACTCACGCATCACTGTATCTCAAGAACTACAAGTCCTAGGATGGTGAAATTTTGCAGGGTGATTCTTCTTATACCGTAGAGGTGCACTAAGAAAGGATTTTGAAAAATTCGAATCCTAAGAGGCTTAAAATTAATCTAAGGCCTAAGAAAAAGCAATTTTTGAAATCGCCATAGAAATAGCATTGAGTATAAAACGATTGCTCAGATTACTTCACCAGTGTTGATGGAAAATCAATTTTTTTAAACAAATTAATTTTTAGAATTTATGTTTGAATTGACTTTTAATTTCTTTCTATGATGTAAATATTTTATAAATATTTGATTGATGAAGAAACAGAGAATATTTAACGCAATTAATTTTACATAACTTTCATTTTGTAATGAAACGCGAAAGCCCAAAGGAAAAACTCATTGATTATAACATCGTTATTTTGTGATCAACCCCCGGGAATTGGCGAGCGAAAGCGAGCAGGTGGCGTAGCCCCTTAGTCTTATAAATATGTGTTCTTTTTGCTTCTTAATCATTGTCTTTATCAATATTGTCTTTTGTCGAATTGTTCTATTTCAGAATATGTTCAAGAAGTCGAAATTTAACACGTTAGAACATATTTTTTTTTTCTTCAAAATTCTGTATTTTTTTTTTCAAGGATTGGAATATTGCCTCTGTTTGTATTTATTTGTTCTGGTATATAACCTATTGCAGAAATATTATTCAGGAGTTAGATTTTAATGATTTATTTATTTCCTGCAAAATATCACTAGACATAGGCAATTCGTCGGTGGTATATGTATAGTTCAACCAACTTTCTTTAAATCTCTGGTTTAATACGTAATAGTGTGAAGATTGCTGTATCATAAAACAAATAAAATATACGCATCAAAATATTATTTAAGCGTGTAATTTCTTATTTTAAAATAACAAGTAAATTTTTAAAAAAACTTTAAAATAAGATGGGTTTTGTAAAATTGAAACGGGTAGTCATACGTTGTAGTTCCAATTTGATATAGCTTTATATTGAAAAACGATTAAAATCAATTAAATTTCATTTTTTTCCTTGTTTCATGGGTGTTATTGAAAGCTGTACTTCATAGTCTCAAGTAACTACATCTATCATTCTAAATAGGTACGCGCTTACCATTTAAAAACCGAATTTCTGAATTTAAAAAAGTACCATATGGGTTCAATTTAAAACTGTATGTCTGTTGGATAAAAGGGAATTTTAAACAAGACTTTATTGATATTGCAATAATATTACAGTAATTATGAAATTTTTTGTCTTAAGTGTAGAAAGTCAAAGTTGTTCTTACCCAACTTAGATACATGTGAATCATTCATTGAATGTAGTGCTTTTCTTTATGTAAAAGCGTTGTAAAATCAACCTTCTGTTTATTAAAAAAATATTATAGATTGAGTTTAATTTGTCTACGCTGATGACATTTATTTCTATCACAATCTCCGTTGTTCCACATGCCGCTGAATGGAATTTTCAGGAAAAAGAGCGTTTGCTTCAAACTAAATTAGTCACGAATGCAGTAAATATTTTGCCCCTTTGAACGAATAGAACGCGGGTTAGTAGGTAGCCTATCATACTCACAGGGTTTTAAAATATATGTGTACCAAATCTGGTGTCGATTGTTCAAAAGGTGGATTTGTTTAGAGAACAGACAAACGTCAACTCTGCTTTATATATCTAACAGAAGTTACGTTATTACCTACCGTTGATTGGAATTTTCATTACTTCTGCTTCAAACTAAATAACTCACGAATTCCGTAACAATTTAAATCACCATCCCCTCACATTGCTGATGAAATTCGAAAATATCGCATACTATGTGCAAGAATGGCACAAGTAAAACATATTCATAGGAAAACTAAGTGTAAGACTATCCGCCAAAAACTCCCTATTTTTACTGAAAATGAATGTACGGGTCACTCGAAAACTCAAAACCAACTTCTGTAGTAGTCACATTAGAAAAAAAAACTTTCAGAAGTGCGACGAATATGAAATGGATTACATGGACGGATACAACATATGCATATATTTGCGTCCGAAGTAAATTGTAGAAGCAATGGTAAAGTTAAAATGGATATTAAAAAAAAAATTTCCGCACACTTAATGATGCTAACATTGTTATAAAAAATAATTGATAATGATTTTTCAAGCAACGTATTAATTTATCCCGAGCAAAGCCGGGTATTTCTGCTTGTACGTTTTTTGAAGAAGGACACATTAAAAACATAAAATTCACTTTATTGGGGAAGTTGTGAATTAGGACAATGATGATTTTGAAGTGTTGTACGTCAAAATAATTTTTCCATCCTATAAATTTTTTACGAACAAATGAAGTTTGTTCATTTGAAAAATCAAAAATCACTACCAAACTTCTCTCAATCAAGAGGGACGATGAAAATAGCAGAAATGCTGATTTTCCCTGTGGATTTAACTTCCCATAAAAATCTAAAATAAGTTTACAATTTCTTTAATCTTATTTTATCATCTACCGTGTAACTGTAGGCTACAATTATTGCTAATGTGTTCCTCACATTTATACATAAACTAATGTTCAATTACACATAAACTAATCAAAAGTGGTAGTATATTTTAAACCTGCTTATGGAATCATTAGTTATCTGTATATTTCAATTAAAATGAATTTTAATAAAAGCACATTCTTTATATTTACTGTTGAGCCGACCAACCGGTCTAGTGGTCAAGGTGTTGGCCTCTGAATCGGAAGGTTCCTGGTTCGAATCCGGGGTTAGGGCATGGATGTAAATTGTGCTGTCCTTTGTTAGGGACAATGATGGTCCACCCACTGGGTGCCCCTTCACTAGTGACCATCACTTCTGGCCTTGTATAAGGCTAAAATGACCTCGGTCAACTTTGTATTGTATTTGTCTTCGCTTGTACTGCCTTGCCATTAGAAATAAAAAAAATAAAAAATAATATATATATATATATATATATATTTACTGTTGCTACTATAATGTAACACTGTATCCCACAGTGTGTAACACTACCCCGACAGTGGGGCACTGTGTTACAACGTACATCACTTCCAAAAACATTAAATACCGGAAATAAATGTTACATCTTACATATCTTTGAATTTAAAAAGAGTATGTAAGAGATCAAAGATCATTTTAAGGTCTTTGTTTGCTTCATATAGATGCATATCTTGATGCCACAGCTGAAAATAAAAAATATGTAACACTGCCCCACCTTACCCTGCCGGCCGTAGTCTAAAACCCCGTCCACACCGGAGAAGCCGAGCTGAACATGGATGATTGATTAACCCCGGAGACAGGTTTGGGGAATCAATCTCTGGTTTTTCTGGTTTGACAGCTCAGACACAAAATGTTCCATGTGCTGAAGATCAATCTGGTTGGTTGTGTGTTGAAGTTAAACTGCAAACTTATTGTTTGAAGCAAATTATTTAAAGGTCCCGTTCTTTACGAAGTCGGCGCATAATCGCGAGTGCAGCGTATATTATCATACACGATTTATTAAAGAGAAATAGGAAGAAAAGTTCCCAAAAAAAAGGCGACATTGGGTGACACCCGTGATGGAAAATATTCTCAGGAGCCAAAAGACTGAAAATGTATACGTCTTTTGCTCACACGCAGTAGAAATTACGCTTTTCCTACTTGGACACTTAATAAACCCTAAACTAATAGCCGCCTCGGAATATAATCCACTTCATCGTTATCCCTGTACAATTTTGAACAAAACATGTTTTCAATCCTGCGATGAAATACGAACTTGCAAAATTGATATCAAGCAGATTGCTTCCCTACAAAATAAAAATTTCTTACTGAATATTTCACTCATATGTTGCAACATATTGAATGTCTCTTTCAATTCGGCATTTTTCGGTAAAACGTATTAATATTGCAGTGCGACAATTTTAAATTTTCTTTAATTGCAAAAACGTTTAAATACATTTTAAATATCCACCTCTTATTTATCTTAAACTAGCCACTGCGTGGTAATTGCTAAGGATTCCTATTGGATAACAGCAATCATGGCGTTGGTTTGCCTCACAAACCAAATGGAAATTTGTATCCTATTGGAATGGATTTCCTGCAAATTCTAATTTGATTTGCTTCGCAAACCAAATTATGAATATTATGAACTATGATTTGCTTCGCAAACCAAACTATGAATACTATGAACTAAGATTTGCTTCGCAAACAAACACCTCGGGCAACGCCGAAAAGACCTCGTCATTGCCAAAAACGGTCAAATTCGAATTGCGAAGAGATCCAATCGACGTGACGTCACAATCTCTTGCGAAAATATAATTATTTAATTGAAAAATTATGTATTAAAAGAAAAGAAAATGTAAGGTAGAGATTTAAGGGTTTAGATTTTATAGAGATTTCAAATCTGTTGAAATTTTCATCTTTAACGATCCCGATTTTACAAAAAAGTACTAAACAATGCCAGTCAATATGTTTTTTTTTATTTGCTTTGCTTTTCTTCGCTGTGAAATGGTTTGAGCGTTGGAAATGAAATCTGTGATACCTCGAATCAAACGAAAGTCATTCTTCACAGAAAGTGGCGTTCGTGTTGGAAAAAATATAAGTTTCAATTTAAAAATTATTCATTTATGGAAAATCATATTTTTAGGTATAGATCTAATGTGAAATTTTCCGTAGATTTCAAATTCCGTTGAAAATTTTACTCTACCTTTAACGATCAAGGAGATAAAAAAAAAATACGTAACTAAAGCTTAAACTTTATTTGTTTTTTTAGTCTGCTGACAAATCTTTCTCCGCAAAATGAAAACGGAAAAAAATACATTTAGAATCTGCCAACTCTTTATGGAGTTGTCATTCCAAAGAAAACAATAATAATTAAATTCCAATAAATTATTTAAAAAATGTTTTAGATTGAATTTTAAAATTCAGACTGGGCACAAAAATTGCTACCCGCGTGGCAAATTTCATTATTGTAAGTGCAATAGATTCGTCAGGACATTGCGTAGTGGGGGTAGGACACTTTATTTTATAATTGCAGAGATTTAGACGTGCAAAGTTCCCCAAGACCACTAATATAGACCATCTAAATACACATGGATGGACATATCAGTTTTGACATTAATATGGGCAGATTATATTTTCACAACTAAGTTTTAAACGTCAACTATGTATAGCAAAACACACAATGCTTACAAATAGACTACTTAAATAATAGTATCACTTTAAAATCCGATGAAAAATAAATATTTCTATGTTCCGATCCCCGACCCGTTTTTTAAAGATGACCCCGGTGATTGATTGAAGTCAAACAAGGTACCAAAAAACGCCGTCAAAACAGGGCGAGCACAAACACTTGCTTTCCTTTGATGTACCGACAAAAGCGGATCATTTTGCTCGTGCTCAAACTGTTCAATTCACTGTCTACGCTGAACGAGCTGTCAATCAAACCTGTCTCCGTGGTTAATCAATCATCCATGTTTAGCTCGGATTCTCCGGTGTGGACGGGACTTAAAGATTAAGGTGTGCACACGGACCCAACACACTAGTGATCCTTTCTTTTTCCTTGGGGTTTATTGCAGTAGTAAACTGAATTTTCAACTGAACTCTGAATTTTAGTAAACATGGGGTCGATCTCCCGGGATATCCAAACGATATTTTCATTCTTTCATTCTAATCTCGAATCCCTCTTTTTTTTTCCCCTCTGTTCACGAAGTTGTGTGGTAGTTGGCACAGCCTGGTCAAATATGGCCCTTGCGCCTGAAACCCCGAACCAACAATCTTAAAATTACACGTTTTTAAATCAAAATAACAATATTAAATCAGACCAGATCAGCACTTTTGCTGTAAAAATATGTTTGATGGACAAAAAAAAAAATTTTTAAAGTAAACTTGAATGTGGGTTTAACAGCAAACAACAAATTTTGTCAGTCGAAAATGCGAAAAATAAACTGGACTTCTTCTAATGGAAAGACTACACAGAAGTGAAAGAATTCAAATTAAAATTGTCAAGGGTCCTTAAAAACTACTAGAAGTAGAATGTAAAATTTTTTTTTATTTCGAACGCTTCCATTTGAACACCAAACTTTCCCATTCCTCATTTTTTCTTATCAACATCCATCATATTTTTTAGACTACCATTTGTTGCTGCTCGTCAAGGACACTCAGCAGAGATGATGTCATATGTGCAAGTGAAACGGTTGACACCAGCTCCTGCTTTGTTATTTAATGTAAGTTCTGCCTGAAACAACAATTAATTTTCATCCAGTTATATCAGGGCTGCCATAACCAAGGCACTTGTGAAATAATTGCATAAATTCTTAAAAATAGTAGCAAAAGTCTCCTTGAACTCAATTTTAGTACCTCAGATATAAAACTAATAGGCTTTGAAATTCTGTCGATTACTTTTGAAGTTAAATATTTTGTCATTGACATAGAAGATGTGTTATTAATGAAGTGTTTCTGGTAATTTTTGTAATAAATTTTTTGGGGCTGTGTAGGGAGGTTGTTACATAGCTAGAAATGAAAAAAAGTGTGGAAAGAAACGCGTTTTGCACTGTAGAACGTCGTAACTTACGATTTAAAAAAAATCGGCCAAAATTTTGATAAAATTAAGGAAAAATTGGTTCTACGAAGACTTTATTCTGCGACGTACGTCGCAATTTTAAGCACTTTCTGCTCCCGGAACTACAATTTTAACCATACAGTTTTCTTCTCTCTATAAATCATATCATTGCTTCTCACTAAATTTCTTCTCTGCTGTTCAATTTGATATGTAACCTTTTACAGAAAACAAAGTGTTATATAAATGTTCCACTATAGCAATGTTATTAATTTTTTATCGAGATACATTGAAGTTATTGGCTCGAGTTCAGCAAACACTCTGAGGTAGGCTTTATGGCAAAAAGCTCATGCCATTAAAAGAGCCCTTTAGGTTGGGAACTGAATGGGACTGGACACAAAATAGCTCGTGTTACTATTACTTTTATCATTGTAACTTGTTTTATAGTGACAAGGTCTATGATGGAACCATTAAATTCAAAAATAATAACTTTAGAGTTTTAAATTCCATTTTATAAAATCCAATTAAAATAAATTCCATTTTATAAAATACAATTTTGTACAACACTACAACAAAATTTGATAACACTTTGGATGTTTCTAATAAATTTAAAGCCTCTTAACTCATGCTGAGATATTTGAATAAAAGAATTTTAAAATACTTATCGAATTGTTAACACTTGAATATTTTTAGAATGAAACTTGTGGATTTTACTGAATTGACTTTTACTTTTAAAGTACTTAATTTTTAATGAATTTTACACAAACCACATAATCATAGTGATATTTTTCAATGTTTATTTTTAAATCCTGCAATGGGTAATCATAGTACAAAACCGTTTTCATAGGTAGTTTAGCTTTAATCCACGTTCCCTACACACATTAGTGTGCACCATATATGTAAAGAAAGCCACAAAATCTGCAATAAAATATCTCTTGTGAATATTTGTGTAAGGAATTACTGATTTATACATACCTTTTCAGGGAATTGTCGTTTTTCTGATGATTTCTGCTGGAAACATTGGAAGCCTTATTGACTTTTTTAGTTTTGTTGCTTGGATGTTCTATGGTGGAACAATGCTTACGGTGATAGTGCTCAGATTCACAGAAAAGGATCTACCGAGGCCTTATAAGGTAAGCTACATGAAAAAGTCTAAAACATCCGATGCCTGACTTAGGGTACCTTTTCCTTTCATATTTAAACTAGTTCATGTTTTGTAGATGGTGGCACAGGTTTGATTTCGATATCTACCGTGAGTGTACTTGTAACTTCTGTGTGTCAGTAGAAACCTTCCTCATGTGTATATGTCCATTTACTCGATGGCAAAAACACTGCTTGGCCAGATCTGGCCCTAACACCATTAAACACTCCACCATACTCTTTATGAAGAGACCAAAACAACTCTTCCAGTAGCTACTTTGAAAGGTAACATGAATTGGGGCATATTTCAAAGCAGTTGATAATTTTATTCTTAATAATTTTTATTTGTCAGTCTAGATGGATAAATTTATCTGGAAAAATAAAATGAAGTTCTCAAAGTAGTTGCATTATAATATGCCTGCCAGGTAGCCGAGTGGTTAGTGCTCTGGCTTTCAAATCCTGGTCTAGGCATGCATTTTAATAGTGGTTAGGAATCCACTCTATGTCATAGGACCCGGTTTAATTAGCTCTTCTGTAGCAAAAAAATACCACTGAGTAACAAAATACACTTCCGTCGGCTGTAGATACTGGAAAAATCTTTCGATATCACATTCCAAACAGTATAACTTAGGCTTTCAAACTCTAGATTGTCGAAATTTGTTTTTATATAAATTGAAGTTTATTCAAAGAAATCAAAAATTTTTCAAAGATAAAGCTGTCAAAATAAAACAATGTTGGGTATTCATACAATCTATTTTATTTTTCAGGTACCTATTGTAATACCATTCATAATGATTGTCGTCTCAGCATATCTGGTATTGGCTCCAATCATTGAAGATCCACGTGTAGAATACTTCTATGCTTTACTTTTCCTACTTTCAGGAATGCTTTTTTACATTCCTTTTGTACACTTTGATGTCCGGCTACGACTTATGCGTAAGTTTAACACATTTCAGTTTTATTTATAACTAGCCATTGCGTGGCCAGCACGGAGTTGCCCGTTACAGTTCTTTTCGTGGGGTCAGGTGTGACCACCGCTCGCCAACCCCTTGTGATTGCTACGTATTCTCATTTGGTTTGAAGATCTTTCCCTTAGGGGATTCGTCCCGGACCGTCATTAATAGCCTGTTGTGTTGCTCTGTAGTAGGTTGAAGAAATTATAAAAAGGTTATAAAATGATTTTTTACTTGCACTTAAAATAAGACTTTCTACGAAAGAGGAAAATAATTATTCAAGTCATATTTTCCATCTATAGTTTAGCACCAGATAGATACCTTACACATTTTCTTTTAATATATAATTTTTCAATTAAATATTTATATTTTCGCAAGAGATTGTGATGTTATGTCGATTGGATCTTTTCGGAATACGAATTAGGCCGCATTTGACAATGACAAGGCCACCACGGGCAATGTCGTGATGGCTGTTATCCTATAGGCTACGAATTCGTAACAATCACCGGGGGTTAGCTAGCAGTGGTCATTGGGAATTGTGATCCCTCCATAATTTTTTCTATGCTCTTGCAAAGAAACTTGATAATCAATTGTGAAGGATATTTTTTTGAGGTCTGATAAGTTCCAGTTGCCAGGTCTACCAAGAGTAATCTGAATTTTTTTCTTCAACCCTAATACTGTAAAGTTAAAGGGTTGTAAAAATTAGATATTTTTGTAATCTGTTCATGTCACCCTTTCAACACCATATTTGTTTAATTTTGATGGTTATAAAAGTGGGTCATTGCAAAATGGTAAAGAAAGCAGTGCTTTAAAAGGTAACATTCCAGATAATGTGTGTCGAGGAAATAAAGTTTCTGTTCACATTTTTCTACCCATATTTTGACTACAGGCCTGTCACAGCCAAAGCACTTGTGGTTTAATTTTTAAAAGTAGCAAACCTTATTTTGGAAGCAATTTTAGTTGCCTAGATTCAAAGTGAATTGGTCAATGCACAAGTGTATATATTAAAGATCTCTCGGAGCAAAATTAATTTTTAAATTAAAAAAAAAAAAACTAAATACTTTTATGAGACAATCTAGTCACCATAGATTAAGTTGTTTTTCTTTTGTGGTTGCCATGGCAAAAAAATTCAAAATTAGCGGTCCTTGGAAAATTTTCCCACAAAAGAAATTTTTTTTTTCATCAGAGAAAGGGGGACTAAATTGTCATCGACCTTAGATAAATTTTCAAAAAAGTCATCAACCTTTTGAAAATGGGAGCACGTTGTTTTTGTCAGTCCTGTGAATATATAACAAAACTTTCTCATATTAAATTGGATTAATCATTTTAGACAGCAAAATATTTTAAATATCATACCACAAGATCCTAACCTGTTTGATCTATTGTATTTTTGTAGAAACCTTCAGAATTTTAATTATGAAGGTTTAACAAATAAATATCCGCATCTTGCATTCAATAGTATTACAAATGAAATGAGAAATTGATCATTACGTTTTATTTCAGAGAAATTTACTCATTTGATACAGCTATTGTTCAACTGTGCACCCTCAAGCTAATTTAGTGCTACTTGAAGAACTAAATGTTCAGGACAATTCTTTGGAACTAAGAGATGCCACATTGTTTGCTATTCATCTAGCTGTTATATTTTTATACTTTTGAGGACTCAGTATCACGAATTTTTGAAACTTCTATGTGAATACTTACGCTGACTGATATGCAACTCATTTTTACAAACATAATTTTATAAAATGAATATAAATCGTAGTAACATGTACTCAAACAGTAAAATCTTTTTCATGTATTTTTACATTCAATCGACTGCATTTTTAACTATGTCAATGAGCGCTTCCGAAATCCAGTTGGATGTTAATTTTTCTTTAACATCTCTGTGATACTTCGAGTTCAAAGATTAATTTAGTACATTTGAGTTTAAGTTTTTGGATATGCCATTAAATTGTGTTTATATATACTTAATATAAATATTATGTGCGTTTTTTTTTTTTTTACCAAATGTAGACATGGAGGTAACTCCTGCAGCAAGTAGAAACAGTTGAATGATTTAATGCCATTATTTTACCATATTCAGAAACACTTGTTTCTAATGGGCTGAAATAGAATATTATATACAATTGTTATTGATTTGTTTGTATGTCTGTGAAGAATGTTTTTATTATTAAAGTTCATAATTGGAAAATATTACTGTGTTCTGTCATTTAGAAATAGAAGTGAATTTTTGTAAGACTTAAAGAACTCAAACAACACTGAACAACAATTTTTAACTTTTTTCATAACATGGGTATTACAAAGGGAGGAAAGTCAATAAGGAGTTGGTTCACCTCTGGCTTAGATGCAAGCTGTCAACTGGCGTGGCATAGACTGAAAAAGTTTCCACATATTGTCCTGCAGAATTTCTTGCCAATTTGTCTCCAACTGTCAGGCTTAATGGTCACCATTCCGAGAGGGTTGCAATCGCCTTCCCATAACATCCCAAATGTGCTCTATAGGTGAGAGATCAGGAGACCTAGCTGGCCAAGGAAATGTTGGGAAAGCTTGAAGACAATTCATAGCAACACATGTGGTCGAGCATCCTCTTGTTGAAAAGGAAGTTCAGGGTGTCGCAAAAGGAACGATAACAACCGGTCACAGAATGTCATCCACATACTGCTGTGCTGCAAATGTGCCAGAAATGACTACCAAAGGGGTCCTGCTATCAAGGAGATGGCAACCCAGACAATAATGCCCTATCGTAGCGTGCGATAGTAAGGGCAGGATCCCCATGCTGCCCTGGACTTCTCCAGACACGTCTGCGGTTGTCATCAGGCAGTTGGAAAACGGGACTCGTCACTAAGGACTATACGTCCCAGTCAGCGCCATTCCAAATTGATTAAGCAATACTGTTCGGACGAATGCCGGGCTCAAAATCAACAGGAACTCTTATTTGATCAGTGATGATCAAGTTCATCAGTTGCTCAAAAGCTGTAACTTTTTAAAAAGTTGTCATGGTGACAGTTGCTGTAAAACCAGAGTGGCTTTACCACTTACAGGAAGATCAGAGCAATATTTGAATATATCAGGGTACGTTACTGCACGGTTGACTTGGACTAAACTGGAGAAGAAAACGAACTCCCAATTTTTCACCTGTCGGCAATGTTGTTGCATGGTTGGTTTAACCTTTACGCTGTGGCACTTTGAACAAAAGGGATCTTCTAGAAGATCAGTCGCTGACAGCTCGTAAATGGTGATCGATGCCAGCAGTCACTTAAAAGGGGGTAACATCCACCGCTACCATGATGTAAGCGATATTTTAGTGGTAATAAAAGTCAATCTGCTGTATCGTAAGGGTTAAAGACCACTTGTGTGTTTCAATTTTGGCCGAAGTCTCCATTTCCAGGATTGTCCATCCAGCTTGGTCGTCTAGGATTAAGTTTTTGCTTTTCAATAACAAAGAGAACTGGAATGCTCTTTAACACAACAAAATATTAATTATGCAACAAGTACGACCATCAACATCAATTATCAACAGAACACATCAATACAATCTCAGCAAAACCACAATATCTTTTTACCATTTCCAAAAAGACTGCTCACTGACGAACACTCATGGTAAACCTAAAAACATCACAATCATTGCCAAATTCCGGTAGCCAAGAGTTGTCAGATTCTAATATTTTTATTTTTTTTTTAATTACGGCGGGCACTCGGATTGCTAATCATAGGCCACTGCAAGGCCGGGAAACGAGGGTCATTTGTGAAGGGGCACCAAATGGGCAACCATCACTATCCCTAACTAAGGACAGCACGATTACATCCATGCCCTGACCCCAAATTCAAACCAGGAACCTTCCGATCCAGAGGCCAACACCTTAACCACTAGGCCGGCTAATATATTTGAGAATTAAAATCCTCCATTAATGTAGGTTAGAGCTAGATAAAGGCTGAAAAGTATGTGTTGGAGAGTAAACAAGAGAAGCTTAAAAACTCATACTTAATATAAGCCATTAGATTTTTAATTCAATTTTTTACCTTTGTTGATCGATTAAACATTCTTACACTTGTGAGATTTTCTTAATACTAAATCCTTCACCTATTTTAACTTTGAAATTTTCAATAAGGCTGAAAAGAAAATAGTAAATTGAATACAAATTCACACTAACAGTAAAGAAAAGATAAAATACTTTTATTATCACACACTGGTAATTCGCTTCTTGAACATGTCATTTTTACATTTATGACCAGCTTGAAATTATCAATAACATCTACAACTAATAGTCCAGAGTTGAAAACAAAAACAAAAAAAGCACCACAACTTTATGTTACATGATAATAAAACATTTCTCATCGTAAATTAAGGAAATTACAATGTGTAAAAATGAAGTGATAAAAAATAAATGCACTTACATGCTCAAACTCATAATAAATTACTATATACATGGCATAATACCAAAACATCTTTAAAATTACTCTGCAAAAATCATTAAAAATGAACTAGATGAAAAGTTATATTTATAAATTTTTGAAAGACATAGGGCGTTTGTTTATACAATGCACAAATAAGTCAATGGACTAGATTAACATAAGATCTTCAGTGAATCTTTTCATGATTATTTGACTATTAGTGCAATCAATGTTGTAAAATCTTCAGTAGAAAATATTGACGGAGTACTGAACTAAAAGCTAAATTAGTGATTGTGCATTTACAAACTAAGCACTTCTTCAATTATGCTTCAGCACAAAATGATCCAGTCATTGTTTAATAGCTAGACATTTCACACAGAAGACTTTAGCTATGCAATTAGCAACATTTATCTATGCAATAGCTGCAATCTGAACAAGCATTTATCTCGAGAACCAGAATGTAGTTACACCATACAACTGCTTATAACAAACAAGTTATAATTTTAAATGTTGTCAATGTGTTTAAATGTTTACTCAATGGCAAACATTCTAAAGAAAGAAATTTACAATTAGTCATGAAACAGATGTGTACAGTAAATATAGGTCAAGTTATTGAACAACACTTGATAATACGTTCTGAAATGGGTAAAAAAATAGCACTTTCTTTCTGAAAACGCAAACCCACAATATGAATGGAAATCAATCTGCTTTTAATAAATACTAGTCAATTCAACTGTTAAGTTTGACACTGCTCGCCAATGAGGATTTAGGAACTTTTTCAAAAAACTAAACACATTAAGTGTTTACTTGAATAAATCAATGGACTAGATTAATATAATATATTAGCATAAACTGCAATTGAATATTATTATTTTAATGTTCAATAGCTGTTTTTTAATCACAGTGCTGCTATTCATAAATAAAAACTAATTACTATAGCAAAATTTGTGTGGGTATGTATTTTTACATTGTAACTTTATAAAATTTTAATATTAAAACATTGTTTATCAATTGCAGTTACTCTTTCAACAAGTAGGCACTTAAGAAATTCATACTACTAAACCAAGATAGTAGATTTCATAGGGCTCTTGTGTAGTTTCTCTGACAAAATATAAAGATTTATAGCTTTAATGTAAAAATTACTAAAACCATACTGAAGAATAAGCAAATAATTCAAGTTTATACTTATGCTTACTGAAGGGAAATAATACTAGGATTACTATGAAGGTTTTGAGACAAGCGAATATACTTATAACCCTTGAAGCAGAAAAATGATTAAAACTGCGACGTACGTTGCAAAATAAACAAAGTGCAAAACAATCTTCCCTTAATTTTTTCGAAATTTTGGTCAATTTCTTTTTTTATTTTTTAAAATTCACAATGTTCTGCAGTGCAAAGTGAGCTCCTTAACACATCCATTTTTCTTTTCTAGCTATGGAACAATCTCCCTACACCGCCCAAATTACCACAAACACTATATAAATAACACATCTATGTCAATGACAAAATATTTAACTTCAAAAGTTGTCGACAGAATAGAAAATTCTGAAAGTATGCCTTGGTTTTAAATAAAGTAAATAAATTTTGATGTTTTATTTTAATATGCAATACATTTTTAGCTGATAATTGTATTTTACGTCAGTCTTTGATTTTACTGTAGTTTTCAAAATTCGGACAAAATTCAATTGCACCTAGGCTTATGACTATCCACTGACAGTTGATCCAGCCTGGGGGCCCAGTGTGTCAAGGTCCACTGGTAGACGCCAGCTAGAGATAACTGGTCAAGGAAAAAAAAATTATAATTTTCTTAAGATATTTTTATCATTCAAATGATTTTTAAATTGGCAAATAAAGCCACACTGGCAATAGAATTTGTATCTTTCCCTGGTTTGGTTAGAAACATGTAAACTAAGGCTAACATAGCCAAAGCACTTGTAAAATAGTAGCACAAAGTTTCTTAAACACTATTTATAGCAATTTTAGATACATGGATACAAAATGAATTGGGTAAAACACAAAATGTACTAATTAAGTAAGACACAGACGTTGAACATCTTGCTGGGAAATTTAAATAGAAAAACTAAATATTTTCGATTTTTATTATACGTTACATGGAAAATCTTCGTCAAAAGAAAAATCCATAAAAATATTTCCCCATCTGCTGTTAGTTAAAAGGACTAAATGTTTTACCAAAGCTACTTTTGCTTAAAAATGTGAATATATAACAAAACTTTCTCATATTAAATTGGATTAATCATTTTAGACAACAAAATATTTTAAATATCATACCACAAGATCCTAACCTGTTTGATCTATTGTATTTTTGTAGAAACCTTCAGAATTTTAATTATGAAGGTTTAACAAATAAATATCCACATCTTGCATTCAATAGTATTACAAATGAAATGAGAAATTGATCATTACGTTTTATTTCAGAGAAATTTACTCATTTGATACAGCTATTGTTCAACTGTGCACCCTCAAGCTAATTTAGTGCTACTTGAAGAACTAAATGTTCAGGACAATTCTTTGGAACTAAGAGATGCCACATTGTTTGCTATTCATCTAGCTGTTATATTTTTATACTTTTGAGGACTCAGTATCACGAATTTTTGAAACTTCTATGTGAATACTTACGCTGACTGATATGCAACTCATTTTTACAAACATAATTTTATAAAATGAATATAAATCGTAGTAACATGTACTCAAACAGTAAAATCTTTTTCATGTATTTTTACATTCAATCGACTGCATTTTTAACTATGTCAATGAGCGCTTCCGAAATCCAGTTGGATGTTAATTTTTCTTTAACATCTCTGTGATACTTCGAGTTCAAAGATTAATTTAGTACATTTGAGTTTAAGTTTTTGGATATGCCATTAAATTGTGTTTATATATACTTAATATAAATATTATGTGCGTTTTTTTTTTTTTTTAACCAAATGTAGACATGGAGGTAACTCCTGCAGCAAGTAGAAACAGTTGAATGATTTAATGCCATTATTTTACCATATTCAGAAACACTTGTTTCTAATGGGCTGAAATAGAATATTATATACAATTGTTATTGATTTGTTTGTATGTCTGTGAAGAATGTTTTTATTATTAAAGTTCATAATTGGAAAATATTACTGTGTTCTGTCATTTAGAAATAGAAGTGAATTTTTGTAAGACTTAAAGAACTCAAACAACACTGAACAACAATTTTTAACTTTTTTCATAACATGGGTATTACAAAGGGAGGAAAGTCAATAAGGAGTTGGTTCACCTCTGGCTTAGATGCAAGCTGTCAACTGGCGTGGCATAGACTGAAAAAGTTTCCACATATTGTCCTGCAGAATTTCTTGCCAATTTGTCTCCAACTGTCAGGCTTAATGGTCACCATTCCGAGAGGGTTGCAATCGCCTTCCCATAACATCCCAAATGTGCTCTATAGGTGAGAGATCAGGAGACCTAGCTGGCCAAGGAAATGTTGGGAAAGCTTGAAGACAATTCATAGCAACACATGTGGTCGAGCATCCTCTTGTTGAAAAGGAAGTTCAGGGTGTCGCAAAAGGAACGATAACAACCGGTCACAGAATGTCATCTACATACTGCTGTGCTGCAAGTGTGCCAGAAATGACTACCAAAGGGGTTCTGCTATCAAGGAGATGGCAACCCAGACAATAACGCCCTATCGTAGCGTGCGATAGTAAGGGCAGGATCCCCATGCTGCCCTGGACTTCTCCAGAAACGTCTGCGGTTGTCATCAGGCAGTTGGAAAACGGGACTCATCACTAAGGACTATACGTCCCAGTCAGCGCCATTCCAAATTGATTGAGCCCGGCATTCATCCGAACAGTATTGCTTAAAATCAACAGGAACTCTTATTTGATCAGTGATGATCAAGTTCATCAGTTGCTCAAAAGCTGTAACTTTTTAAAAAGTTGTCATGGTGACAGTTGCTGTAAAACCAGAGTGGCTTTACCACTTACAGGAGGATCAGAGCAATATTTGAATATATCAGGGTACATTACTGCACGGTTGACTTGGAAGTTCACTTGGACTAAACTGGAGAAGAAAACGAACTCCCAATTTTTCACCTGTCGGCAATGTTGTTGCATGGTTGGTTTAACCTTTACGCTGTGGCACTTTGAACAAAAGAAGGGATCTTCTAGAAGATCAGTCGCTGACAGCTCGTAAATGGTGATCAATGCCAGCGGTCACTTAAAAGGGGGTAACATCCACCGCTACCATGATGTAAGCGATATTTTAGTGGTAATAAAAGTCAATCTGCTGTATCGTAAGGGTTAAAGACCACTTGTGTGTTTCAATTTTGGCCGAAGTCTCCATTTCCAGGATTGTCCATCCAGCTTGGTCGTCTAGGATTAAGTTTTTGCTTTTCAATAACAAAGAGAACTGGAATGCTCTTTAACACAACAAAATATTAATTATGCAACAAGTACGACCATCAACATCAATTATCAACAGAACACATCAATACAATCTCAGCAAAACCACAATATCTTTTTACCATTTCCAAAAAGACTGCTCACTGACGAACACTCATGGTAAACCTAAAAACATCACAATCATTGCCAAATTCCGGTAGCCAAGAGTTGTCAGATTCTAATATTTTAATTTTTTTTTAATTACGGCGGGCACTCGATTGCTAATCATAGGCCACTGCAAGGCCGGGAAACGAGGTTCATTTGTGAAGGGGCACCAAATGGGCGACCATCACTATCCCTAACTAAGGACAGCACGATTACATCCATGCCCTGACCCCAAATTCGAACCAGGAACCTTCCGATCCAGAGGCCAACACCTTAACCACTAGGCCGGTTGGTCGGCTAATATATTTGAGAATTAAAATCCTCCATTAATGTAGGTTAGAGCTAGATTAAGGCTGAAAAGTATGTGTTGGAGAGTAAACAAGAGAAGCTTAAAAACTCATACTTAATATAAGCCATTAGATTTTTAGTTCAATTTTTTACCTTTGTTGATCGATTAAACATTCTTACACTTGTGAGATTTTCTTAATACTAAATCCTTCACCTATTTTAACTTTGAAATTTTCAATAAGGCTGAAAAGAAAATAGTAAATTGAATACAAATTCACACTAACAGTAAAGAAAGATAAAATACTTTTATTATCACACTCTGGTAATTCGCTTCTTGAACATGTCATTTTTACATTTATGACCAGCTTGAAATTATCAATAACATCTACAACTAATAGTCCAGAGTTGAAAACAAAAAAAAAGCACCACAACTTTGTTACATGATAATAAAACATTTCTCATTGTAAATTAAGGAAATTACAATGTGTAAAAATGAAGTGATAAAAAATAAATGCACTTACATGCTCAAACTCATAATAAATTACTATATACATGGCATAATACCAAAACATCTTTAAAATTACTCTGCAAAAATCATTAAAAATGAACTAGATGAAAAGCTATATTTATAAATTTTTGAAAGACATAGGGCGTTTGTTTATACAATGCACAAATAAGTCAATGGACTAGATTAACATAAGATCTTCAGTGAATCTTTCATGATTATTTGACTATTAGTGCAATCAATGTTGTAAAATCTTCAGTAGAAAATATTGACGGAGTACTGAACTAAAAGCTAAATTAGTGATTGTGCATTTACAAACTAAGCACTTCTTCAATTATGCTTCAGCACAAAATGATCCAGTCATTGTTTAATAGCTAGACATTTCACACAGAAGACTTTAGCTATGCAATTAGCAACATTTATCTATGCAATAGCTGCAATCTGAACAAGCATTTATCTCGAGAACCAGAATGTAGTTACACCATACAACTGCTTATAACAAACAAGTTATAATTTTAAATGTTGTCAATGTGTTTAAATGTTTACTCAATGGCAAACATTCTAAAGAAAGAAATTTACAATTAGTCATGAAACAGATGTGTACAGTAAATATAGGTCAAGTTATTGAACAACACATGATAATACGTTCTGAAATGGGTAAAAAAATAGCACTTTCTTTCTGAAAACACAAACCCACAATATGAATGGAAATCAATCTACTTTTAATAAATACTAGTCAATTCAACTGTTAAGTTTGACACTGCTCGCCAATGAGGATTTAGGAACTTTTTCAAAAAACTAAACACATTAAGTGCTTACTTGAATAAATCAATGGACTAGATTAATATAATATATTAGCATAAACTGGAATTGAATATTATTATTTTAATGTTCAATAGCTGTTTTTTAATCACAGTGCTGCTATTCATAAATAAAAACTAATTACTATAGCAAAATTTGTGTGGGTATGTATTTTTACATTGTAACTTTATAAAATTTTAATATTAAAACATTGTTTATCAATTGCAGTTACTCTTTCAACAAGTAGGCACTTAAGAAATTCATACTACTAAACCAAGATAGTAGATTTCATAGGGCTCTTGTGTAGTTTCTCTGACAAAATATAAAGATTTATAGCTTTAATGTAAAAATTACTAAAACCATACTGAAGAATAAGCAAATAATTCAAGTTTATACTTATGCTTACTGAAGGGAAATAATACTAGGATTACTATGAAGGTTTTGAGACAAGCGAATATACTTATAACCCTTGAAGCAGAAAAATGATTAAAACTGCGACGTACGTTGCAAAATAAACAAAGTGCAAAACAATCTTCCCTTAATTTTTTCGAAATTTTGGTCAATTTCTTTTTTTATTTTTTAAAATTCACAATGTTCTGCAGTGCAAAGTGAGCTCCTTAACACATCCATTTTTCTTTTCTAGCTATGGAACAATCTCCCTACACCGCCCAAATTACCACAAACACTATATAAATAACACATCTATGTCAATGACAAAATATTTAACTTCAAAAGTTGTCGACAGAATAGAAAATTCTGAAAGTATGCCTTGGTTTTAAATAAAGTAAATAAATTTTGATGTTTTATTTTAATATGCAATACATTTTTAGCTGATAATTGTATTTTACGTCAGTCTTTGATTTTACTGTAGTTTTCAAAATTCGGACAAAATTCAATTGCACCTAGGCTTATGACTATCCACTGACAGTTGATCCAGCCTGGGGGCCCAGTGTGTCAAGGTCCACTGGTAGACGCCAGCTAGAGATAACTGGTCAAGGAAAAAAAAATTATAATTTTCTTAAGATATTTTTATCATTCAAATGATTTTTAAATTGGCAAATAAAGCCACACTGGCAATAGAATTTGTATCTTTCCCTGGTTTGGTTAGAAACATGTAAACTAAGGCTAACATAGCCAAAGCACTTGTAAAATAGTAGCACAAAGTTTCTTAAACACTATTTATAGCAATTTTAGATACTCGGATACAAAATGAATTGGGTAAAACACAAAATGTACTAATTAAGTAAGACACAGACGTTGAACATCTTGCTGGGGAATTTAAATAGAAAAACTAAATATTTTCGATTTTTATTATACGTTACGTGGAAAATCTTCGTCAAAAGAAAAATCCATAAAAATATTTCCCCATCTGCTGTTAGTTAAAAGGACTAAATGTTTTACCAAAGCTACTTTTGCTTAAAAATATACCTTAGAGTTTCCAGATTGATAGTTCCAAAAACTTACCTTTAAGTCCTACAACTATTTAAACAGAGGGTGCTGAAAATTTGTGGTTGAAAGGGCAATGTGCTGATGCATTGTTTCTACAACACACCTGGGAAACCAGAAAACCCAAGTCTGGTAAATATTTTATTTGTTGCTTTATTGTCATTTTATTTGATAAGAAATATGTTGCTTGGATTGCAAAGCTTTTTTGAATTTGACAATCAATCTCAATAGGAAAAATTCAAGATTTTTCATTCCTTTCTAGGATACAGGTTTGGATAATTTTCCTATCACTTTAAAAGAGAAAATCCATGCATTTTGATCAAATTCTTTAGTGTGATTCCCAATCTTTTAGTAATGAAGACTATAACTGTTGAGAAAGTTAGTAATAGTCAGATCTATTTGATATTGTAAAAAATCATTGCTTGAAAATTCTACTTTGAACTCCAGTTTTTTAATAAAGAAAATTTTAGCTGTTCTCCATTTCATATGTAAAATAGATGTCTGAAACCATGAACTTATTTTTTTAAGTTCCTGTGCTTAGGCTTGTCTAGTCTCAAAACGTTCATAGTGATCTATGTATAAATTGTAGTACAACAATCAATTAAATCCTAAAGATAAAGGGTAGTTTTCAAAAATCTTGCAATTTCGATTGCATACTATTCATTCTATCTCATCACATTGCCAGGGCTCCTAACAGGTTTCAAGGTCTAAAAAAGTGACTAATCAAGCTGAAAAAAGTGACAAATAACAATAATGCTAAATATATTCAAGTATAAAGATAGAAAAGAAAAATATCCTCCCCAGCCACCATTATCTTTTCCTTTTCTTTCTTTGGAAGGATATTTTTATTTTCTTCATTTAAAAAGTACATCATTTAAAAATATTAACATAAAAATAAAAAAATCTTAATTATGTTTTTTTTTAATTTGTTTGATTTTGATACAGCTTGAAGAATTTCTTTCTTTCCTTTGTAAGATTGTGTTGCATTCCTTTTGTTGAAAAAGTCTGAAATTAATTTTGTATTTTTCTTCTCAATATGTGCATTTTTTAAACTCTGTCTTTGGTGACCAGCATCACCTGAGACTTTTGCCACTCCTTCAATCATTGCCCGAGCAAGTGCTGCTTCCTTAAAATCTTTATTTTTTATTGCCTTCTTGAGCCTATCATTGGCTCCCTTTAATAATTTTGAAGCACTGTCCAACACCTCATCCTCTTCCTTACGCATAATTCTAAGCTTTCGTTCTACTTCTATTACCTTTCTTTTCTTTACCAGCTGCTTTTAATCTTTTTTCTTTCCTGTCCTTCTCCAATTTTTCTTGTGCCTAACGTTTTATATCTTCTAAATAGGCATTGTATGCATTAGCTTTGATGTGATCGGCACCAAATAAATTTGATTGTCAAAATTTGCCAAACTACTTTTAATCGTCATCAATGCATTGAGTGTGCGTTCCGACATTGATGCTCTGTCTCATGTCAAAGCTCTTCCTGAGGCTGAGAATGTTTGTTCAATGTCAGCAGTATCATAAGAAAGTGACAGAGCAGCCTTCAATAGCTTTGACACAACTGGGTACTTAGGATCGACACCAATGTCCCGCAGTCTGAAGAACTGGTTCCAGTAAACATTAATCGGCTTCATTCTAGATCCTTCTTCCTCAAATTCTCTTTGGAGTAATTTGGACTCATAACTTCTAATACTAGTCGAACACTCTCAAGAGGACAAAGACAGTATAAACTTTTACAACGTGAAGTATCCTTTTACAATTGAAATGGTACATTTTTTAATCCATTCTTGCAGTGGAACGTAGCGCGCATTTCAAAATTAAATTCGTGCAAACCCTGTTTTTTTTATAGAAAATATGAATTTTTTAAACTGCACACAAAAATTTTTTCTTGAAATAGAATTTAAGAACTTAAACCCCTGAAAAGGTGACAAAAATTAAAAGGGTAACATGTTAGGAGCCCCGCATTGTGTTTATAAACCATTTATATACATGTATAACAATTCCATAAACACATTTCTATTAAAAGACAGTGATTTGAACTGATACTGGTGTTACTTTTACTAATCAAGTTTATTAATTTATAATTTAGAGTCTATATCTAGCACCTTAAAAATATACATAAAAATCAAATGTATTGTAAGTGCTAAATAATTTTAATTATATATAGGCTTGGATTTTTATGATAAAAATTATAATAAATATGGAAACAAACAAGTAGTAATTCAAAACATACTTCACATTTTATACATAGGATGCAAATGTAAAGAAAACAGTTACCTGACAGCATCCAAGAATTTCTAAAGATTACATCAATTGTTAGATTTTATATAATTTTTTTTTTGAATAAGTTCCAATTTTTGAAATATTAAAAATGTTCTTTTAAGTAGCACTTGTAATAATAGAGGTGTCAGAAGTTTTCAAAATATTTAGAGTTGAAAAGAATGTTTTTCAAATTGAAATATTTGTTTAAACGTCAAATCCGACAAAGTTTCACAGCATGTTTCTTTCACAGTAGTTCCATCAACTTTTTAGAAATACAAAATCAAAGTTGAGAACAGGATGTTAAACCTCAATGCACATCAGATAACATTTGATAAAAGTTTGAAATTTTGACCTTTCAAATTATGATAAAAATTAGCTTTTGGTATATTGATCAAAATTTACTGAAGGGTCAAACTAGAAAGTAAAAGCAGAAAAACAGATGAAATGTCATAAAAACCCAAGCTACAGCAATTACTATCAAATGAACAATTGTATAATTAGAGGTATATTTTTTTAATGGAATCATTTAGTTTATAATGTGTTTGACATAATAGAAAGACGAAAAAAATGAATAAGTTTGGTGTATTTATGCTATTCTAATTCTGAATGAATCAAGATTAAAAATGCACTTGAATATGACTACAGATAATCAATGTGCCATAAAATAGACTTGATTAGAAATACACAATATACATTACATGATAACTATAACATTATTCGCAGTATTTTGACATACATAGGCCAGAGATGCATCTCTTGTACAAGAACATAAATGTTATAGAATCTTTTCCGGGCTAAAAGCACTATAAACTTTTATAAAGGTAGTCTGCATAAATTCCCAATTCTTATTACATATATCTGAATCTTCAGCTAAATATATGAAGTAACCCAAAATGTTTTCCAGCATGTAATAGAAAGGCATGTGCTTTTGATTTAGAAGCTTGTAAATAGTCATTTAAAGCAGCACAAAAAACAAAATTTGTGCAAAAGTTAGTTATTTTTTTGTAAAAATCAAAGCTTTTATATACACAAACACACCAAAATACTGTAAAATATAGTACATGCATTACGTTACCGTATGTATAAAGAATATTCCACACAATGGAACATATTTCACTCATAACTTCAGACCAGCTGATTGGAGTTGCACCACTAGATTTTGCATAGATGAAGCTTTAAAAATACTATTCTAGAAACAACATGAACAAGCTCAGGAACATTCTTTTCCTATATCACCATTGTACATTCGATCTATGTTCTCTTGAAGTAGTAAGACATGCTCTACAAAAAAAAAATACATGTTATTAAACACAACAATTTTGCAGTTAAAAAGCTCCATAACAAAAGAAAGACGAGTATACCTTTTGACAGACTTGCAATGGTGCACTGTTTACGAAGGAATTCCATGGCAAATTGTTTGCTGAGTCCAAAGGCATACATGTTATATGTAAAAGTACTGTAAAGAAAATTGATAAAAATTAATACACAACAATAGAACAATACATAGAAAAAGAAATAAAAACAATTAAAGGTAGGTTGATAATTAACATTGCACAGGGGCAACATAACTAGCTATATTGGTGACGGTCAATCCCGAAGAGAAAGATCTAAGGACAACACCCCACCAACGTGAGAACACTTAAGAAAATAAGAGCTAAATTTTAGATAACCTAAAGTGAAATTTCAAAAGGAGTCGTTGAAATTTTGAAATTGACAAGGTTTGAGACGATTATACTTTAAAATGTTGTATATTCTCCTGTTCTTTGAACTGTTTATATGTAATAAATCTTTCATATACAAATCAGGCTAGATTTGCATATGAAACGCTCATTTAATTTGATTGGTCAGAGCTATACATATAAATGAAGTTACTTTATATTCTGTTCTTTCGGATCCAAATACTGGTGTTTTGTATGTTCTTTTATGAGTTGCTGTTTTACTGTAAAGTTTAAGTCTCACCTTGTGGCTGTCTATTTTTAAACTGTGAAATACTATGCATCCTGCACTTTGCACCTTTGCTAGATTCTTAGCCCATTTACATAACAAAAAAGATACCCCTAGTTGCCAGGGTTGAAAAACTATAGCAAAAAGTCGCCCTGTACTTTGCACTAGATATGTAACATTGGCATCACTAGACTTGTTTCATTTTATTTTCAAGCATCTATACAAATACAAATACAAATATTGACGACCAGCTACAGGCTCAAGCCCAACAA